>CM070636.1:24417538-25617538 GCA_036346255.1 Ampelocalamus luodianensis | reverse complement strand
ACTGGGGTAAAAAAAAAAAGAGCCACCTCCACCTCCATGGCTATCCTTGCACTTCTCAACGTCATTGCCAACCAACATGCCATCGCGACCGCTCAAGTTGTTACGGTCTCACATCCAGGTGTCGCCCTCACCAGCACCCACAAGCTCAAGGTGGTCACCACATCCAGTTACGTAACTATCATCTCCACCAGACACAATGAATCATGCTGGCTGCCTAGGAAAGACGAAAGTCCGGACATCGATGCAGTGACCCTCCCCATGGTCATCCTCCACAGCATACTCAGTTGTTCTTTGCCGTGTGAGGCCATGCTGGAGTGCATCGATGGCCGTGAGTTTGTTGACTTGGGCACATGTGTTGTGGAGCTACGAGGGCCGTGGCCAACGCCTACTCAGATGTCAGTGGTGAAGATGAGTTATTCAGCCCCATTACAAATGGTGGAATTGAAACCATGGTCACCGCCAGAGCGAGCAAATTTTCACTGTATGTCTCTTAGGGTGGAAATATTGCTAGAACATTTGGGGGCTTCCTCGATGAGATCAATTGAGTGCAAGCCTTGGGCACCACCTGTTTAGCACAAAGAGTGGTGTTATTGTAGCCATGTCTACTACCTGCTTCTGCAAGTTTCAAAGCCCTCTTGCTAATTATTGAGCTTAAACCATGGCCACCACCCGTGTGCAGCAGAACTATCGTGAGGTTTTTGCAATCTTGGCCATTCTCTATGAACAATGATAGTGGAACAAGGTTGCTACCACCCTGGCCACCAGACCGAGCAATTGGTGCAAAAGGTATGCTAGTTGAGACGAGAATTTGGCCTGAAAACTGTAACAATAGTGCCCTCCTATCCCCTAGGCCACCACCAATTCAGTGGCACATGATCAAGTTTAAAAAGTTTGTCGAGTGGGACAGATACCGTTGCAGTCTTAAGAGGATCCATGAGCAGAAGAGCACTGGTTTTCTGGTCGACAATGTTGTGGTTGATGCAATGGAGACGCTAATATTATTATGTGAGTCCCTTAAATTCTTCCCTTGTTACTACGTCATTCTCAAGTTGAACGAGGCTAGCATACTAGCTGAGAAGCAACAAAGGGATATCTATTTGAAACTCGGAACATCAGGTATTGACAAGAGGACGACATCGCCTGGAATGTATGTGGTTGAACATGGACTATTTCCGTACTACCAGTAGGAAGCTGACAAAATATTGTGTTTGGTAGTACTCACTCCTGTTGAGCATGTACAACACATGAATTGTTTGCAGCTTAGTGAAGGAACTTTGGTTGTTGGCAACAATTCAGCACTTGTAATCTATAAGGATTTAAAAGCAACATGGTATCTTGGTAGCCAAAAGCTCATCCGTTATGAAGTGCCATTGCAGAAGTTTTGGTTGTGCTGCTGTGGTGTTAGTCTGAGTAACAACAACTGTACAACATATTGGTCTTACTATGTAGTGCCTGGGTATCAATTACATCTAAAAGAGCAAGGCTTATGGACCTACAGAATTCTTCAAATACAGTGTCTAACAAGTAGGGGCTTTTCATTCCCTACATCAATTTACAAGCATCGCTACCAGCTATCAATACTCGGTGTTTTAGTACTAAGAAAAGGATTTTGCAGATGTTAAAAATGCATTGCTCCTTTCATCAGTTTACAAGATATGGGAGCTGCAACACAAGTATTATTGAGAAGATAAATTTTCCTTTACCTCTGCCACTTCTTTAGTTCTATGACAGGGTGATTGAAGACCCTTGAGGGCAAGGGTCTCAAAAGGAGGGGGTAATGTCATGTACCAAAGGAATACTAGGTGTGGGCCTCTTATGCTAGTGAAACATGTGAGAGTTTTGTTGTAGTAAATCAAGTAGGTGTGGGTGTATCATGTCGTAGAGTCAGGTCTTGAGACTCGGTAGTGTAAGACTATATAGCCAAGGCCAATCTACTGGAAAGGCATTGATGAAATGAGATACTATCAAGGTATCCCCAAACCTATCTCTCCTTCCACCTCTTCTTCCTGTGTTCTTCCTCCCCAAATCTTCTGATGTCTTCTTCTATCTCTTAATCCAATCCGTTGTATTCACTGGAACTTGTTAAGGATCGTGACACAGAATCCCAAGAAGATTGAATTGTAATTGCCCATATGAGGATCACATGGCATAAGAATAATATTTTCAACCCTAGTTAGAAAAATCCATAATACCTTCACGAAAAATTATAAATACAAAGAAAAGTCTACTATGCTTTTAACAAATCAATGGTAAGATTTGATTTATACTACCACAACATACTACTAGTAGAATATACTAAAGTGCATAGACACAACCCACACTAGAGGTGGCCAAATCGGTCTTGCCTCTCGGGCCGACGAAAGACATGGCACTGTTGGCCCGGCCTAGGCATGGCACGGCCAGACACGTAGATGGGTTAGGCCAGTACAGCCCGACGTGGCGTGTCGTGCTTGGGTTAGTAACCCAGCCCAGTGGCCCAGTCCGACACGGCATGGATAATGTCGGGCCTAGCCCGACATGGCCCAACATGATTAGCCCATTTAGCATTGTTAGGCACATGTAGGCACAGTAAGGCATGGCACCGCATAGCCTGTCAGTACTATTAAGCCCATTTAGGCACAGTAACCATCGGAATTTTCAAAATTTTAACTGTTGGAGAGCGTTAAAAATACAAAAAAATCAACAAATCACCATACTCCCCTCATTCAGCCACCATCCAATCTTCAATCTCTTCTCTAAATTCTGTTATGTAAATTTATATCCTTTTGTGATAATTTTGAACAATTTTTGCCAAATATTTGAAAATTTGAAATCTAGCTACAGTAGGGAAAAGAGGTACAATACAATTTTTTTGTATATTTTTACTGTTCTTATTTGTTATACTAAGATGAAATAAATAATAGTGTAATTTTCAATTTGTAGTTTTCGTGATGGAAAAATATGATAGTTTTCCTATTGGTGATTTTGGAATTTCATCGGAGGATCTTACATCCTTAGAGAATGTTGCAACCCCAACTCAATCGCAAGAGCAAGCAACAACATGATCATCAAGCTATACGAGTGCCTCAGCATCTGCAAGCATTGGAGAAAAGGGATCTAGGTTGAGTACACAAGGAGTCTAGGAAGATTTCGATAAGACAACCAAGCCAGACGAACAAGGTGTTCAAGTAAGATATGTTGTTTGTAAAATTTGTGAATTGTCTACAAAGTTTTCAGGTGGAACGAAGCGCTGGCTTAGACATGCTGCAACATGTAAAGCGAGACAAGGATTGGCCATGAGGTATAGACATCTATAGTACAAAACCGATGGTACGGTGCGTAGATGGGACCATAGTCATGAGGTGAGAATATTGCGGACTATATTATCAAAGTCATGGAAGATTTTGGTCTTACAAATAATTTTTCCAGTGCCTTTAGACAATGCCACCGCAAACTATGAGGCAATGGATATTCTCACTCCATTATTTAGTACATACGCTGAATTCTTCTTGCACATCAGCGATGCGCTTGTCATATTATTAACCTTATAGTTAAATGTGGTTTGAAGAGGTTGGATCCATATATTAAAACTTTCCACGAGACGATATCTTTCTTAAATCATTCCAACCAACGAATAACAGCATATAAGAACTTTTGCAAGGCAATGAATGTGTGCCTAAGAAAAATTGGTTTGGACATGTCGGTGAGATGGAACTATACTTACTTGATACTTAAGAGCATTTTACCATATAAGAGCATATTTTGTATTTTTTTTATTACACACACTATTGCAGCCATGATGTACTACACTATTGATTGAGTATCATTGGTATTTTGCTAAAAAGCTACTTTAGTTTTTGGAACTTTTTTATGGTTCCACTATTGCTTCATCCATTGTGTATTATCCAAGATCTCCTTTAATTGTGCATAATATTCTTGAAATTGCTAGTCACTTGAAGGCTTATGAAAATAACATAGTGTTACGAGAGGCTATCGTCGCTATAAAAAATAAATATTTGAAATATTGGAAAGAAATCTCATTCCTATATGTATATGCATAAAGTTTAGATCCCAGAGCTAAAATTTAAGGATTTGGTCATGTTCTCCAACTTCTTCGTGATGCTACAGGCCTAGACTATTCTAACTATTTTTGTAGATATTCATACTAAATTTTTTAGTTTTATCAATAGTGTGAACATAAGTTTTAGGGAGTTCGCTTGCAACGACCTCCAATATCACCCACCACAGGTAGGAAGACAACGTGGGGCAAAAATATGGAGTGTAGGTCCTTCCTCTAGGTCTAGGGGTTTAGATTCTACAATGTCAGGTTTTGAAGGAAGACAAATTGCCTACCTAAGGACTGGGGAATTATCCACCTATTTGGACAATGATATCGTGGATTACCATGAAGAGTGCTTTGAAATTTTGCAATGGTTGCATGAAGGTAACATATCCAATGTGATCCATATTAGCACATGGTGTGTTAACTATTCCTATCTCAATGGTTTCCTCTGAGTCAGCTTTCAATCTTTCTGGAAGAATATTAGAGGAGAGAAGAACAAGTTTTACGAGTGAAATGATGGAGACTTCTAACTATGAAAGATAGGGAACAAGCCAACACACGAAATCAACGCTATGTAGAAAATATATAGCATGTTAAAAAATCTTTACCGAGACAACGACACTTAGAAGATAGATGTATGCAGAGCTATAGGCTGTACTCTTTTTCCTTTGCCAAGGTTTTCTCATGTTGAGTTTTTACTTAGCAAAGTTTTTAATGAGGCAACCATGTAAACATTAATAAAGCTCATAATTAAATCTTCAATATATTTGTGTCTTTTATGTGTATATAAATCATTTTAAAATTTTAATTTGTAATTTTGAATTCTATACATTTTTCTAGAATTTTGGCAATGCTTTAAATTTTTCCTGCCGAGATGGACTACATAGGACAACCTCAGCCCATCAGGCTTATTGTGCCCGGGCCGACATGGTATGTCACAGCCTGTGAGGTCGGCATGTCATGCCTGAGTCGAGGACTGAGCCCCTGGGCTAGCACGACATGACCTATTTAGTTAGTCAGCGGGGTCGTGCCGCCCATTTTGTTGGTGGTGTGCCCTAGAGCCGATCATAGAAATGATTGTATCACATCTATGTTTATGTGTTATATAATATGTTCCTTAAAGATTATCGTTTATAAAGATTAACAAGTATCACTTATAAAGATTAATAAGTATGTGACTTATCAGTGAAGATCTTTATTAGTTGTATAATGTCATTCTAAAAGTATCTCTGGTCAGAAGTCAATGGTCGGAACACTACTGGCTTATCGACCAAGATATGTATTGATTGATTACCATGTTTCACTAGTCATTGATATAAGGATATCAAATCAATAATATGAACACATGTTAGAGAATATGGTGTTGAATTGATCCACCTTCAGACATTATTGAGATTGTTATAATTTTATGTGTCATCAGTTGGTCTCAAGTAATGATAACATATAATACTTAGACCTAAGTCATCATGGTTTCCTACATATGTAATAGTACACTTAGAGGTTACCAAACGCTACTCCGTAAGTGAGCAGTTATAAAGGTAGCTTTTGGGTATGCTATGAAACACACAGATGAATATGACTGGTCGGATATGGGATTTGCCCCTCCTAATACAACAGGAGAGATATCTATGGCCCCTCGATGTGGTCGGAAAAAGAAACTTCATGGTTGTGCCACTAGTGGCCGAAGAGTCGGCCACACAAAGTTATATGTCACTAGATCGACAAAGTATTGAATAATCCATGGATGGCATATATCTCACTTGGAGTTCAACCAGATATTGTGAGGCAAAAGGAGAATACTCAAGAATGTCATTTAGTCTGACTAGATATGATCTGGTCATATGGAGATACGGATTGATCGTGAACTTGTCATACATGATCACTAACTGGTTGACAAATTGGTCGTAAGGTGTTACGAATTGGTTGTGAGTAAACATCAATTGGTCATATGGAGATATGAGCTGATCGTAAGTGATGAGGATCTGATCGCAGATCATATTGTATAAGTTTCATCCGATATAATATTTATTTGTATTCGGGGGTCATTATGCCCTGCTAAGAACTACTATCAACTTGTGGTAGGAAAGGAGTCTCCGAGTCACAACTGATTACCTCCTTGAAGACTTTACTGTGCTAGCTGGTGCTAGCACACCGATGTACGATTTTTCATCCCTAGACGTGTGAATACCGTAGAGGCACTGCTGTGATCGCTGCTGCGCTAATCGGGGATGATCCGTGACCTACGTAAGGAACTTTATAAGTTGTTGGAGTAGACGATCAATGTCAAGAACGTTGGATGATTGACTACGACTACTATATCGACGCACTCGATGTTGGATCAGGCTGCTCCAACTCTTCTTCTGCTGCACTACGTGTCTGGTGCTAATGATTTGCGATCTCTTACTTACATGGCTTTCTAGTTTACGTGATAGAATTTTTGAATTATGTGCTAGTGTAGCCTACCCGTATTCCTTCATATTTGACCACCTCTAACCCACGCGCACCGCATGCACACCACACGTACACACACACGTGTGCTTCCCCTACATTGTTTGTAATACTCCAGAGTAGAATTTGAGAGAGCCAAATATTTGAAGAAAAGGACTATTTAGAAATTAATCCAAGAGAATGATCAAATAGAAAATATTAATTAAATAGATAAAGAAGGGGTTTGCAACAATATTTGGGCAACATGGGCCTGGGTTTTGGCCCAAGAGGGCAGCACATGGCCGGCCAAGGGGGGGGAGGCGCCACCTTCCCCAAAAAACCCTAGCCGCCCCTCCCAAATCCCCCTATCCCCTTGGCTGCACCCCCTCTCCCCCTTGGCTGCCCCCACCTCCTCTCCTCCCTGGTTCCCCACGCCACCTCCCTGCTGGTCCTCCCCTACTGCTGGCCAAGAAGGTGCTCTCCCGCTGCCGGTGTCGAGGAGGAAGAAGGAGGATCACCCGGGAGATTTATTGGCCAAGAAGAAGAGAAGAAGAAGAAGAAGAAGAAGGAAGGGAAGCGAGAGATCGTGGCCTGGGGTGGGTTTTCATCACGTTCGGTGACGGTTCTTCAAGGGTAAGACCCCATCCCCTTCCGATTAGTGGATTATTTGATCTTTAGCAATGTTGGTCTTTAGGTCTATTTAGGGCAGATTAGGTTGGACGATGTTTTTCAGATGTTTAATAGCAGAATCTAACCAGGACACCTCCTAGAGAATTTTAGGCGACATTTATACCTTTCTGTAGAGTACAAGACCGTGTCGTTTGGACGAGTGGTTCAAAAGTTATGAATTTCGTAGCACTGTTGTTCTGTAAATCTGCTACGATTCTAACAATGTTTAGTAATCGGACTTAAGAGTATAGCTAAAGGAATTTTTGGGAGGTCTCACTATAACAAAAGATGTAGAGAATTGTCTTCGCTTTCAGGTAAGCTAAAGAACACAAAATTTGGACCATTATTCTGAAAGTTATGATAGTTTTAATATCTCTGTCCAGAAACCCAACGTGAATTAGCTGTTCTGTTCTGTTCATCAGCTTGGTAGGGGTAGTAGATGGACGAATTTAGAAGGCTCACCAACTAGGTTTATATGGGGGATTTGATAATATTTATAGAGAGTCCAAGAACACCCCATTTGGATCTTTGTATTAAAATATATGAATTTTTGATTATGACTGTCTGTCGAGGGGACAGACTGCTGCTTAGGATTTTATAGTTGGGGTTGCGCGAGAGAGTATAGTTTTTTCGTAAGTGTTTCCAGCTTTTTTTGGGTCCAGTATTGTTATCTTAGAGTTCTTGTTGACTTACCTCAGGTGGGGGATTGGTTCTGGGGGCAGCGCCCTCCTCGCGTCCTTCGTTCTCGCATGGTTAAAGCAACTACATTGTTTGATACATCGGCTGTGAATGCTTGATGATGATTGCGTGTATTTGTGTAACATCCCAAATTTGGGTTTATGTTTCAAATATAAGAAAATGAGTAGAAATTAAAAACTTTTCTTACATCTTGTATTTCATAGATGTTCTGAAAAATTCTTGCAAGAGAATTATGGAAATACAAATCACAAGTCTCTTTGGGCCTAAACCTCGCCCTTCAAAAACTTTCTTGTCAAACCTTGTGATTATTCCCTGGAAAGATTTTTCATAAATTCTAGGGTTAAGGTGTGACCCCTCTGAAAAATTTCATAATTTTTAGAAATTATTTGAATATTTTAAGAGGCAGTCAAACCAGTTTGACCTTTGGTCAAACCCTAACTTAGAACCTTGAGAAATTTATGGGGAAAAATGCTCTGCATAAAAACTTCTGAAAATTTTACACAAGGTCCATCTCAAATTCAGCAAACTACTGTAAAAATTTCAGGAATTTTAGAGTTATTTTGCTACCTCTAAAAATCTCTCAAAGTTCAGTTCAATTTTAAACCCTAAGTCAAAGTCCTGTTTGGGCTCAAGTCGGACTCGAGCCCAAACCATTGTCTCGGTTGGACTCAACCATCTCAGCTTAGCCCCGAGCCCTCCTCAACGCGTGTTGGATCTCAGCCGCTGGATCCCCATCGGGTGGTCCACATTGTCGTAAACATTCGGACCACCCGAACGCTCCACTCATGGTCAGCCATTGGATCTTCATCGGGCCGCCCACTTTTGTTTGGACCTCCTCTCGTTCAGACCACCCCCTTGGACCACCCTTTGTATCTTTGCAAAGACCACCCTAGGTCGGGTGAAAAGACCTCCTCAAAGACCTCCTGAAAGACCACCTCCAGACCACCTTGGTGTTTTTGCAAAGACCACCCCGATGGTCTTTTGCAAAGACAACCCTCCGAACCTCACTTTAAATCTGGGCCCTTCGTTTCAAATCCAACCGTCCAGACCTCCCCAACTCGGCCTCAACACTTAACCTAACTGTTTTGTTCTTTGACCAGTACACATGAGCTCTTTCACTGACTGGTGGGACCTCCCCGAGCCTGGTCATCATCATTTTCATGCGCGTGCGGGTGTGCCAGAGCCATGGCAGTGTGGAGCAGTGCCTTGTCATTTCATGTCCTTGTCAACGGCTCTTTGCCACTTTGCATTTAATGCTGGTCAGCTTTAGCCCCCGAAGTCGCCCTTCTCTAGCTCCTATTCCCTCAGCATATCCTTGGCCGAGCTGTGAACCAAGCCATGGGCTAAGCTCACTGTGGAGCTTAACCCTAGCTCAACACCGTGCTCCTCTGTCTATAAAAGTCCATAGAGCCCCCCCCCTATGGAACCCTTTTTCCAGCACCCATCACAAACCCTAGCTTCTCGGTGCTTAGTTGAGCTCATTTCACCAACTCCCCAAAAGCACCATTGTCGGTCGACAAGAAAGCTTGGTCGGCTCAGCGCGCTAGTGGTTCATTTTCAATTCCTTTCACGTCACTTCGCGCCCTTATTAACTTGAGCAAAACCCCTAACTTAATTTGGTTTGACATTCATAGGAATTGTCAAATTTGGGGTTTGTTTAAATTCGGCCGAAATCACCCCTTTTCTTCCTCAGCTCTGTGCTCGCCATCTCTGGAGTGGAGGAAGGAGCAACCTTAGTGGAGCGAGGTGTTGGTTTAGTTTGGAACCGGTCCAATTGGTTTGGACTTACCTCGGAGGCGGATGCTCATTTCGTGGAGCCGGTCCAATTGGTTTGGGCTTGCCTCAACGTGGATTAGGGGAGACCGCAAGTCTCCGAAAACTACGGTAAAACATCGACGTGTCTTTGTGGTGTGGTCTCTATTGCCTTACTATTGCATTTACATTCATTGTGTATGAATGCTTGCTTTACATTGTGTAATTTATATACCTTGTATTAAATTGCTTATTCATTGTGTATGATTGCAATAGTATTCTTGAATTGCTTACAAGTCCTTGCTTAATTGATTATTATCATTAAACTTGTTGTTGATGCACTTAGTGAACCTAGTTGATTTAGGCTAAACCGAATTGATATTTAGCTTCCAAATTAGAAATCGGTTTTAGCGCCACAGAATTTTAGAATCGACTATTCACCCCCCTCTAGTTGGCCTCCTCGATCTTACACACGTAGTCGGAGATCCTTCGACTACGCCCAGCAGAACCTTCTACGATCACGTAGTCAAAACCTCCTCGACTACCTAGTCATACCTTCTCCGACTACAGACAGTAGTACCACCTTCGACTATAGGTAGTCAAACCCTTGTTTGATTACAGATAGTCATAACTCCTTCAATTACTTCTAGTCGTACCTCCTACGGCTACATTCAGTCGTACTTCTGACTACACGTAGTCATGTCACCTTCAAGTACAAGTAGTCGTATCCCCTCCAACGTCAAATAGTCATATTCTACTAGTACCCCTCCTACAACCACATTAGGCAGTTATATCCCTCCTACGACCACATTAAATAGTTGTATCCTTCCTACAACCACATTGAGCCGTCGTAGCCTTCTTACGACCACGTCGAGTATATGCATCCTTCTCTGGACATAGTAGTCCCCTCTCCGACTAGTTGATCGTACCCCTTTTTCGACTACACATAGTCGTATCTCCTCGACTACACATGTCAAACCTCCTTCGACTACACTTGGTTGAAGTTCCTCCAACCGCATAACAACTACGAGTATTGTGGCCCTACGAGTACTGCACCAACTATGAGTATTGTAGCATCCGCGAGCATTATAGCCCTATGAGTACTGTAGCACCCACGAGTACTATAGCATCCACGAGTAATTATGAGTACTGTAACATCTACGAGTACTATAACGCTACGACTACGCAGCCCGCTATGACCACGATCACGACCACACAGTTTTGACCACTCTCTCGACCACACGGTTTTGACCACTGTGTCCCGAGCACAGTTCGACCACTCATTCTCGACCACAGTGTTCGACCACCTTGTTTTGACCACTTAGTTTCGACCAGTGTTTCGACCACTTTGTTCGATCACTTTGTTTCGACCATTGTGTTTCGACCACTCTGTTTTTACCACTTTATTTCGACCAGTGTTTCAACCACTTTATCCAATCATTGTGTTTCGACCACTTTGTTTTGACCACTTTGTTCGATCATTGTGTCTCGACCAGTGTTTTGACCACTTAGTTTCGACCACCGGGATTCGACTGTAGTGTTTCGACCACTTTGTTCGATCACTGTGTTTCAACCACTTAGTATCAACCACTGAGTCTCAACCACTCAGTTTCGACTGCTCAGTTCGACTATTGAGTTCCGACCACTCAGTTCGACCACTGTCTCGACCACTCAGTTTCGACCACTCAACTTCGACCACTAAGTCCCGACCACACAGTTACGCCCACTATAGTGCTACAACCACTGTAGCTCCTACGACCACTGTAGTTGCTATGACCACTGTAGCTTATATGACCACTGCAGCTCCACGACCACTGTAGCATCTACGATCACTGTATCTTCTGCGATCAGTTGCTAGTCGTAAACCTTTCTATGACCACCACCTGGTCGTAAGTCCTTCTGTGATCAGTTCCTTGTCGTAAGCGTTTGTACGACTATCCCCTGATCATAAGACCTACGATTAGTCTGTGATCATAAGTTCTTTCACGACCAGTCCCTAGTCGTAAGACTCTCTATGACCATCCTCTGGTCGTAAGTCTTTCTACGACTAGTACCTAGTCGATGAGGCTTACAGTCATGTAGGCCTGGTCGATGAAGGAGTCTTCCACGCCATATTGAAGGATATGGCTTGGTCGTTCTGTCGAGTTGCCATTAGATATATTTGCACTCATTTGGAGTGTTTCGTGTATTTGCATGTATTTGGACTTATTGAATTTCATTCGGTTGTTATTAGTCGCTCTTAGGTTTGATCATAGTCTGCGTAGTTAGACTCTGACGCCGTGATGGGACCACAATCCCAAGAAGATCAAGATGGTCGAGCTATTGAACAGGATGATTATTAGCACATTGAGCGAGATTATTACCAGGATATCGAGAAGGGCAAATATCAGAGTATAGAGCTTTATTGGAATATCGAACAAGGCAAGTCAACACTTTGATCATATTGCACCTACTCTTTGCAAATTATGTTGCTTTAAATTATGAAATTGCATTGCTATGATTTATACAACTATATTTGGTCTAGTCGTAGCTAATGCGGTAATGATAATTGTCTATAAACTACCAATCCTTGAACTTGGACACTATCCATTGTCACCCTAGACTTAATGGATTACATACTAGTTAATAAGTCTGTATCTAAGTGTCATGCTTAGCCTTACTTAGATACATTGTCATTCAGGTATTACATTGCTTGACAACACTCTTTCAACATAAAAACTGGATTTGGGTAGTCGAGGCTGGGAGCCTGGCTGGTATGTTGGACTAAAGGTTATTTTCAAAACAAACAAAAACATGAAAAATAGATTTCGACTTGGGCAGATGGAAAGAGTGGCTGGTGTCGGGGGCACAAGAGGATGTTGGTATGTGGATGCACTGCCCAAGTCAATTAAGGACCAAATCTGGTGATGATCTCTCATGTAAAAACAGTGCAATCACAAGTCTATAATGGGTATGACCTGACCAACTAATTTGCTCGCCTCGGCGTGGCTTCGCCGTTGGGTTGAATGCGGGTGGATAGTCGGGGGAGAACGAAGCCACAAGAACTGCACAGCGCCTAAGGGGCCTCCTGGGAGCATGGCTCAGGGCAGTGGAAACCTTAGCGTAGCGGATGGGGCGCGTCAAGGTTGAGCATTGTAAAGGCCTTGTGATAATCTCCCCTTGATTCGCATGTTAGGAAATGTGTGTATATATCAAGATGATTATCTCTTGTGTGTAAAGCGTGCGAACTCTCCAAAGTAAAAAAACTATCTAGATAGTCGTGCTCATGGTCAAGAGCAGTGCTAAGAACTTGCTGGATATAGCTTTCCTTTTTCTAAAAACCGCTTTGTGGATAGAATAGAAGATGGAGTGGGACCCTAGGGATTTGAAAAAGCCTGGTCTGGGACCAATGGTAATTACAGGATAGCCTAAGCATTGAGTGGTTGGTGCACTCAATGGTATAGGAGGTTGGACCTCCACTAGTACATTTCAACAAGAACTCAGTTTATAAAACATGTTGTTTAAAATGCTAAGTCTCAGGATGTTTACTACTTAATCTAATTCAAACATGGCTTTGGACAAATAAAAGAACCCTAAAACTTCCTTGACCAGCCTTGCATCTATGATAATTGCATTGTGTGTTGGCTCGCGAGTACGGTTGTGTACTCATGCTCGCTATTTACATTCTTTTAGTCAGTATGCGCAAACAAAGACTACCGGGATGGCTACGAGTACTATTCATGCCAAGGACTGTTCACCACGAGTACTGTTCATGCCGAGGACTGTTCACCATGAGTACTGTTCATGCCAAGGACTGTTCACCACGAGGACTATTTACGCCTTAGGCTGCATGGACTGTTCACCACGAGGACTATTTAGCATCTGGTCGTAGACTCCAACCGGCGCTCCCTGCACTGCACGACTACAACCTTCGGCCAAGACCTGGTCATAGGCCTGCCTGGGGACTGATTACAGGTGTTGATCAAGACTGAGGACCAAGAAAGCCAAGAACTAGGTCGCGAGCCCACAGTCGATTGTTGATGGACATATCGTGGGGGTTTCACGTGTTATGCCTTGAATCTTCTTCTGCTCCTGTTTTCTGAAAAGTGTTTGGCCTGACTGGCCCCTCTGCAAGTCAAAAGCCAATAGGTATATTTATGTTTTGTTTAGTATTATGCAATAGCTTCCTTTTTTGTGATATGTGTTTGAACCAATGATGTAACTGTGTATGCTATCTACTGATCCAGGGAAAAGCACAACCATACACAGAGGATTCCAAGTTCCAAATTTGGGGTCCGACACCGTGTATGACCATGATGGTGCGCTGGCATATGCGCTCACTTAGCCATAATAGCTGTCGCTCAACCCGTCACTCTGCAGCACTGTGCCGCCATCCTTGTCAACATCACCACCACTCCGCCTTGTCGGGCCGTGCTGAATGCGTCACCGCCCCATTGCTGATATATATAGCAGTTCTGAGCCCCCTCATTGCCTTCTCTGCCACATCAGTACTAGTCCCAACTTCTTCCTCCCTCAAGCGAGCTTGAGCTCCAGGTAAGGCTTAAACGCCTGTTCCGGCAGAGCACCACCGCGGTGCCGCCATCACCGTTGGCACACATCGATGAAGCACTTCCCTCATTATGTTCGTTCGCTTATATTCTATGACCCGTGTGGCATTTCCCCTCAATTAAGTTCATTTGTTCACAGGAGCTGCCATTGACCTCGCTCTTCCTCCCCTCTAACCAAAGTAGCCCTATAACAATCAAATTGACCCTACTGGTGTGGAGTTTCCCCAAGATGTTCTTCTAGGACCATCTACTTGTTTCTCTGGAGCTATCTTGAAGGTTGAAGATTATTCTCCTTCCTCAGGCCACCATTGTGGCGTGGAGCTTCTCTCGCTGTCGCGGTCCACCATCGCCAGCCCATCTCCGGCTAACTCGTCCCCTCAGCTCCGTACCGGTACGTCCTTAGTGGCCCAGTTGCTCCTCGTTCGAGCTACCCTATTCTTTCTCTGGTTCTTTCTCTAGTTCTTTCGTTGGTTCTTCCTCTGTTCTTTCGCCGGTATGTTCGACCACGTCGAAGCAGTCGAATCCTCTACGATCACGTAGTCGAGACTCCTTTGACTACAACCAACCGAACCTTCTACGACCACGTAGTCGAAACTCTTTCGACTACGCCCATCCGAGTCTCCTACGACCACGAAGTCAGAAATCCTTCGACTACGCCCAGTAGAATCTTCTACGACCACGTAGTCAAAACCTCCTCAACTACGTAGTCATACCTTCTCCGACTGCAGGCAGTCATACCACCTCTGATTACATCTAGTCGTATCCCCTCCAACATCAAATAGTTGTATTCTTCTTGTATCCCTCCTACAACCACATTAGGCAATTGTATCCTTCCTACGACCATATTGAGCTGTCATAGCCTTCTTACGACCACATCGAGTAGACGCACCCTTCTCTAGACCTAGTAGTCCCCTTTTCGACTAGTTGATCGTACCCTTTGTTTGACTACACGTAGTCGTACCTCTTCGACTACACATAGTCGAACCTCTTTCCGATCAGGTAGTCGAATTTTCCTCGACTACATAAGGTAAACCTTCTTCGACTACACATAGTCGTGCCTACCACGACTACACCAGCTGTATCTCTTACGACCACCCCCCAGTTGTAACTCTGACTACACCTAGTCGTACCACTTCTTCAACTACACCTAGTCGAACCATCTTCAGATCACGTGATCGTGTAGTCTTCGCATATAGTCAAACATCCTTCGACTATAGGTAGTCGAACCTCATTCGACTACACCTAGTCGAACTTCCTCTGACCGCGCAGTCGCTACGAGCACTGTAGCATCCACGACCACTATCTACGACTAGCATCCACAACCACCTAGAACCTCTTCACGATCCAAAAGACTCGGCCAACTTATTGACTCAGACTGCCACTTTGTTCGGGCGTTCTAGCTCCTACGACCACTATAGCTTTACGACTTTTGCAGCTCTTACGACCATTGCAGCTCCTACGACCCCTACAGTTCCTACGACAACTGTAATTCCTATAACCACTGTAGCTGCTACGACCACCGTAACTTCTACGACCACTATAGCTGCTACGACCACTACAGCTTGTACAACTTCTGTAGCCTCTACGACCACTGCAGCATTTCTACGACTATCCCCTAATCGTAAGCCCCCCATACGATCAGTCTGTGGTCGTAAGCCTTTCTATATAGTTAGACTCTGATGTTGTGATGGGACCACAATCCCAAGAAGATCAAGATGGTGAGACTATTGAACAGGATGATTATCAGCGCATTAAGCGAGATTATTTATCAGGATATCGAGAAGGGTGAATATCAGAGTATAGAACTTTATCAGAACATCAAGTAAGGCGAGTCAACACTTTGATCATATTGCACCTACTCTTTGCAAATTATGTTGCTTTAAATTATGAAATTGCATTGCTATGATTTATGCAACTATATTGGTCTAGTTGTAGCTAATGCCTTAACCATAATTGTGTATAAACTTCCAATCCTTGAACTTGGTCACTATTCTTTGTCACCTTAGACTTAATGGATTACATACTAGTTAATAAGTCTGTATCTAAGTGTCATGCTTAGCCTTGCTTAGATACATTGTCATCCGGGCATTACATTGCCCGACAACACTCTTTCAATATGAAAACTGGATTTGGGCAGTCGAGGCTGGGAGTTTGGCTGGTATGTTGGACTAAAGGATTATTTTCAAAATAAATAAAACTTGAGAAACAGATTTTGACTTGGGCGAATGGAAAGAGGAGCCGGTGCTAGGGCACGAGAGGATGTTGGTATGTGGATGTGCCGCCCAAGTCAATTAAGGACCGAATCTGATGATGACCTCTCATGTAAAAATAATGCAACCACAAGTCTGTAATAGGTACGACCTGGCTAACTAATTTACTCTCCTCGGTGTGACTTCGCCATCGGAGGAATGTGGCATGGTTAAAGGGGAAAGAAGCCACTGGGAAACCACACGGCGCAAGAGGAGACCTCCTGGAAGAGCTTGGCTCCGGGCGGTGGAAACCTTAGCGGGTGGAGTTGCGTCGAGATTGAGCATTGTAAAAGTCTTGTGGTAATCTCCCCTTGATTCATATGTCCAAGGAAACGTGTGTACATATCAAGATGATTATCTCTTGTGGGTAAAGCGGATGAACTCTGCAGAGTAAGAAAACTATCTGGATAGCCGTGCTCACGGTCAAGAGCGGTGCTGAGAATTTGCTGGATATAGCTTTCCTTTTTCTAAAAATTGATTTGTGGATGGAATGGAAAGATGGGGTGGGACCCTAGGGATTTGAAAAGGCCTGGTCTAGGACCAGTGGTAATTACGGGATAGCCTGACCATTGAGTGGATGGAGCCACTCAATGGTATAGGAGGTTGGACCTCCACTAGTACATTTCAACAAGAACTCAGTTTATAAAACATGTTGTTTAAAATGCTAAGTCTCAGGATGTTTACTACTTAATGTAATTCAAACATGGCTTTGGGCAAATAAAAGAACCCTGAAACTTCCTTGACCAGCCTTGCATCTATGATAATTGCATTATGTGTTGGCTCGCGAGTATAGTTGTGTACTCATGCTCGCTATTTACATTCTTTTAGTTAGTAAGCACCAAAGAAGACTGCTGGAATGACTACGAGTACTATTCTCGACGAGGACTGTTCACACTGAGTACTGTTCACACTGAGTACTGTTCACCACGAGGACTGTTCACACCGAGTACTGTTCACCACGAGGACTGTTCATGCCGAGTACTGTTCACCAGAGGACTGTTCACACTGAGTACTACTCGAACCGCCCTTTTAGCGTAGCATGGTGGTCTCTGGTCATAGACATCGACCAGTGTTCCCTGCACTACGTGACTGCAACCTCCGACCAAGACCTGATCGTAGGCCTACCTTGGGGGTAAATTCGGATGCTGATCAAGACTGAAGACCAAGAAAGCCAAGAATTAGGTCGCGAGCCCACAATCGATTGTCGGTGGGCATATCGTGGGGGTTCCACGTGTTATGCCTTGAATCTTCTTCCGCTGTTGTTTTCTAAAAGTGTTTGGCCTGACCGGCCCTTCTACAAGTTAAAAGTCGTTAGGTATATTTATGTTTTGTTTAAATCAGAAATTTTGGTTTTACCGATGGGGGCTGGTATTAATACAAACCGGTCCCAAAAAATCAGTTTGGATGAATTTTGTCCAAAAAAAAGCACATTTGTTTGAATTTTGCTCGAATTTGATTTTCAAAAAAATTCAAAACCAAAAAATTCAAATTTTGATTTGAAATTCCAGCCGAAATTGGCCAAAAAAATTCGATTTTCGAGCTTACTGACCTTCCCCCCTCCAACCCCCCCCCCCCCCTCCCCCTTCCGGTAAAATTTGTTGTGATTGCTTATACACCCAAGCTTGGTGCTTATGAACTTTATGATTGATATTTCTTCCGAATTTGCAAAGCTTGTTTGTTTGTAATGCTCTGTTCATAGATGGTGTTACTATGTTGGAATTCTGTGTTAAAACCTATGAAAATTGTGTGTTGTCCTTGAAACATATCTAAAGCTTCTACAAAAAAATGTGTAAGACTTAATGAATCCTCGATGAAACTTGTATGGAACTCTTTGAAACTTTGTTGAAGAGTGTGAGACTTAGTAAATCTTCTTGAATCCATCTGAAGCTTCATGGAACCTATGTGGAACTTGGGGATAACTAGTGAATCTGTTATAAAACTTAATGAAACTTGAAGATCACTATTGATAATGAAACTTGTATCAAACTTGAAGGCCACTGTTGATACCTAATGAAAACTTATTTGAAACTTTCCGAAACTTGATGATAATGAACCTTAATGAAACTTGTCTAAAACTTGGAGGCCACCGTTGATACTTCGTGAAATTTGTCTTAAACTTGATGATACTTGTTTGAAACTTGATCATACTTAATAAAACTTGTCTGAAACTTGATGGTACTTAATGAAACTTGAATGTCACTATTGATACTTAATGAAACTTGAGGGTCACTATTGATACTTGTTTGAAACTTAATCTAGGATTGAAACTCCTAAAACGGGAGTGTCTAAAACTTTTAAATGGGACTTGATGAATTTTCTTTAAAGCGTGCAGAGAACATATTCAAAACTAATATGGGATTTTTATTGAAACTTGAAAGGAACTGTCCAAGTTAACGAAACTTCTTGAAACATATATGACATTTGTCAAAACAATTGAGCAAATACTTTGGTTGATCCATCTTTATAAGTTCACTACGTAACCAGTCCAGTGTCAAACTCTGGGAAGCACAAGGATTACCTAGAAACAACGGTGGTGCAGTGCATAAGAGTAATAGTACAATAAAGAAGGATTACCTATAAACAACAGTTGTATGGAGAGCTCCTGTGTTGGAGCAATGGGAGAGATGACAACAGGGATAGGGATCACTGGGAAGGACAGTCTCGCTCGTGTTGTTTCGCTCGTCCCGTCCGCACGTCGATCGCCGAGATGTGGCCGTCGGGTAGGAGTGAGCCGAAGGGGAGAGATCGCTCATGGTGTTCGCTTGCCGTGTCCGCACACCGATCGTCGGGATGTGGTCGCTAGTCAAGACAACACCGTCCGCCAAGAGGAGGGTCTCGCTCAAGACAGAAACCTAGTTAAAGATGGTGAGCAAGAGATAGTGTAGAGTCAAATTGGGAACAAGAAATTCCGATGGTTGGAGAGCTTTAGGATGCGTGCAACAGGTGTGTGATTGAATGGGCGTTTGCTATCCCGTCGATTTCGTGCAAAGAGGTATACCTTTTGTAGCAATTCTGTTAAGGAATAATCAATTATTTGCCACTACAAAGATATGAATTTCAGGATTTACCCATCCATGTGTGAATAGCATCTGGATCCCAGGATCATATATCATAGACACATAAGTGGTAAATCTTGAATTTGCATATCTTTAACAGTGGCAAATAATCAAATCTCCCTTCTGTTAATGTTTTGGATTGCCACTTGTCCTTAATGCCCAGAAGACTGGAATACTGAAATACAGCAGTTGGTACCACTGAGGCACTGACACTGATATTGTGTCATTTATTCATGACATAACCATAGTGTCAGTAACGAACACACGGTTGGATTTTACATCCTAAAGTTCTTCGAAGTAATTCAACTTGAGTTATCCTGCACTAGTACTAGCCTAAATATTAGAAATGTCAGCACTTCACACCTTCAATTCTTCGTTAGCTTTGGTTGCCCGTCTGTATCCTCAGTGAACTAACCTGAAAAAAAAAAACATTTGTCTTACCTAATGCCTCTTTGACCTAACAGATAACAGATATTCTGCACTGATAAAAGAAAAGCATCCTACTTGTGCCTTGAACTGCTGCAATTGCAAAATAAATCAAGCTTGCTTCGTACTTCCGAGAACAGAAAAATCAACTATTTGGGTCGACCTGCCTGAAGCATAGGTCACCATTTCCAACAATCAAAATAGTCTCACAACACTTGGCATTACCGAATCCCTAAAGTTCAGATTTTCAGGTTAACCATTGATATTATCATCTCCAATAGGTGCTCCAAAAAGAACAAAATGGATTGCAAAGAATGGGCGAAAATGAAAACCAAAGGCAGACTTAGAAAATTTGGCTTCTAGGTTCAAATTTGTAAGCTGAAAATTTTCTAGTAACGGCGAATTTCATTTTTACTGGTGGGGGCCGGTAAAAAAATAATCTGGTGAAAAAAAAACCCTGGTCCACCCTCTATATAAGCATGAGTGGAGCCCAACAGCCCAAATACCCAATCAAGTCTACAACCAGCACACCATCTAACCTCATTACAAAAGGTGTGTGATTTTTTCTCTTGTAAAATTCAAACCAATGCATGGCAGACTTCAATCCAAATAAAACACAAGAATCATGAAAGGAACTATATAATGAATCTGTCCCCAGGCTACTGGTTTCAATAGAATTACAATGCCATTAACCAGGACACCAGCCACAAGGGTTTTGGCGACTACGAATTCAGAGGTGAGGCTCAACCAAGATAAGATCAAGGAAGCCTATGAAAGTAATAGCTTCTTAAGCTTTCTAATTCACAAACATTAATTTCTTGCATGTTGTTTTAGTGTACAGATATTTGTGAGATTAAAGAACTATACAGGTATAGTGAAATTGGAAGCGCAGCACGTACAGAACATGATGTCAGAACTCAGAAGTAGCCAAACTATCCTTCACATGTAAGGTAGCTGCTGCTGGCTCTTCCTTAACTGCAGCTCATCAGCAAGCTGAGAGCACTTCCTTTTTGTTTCCTCTAGTTCATGCTCCAGCTCCCCAATCTACAAAGAACCATTCAGATCTGATCAGCTGACATAATATGATCCCCACCACGAACTAATTACTCAATGGTATGGCATACCGCCTGCTTCAACTGTGTATCTCGTTGTCGAAGCTCTTCACGCCTGTAAAGAATATTTTCCAGTTCAGCATGCAAAGAACAAAGTGGTAATAGAGATTTCACACAATACATACTACTAGCTACTCCTATGTATTCAATTACTCCCTCCGTTTTTGTTTACTTGGCACTTTTGACCGAATTTTTTTTCCACAAATACTTGGCACTTAATGGTTTTCTAGATAAACTTTCCCAAACTACCCCTATCAATACTAGCCACATCCATCACTTTGCTACCTCGTTTTATGTGCATGAGAATTGGAGGGCATTTTAGTCATATTTTATCACAAGTACAGTCTCCTTAATATGTGTGCATTAGTAAAAACTGACAAGTAAACAAAAACGGAGGTAGTAAATGTTAAGCCGCGTTGTAAAAATAGGAAAACTGTGAAAGTGAGCACATATGCTCATGTAAATGGTATAGTAACTTCTGCCACTCAAAAAGAATGTCACAAAATTTCCAGGTAGCAGCAACTTTCTTTACAAAGGGCAGACAATTTAACTGCTGGCACAACAGGCCGATTAAGTAGCTTCAAGCTATTCTGAAAAAAAACATTCCATTGTCAAAGTTTATGATTCCCCTACACATGCAATGAACAATTAACATGTTCTAAAAATTGGTACTGGTACTCGATCAGTCACCCCACCTTTTAGTAATTATACAGCATAACAGGCCAATCATGCAGCAACTGAAAGGACACCTCTTCCTCATAAACAGCCAATTAAGGCCTAATCTACCAATTTTCAGAAAAATGGTTGTCGATGACAAACATGAATCATCAGATGGGTCAAAACTCAAGTCACAAAACCCTAAGTCACACACAGCTCAATGATTTGTCTAATAGCACTTATGAAATTGGTCGTACAATTAGTGATCTATGCAAAATAGACAGAAAAATAAATAAAAAATATAACAAACAGCAACATCGTGTTCAGAACTGAACAGGGATTTCAACAAGACCAGTAATTGCAGAATCCATACAGGAAATTCTATAGTTATTATTCCAGCATTCCATTAACTATACACGATCACAATACTTTGCTGAAATTCCCCCATACACGTAAACTCATCAGTCATCATTAAAGCATTACCTTGTGAATAGAGCAATGTTTTCTTCACTCAGCTTCTCGATGAAATTGGGATCAAGTACACCATGAGAGCCAATATCTACTAGATCCTGAATGACACAGAAAATTCAAAAAAAATAGTAATGATCAGATGTGTACATTTTAAATATACTTGGAGGGATGCTCTAATTGATTAACAAACATTACAGCATAACTTAGGAAGTCAACATTATTTTTACATCATGTGGACTGTATACACTTGCACCTAGTGCTAAAAAAATAACCAAATGGTTGTGTAGCCTTTTGCATTACAGAAAAACCTAGATTATGGAAGCAATGAACTTGGGAATTTATGAAATGAGAAATGTGTTTACAAGGGCTATTACATAAGCCCAACATTCATCAGTTTAGGGAGTGGAAGCAGAAGGCACTGTTCACTGTTCTCTTCAACAAGAGTTATGACGGGGTCCAAGAAATGAACACCCAAAAGAAAAATATACAAGGACAACATGCCTTGATTAAAAGCCTAAAAGGTGCAAACCTCTTCCAAGCCTGCTGACTCCATACTGTTTTCTTGCGCTTGGCCAGACGATTGTAAACCAGAACCTGGCCAAAAGAAAATAACATGAATTATATGACAAAAAAATCTATAAGCTATTTGGATTCTCATCTAGGAAAACAGAAGGGAGAAAACGTTTAAGTTACAGTGCTCTGGTCGAACGATGTTAAACAGTAAGCAGTGACAAAAACGTTAAACCCATACCCCCAAAAAACATACTTCGCAGAGAGAATCTAGCTCTAAATAAAATAATTGGTCTATATTTCCCACCAGATTTTCCTTTTTATGTAGAAATAACTGAACTAATACAAGTAATTATGAAACAATGTTCTAGAAAAATTCAAGACAAAATTATCTGAGACAGGAAGATACTCCTAACTTACAACACGTGGGACTAGCCAACCATTTTCCTAACAACCGGTAATATTAAAATCATTAACTAAATCACCAGTCTATTAATGAATAATTTTGCCTGTCAAGTGTAAGAAACACTAGCAAACATTGGACACAAACAGGATCTCAGGATTAAACAGCTATAATAATAAATTTATTAACAATCCAAGGGCCATCATATGGTGCCATCCGAGCAATTAACATAAGAGACAAGAAACCAAACGTGTCCGTAAAATATTATATAAACAAAATATATTAGCAATTCGGAAATTGAGATGACAGCTTGGAGTGTATCTTTAGCATCATTTTCATTATATTCTTTTTCAGTATGCTGTCCAGAGATGTGCTTTTGGGTCCAAATATCATTTTACAAACACGAACTAAATGAAACATGCTAGCTAGCATGATTTTTATGTATTAGTAGCTATATTGTCTCCCTCAAACCAGCGAGGCCTGGGTGCCCAAATTGCTCAGGCCCAGGTCCAATAAGGAACTGCAAATTTTGATATAGTTTTATTTCGCATAAATAATAAAAGGAGAAGAATGTCATGCCCTTGACCTTGTTATTTTGACAAGCAAACCACAAGCTTTGCCCTGACAAGTTTAAAGGGCATCACAAGTCACAACATTTCTATGTTCAGTATTTTATGTTTAGGGTAGTAGTGTAACAGTATGTGTAAGTTAGGGGTAGATGTGGTATTGTAGTGGTAATCTAGCAAGCGTGATTTGATCTATCTCTCTTCATAGGCTTGATTTGACAGACATCTCTCTTCTTGTCAGTTTCAACGTCAGCGAATGAAAACACAGTGCAAGTGGACCACGTTTGTGTGTGTGATGAGCCAAAGGACAGTTTGTGAAGGCTTCAAGGTACTCCACCTTGTGGATAGTCGCCATCAGTGTGAGGAATGAGATCATTTGCTACTTGACGGATATTTGCAACAATTGCACACCACGACAACATTTCATGACCCAGACTTCGGATTTTCTTTATATTAGTGCTATCCTTTCAAAATCAATGATATTGCATATGCCTTCAGTTTGTGGGGCGTTACGGGTAGTAGTGTAATAGTATGTGTATGCTAAGGGTATATGTGGTATTGTAGTGCTAGTCCAGAGGTTGTATGATTGTCTCCCTTGTAGTCTATATCTATGCCCTATGGGCTCTTGCAATACATCCAACTTAGTTGTGTCTTCCTTGTAACTTTAACATTTTATACCATTATTTAGTTGGACGATGACCTTCAATTGAACAGAAGCTAAATAGCCACAAAAGCATTTCAAGTAAGCATCATTTCTCATTTCAAAATTTTCGATTCTAGACTCAACTACATGCATTCAAGTAGGACCGGAAGATAGTAGGATTCCTCTTGGCAGTTTAGCACACAACAGAATAGGAAAATTATTTGTATTTTACAATGATCAAACCACCACATAAATATTTTACCGGAAGCAGAAACTAGTATTAATAAAGACCATAATAGGAACCATTTGAATGAAGCTAGTATGTTACCTGAACCATTAGCTGTCAGTCCAACAACTGCTACATCGTCATATGTCTCTGGTAGCAAATTTGATGGATGCCCTCCAGTCTTCTGAGCAGTGGAAGCTTTCTGCTGAAACTTAGGTCCAGGACCACCTGAATCTTTAAGAGCAGCCTTATACTGGGATCTTAATTGTGGATCCACTGGCTGGTAACCTACTAAATGACACCTCTCTTTCCTGCAAATACACCGTTTGTTACAGGAATTTACATTATAGGAAGCAGAATAAGAACAAATGGCTGCATGCAGAGTGTCCAAGGTTTGTCCTATTGGCACTTAAGACAAAGTACAAATGGCAAAACCTAATACATACATTTCCCAGTGCCCAGGTACTGTTACAAATAATTAATTACTTAACACAAAAGCATTAAATACAGCCAAAGAAATCAGCAACAGGTTTCTTATTTAATATGAAGCTGGTGCAAGTTTCAAAATGCAGTATACATATTTCTTTAAGGCCTTGTTTGGCAGCGCCTGGATTGACCGGGATTGTGGCTCAATCCATGGGGATCATCCCGGCGGGGGAAACTTTCCCGAGCGAGGCCGAGTCGCTGCTTGGATGAGTTGGTGGATTGCAAAATCCCTGGCCGTTCCAACCGAATCCCCGGGGGCAACGACACACGCCTCGCCCGCGTGGTTTCTTCCCCGAGCAGCGCCTCGCTCGCGACTCGGCTCCTCCGAGCGGCGCCTCACTCGCGACTCAGCACCTCCGAACGGCGCCGCCTCCCCCTTTCTCCCCCTTGACTCCGGTGACGCGGATCCCGCCGCCGTCGCCGCCCTGGGAGGAACATCCAGTTAGTCTCCTCTTCCTCCTCCTCCTATGATTTCTAGGGTTTGTAGCGGAGGCGGTGACGGGGTCGATGGCGTGGATCGGTAGGGGACTCTCCTGCGTCTGTGCGCAGAGGAGGGACAGCGACGCGCGTCTTTCTTTTGATTTGACGCCTATTCAGGTGAAGATAGCTTTCTCTTTATTGATTTGATCCCCAGGTTTGCTTCTGTGATGCTAGTGTTGTGCTAGAATTTGGAGCCTGATCACGAATTTTGAAAATTGTGGCTGATTGTCCCCGAGTTCATCTCGAAATTGCTAACCCGCATTTGAATCTCGCATTGCTTATGCACTTTTCTGCATACATTTTGCCATGTCTCACCTAATTGGCTTTAATGCTGTTTTGAACAGAAGTCGGATTTTCTTGACTAATTTTGTGGATTTCTTAGATTTACGTGTGCCACATGATAGTGAAGTTCTATGTGGAAGTAACATTTTTTGGTTTGCCTGTTCCAGGAAGAGTGCCTACAGAGGTTACAGAACCGGATAGAAGTTCAGTATGATAGTTCAAACAGAGAGCATCAGGTAAGTTTTTGACCGATATGGCCACCGATCTGGTACGTAGGTTGTAGTGTGGTACTTCCGATATTCCATATTGTTCTCTTGTGAAGTGGGTGTGTGATATTTCTTGACACAAGTTTATCATCTAATTGTTCAGTACAAGATGATGCACAGGCAACATGGTATATAGCTAAATTACCATGAAATTGACACAACCAAAAACTGAAAGATTTAACATGTCCATAGATCTTAGGAAATACTGGTTGTTAATAATTGAATAGATTGATTTGTTAGACTTAGTATACTGTATACATATTAGTGGAAGTAATTTTGCAGAATGAAGATAATCTCTTGATCCTACAGTGCAACAATGCTGGCCTTTCTTTTGTAACTACTCTAAATCCTTGTTAAAATGAGTTGTTCTCTCAGTGCTGCAAGTTCCTGAAGAATTAAAGCTTAACTCATTTTGTGAAGTTACACATGGCAATCCAGATCATCTTTTTTGGTCTTGCAGTGTTGTCCATTTGTACTTTTAGATGACACTTGAGAAAGTGGGGCTATTTACTTAACCTGTCATCTCTCATCTCATTTTTCATCTATTAGGAAGCACTGAAGGCCCTTTGGTGTGCTTCTTTTCCTGGAACCGAGCTTCGGGGACTAATATCAGAACAATGGAAAGAGATGGAATGGCAAGGGAAAGACCCATCTACAGATTTTAGGTACAGAATTTTCTCCTTCATTCCCAATGCTACCCTTTTGTGTCAGTATTCTGTAGCTAAACTAGAGAAATTGAGATCAGATATATGATCCCTTGCTGTGTTGGCATTACAGAGGTGGAGGCTTCATCTCCTTGGAGAATTTTTTGTATGAAGATCCTATAGCATTCTAGGATTGACATTTGTTTGTAAAGACAAAACAATTGACAGTTCAGCAATACTTGTGAATTGTGATTAACCAAAGATGGATTGCTGTTCGATCTAACATAAGTAGCAATTGAAATTTCTTATTGTACGCGGTTTGCTACTTTCTTAATGTTTGCGGTTGCTACTTTGCTATGTTTTTCCTATTGCAGCTCATCTTGTAGAATTCCTGCCATTAAAATCTGAGCCTCATCATTTCTGGAAGCAAAACGTGACACTTTTGTGTTGTCCTTGCATGTTTGTGAACTTTGTTTTTTAGATAATCGACTGTCAAGTCAAACGCTAATGAATCCAAGATTTTGCACATTTCGATGACCGCTTTTTTCATCAACTTTGGCATACTCATATAATTACTATCTATAATCTAAGTTTTATGTTTTTTTACCGATCTAAGTTATATTGGAGCCAGTGCTCTAATTATCTTTGCTTTGTGGAATTTCAGGTACCTCCTCTTCAGAGAGCATGACATATTGGACACCCTTGTGGACTGATTTGGATTATCAGAAAGTCATCAGTTGATCTAATGCAAGACATGTTTAGTTGGATTATCAGGAAGTCATCAGTTGCTCTAGAGTCTAGACCATTGTGAACTTGATATGATTATTGCTTTCTTTCTGTGTTGATGCGATTTAGCAACTCATTAAACATGTACCAATGGCATGCTAACTCCAAGCCTGATATCAGATGTTTCTGCAATAGCATCACTTGTTATCCACTTTTCTAGAGGTTGTATTCGAAATTTTAATATTTTTTCAAAATTTCTAGACCTTTTATTCTGAATTTTTATGATTCTTTTGAATTTTCTGCACTTTTTTTTTCCGAATTTTCTGGACTGTTTGTGAAAAAATTCTGGTTTGGTTTTGGAAATTTTCCTGATTTGTTCCAATTTTTCAATGTTGTTTTTGGAATTTTCTATATTGTTTTTTTGCTTTCAGATTTTTTTAATATATGCAATCCCTACCAATCCAACTATTTGCCCAAAGAAATCAAGGGATTAGATCCAAGGTGGGAGGGGATTCACCTAATCCCCCCTTAGATTGTTTCTCCTATGGATATATTTCCCCACTAGCCAAACAAGGCCTAATAGTGATGACTAGATTATAGGCATGATACACTACTTCTGTTTTAGATTGAGCATTTCATGTGCAAAAAGAGAGGATTCTGAACCAAATTGCCAAAGGCACTTACCAATAATCAACAATAATCTGTCTAAGTTTTGTTTCGAGCCGAATGAATAGCGGAGTCCTCTCAAAATCTTGCTTGTCATGTGCCGGCTCAATAAAATTTGCCTCAAGTACACCTGAATCATGACAATGTCATCCCAGAGAGAAACAAAGTACAATAACACTAATGACAGTATTAAACAAATGAAACCCACCTACAACACTCCTCCCTCTACTAGATCCTTCTTGAAGGACCTTCCAGAAGGGCTGCAAAGGGAAAAGAGAATACAGAAAATCAGTTCCGACCCAAATTGCATTGTGATAACTGGATCACTGGAACAGTACATTTTTAGATGGTCAGCCCCAGCTCAGAACCTTAATTTTAAGTTACAAAGAACATCAGCCCAACCATGTAAAAACTATCTAAATGATGATGAGGATTTAAACCTCTCATCATGTTCATCAATTAACAACAAAAAAGCAGCAAAATTATCATAGAAATTTATACAACCACCAAAAAAAATTCAAAACTTTTTGCTACCAACAGCTTGATATTCCTTACATAACAGGTCTAAATACAATACAAGAATGGAAATTCTCAATGTTTCAGTAGGGAACACTGATTGCATGATTCAACATTAGCATATACCTAAATTGCATCCTGAGTCCAAAAAATGGGTTAGCGAAAACAGTTATGAATTAAACTGACTTGTGCTGTCTAAACTAGAACAGAAAAACAGACAAATTTATTGGAGCTCTAGACTTCTGTACCAGTAAGAAGAGTAAAGACATCAATCAGGACCACACACACACAAAAAAAAAAGTCTGTAATGATGGCAAAAGAAGTCTTTTACTATTCGACAAATCTACTGGTTGTTCTCGGGAGACTGAAACAAAGCAACCTAGTTGCAAAGTAGTTTGCAACAAGAAACCTATGTTGCCCGCTGATTGCTGAAAATGGCCCTTTCTACAAGTATTGCTGCTAGAACATCTATGTATCTAGTCAGTCTGACAGCATACTGGTCCGCCATGCCCCATATTTTCCTTCAACCCTCATACAGCTGGTATATTAGATATCCCTAAGTTCTCAGTAGAACTGCAGGGGCATCCTTGGTTGATAGGAGAAACCCAACTCCTACAATAACAAAACAAATGAATGAACAAATAAACCAGAACTGGTGAGTGTGGTTACCATTATTAGTCGATTTTTATGGTAGACATTCATCCCAAAAATGCCCAAAACAGGCGCTTCCTTTGCAAAGCCAACATCTACCTTCACTGAGACCTACGGTTTCAGTAGAAATGTGGTTGTAAATAAATAATACAATGAAGAAAGACAATAGTGGTTGTAAATAAATAATGGAATAATTAATTATTTGCCACTGCAAAAGAATGAATTTTAGGATTTGTCACTGTACGTGAGTATGTCATACTCACAACAGTGACAAATCCTAAATTACATATGAAAGTACAGTGGCAAATAATTAAATCTCCCATAAATAATACCATGAAGAAAATCAATAGTGGTTGTAAACAAAAACTGAAGGAACCATTTCATAATGAGATAATAAGTTGGAGAATAGCTAAACAAGGTATTGACTGCTTTTGTAACCTCAATCCACTCACATAGCAAAAAACTTGGAATCACAGAGGAACTTCAGTACATGAGAATGATTATCCACTAAGCTAAGAATTGAAGGAGCTAACAAATTAAGTGCAGAGTATCCTGAAAAAGAACAGCAAATAAAATAAATGACTATTGCACTAATTTACTTACCACTTGAGAATCATGTGCGACTTGAGGTTTGTAAGTAACTACTTTCTTAAACTTCAGTTCACTAGCAATGCTTATCTGTTCAACAGGCTTTCCTCTTAATATAATTTGGAAGTTTTCAAACTTCCTTAGGTAAAGGATGGAAGTATACGCCTGCATATTGACAAATGCACATTATTATTTAGATATGTAAGCTAGATGGGAATAAATCCAGAATATAAAGAAATAAAACCTACGCGCAATGAAAATCTGAGCCTGTGGGATATATGTTGCTGAACAATTTCTTTTTGGATTTTTGATGCTCCCCCACTGGCTGTACCTTGATCTCTAAGTAATACATCCTGAAAATTGGGCAACAGGACATGAGCAATGTAGAAACAACCGGGAGGTACAATAATGGAAGAATTAAATGCAACCATGCTCTGCAAGAACTGAAGTTTAAAAAACAATACTAATTCTTGTTCCATCATCTAATATGCGTAAATTTTGAACACATGAATGAATATCCTGCTCTGTAACAAGAATACAATAATAAGTACCTGACTAGTGTGAAATGCAGCCATGGTTTGCAGTTTAAAAAAAAAAAATTCCTGTTCAATTGTATAATTTGCATAAATTTTGAACACATGCACAAGTACAATGCTCTGCAACAAGAATACAAAAATCAGTACATGTGCATCTATACACACATCTAGTTTCCTACAATGAGCATTAGTTCCCTCAGAGAGCATGCAGTTCATCAAGTATATTAACTCTAGAACAATTATCTTTCCTTCTTCCGTTGATGAAATCGACGGAATAGCACAGATAAGTCAGGTGGTTCCAAGAGGCATGACAAGGAAAATCATTATCCATACACATTATGCACCATTTCTGGGTTTTTTATGCCAGGATTAATGGGACTGAACAAATTGACAATATGAAGAGGTAATGCATTATACTTGCAATGAAAATTGAATGAACATTTACCTCATCATCGTCCTCAAAGTCAAGTTCTAAAAGACCATCGTCATTCATCCATAAATTGTATATCGCCACCTTAGTTCCATGACTATCAATATCCTTGAACTGAATGCACAAGAAAACTATCAATATACATCTATACAAAAAAAAAAAAAAAAAAAAAAACAGTTGCTTATCAAAAAGAAGGTAAGCACTGCACAGTTGGTTATGGAATAGCTTCAGAAAAATGTGTAATCAATTTAGTTTCCCATGAAAGAACCACGACTAAGTAAAGCATGTGTGACTGGATACATAGCATTAAAAAATCATTCTGGATGCCACTTTGGGAAGAAAAAAGAGTAGAAAGTACAATGTACAAGAAAGATAACAACAAACAATATCATTATTCACTTATTTGTATCGTAGAAAATATTTGTACCACCAGATGCATTGTTCAGTATACTCAATACTGCATTACTAAATGTTACATTGGTTCTACCACTGGATGTACCATCCAGTATAATGTATTTATTTTATGTTACATTGGTTGCAAAATTGGTAGTATATGTATGATGAGGGGCAAGGTTCCAAATCCCGCTACCGGCGGAAAACCATTCAGAGGGCGGTAACGGCAATATTAAGTCATAAAGTCGAGTCGAGTTGCCACAGGGCCGACTTGTCGACTTAGGCGATTAGTCATATGACTAGGTACGACTAGGCACTACTAGTCGTGACCAGGTAGAAGGCATGGCTTGGTGCTAGTCTTGCTGCTACTACCACTACACCACCGCTGCTACTGCCACTAGACACGATAGCCAGACAGATCAGATCAGCAAAACAGAGCAGAAAAACCGAGAGAAGGGAAGGCATAAGTTGAAAAAGGATCTCAAGGGAGAGGGGGAGCAGCAACGTCGTTGGCGGCCTGAGCCAAGGATGGAGCTGTCACCGTCTGCAGCCCTCCGTGGCTCCCTCTCAAGCTCCTCCTGCTGCTGCTGCTGCTGCTCCTCTTTCTTCCCATTCACCTGCCTTCACCTCCTCCACCCTTCGGTCACATCGATTGTGAAGGGTGCAACGGCGGCAGTGGTGCATGGGCTGTGAAGGGGAGAGAGGAGGCAGCACCGCAGCAAGGGAGAGAGGAGGCAGCAGCGTAGTAGGACGAGGGAACTGCGCTGCGGCGCTGCGTGAGGGAGCACAGCAGCTATGGTATTCCTTTAGTAAACCATGCCTCCTTATAGTACTGGGCCCATGTAGTCTCTCAGTCCACTCAGCCAGTCAGCCCAAGAAGCAATCCAGCAAAGTGGAAACCCTAAGCTGTGGCCCATCCATCTGGTCCTCTCCCTTGCGCCGTTGTCGGATCCCCGAGTAGAACAACCCCGAGACCCTCTGTGCATACCGAGCTAGTCCCAAGATCAGATGCTAGCTCGCACAGATCAACATTGGTGTGATCATAACCATACAACAAACTCAAAGATGAAGCACACAAATTAATATTATTAACAAAAGACCTTACGGTCAAGGTTGTTACAAAGTTGCGACGCAGGGCTTAAAACAAAAGAACACTTGCAGCGGAAAACAAAAGACATCGTGGAGACCAAAGAGGGAAACGAGTACTACAGAAGTGACATCATTTAATGCGACACAACAGCATTTAATGTGTAAAGACTTTTGTTGCAGCAGAGACATAACGGGAGGAAGAAGAAAGTGAGCAGGGCCTACCAGGTGGGACTAGCCAAAACTAAGGAGTGTGGTCCAACCAAAGGAGTGGCTGCACCAAAAAGGTGGTCTTTGCAAAAAGACCAGGCGGTGGTCGTGACCCAAGGGAAGGATGGTCTTCACCGGCGGGTGGTCTTTGCAAGAAGACCAAGAGGGTGGTCTTTACAAAAAGACCAAGAGGGTGGTCTTGACCCAAAGGGTGGTCTTTGGAGGAGGAGGTCCTGAGGACAGGGAGGTCCAAAGGAAGGAGGAGGTCCAGAGGACAGGGAGGTCCAAAGGAAGGAGGAGGTCCTGAGGATGAGATCAAACGAAAGAGGATGTCCCGAGGGAGGTCCTGAACGGTCAAAATGTTCAGGGGGAGGTCCTGAACGATAAAGAGGTGGCCGAAGTTAGACTGGTAAAGGCAAAAAGACTTAGAGAGGCGAAGCGGAGGGAGCCGTCCGATTCAGATCGGACGATCCACAAAGGTTAGGACGTTCGGACCGCCGAACGCAAAAACACGATCGAGCCGTTCAGACACGATCGGAGGATTCACAAAGAAAAGAACGTTCGAACAGCCGAACATACAAAGGAGGCTAGGCCGTTCGATTCAGATCGAACGGTTTACAAAAGGAGAAACGCTCGGACGCGCGGGTTGAGCGGGAGAAAAGGGAAAATCAAACCAAAGAACTCCAACAAACTCAAAACCAACCTGATTAGTTGAAGTTGGATTTATTCATATTAAATCTCCGAATTTCCAAAAATCTCCAAGTTAAGCTTAAGCAATTAACAAAACCAAATGGTTATTTTTATTTTGAAAATCTTCAAAAGCTCTGGAAATTTGGGACGTTACAAACCTACTCCCCTTAAAGAGAATCTCAACCCCGAGATTCGGACTGACTAGAGAATAGACGTGGGAATTCCATCTTCAAGTCCTCTTCACGCTCCCAAGTTGCTTCCTCTTCTGTGTGGTGCCTCCACTGGACCTTGCAAAAACGGATGATCTTGCTTCTTGTCACTCGCTCTGCCACTTCCAAGATCTGAGGGGATGTTCTTTGTAGGAGAGGTCTTCCTGCAGATCGACAGCTTCCAGAGGCATTTTCTCTTTGGGCACCCGCAGGCATTTCTTCAACTGGGACACATGGAAGACGTCATGCACACCGAACAGTTGAGGTGGGAGGTCCAACTTGTAAGCAACTTCTCCTCTCCTGGCCCGTACTAGAAAAGACCTAATGTACCGAGGTGCAAGCTTCCCGCTGACTCTAAAACGGCGCATTCCTTTGAGAAGTGACACCTTAAGGTACACATGGTCTCCAGGGGCAAAGGCTAACTCCCGACGACGGTTATCAACATAGCTTTTCTTCCTGGCTTGAGCTGTCTTCAGCTTTTCTCGGATTGACTTGACTTGATCTTCGGCTTCCTTCAAAATATCAGGTCCAAGGACTTGTCCTTCTCCAGTTTCGGTCCAATACAAAGGTGCCCTGCATTTTCTTCCATAGAGGGCATCGAAGGGACATCTGCAAACTTGCCTGGTGATCGTTGTTGTACAAAAACTCAGCATAAGGCAACATCTGATCCCAGTGGGTCTGGTTCTCTAGAGAGCAGGCGCTTAGCATATCTTCTAAGATTTGGTTCACTCTCTGTTTGGCCATCTGTCTAAGGGTGGTAGGTGGTGCTGAAATTCAGATTAGTGCCCAGGACGCTATGCAACTTCTGCCAAAACCTTGAGGTGAATTGAGATCCTCGATCCGACACAATCTTCTTGGGCACTCCATGTTGACACACTATCTTGGCTATGTCCAGCTCTACAAGTATGTCTCCTAAGTAGGTGGTCTTAACTGGGATGAAATGAGCCACCTTTGTCAGGCGATCCACGATCACCCAGATGTAATCAAAACCAACTCTTATTCTTGGCAGGCCGGTGATGAAGTCCATGCCAATCTCTTCCCACTTCCACCCTGGTATGCTCAGAGGTTGCAAGAGCCTGGGAGGTCTCTGATGCTCGGCTTTGACTCGACGACAAACATCACAATGAGTTATAAACTCTGCAATCTCACACTTCATGTTAGGCCACCAACAAAACATCTTGAGGTCTTGATACATCTTCACACTTCCGGAGTGGATGGAGTACAGGGTTTCATGGGCTTCCTTGAGTATCAACTGCTTGAGCTTCTTCTGATCCGGTATACCAATATGTTTGTCGAACCAAACGGTCCCTTGCTCATCTTCCGAAAACCTTAGGGATTTTCCTTTCTTCATGTTGCTCTTGATCACTTGGATATTTGCATCTTCAGTTTGAGCTGTTCTGATCTGATCTTGTAGGGTGCGTTCGACCTCTAGAGCAGCTAAGAAACATTCTTCTACCAACTCAAGCTTAACCTTCTGAAATTCTTCATGTAGCATTGGCTGATTCTCCTTGATCATCAAAGTATTGCAGTAGACCTTTCTACTCAATGCATCGGCTACAACATTAGCTTTTCCAACATGATAATGGATTCCCACATAATCTTTAATCAACTCTAACCATCTCCTTAAGATCGGCTTGAGTGAAAATGTACTTCAAGCTTTTATGGTCAGTGTATACTTCACAGCGATTACCAATGAGGTATGATGGATAAGTCTCTGTGTTGGCTTTTGCCGCCCTTCAAGGACAGCATCCTTGACTGGCGGTTAGCATCTCTTTTGGACAGAGCATCTTGGACTAGCTTTAGGACTAGCTTTAGAGGACAGAGCATCTAGGACACAGCATCTAGGACAGAGCATCTAGGACAGAGCATCTTAGACTAGCATATGCTTGGCATATGCTTAGCATATGCTTGGCTGGTTAGCCCTATAAATATGTATCCCCAACCCCTCAGGTTGGTATGGCATTGTGAAGAGAAATATACAAGAAAAATTGCCCCATCTCCAAGTGTCATCCTCTCCATGAGAGTAAGGATCTTGCTATCACCAATAGTAAGAGTCCAGCGACTAACAAGGTAATAGTGCCAAACCTTCAAAGCATGCACCACGACAGCTAACTCTAGGTCATGAGTGGGGTAATTGACTTCATGAGGTCTTAACTGGCGGGAAACATAAGCTACCACCTTCCTCTCTTGCATCAAGACACAACCGAGACCTTGCCGTGACGCATCACAGAATATCTCAAAGTCTTTTCGGACATCCGGCAGGATCAATACTGGGGCCGAGGTCAAACGTTTCTTCAACTCTTGAAAGCTCTGTTCACAATCAGACGTCCAAGCAAACTTCTCCTTTTTCAGCAGCTGGGTGAGAGGTCTTGCTATCTTGAAGAAACCTTCTATGAACCGGCGATAGTACCCTGCCATACCAAGGAAGCTCCTAATCTGAGGTACCAACTTGGGTGACTCTCAATTGAGCACATCCTTAACCTTGCTTGTGTTGACAGCAACTCCTTTGGCAGACATGACATGACCCAAAAAGGTGACTTCCGGCATCCAAAACTCACAATTGTTGAACTTAGCATAGAGCTGATGGTCTCTAAGCTTATTCAAGGCCATGCGAAGGTGCTCTTCATGCTCTTCTTCGCTCTTAGAGTATACTAGAATATCGTCAATAAAGACAATGACAAACTTATCTAGATACTCCATGAATACTTTATTCATCAAGTTCATAAAGTAAGCAGGGGCATTGGTCAATCCAAAGAACATGACCGTGTACTCAAACAGCCCATAATGGGTTGAGAAAGTTGTCTTGAGGATATCCTCTTAACGAATCTTCAGCTGATGATATCCTGACCTCAAGTCTATCTTGGAGAACACTCCGACTCCTTTAACTAGTTGAACAAATCATCGATGCTGGGCAGATGGTATTTATTCTTGATGGTGACTTCATTGAGTGCTTGATAGTCCACACACATCCACTGGATGCCATCCTTCTTCGGAACAAATATCACTGGAGCTCCCCAAGGTGAGGAACTCGGTCTGACAAAACCTTTGGCTTGCATCTCCTCGATCTATTTCTTCAGCTCGACTAGGTCGTCCATTGGCAACCGGTAGGGCCTCTTGGAGATCGGCGTAGTTCCAAGCACTAAGTTGATGACAAACTCCAGGTCTCTGTCGGGTAGCATACTAGGCAACTCATCAGAAAAGACGTCTAGGAACTCACAGACCACTGGCACATCTTCTAAAGATACGGCTTGGACACTGCAGACCATTGCTCCTTCTTGCTTTTCCACGGAGGCTTCAAACTTTACTGTGGTTCCCTCAGGGCTGACTAAGGTGATGCTTCTACCGCCACAATCCAGAATAGCTTGGTGACTAACGAGCCAACCCATACCCAAGATCACATCTAAAGACTTGGTGTCGATGATGATCAGGTTGGCTAGAAACTCTACCCCTTCTATGACCACCTTAACTTGTGGGCAACCCTGGTTCGTACTAAGCTCCGAACCGGGAGATTGGACCAACAAGGAGGTCTTAAGAGCCAAAACCTTCAACTGATGCTTTGCAATGAAAACCCAAGAAACAAACGAATGAGAAGCTCCAGAATCAAACAAAACCGTAGCAGGTGCTGAATTGACAAAAAACTTACCCAACACGGCATCCTGGGCTGTCTGGGCTTTTTTCCACTGTGACGTGGTTCACACGGCCTCTCCCAAACGACTAAGGGGCCTTGGCTGGTGCGACTGGAACCTGAGGAGCTCCACGACCTACTCCTGGCAAGGAGGTCCTAGAGGGAGTAGCTCCCAAGTTGGATCTAACTTGAGCTGAGCCTTGCTTCAAGGGACAATTGCTGGTGTAATGTCCCAGCTGATGGCAATTGAAACAGTGATCCTCTTTGGATTGCCGCTCGGGCCGCTAATTGCCGGTATTATCGGGCGGCGGAACTCGGGTGGTCCGCGAGTTGCCGAGGTAGAGGTCCTGGGAGGTCCTGAAGAGAAGGAACGAACAGAGTACGGGACACTCGTCCTGGCTCTCTGCGAAGGACCTTGATGGGCACCATGCTGCGTTGCCTTCCTTTTATAAGACTCCACGAGCTCGCGGCGGGACTCTTCTATGAGCATTGCTTTGTCCACAAGGCACTGGAAGTCTGTGTAATCGTTGCCAATAACTTGAACCTTCAAGCTTGGGTTGATTCCTCACTTGAACCGCTTCTGTCGAGCATCATCTGTGGCAATGTCTACTGGAGCATACCGAGAAAGTTGAGTGAACTTGTTGAGGTATTCACTCACTGTAATGCTTCCTTGCTTCAGGTCTCTAAACTCATTCTTCTTCATTTCCACCTTGCCAACAGGTACATGGAAACGGCGGAAAGTTGCTGAAAATTCAGCCCAGGTGATGTTCTGGTGGTCTGCATAGGCGGCACAATAGTTTTCCCACCACTCTACGGCGGTGCCTTCGAGTTGATGTGAAGCATACAAGACTTTATCACAATCGTCGCACCAGCCGATGGCAAGCTTCTTCTCAATTGAGCGCGGCCAGTCATCCGCATCCAACGGCTCAGAGGAGCTGGAGAACGTGGGTGGACGAATCCTCATGAACTCGGCCAACCTTGACGGAGGAAAAACTGGTGGTGGAGGCGATGGCAGGGTACCTGCTTGGCTGTTTTGGTTCAACACCGTGAGCAGAGCGATAGCTATCTAGTTCTGCTGAGTCATCATCTGGTTCATATTCTGCATCATTGCAATCATTAGTTGAGTCTGAGCTGCCATAAACTGACCCAAATTCTGATCTGCCGGGGCTGCCGGAGGAGGTGGGGGTGGTGGCATGAAAGGCTCCACTGGCTCATCCTGACTTGCTAAGTGGTGGGTCTGAACCATCTGCACAAACTTCTTGAGCTTAATAGATGAGAGGGAAAAAGCACAATAGATGAGAAAGAATAAGGGAGAAAGATGGAACAACCTAATTGGAGAAAGGTAGGTTAAACCCAAAAGAGCAAGTAGCCGAGAGGCCAAAAAAGGCAAAAAGATGCAATAGGACCTCCTATGAGAGTCTTATTGCACAGACTAATGACACGAAACCGAGGACCACCACTCTACTAAAGCACCTCGTACTTAACTTAGGAGGGGGGATGGTCGACTTAAAACAAGGCTCGATCCTATAGAAATTACTAAGATAAGAAGGTCAATTTCAGTTCGAAAACAAGGTTCCAAAGAAGATAAGAAACCAGAACCTGAGATAGAGACGAGAGAAGAACAAATCTTGATGAGAAAAGATTGGGATAAGGTCAGAAAAGGAAAAAGATAAGATGAGAACAGAATAGAATAAGATGAGAGAAGAATAGCTACTAAAGTTAATCAGTTGGTTTGATTTAGAAATTAAGTTTTGAGACTATGTCTAGACGACCATGCTAACTGAAGGTACGTCCTATAGCCGATATAACTCTGATACCACCGCTGTCGGATCCCCGAGTAGAACAACCCCGGGACCCACTGTGCACACCGAGCTAGTCCCAAGATCAGATGCTAGCTCGCACAGATCAACATTGGTGTGATCATAACCATACAACAAACTCAAAGATGAAGCAGACAAATTAATATTATTAACAAAAGACCTTACGGTCAAGGTTGTTACAAAGTTGCCACACAGGGCTTACAACCAGTGATCCCTAGCGCCGCCAGCGCTGGCGCAGGCAACCGCCGCGACTCGGCCTCAATCGGCCCCTAGCGCTCGCCCGCTGGACGGTCAATGCCGGCCAAAGCGTCCCAGCGAGCCGAGGCGGGCAAGGCGCGGCGGTGGTCGGGCGATCCCGGCGACTGGCGGGTCGAGGCGAGCTGGGCGCACGGAGAACAAGAAGAGTGAGCGAAGATCGAAGAGGACTCACCTGGCGGCGCCGCCTCCTCGGATCCGTCGCGCGCGCCGCCTCCCGGTCCTCGCGCGCCGCTCGGCGGCTCCCGCTGCCGTCGCGCCTCGAATCCTCCCGGCCGCCGCGCCTCGTCCCGTCGTCTCCCGGGTCGAGGGGATGGGAGAGAGGAGAGAAGGAGTCAAGGAGATGAGGAGGCGGTGGCGGGATGGGAGAGCAGAGAGAGAGAGGTGGAAGTAGAAAGGGAGGTGGCGGCGGCATGGGAGAGCAGAGAGAAGGGAGAGAGAGGTGGAAGGCAGACTAGCGCAGAGGAGAGGCGGCGGGACGGGAGAGCGACGAGAAACCTAAGGTGGAACTCGATCCCGGAGAAGCGCAACAAGTGATGGGGTGATGGGCGGGTTCACCGCTGACCGCTTAAGTCATTTGCTTCTCGTCGTTTCCTTGCTTATCGTCGTTTCAACTCCAGACTGCTGGTTTTCTCGTCGTTTCAACTCCCGACTGCTGCTCTGGACTGCTGCTCCGTTCCGACGCCTAGGCGCTGGGCGGCTACTCTCCGCCCGCCTTCCGCCTAGCGCCTAGGTGAACATTGCTTACAACAAAAAAACACTTGCAGCAGATAACAAAAGACATCGTGGAGACCAAAGAGGGAAACGAGTACTGCAGAAGTGACAGCATTTAATGCGACACAACAGCATTTAATGCGCAAAGACTTTCGCTGCAGCAGAGACATAACGGGAGGAAGAAGAAAGTGAGCAGGGCCTGCCAGGTGGGGCTAGCAAAACTCAGAAGTGTGGTCCAACCAAAGGAGTGGCTGCACCAAAAGGGTGGTCTTTGCAAAAAGACCGGGGGTGGTCGTGACTCAAGGGAAGGGTGGTCTTGACCAGAGGATGGTTTTTGCAAGAAGACCAAGAGGGCGGTCTTTGCAAAAAGACCAAGGGGGTGGTCTTGACCCAAAGGGTGGTCTTTGGAGGAGGAGGAGGAGGTCTCGAGGACGGGAAGGTCCAAAGGAAGGAGGAGATCCTAAGGACAAGAAGGTCCAAAGGAAGGAGGTCCTGAGGATGAGATCAAACGGAAGAGTATGTCCCGGTGGAGGTCCTGAACGGTCAAGATGTTCAGGGGGAGGTCCTGAACGACAAAGAGGTGGCCGAAGTTAAACTGGTCGAGGCCAAAAGACTTCAGAGAGGCGAAGCGGAGGGAGCCATCCGATTCAGATCGGACGATCCACAAAGGTTAGGACGTTCAGACCGCCAAACGCGAAAACACGATCGAGCCGTTCAGACGCGATCGGATGGGTTCGCAAAGAAAAGAACGTTCGGCCTACCGAACGTACAAAGGAGGCTGGGCCGTTCGATTCAGATCAAACGGTTTACAAAGGGAGGAACGCTCGGACACGCGGGTTGAGCGGGAGAAAAGGGAAAATCAAACCAAAGAACTCCAACAAACTCAAAACCAACCTGATTAGTTGAAGTTGGATTTATTCATATTAAATCTCCGAATTTCCAAAAAAACTCCAAGTTAAGGTTAAGCAATTAACAAAACCGAATGGTTATTTTTATTTTGAAAATCTTCAAAAGCTCTGGAAATTTGGGACGTTACAGCCATCACCGCCATTGCCTCTGCCATCGGCACTGTCACCACTGCCATTCGCACCTCACAAGTCGCTACCCTCCTCCTCCCCTTCACCTTCCCCTTCACCTTCCCCTTCCCCTCTTCTCCATGGCGCCCTTCCCTTCCGCTTCATCTTCCCCTGTTCTCCATGGCGCCAAGTCGCACGACTCGCGCAGGCCGACTAGTCGCAGCTAGTGCTAGTCGAGTCGCCTGCACTAACCGATGCCAGTATGCCAACTTGCCGACTAGTCGACGATTAGTCGCGACTAGTCGTGCAACTTAATAACAATGGGTAACGGTAATCGGACGGTTACCAAAAAAACCGGAAGAAAAACCGGAGGAATTTCAAAAACTAAATTTTGAACTGAGGATTCTGAAAACCGGTTACCGGTCCAATAACCGCCCAAAAACCGGAAAAATCGGTTAAAACAACTATGGCATCCAACAACCTTCTTGGCACTCAACATATATAAGTATTGAACTTTGTTGTGTTGTACTGAATATTTGTTATCTAGGCAGTATGTATCAAATAATATCTTGCATCAAATAAACTTCTTGCTGCCCTGTTTAGCGGTATTTAGCTCATACAATCCGTAATCTAGCATATTTAGCTTATATGAAGTGCAAACAGGCCAAAACGATAATTCAAGCATATTTAGCTCATACAATAGGTAATCTAGCATAAAAAAAGCCTAAACCAACTTAGAAAGTGCATTATGCAGTCATAAACTTAAATTTGAATTAGAAAAATTTCGGCTGATTACTGTTCATCCCGTCCCCACCAGGATTTTGATCCCTGCTGAGGGGGCAAAAACTTATGCCCAGTAAAGCTTAATTCAATGTATTCGATTGGTTGTTGAGTTCATTTTAGAAAATTATTTTGACTTGGTTATTGCCTGAAGCAGCACACGTTGCTGGAACTCCAAGTGTTCTGGTCTTGATTGGTTGGCACAAGTGCCAATCTGGATTATGTTTCAGAGAACAGCACAAGTCCACGAACAGCAATAAAACAGATTTAATCCAAGATCAATATAATGAATAGAAGTCAATACTCAATAGTTTGGTGGAATATAGAGAATAAAACTCTGCCCTTGACAGCAGGAAGGGAAGAAACTTATACTAGTTACAATGTTCTAAGGAAGACAAAGAGGTCATGAATAATAACAAAAATATTAACTAACTAGCAAACAGATGTGCCAATGGTTATTCCAAGGGATTGGAAACAGAAGTGCAGTAATTATCTTAATGACACCACATGCATGCCTCATCCAATTAATTGCTGTTCCCATGCATGCACTTGGCATAGCAAAATGTTCATGCGCCAAAATTCAATTGGCCTATGTTACCATGATTGCCCTCATCATTGTACATATACTACCTAAATCCAATCCAAAAACGAAAAACCCTATCTGAATGTATCACACGTCAATGTGATCCACATTTGAACCGGTATATCTGTATATGAGTTCATCTCAAGATATGGATGTGCATTTGGTTTTGACCAAATACCAATAATACCTGAAACAAACTCAATCCATTTTCACAACTAATTAGATCTTTACTTATTCTTTTTGTCTTTTCTTGGAAGCTTCTGAAACTTATTTACATGCTTAAATGCTTGATATCTAAAATCTTTCAGATTTCCTTTTTTATTTTCTACATAATTTAAGTTTATTAAAAAATATATAGAAATGGCAGTAACATCCAGGCCAAGCTCTGAGGTAGTGAGGTGTGCTTCATTAATTAACCAACAATGACAAAGGTTTCATCCATAGTGAAGATAGATGGCAAGAAACATGTGGGCAAAAATTTAGCCCATGATGACAAAATTTTCTGTATATTTTAACATTGTTTATCAAAAGTATGGGATTGATTCTACATGTGAGATGAAGTAGAGGAGCCAAATTATATTTTTCTCTTTAGTATCAAACCTTCACAACTAGTATGTTTGAATCACTCATTCATGAAACAGGCCAACTTCAAATATTACTCCATCCTTCCTACTACTATACTAACGTAAAGTTCCACATACTCATTGCGAAAACTCACTACTTGGTTTCAAATTTTCACTGGAGAATGGACTAAATAATGTCTGGGACGAATGTCACCTGCTCTAGCAGTTCTTCTTTTGAAGAAAAAGGGGACCAATCAAGTATTATATTCAAGCTACTATCCCAATCACCCTGTGAACCATACACCAAAGGTACAATGTGGCCGTCTTTGATTTGAAAATCAAGCTGTAATAGTGATGGAAAATGTCAGATCTAGACAGACAAGCCTGCATGAAAGATAACATTACGGGATCAACTTGACATACCATGGGGACAACTATGTCATCCTTCATTGTTCTCCTCAAGAAAGTGTATGAGAGCAAACCAATACTCAAGGTAACATTACTGCAGGAGAAAGAACCATGTGGTAATCATTGATAAATACAGAAGATTCAACAAATGCCATGGATTCTCAAAAAATAAAATGCTGATGACTGAAATGAAAAATATGTACCTTCCACGGATTGCACGAGTAAAAACAATTGCATCAGCACCAAGTCTCATTGTGCTTGTCTTAAAGCCATTTCCGTCTGAGTAGTGGCAAAAGGTAAGAAGTGTTTTGACACAAAAGCATAAAGCAGCTAGATACTAGATGAAAATAAATTTCTTACAATTATTTGAGCTGAAAACTCTCCACAATTATTTTAGATTTGAAATTGCAAGAACAATTCATACTTGAAAAGAAGCGCTTGAGTTGTATAATACCAACTGCGAATTGGTGATACAAGTAAAAACCATTTCTGTTTTTGTGAGGAATAGAACGTATGAATTGTAGCGGCAGCTTAAACATTTAATTTAGTTACCGATGAGGGACCAATCCATCTTTCAATTTGGAGAACCATATACTTTTAGATATCAAGGTTTTCCAACTGCCTTTTAGACGAATCAAAAATATTTTGCATTCCTTACATCATAAGAAGTGCATTTAATTGGTTTAGCAAGTATAGGAATAACTTAATTCAAGCCTTGTGCATTCCATCGGATAGCACACTGTTATATACAACAGTATAACATAATATCATGAACAACATAGGGGTGCTAAAAGGACTGAATTACACTAATATGGTATGCCAAAAGTATTAAGATCGTTATTATTGCATCTTCACTCCATTTCCTCATTTAGTAGCCTCTCTCCAAAGAGTAGGATGCACAATTCTCAAAATGAAGTTCTGGAAGTGTAGTACAAAATATGCATCTGTTTGAAAGCCAAAACAAATTAACCACGGTCATATAATCTTTCGATGCAATCAAAATAATACATACACTGGCCAATTGTTGTCTTTGATTTCTTGGTTGAGAATCCTAGACTCATGCATCGCCGTACACCTTCAGGATCCATTCCTCCTCCATCGTCTGTGACGGTAGCTCCAAGTAAGCAGGAATTAATAATAGGAAACATTATGGATCTACCCCAATCTATTCCAGTAACTGTATTCCACTTTCAGGTTTTGTCTTAAATCTGGGTACCTTGAAAAACCAGCATTGGGTTATTGTCTTTCAAATTGATGCTTTTATCCACTTTTACAAATGTGGCACCATTGCAAATCTGGGACACCATGTCAGAAGATAATTACTTCTATTTGCAACACTCTACCAATAACAAGCTAAGGCAATTTTTGGGCATTAGCAATGTTGAAACTAAATGTATGAAGTTTCTAAAAGATATTACAAACCTCATCTACCGCATTGTCAAGAAGTTCAGCTATAGCTGCAACAGAAAGAACAAGAAACAAAATGTTAGGAAAATATTGGCCATGCTGACAGATGTACTACCTTGAACAGTTAAGATAAAGAACAATTGTTATAAAAATTACCACGCCATCGAGTTGTTTTGTTTGTTCTGATCAGGTAAGCATCCCAACAACAAGCATTTCATCTGTACTTTATTATCAAACTACATTCTTACCTAAAAAGAAAGACCAAAGGAGGGACCATGGATAACATGTTCTTTAGTATCAGTGCAACCAAGAAACTCAGATGGACCAGCATGCAATGCATTTTGCTGAAAGCAAGTCCCCCGAATGTACACATTGGACAATCAGGAAGTTTTTTGCGTTAGAAGTATAGCTACCTGTTTAGATTAAGTTTACAAATGTCCACTTATCATCAAGTGAAGAGATTAACAAGTTCGGGCATTGTATTATCTTTATCTTCTGTGTTTTAATAGAACTTGAAAACAAATTGATGGTCACATGGGCTGAAGAGAAAGAGGTGGAAAGAAAGGATAAAAAAGAACAAAAACCAAATTATCTCATTTAAGTCACCATTAAAGGAGAGATTGGACCAAAGGGGTGAAAGGGAGAGACAATACTCCATGGATTTAAATTTTGTTGTGTCCAAACATATGTGGAGAGAATACAAGAGAAGCAAGATACAATATCATTTAGTATGGTTCTGAAGCAGAATCATCCTTTCTCTCACTAAGAACCGAAGTAGATAAAAGAAAACTGTTTTTCTTCTTATCTAATCTACTCCCTTATTTCCATTCCTTTTATTTTTGCAGAAGCAATAAGTAGCAACTATCTAGCCTTCATAAGAAAAAGGTGATGATACAGTGGTCAAAAATGCTAAATAGCAACTTTCAAGGATTGCTCCCTTATTTCCTCAAATATGCTAAATAGCAACTTTTGAGGATTGCTCCGTTATTTCATCTGGCATAAGTCAGAATGAGTATTGCATCTGGGGACCCTGTGTTTTGAGCTAGTTGAGAATTGAGGAGAGGAGAGGGGAGGAGACACTAGAGCATAACTGATATCCCATCTGTCAGTGCACTTGTCAACACACAGCCTGCGATCTAAAGAGCAAGGCTACTACTCATCATTGGTACTAACAGCAAGGCAAGCACATCCTATACACATCAAACTACGAATTTGTTTCATCCGTCTAGAAAACTTAAATAAAATCTCCTTCCACCGAAAATCACTTGATCCAACAACATTAACAGGAATAGGAAGCACTGTGCAGTATGCATACCCCATTCACAGTAATCGAGGGATAAATCTTGCAATTACCTGATATTTCCCCCTTTGCTCTAACAAACCTAGCTCTCTTAATTTAACACAACAATTTCATCCCTAACCTGTAAAACCCCAACTACCTCCGCCAACTACTTCACCAACACACAGAAAAAGCAAAGTAAATTACAGAACGGAAGGGATAAGGAGCAGAGAGGCACCAACCTCCGAAAGCCCACTTGTGGGAGGTCGCGTTGGTGTGGAGGAACTTGGGGTGCACGCGCGCGCGGTCGAAGTCCCCCGTGTCCAGCGCATCTGCGGCCACAAACAACAGCATCAACAACGCAATTCGCGAGTCTCGCGAAACCAGAGCAAAACTAGAGGGCGGAAAAAAGCTCGATGAGACGAACCGTGGAACTCGCGGATGGGGGCGGAGGGGGCCTCGTACGCGCCGGCCTTCCAGAAGCTGCGGCAATCGAGGGCTCGACCGCCGCCGCCAACGCCGCCTGTGCCGCCGGTCATCGCCGCTGGCATTGGAGAGGTAAGGTGGTTAGGGTAAGGGTTAGGACGAGTTCGCCGGAAGGTTTTCCCGACGAGTTCACCGACGGTTGTTGCTATCTGAATACCCTAACACGGAAAGGAAACTCTACGAGAGCCTAGCTCTAGAAGCCCCTTCTTAGATGATGCCACCTAGCAGTAGCACTAATCTCAAAACAACCCAAATAATCCCCCTTCTCTTCCCACCAACTCTCTCCAAACTTCTCCTACCCCAATCTCCCTCACCGACGCCGTGGCCTCACCGGAATGCCTCAACTAGACCTCATATTTCTGATTGCGGACATGGAGGTAGGGTTGGTTGTTGAAAATAAGGGCAATATATTAATTTCAGATTTTATTAGAAAACAAATATTATAAAAAACTAATGATACATAAAACAGTACTGTCAGAAGACAACTCATTGTACTTCACAATATATGAAAAACAGGATGTAAACAAGTTAATCAATCACACGATAGACTTACAAATGGATCTAATGAAGAACAGGAAGCAGTGCAGACTTGATGTAGTGCAGAAATGTAGATATCGCAGTGCAACAAGTGGTCGCCCACTAGTAACTGTCACACTTAACCAGCCATTTACCCACTGGTAACTGTCTGTCATCATCACCAAATAAAGCCTCAAATTCAAACATTTGAATCTCATTCAAACAGAGAGAGATGATAAATGGTTCAGCAAAAATAAGGTGGACTTGGTCTGCCAAATGGCGCGCCACGTCACGGCAAAATACGCGAACGCGCGTGCGCGCGCGTGTATGTTTAGCCAAAGCCCTCCTCATGTCACCCTCATCCATGTGTCACATGTTTCAAGAAGTGATAAGGACTCTACTTTATATGTTGGTCACCTCTACCTTGCCTTAGCAATATGGTATTAAATCATAAATGCTTTGGAATTATAGAAAATGGATCTCAGTCAAATGGGCCAATTTCTAACAATCTCCCACCAATTCCAAAGAAAGAAGTAAAAAGGATATCAAAGATATTGTCTTTGAAATCTGTTAATATACAGTCTTTTAGTGTAAGTCCTGCATGAGTTGAACTTGCACATAGAATGACAAGATTCATCTTCTCACGGTGATGAATGGACCATGCCTTGAATTCTGACTTTTAGTGATTAGATTTCACTTGAAATCTCAATCGATACTAGATCACAAAGAATCAAGACCTAAACGGAGCATTATCTGGTCATGCTCCCTTATCTGCTCATGAGCTTTCTAGATAATGCCCTATTTTCGTGAACTGCGACCTCACAGTTGGGCTCAAGTAGGTATATTCTTTCTAAGTATCTTGCAGGCTAATACATTTTCCTCATTTGGACAACAGAATATATTAAGGCTTTATGTCAACCTTCCATACAGTCGAGAGTAATTTGTCTATTAGGACATGGATTCAATGAATATATACTCTCTTGTTACAACATCAACTTATTTTTCCCATTGCCTAAGTCATGGGATCTCCGATCAAGAAGGTATGGGTTACTGTTAAGTTGTAACTCCAATGGGCCTCATTCCCATGTCCATAGACGCAACGGAAATCGCCTTCCATGCTAGCCCCTTTGTGAAAGGGTCTACCAGATTTTTCTCAGTGCGTATATAATTCATAGTAATCACTCCGGAGTTCTTCAATTTTCTGACAGATTTAAGCCTACTCTTCACATGTCTGGAGGATTTCATGTTATCCTTAGTACTTGTAACCTTAATCAACACTGTTTGATTATCACATGTAACATCCCAAGTTTCAGACTTGTGTTTCAAATGTAAGAAAATGGGTAGAAATTAAAAACTTTTCTTACATTTTGTATTCCTGTATGCCTTGCCCCACTTTTGTAAAGAAGTTATGGGAATACAAAAATCACAAGTCATTTTGGCCAACATCCTAGTCTTCCAAAACATTCTTGGCTAATCTTGTGATCATCTCCTGGAAATATTTTTCCTGAGTTCTTGGGTTGATGTGTAACCCCTCTGAAAAGTTTCACAATTTTTAGAAATTGTCTGAATATTTTTGGAGGTCAGTCAAACCAAATCAAATTCTGGTCAAACAGAGGACCAGCACCTTGTAGAATTTTTGGAGAAAAATGTATAGCACAAAAACCTCTGAAAAATTTACACAAGGTCAATAACTCAGCTAGCAAGCTCCTGTAAAAGTTTATAATTTTTGGAGTGAGTTTACTACCTCAAATAAATCCCCAAACTTCAGATCAGTTTAAAATCCAAATTTAGGGCTGAGCCAGACTCGAGCTCGAGTCGGAGTCGACTTCGAACACCACCGACTCGGTCAAGTCGAGTCACCAGCATCCTACTCGAGCTCGTGCGCGCGTGTGTTGGGCCGTCGGATTAGAATCCAACGCCCCAGACCTCCCCCGCGCGCTCAGGTCTCCGGAGCTCTCGGGCATCATCAGCCGTCCGATCTTCATCGTGGGGTTCACGACCACCCCCCATCTTCTCCTCTGTTCTTCTTCTTCCCCTGGCTCTCCGTGACCGCGCAGGCGCTGCTGAAGAAGCGCAGTGAGCGAGCTGAGCCTTCGTCGCATTGTGGGGCCCGTCAACGGCTCTGAGCCCCACTTTTGCCCATGTCAGGAGCAGCGCTGACCCGCACCTGCTCCTCTCCTCGTTTTCTCGCGCGGCAGCCACTTTAGGTCACTTCCCCATTAGAGCTTCATCCTCGCGCTACCCTAGACTCGGGGGCTACTTGAGAGCCTCAGTGCTTCCCTTGAGTCCTCTTCCACGCTCTCCATCACCCTTAGCCATCTCTCTGTGTGTTAAGTGCAAACCACAGAGAGCCTCTTCCTTCGCCATTGCCGGACCTCTGAGCTCGGTGGTGGTGTTGGTGTTCCAGTGCTCCTCCCGCCCTTCTTCTCGTTCCCTGTGGGGCTTAGGATCACTACAAGCTTTGCCCTGATACCGGCTTGGGTTGTTTTCCGCAGGAATGGCCGGAATCGAAGGTTTCGCGGATTGCGGTCGAAAGGGCACTCTGTCGTCCCCATCTCCGGTGAGGTTCCTCCACTCAATTCCCTGGTTCTGGAGCATCCTGAGGTCATCACGAAGTGCTCCTCATCCTCCTTTTTGTCGATGTTTGCTCAGGAGCTGCTATCGTCGTTGTCTTCCTCATCTCCAGTTGCAGTCTCCGCCGCTGGGCCTTCCCCGTGTTCCTTCGAACCCCTCCGGTGCACCGGTGAGTTCGCTATAACCTCTTCGAGCTTAAGCACTCGCTAGATTAGGTCGTAGCGGATGTGTTTGCCGTTTTCGGTTTTTACCGAAACAGCTCCTCCGCCCCTCTCTGGCTCGTCGGCGATTTAGGTCCGCTCCGCCGTCGAGAGTACCTCCGTTGGGTTCGCAATAGTATTGCGCTCGTTCTGGCACCTTTAGTTAGCTCCATCGCGGTCGTGGTCGTCGGCGGCGTGCCGGCGAGCAAATCGCGGAGTTCTGTACTTTGTCGGGTTTCCGACAAGTCCCCAGACCTCCTCGGCTTCGTCTCGACCGTTGAGGACCTCCCTAGGACTAGATCTGGACCCTTAGATCTTTTCTGTAAAACCCTTAAGTGCAAGACCTCCCCCTAGCTTAATCCTGACCTTTGGGACCTCCTTAGGTCGAATCTTAGCCGTTGGATCTGGCTCTGTGAAAAACCTTAAGCGTTAGGACCTCCCCTGGTTATATCCTAGCCGTCCATGACCTCCTCGGTGAGATCCCAACCGTTCAGGACCTCCCCCGAGAGATCTTGACCGCCTAGGACCTCCCTCGCGTAAATCCCAACCGTTCAGGACCTCCCAAGGGAGATTTGAGCCGTTAAGATCTCTTTCTGTTCAAGCGTTGACCTTAAGACCTCTTCGTGGAGCTCTGAACCGCCAGATCTTGATCTGATGGTCCCGACCACCTCTAGGCGCGAGGACCTCCTCTGCGTGCTGTGAGGACCCAGAATATTTAACTAGTAACACTTAACCTCCAAATGGTTCTAGCATTACTAATTAAACATTTTAAGCCTCGATGGACATATGCTTCCCAGAATTGCAGCACATGCACATCATCACAAAATTTACACATCATTTCCATACAACATACATTAACAAGTCTAGTAAAGGACATACATAAAGCAAGTTATTACAAAAGAGCCGACCGGTCAAATAGCACAATAAACAAGAATGACAGCGGAAGCAAAATGTGCCATGAGATGGCTAGAACAAAAGTCGGCCGGTTAGCCACACAACCCATAAGGCAACCGACCAGGCCACCAAGCTAGTCGCCCCGCAGGCTACCACAACACAGCTCACAAAAATGAGGCCCATCGAGCTCACCTTCTTCTTCTGCAACAATTTACATTTAAGCAAGAACAATGAGTACACAAGGTACTCGCAAGACTGACGTGTGGAATAGAAGACCTATTCATAAACTACATACAGGCTTATTTAAGTGGAGGTTGTATGTCTCATTTTGCACAAAGCCAACTTTATTTGCAATAATGTAATACATTTAAAAGCAAGTTTGCAAATCTGTTTTATTGATGAAATAACAGCGAAATAATGATAAATACAAGTAACCACCTGGAAGTGACTATCCCAATAGCCACCATAACATAGCACGAATCCCCGATTCGTACCACCCATCAAGTTTTAATTAAAAGGTTGTAGTCTAACTCTTGAAAGACCTTGCCAAGCGTGTCCATAACCTAGGACGAGGCTATTCGAATAGTTTTAACCTGCAGGGTGTACCAATGTACACACACTTGCATCGCCTTTAAGCCACAAAGCACACTTAGAAGGTATGCTACACGGCTAAGTCCTACGAGACGCTTTCCAATATTGTGCATTGACCACGAGCCGCTCGTATGGATAGAAACCCATTCGCTACATTGCAAGCGAAAGACAACCACCATCACGGGAAGCCTTTGGACATCGCAATGCTCCCAAGACCATCCCTCCCGCGACTCCCTGCGACCCGAAGCCAATACATGCCAAAGTACTAAGTCAAGAGAGGTCTCATACCCTCTAGTGTGGTTAGCACGCTAAAATGCTTGGTTTAGTGTAACAAGATGTTCGGTCCATGTTGTCTCGGGCACCATTCCAGTCACACCTAAAAGCACACCAATCATACCATTGTGCCCAAGTCTAAATCATTTTTGTTTTCGGTTTTAGTTTTCATAAGTAGACATGGCACAAGGCTAAAATCATAAATCATAATAAGTTTTATGTGATCAAGGTTATCGACAAGTCGATAACCGCCCATTTCTACCGGAAGCTAAGCATGGCTAAGCAATTAATTCGCAACTACTAAGTGACAAGAGCTCATCCACGAGCTCTAATCACAGCAATAACCTAGGCTCACGGTAGTAGAGAATAATCATTTGCCGAAGGAAATGCATCTACTAGGTCAACTAACGACAATAGTTTAACACAAAGTAGCAATGCATACATAGAATTTGTAATCAACATAAATACTTAAAATACTGGGATTAACATGATCAAACTGCTTACCTTGCTGGGATTGTTCTTGCTGCAGAGGAGGATTCTTATGTTCAATATATTCTTCGGAACCTAACGCGAAAATACGATAAAACCAATAAGAACGAAGAACATCAAATAAAACTCAACAGCAAAAGACATCCAAATCTAAAGAAACTTATACAGCAGCTAGGGGATGACTTTATACAATTTTAGGAGCAAGAATCATGCAATTTGAATCTAGGATGCAAAAGTTACAGCCCAAATAAACCTTCTCAGCCTATTAAATCAACTAAATTTATTATTGGTACTGTTCATGGCGAAAATTTCTAGAATGATATAAACTCTGAAATTTTTATAGCAAGTAGACTATGACATCCTAATGACAGCAAAGTTGAGTTTACTAAATTTGGAGTTATAATGATTTACTTATGATTTTTCTAAGTTGTAAACCTAGCATATTACATTTTCTAGAAATATAAACATGTTTGAAACCTATTTTACATTAAAGTATGCTAACAGAGGAATTTAACAAAATTGATTTTGCACAATTTGGAGTTATACAGAAAAAGATATGCATTTTACAAGTTTAATTCTATTTTTGGGATATTCAAAATTGGCAGAAATCAAGTTGTTTGAGTTACAAAATTTTCTGTGACAGAAACATGCCCAAATGCATTTTTATAATAAATTTTAGTGACATAAAAATTTATTACAGTTGGAAACACCTAAAAATGATTTAAAATGAATTAGTTATGAGTTTCTAAAGTTTTGATACAATTTTCAGTTGATAAATAAATACTTACAGAAATAAAATCAACTCAACGGAAATAAAATGACGTGGACGCTCGAGAGCCTTTGATCTAACATCCTACGGCCCATGCGCGCTGGGAACAGCGCACACGCGCGATCTCTAAAAGGAACCCACCGTTGGATCAAGATCCAACGGCTCACGAGAGGGAGACGTTCGGGCCGTCGCGAACGTTTCACTCAATCTCAGCCGCTGATCTGGAGATGAGCAGCCCAGAGCGCGAGTTCATTCGGGTGACCCGATCGGCCCAATTGATCTGGGCCACAGATCGCAAAATGGACGGTGGCCTTTGATCGAAGTGCAAAATGGAGCGCTGACATGTGGGGCCGCATGTCAGTGACTGTGAGTCACACACGCGAGCTTTAACACACGCGCACAGGGCTCGGGGCCCACATGGCAGTGACTCAAAAGGCAATTTCGGACACATTAATGTTAAGATAGGGATTAGTGATAATCATTAGCATTAATGATGTCCGAAAGCAATCGGTTAGCGCCAGCGGGTGATTACTGAGGGTTGGGCCTACATGTCAGTGAGACATTAGGCCAAATTAAGACACAATTAATACTCCTAATGATTGGCAATGATTAAGCATTAACTGTGTCCTAATTAAATGACGAAAACGGGAGTTTCGGCCGGCAAAATCCCGAGCGCAACCCACGGCTTGTCGCCGGCAACTCCGGTCGCAGCGGCGCCAACCAAATACCAAAATGGACTCGCAATAGCGATGCAGACCTAATGGTGATGACCTCGCCGGCAGTGGAGGTCTAGAACACCGGCGAGCCGGAAAACATAGATGTAGACTTTTTGGCAAAACACGAAAACAGCAAAATGCTCCGCTGCGGTCCAGGAAAGCGAGTGCCATCACTTCTAGGGACTAAATAGAAACTACCTTAACCGAGAGGAGCTTCAAAGATGGCCGGGGAAGACTTGAACACGATAGAGTTCACCGGAGCCGAGGAAGACGAAGTAGAAAATGAGGTTCTGAGCAAAATGAGTGGAACCAACTCATTACCATAACTTCATTATAGCTCAGAGAAACTCTAACAGCAAGTAATTGCAAAATGAACCACTTACCGGAGTTGGAGAAGAAAGGGGGTGAAATCAGCCGAAAATCTCCAAACTTAAAATTGAGTGATTCCTGTGAATGTAACCCAAAATTAAGTTAGGGGAAATATAAAGGAAGTTGAGGAGCTTAAAAGGGTACAAGAAAGATTGAAGGTGAACCACTGGACACCAAGATCGCCATTGGAGCTCTCGGGTCAACAATGGTGGTTTGAGGATTTGAAGTGGTTTTGAGCTCAAAAACAGAGAGTGAGCAAAGTGTGGTGTAAAGGAACACCAGGAGGACCTATAGGGGTTTATATAGAGGAAGGATTAGGGTTTCGAGTAAGAACATGAGTCCATGGTGGGCTCGGTTCATGGCACGGTCATGGACCAGGAAATGATGGGGGCAAGTGAGACTCGGGATGTAATACTCCGGAAGTGTGAGAAGTCAAGAATCGGGTTAATTAAATTTAATCGGTAGAGAATTATTTAATCGGGGAAGAATTTATTTTCAGAATTCGTTAAATCAAGATTAGAGAGGGGCTTTTCCGCTTGTTCTCATCCGCTTGGGCACAGGCCTTGGCCCATCTAGCCTTGTAGTGGCGGCCAAAGGGGGAGGTGCCACCTCCCAAACCCTAGCCGCCCCTTTTCCTCCTCCCACTTGCGCCGCCCCCCCTTCCTTGGCCGACCCTCTCCTTTCCTTGCGCCTCCCCTCGCCCAGGTGCTATTCCTCGCGCCTCCCCTTTGTCCAGTGCCGCCCTTTGCAAGAAGGAGAAAGAGAGGAAGAGAAGAAGGAGAAGAAGGAGAAGAAGATCTTGTGTGGGGATTGGTTCAGCAAGTTCTAGCGGTTCTACAAGGGTAACGAGATGTCTTCCCCGTTGTTTGATCCATAGTAGATGCGAAACCGATTAGAATTGTTGGTTAAATGTTGGGCTGCAGAAGATTCGATTCTGTCCAGTACCTTGCGTGGGTATTTTCGTGTATTTAGAGGCTGAATTTTAAGATTCCATCTCCTAGAGTTATGTGGCATCTGTCGTTATCTTTCAGTATCCGCGAAGATCACTCAATTCCGAGGTCTGAGTCAAAAGTTATGATCGTTTTAGTATCTGCTGCCAGAAATCTGACGAGAATAATGTGTCTGGTTATTTCCTAAAATATGAAACGGAAATTGGTAGAATCTGAAAGTTCACACAACTAGGTTATTGTAGATAATTCGATAACCTTTTCAGATTGATAAAGAACGATCAATTCGGAGTTACCTATTAAAAGTTATGGTCATTTTAGTTTTGCTGTTCGATTGTGTAGGCAGTTTCATGATGAAAGTTCAAACAGTGGTTAGCCTAATATTTTGGCCGAATTGGATTATCGTGTCAACTAGAGTATTGTAGATTAGTCAGTTAAGAATCTACAGAAATTGGGTTTACCTCTTTTTGACTTCCAGTTCATGAGTTATGTCATTTACCGTGCTGCTGTCCGAAACGGTATATGGCAGAAACGTTGTTTTTCGGGCCACTTTGTAAACTCGTTTTGAGTCGTCAAGTAGCGATGTAGAATACCGATTAGTAGCGCTGGGTATATTATGTCCTTATTGAAATTATTTTACTGGTTTAGGAGGTGAGGCCTCGGGTTTAGGAGTATCACCTTTGCCGCTAACGCGTCGCATCGTGGAAGGCAAGTACATTGCTAACCCTAATACTTGTGATGGATGAATGCTTATATGATCATGCAAGTAAATGCAGCGGTTGTGCTACGGTTTAACTTGTTATTCTTACTACTTGCAATATACATGTTTTTTTTTTATAACTTGAAGTTATATGCCATGGTTGCATGTTTTATGGATGAGGTCGTGGTAGCAAATTAATATTCATTTTTGCCATGCGTTGGAAGAGTTGTTGGTAGTCATGTGGTAATTTGCTTAATGAGCCAAATGCGGAATATGAAAATAAACTCAAGGTGGACATATTGATAATTCCTTGTAGTTATATTCATGATGATCATGTTGTGGTCTATATGGTAGAGTTCCTTTAGATCGATTGATTTTGATCTTGGTGAATCGAGTGTGGGTTATGTGGTAATGGTCTTATGACACAATGGTATTGTGCTTAATGAGACACATGTGGATTATGAGAAAATATTCATGATGAGTATGTTGTTGACCATCGTGGTTAAATTCTTGTTGTTTATGATTATCATATCATTCATGACATATCATGACATTTGCATTGTGGATGCCGCGCTTATAGCCGCGATCAGTCACGGTACAACATCGTGCATTGCCGTAGCACGATGCATACTTTTACCTTGTTGGGTAAAGGTGCGATGGAGCATAGCATACATATGCATTACATTGTGGAAAGATCATTTGCATACTTATGCAAGATATTGTGGTGAAGTTATATTACAAACAATCGCAACTTTATAGTTGTAATGTGGAATTGGCTCATGAGAGTCACTTGTGGTGTGAGGAAGGTGGCTATGGTCGTGGATTGGGGTTCATCCCTTGTGGAATGGTAGTGGTTGTGATTGTGGCTTGAGATTCTACTCTCTTGTGGTAATTGTTGATAGCAGTTGTGGATCACGAGAAATAGTAAAGAGATGAGGTAAAACTTGTTAATACTTTATCGTCATTGGTAGTGGTAGTGGTGAATAATATGAAGAAGTTAATCAAGACTCATTTGCTAATATTTTGCTATTGATGGTAGTAAATATGGTTGAGGCTATAATTGTGATCATTATGGGAATTGGATATTGATGCTTAATATCTTTGTAGTCTAATTAACTTTTAATGAATGTGGATGCACATTATGGATGTGGACTTGTGGATCTTGTAATGATGTTGTATATTTGTTTGTAGTCCGAATAGCTCATTAAAGCAGTTTGTTTCTTGAGATTTTTATCTCACCCTTGTTTTTCCTCCTACGGTGATTGTTGAGCATTCATGGGTTGGGTAGAGTGGCACCACAATAATGCACTTGGTTCATCAACTCATCTTTGTAATAAAGTCGATGAAATTCTAGTCAAATGCTTAGCTATTCGAGGATGAATATTCTATTTAATAATGATGGACTTGTGAACTATTTCTTTGATTAATCTGCTAGAGGTTGTTTTAATTATTGTACTTATTATCGTTTTGTTTGTTCCCTTAGTTGTTTATGCTTCCGCTTATTGCTTCATGTCTAGAAATTGTTGCCAGATTAAATTATCTTGAAATTTCTGGCTAGTTGAGTGGTTTAGTAGCACTCCAGGGTAATGTGGGTCCTGGGGTGTTACAGTTGGTATCAGAGCGGGCTTTAGGTCTGTGGTAAATAAAAATATTAAATTGACACCTTTGGTGCAGTGAGGATGGGATGGGTCAAGCATTGCATTCATGCTTTGACATGTTATATTGATTATTCATGCTATGAGATAATCTTGTATGTTTATGTGTTGATTCTATGACCGCTATGAGTGAGGATAGTCAACGATAAGAGGTAGGGTTTGCTTGTGTTGCCTTGGGCATTGCTAGCTTATACCCGTTCGTGGTGCGGGGATATTGATGCGATTACCTCGGGTAACTTAGTTGCGGATGTCATGGGTAAGTTTCTTAAAAAAGTGTTGTCCTCCTTGAATTGATGTTGGCGATTCTTGGCCTATTGCGATTAATGATTTTCTCTCGGGTTAGTTGTTTATTGCGGTTGTTGGGTGTCAATAGGCCTCCAATTGTTCTTGAGACCAAGTATTGTTTCTTTTCGATTGATGGGTTGTTTGATCGCTCGTGAGCGTGCTTTGGAGAGACGGTATTTTCCGTGTTGTTCCATTTTTTTTTCTTGCTGGAAAACATGACTCTTGTATTTCGTTTGATATTTTGAGAGAGAATCAAAGCTTTATGTGGGAAGTTCATTAACTTGTGGAAGCATTGGCTCTATGCATTTGTTTTGAAGTTTGTTTTCTCTCTAGAAGGGAGTGTTAAAACCCCTTTGTGATGTTTTGTTGTGTTTAAGTAGTAGGTGGAAATTATGTAAATAATTGATAGATTGTGAATTATCAAGTTGAAAAGTTAGCGTGGTACATCATTAATTTCTACTAACATCCTTAGAAGTGAAGTTGATGAATATGATGTTGTCTGTTGTAGTTTCTTGAAGATTTGTGGCTAAGAATTTAGCGATACATGTAGAACTCATGCATTTATTAAGGAATATGAAAAACAATTGTTTTGACTATTGTAGTTGTTTAATTTTCCCAACTTGTTGGATAGATTGGATTGATCGATCTTAAGTAATTAATCTGATCATTCAGGATGGTCAAGTAAGGAGGTGTTGGAATATTGCCTTAATAAGATTAACCTTTAAAATGTTCTCTCTTTACATACTTGATGAGCATGTACAATGTTAAATTTATGTAACTTTTACCATGCTAAATTGTTGAAACATGTATACTGAGAAATGGATGAAGGTGATGTATTGACTTGTGGAATCTTGTCTTGTAAAGTGGTATTATTGATGTTTAAAGTTATTTTATTTTAATATCTTAACATAAGGTGGAGTATTGAATCTGTGCTCTTTATTGTCTTTGTGATTGCAAATTAGAGATAGGATCATTAATGCTCTGCTGATGAAAATAAATAATCAATTGTTGACAACAATGGCTAGAGTGTAATTACTTTTTGCTAAACTAGAGTTGAGCATCAGTACGAGATAAATGTATGAAATCTAATAAGAGATTCATACTAGCATGTTTTGTGAGGTTGTTATGTTCTAATATCATCTTGTTAAAGAGTTTGTTTTAATATGATGGCTTATGCACTAAGTTTAACTAGATTAAGTAGTTGGAATCTTATTTGGATAATAAGAACATGATGAAGTGAGTTATGGTGTTCCTTTTGGAAAAATATGAAGGAGTGAGATGATATGATGATTTTTGCAAAGAATGTTTTATCTTTTTGTGAATACAATCCATAGCATGTAGTTGTGATTATGGTGTTGAATGTTTTAAAAATAAAGGAATTTGTTAATTCCATAATACTAATTGAATTGAAAGGTGTGAGATTTACGGTTGGAATCTTTTTGGACCTTATGACTTGTGTGATAGCCGAGGTTGTTTTGAGTAAAGCGACATGTTGAATGATCTTATTGGTTTTTATCTGAATCTCGTGTTGTGATCTTCAAGCATCCTTTGTTGGAATTGGCGAGATGCTGTTATAAAAGAAAAATTGTTTCTTATTGAAAGAAAAAGTTGTACTATAAGTATTTGAGGTACAGATGATCTATCCTGTGTTTTCCAACCTCAATGCTATTTTTTCCCTTGGTCTTTTAGCTCTGTGAATGATAGCAATTTTTCAGATCTTGGAATTTATTTCTTCTTACCTCTTCTTCTAAGAACATGGTAATTGTTGTGGGTTGCGAAGACTTTTGTTGCGTGGTGACAAATTAATAGTGGTAGTGTAGTGATGTTTTTGTGGGAGCCTTAAATATCACAATATTTAAGATATAATGGTTGATATTTTTTTCTTGGAATAATCCTTGGGAAGGGTATGTTTTAAATAGAAGATTTATCTTAGAGCCAAGCGATTTATTGATGTTAAGAAATGAGTGTTTGTTAATTGTGGTATAGTAGGGTGTTCACCTGAGGTTTTCCCTATCTTATATGGGAAGTTGGATGTAAGAACTTGGAAGCGGAGTTTGGGCTTCACCTTCTGTTATGCTAGAATTTTTTTTTAGAGGCCCGGTGTCTCTATGTTGGAATAGTGGATCAGAGTGGAATCCAAATAGTGTGATGATCGGGATAGCATCCTTGAGGTGCAGTAATTGAATTTGTGTGGGTGTGATTTGAATCCGAGTTGTTATCCTTAAGGGATTAGAGGCGTTAGGAATTATTTGTCAAAATAATTCTGTTGGTCATGGTTTTGGCTAGAGTATGATTTGTGGGGTCAGTAGAGTCTATCTACAATGGTGTAGATGATGTACTCAATTGAGCTAGTTGTTGAGGTGGCCAACTTGAGATAAATGAGTTGGTGTGTTGGGCAATGATTTGAAAATCCTTGGTTCAAGGAAGTTAAATTATTAAAAGAAATGAATTGGGAAATTATTGTTATGTCAAGTAGTGAGATGCTCTCTTGATTCTTGTTTATGCTTTGTGTTTATGGCAGAGACCATTTGCAAATTGAGTTGACTTATGTCGAGGCGTAGTCTTTTCCAGTTAGGAAAAGAAATTGATTGTTTTGGTCTGTCGAGTGATTTCCACTCTTAGCTTATGTGGTGTGGTTCTCCAATTGTCTACTTGCCGAGTAGAAATTTTTTTGTGTGGTGAATCCTTTGATTTGGATCGTGGTCCTTTGAAGGAAAGATGGTTGCTAGTGTGATGCTTGAGAGTTCTTTATTCTTCTGTTGCTGGGTTCTATTTGCGAAAGAAGTACCCCGAGCTCTTCGAGGCTGGTGAGTACCCCTAGTTTGGGTTGCTTTTTGCTTGTTATTCTTTTCTTTGTGGTCTGTAGAGTTGGATTCGAGGGCGAATCCTTTTAAGGTGGGAAGAATGTAATACTCCGGAAGTGTGAGAAGTCAAAAATCAGGTTAATTAAATTTAATCGGTAGAGAATTATTTAATCGGGGAAGAATTTATTTTCAGAATTCGTCAAATCAAGATTAGAGAGGGGGTTTTCCGCTTGTTCTCATCCGCTTGGGCCTGGGCCTTGGCCCATCTAGCCTTGTAGTGGCCGGCCAAAGGGGGGGGAGGTGCCACCCTCCCCAAACCCTAGCCGCCCCCCTTTTCCCTCCTCCCACTTGCAACCGCCCCTCCCTTCCCTTGGCCGACCCTCCTTTCCCTTGCGCCTCCCCTGCGCCCGGTGCTGTTCCCTCGCGCCTCCCCTCTGTCAGGCTGCGCCCTTTGCAAGAAGGAGAAAGAGAGGAAGAGAAGAAGGAGAAGAAGGAGAAGAAGATCTTGTGTGGGGATTGGTTCAGCAAGTTCTAGCGGTTCTACAAGGGTAACGAGATGCCTTCCTCGTTGTTTGATCCATAGTAGATGCGAAACCGATTAGAATTGTTGGTTAAATGTTGGGCTGCAGAAGATTCGATTCTGTCCAGTACCTTGCGTGGGTATTTTCGTGTATTTAGAGGCTGAATTTTAAGATTCCATCTCCTAGAGTTATGTGGCATCTGTCGTTATCTTTCAGTATCATGAAGATCACTCAATTCCGAGGTCTGAGTCAAAAGTTATGATCGTTTTAGTATCTGCTGTCAGAAATCTGCGAGAATAATGTGTCTGGTTATTTCCTAAAATATGAAACGGAAATTGGTAGAATCTGAAAGTTCACACAACTAGGTTATTGTAGATAATTCGATAACCTTTTCAGATTGATAAAGAACGATCAATTCGGAGTTACCTATTAAAAGTTATGGTCATTTTAGTTTTGCTGTTCGATTGTGTAGGCAGTTTATGTACTGAAAGTTCAAACAGTGGTTAGCCTAATATTTTGGCCGAATTGGATTATCGTGTCAACTAGAGTATTGTAGATTAGTCAGTTAAGAATCTACAGAAATTGGGTTTACCTCTTTTTGACTTCAGTTCATGAGTTATGTCATTTACCGTGCTGCTGTCCGAAGCGGTATATGGCGAGAAAGCGTTGTTTTTCGTTTGACTTTGTAAACTCGTTTTGAGTCGTCAAGTAGCGATGTAGAATACCGATTAGTAGCGCTGGGTATATTATGTCCTTATTGAAATTATTTTACTGGTTTAGGAGGTGAGGCCTCGGGTTTAGGAGTATCACCTTTGCCGCTAAAGCGTCGCATCGTGGAAGGCAAGTACATTGCTAACCCTAATACTTGTGATGGATGAATGCTTATATGATCATGCAAGTAAATGCAGCGGTTGTGCTACGGTTTAACTTGTTATTCTTACTACTTGCAATATACATGTTTTTATAACTTGAAGTTATATGCCATGGTTGCATGTTTTATGGATGAGGTCGTGGTAGCAAATTAATATTCATTTTGCCATGCGTTGGAAGAGTTGTTGGTAGTCATGTGGTAATTTGCTTAATGAGCCAAATCGGAATATGAAAATAAACTCAAGGTGGACATATTGATAATTCCTTGTAGTTATATTCATGATGATCATGTTGTGGTCTATATGGTAGAGTTCCCTTTAGATCGATTGATTTTGATCTTGGTGAATCGAGTGTGGGTTATGTGGTAATGGTCTTATGACACAATGGTATTGTGCTTAATGAGACACATGTGGATTATGAGAAAATATTCATGATGAGTATGTTGTTGACCATCGTGGTTAAATTCTTGTTGTTTATGATTATCATATCATTCATGACATATCATGACATTTGCATTGTGGATGCCGCCGCTTATAGCGCGGCCGTCAGAGTACAACATCGTGCATTGCCGTAGCACGATGCATACTTTTACCTTGTTGGGTAAAGGTGCGATGGAGCATAGCATACATATGCATTACATTGTGGAAAGATCATTTGCATACTTATGCAAGATATTGTGGTGAAGTTATATTACAAACAAGCTGCAACTTTATAGTTGTAATGTGGAATTGGCTCATGAGAGTCACTTGTGGTGTGAGGAAGGTGGCTATGGTCGTGGATTGGGGTTCATCCCTTGTGGAATGGTAGTGGTTGTGATTGTGGCTTGAGATTCTACTCTCTTGTGGTAATTGTTGATAGCAGTTGTGGATGCGAGAAATAGTAAAGAGATGAGGTAAAACTTGTTAATACTTTATCGTCATTGGTAGTGGTAGTGGTGAATAATATGAAGAAGTTAATCAAGACTCATTTGCTAATATTTTGCTATTGATGGTAGTAAATATGGTTGAGGCTATAATTGTGATCATTATGGGAATTGGATATTGATGCTTAATATCTTTGTAGTCTAATTAACTTTTAATGAATGTGGATGCACATTATGGATGTGGACTTGTGGATACTGTAATGATGTTGTATATTTGTTTGTAGTCTGAATAGCCTGTTAAACAGTTTGTTTGCTGAGATTTTTATCTCACCCTTGTTTTTCCCCTCCTACAGGTGATTGTTGAGCATTCATGGGTTGGGTAGAGTGGCACCACAATAATGCACTTGGTTCATCAACTCATGCTGTAATAAAGTCGATGAAATTCTAGTCAAATGCTTAGCTATTCGAGGATGAATATTCTATTTAATAATGATGGACTTGTGAACTATTTCTTTGATTAATCTGCTAGAGGTTGTTTTAATTATTGTACTTATTATCGTTTTGTTTGTTCCCTTAGTTGTTTATGCTTCCGCTTATTGCTTCATGTCTAGAAATTGTTGCCAGATTAAATTATCTTGAAATTTCTGGCTAGTTGAGTGGTTTAGTAGCACTCCAGGGTAATGTGGGTCTGGGGTGTTACGGTTAGTATCGAGCGGGCTTTAGTGCGTGGTAAATAAAAATATTAAATTGACACCTTTGGTGCAGTAGGATGGGATGGGTCAAGCATTGCATTCATGCTTTGACATGTTATATTGATTATTCATGCTATGAGATAATCTTGTATGTTTATGTGTTGATTCTATGACTGCTATGAGTGAGGATAGTCAACGATAAGAGGTAGGGTTTCTGGTTGTTGCCTTGGGCATTGCGATTTATACCCGTTAAGTAGTGCGAGGATATTGATCACGATTACCTCGGGTAACTTAGTTGCGAGATGTCATGGGTAAGTTTCTTAAAAAAAGTGTTGTCCTCCTTGAATTGATGTTGGCGATTCTTGGCCTATTGCGATTAATGATTTTCTCTCGGGTTAGCTGTTTATTGCGGTTGTTGGGTGTCAATAGGCCTCCAATTGTTCTTGAGACCAAGTATTGTTTCTTTCGATTGATGGGTTGTTTGTTGCTCGTGGCGGTGCTTTTGAGAGACTGGTATTTTCCAGTGTTGTTCCATTTTTTCTTCTTTGGAAAACATGACTCTTGTATTTCGTTTGATATTTTGAGAGAGAATCAAAGCTTTATGTGGGAAGTTCATTAACTTGTGGAAGCATTGGCTCTATGCATTTGTTTTGAAGTTTGTTTTCTCTCTAGAAGGAGTGTTAAAACCCCTTTGTGATGTTTTGTTGTGTTTAAGTAGTAGGTGGAAATTATGTAAATAATTGATAGATTGTGAATTATCAAGTTGAAAAGTTAGCGTGGTACATCATTAATTTCTACTAACATCCTTAGAAGTGAAGTTGATGAATATGATGTTGTCTGTTGTAGTTTCTTGAAGATTTGTGGCTAAGAATTTAGCGATACATGTGTAGAACTCATGCATTTATTAAGGAATATGAAAAACAATTGTTTTGACTATTGTAGTTGTTTAATTTTCCCAACTTGTTGGATAGATTGGATTGATCGATCTTAAGTAATTAATCTGATCATTCAGGATGGTCAAGTAAGGAGGTGTTGGAATATTGCCTTAATAAGATTAACCTTTAAAATGTTCTCTCTTTACATACTTGATGAGCATGTACAATGTTAAATTTATGTAACTTTTACCATGCTAAATTGTTGAAACATGTATACAGAAATGGATGAAGGTGATGTATTGACTTGTGGAATCTTGTCTTGTAAAGCTGGTATTATTGATGTTTAAAGTTATTTTATTTTAATATCTTAACATAAGGTGGAGTATTGAATCTGTGCTCTTTATTGTCTTTGTGATTGCAAATTAGAGATAGGATCATTAATGCTACGCTGATGAAAAATAAATAATCAATTGTTGACAACAATGGCTAGAGTGTAATTACTTTTTGCTAAACTAGAGTTGAGCATCAGTACGAGATAAATGTATGAAATCTAATAAGAGATTCATACTAGCATGTTTTGTGAGGTTGTTATGTTCTAATATCATCTTGTTAAAGAGTTTGTTTTAATATGATGGCTTATGCACTAAGTTTAACTAGATTAAGTAGTTGGAATCTTATTTGGATAATAAGAACATGATGAAGTGAGTTATGGTGTTCCTTTTGGAAAAATATGAAGGAGTGAGATGATATGATGATTTTTGCAAAGAATGTTTTATCTTTTTGTGAATACAATCCATAGCATGTAGTTGTGATTATGGTGTTGAATGTTTTAAAAATAAAGGAATTTGTTAATTCCATAATACTAATTGAATTGAAAGGTGTGAGATTTACTGGTTGGAATCTTTTTGGACCTTATGACTTGTGTGATAGCGAGGTTGTTTTGAGTAAAGCGACATGTTGAATGATCTTATTGGTTTTTATCGAATCTCGTGTTGTGATCTTCAAGCATCCTTTGTTGGAATTGGCGAGATCTTTGTTATAAAAGAAAAATTGTTTCTTATTGAAAGAAAAAGTTGTACTATAAGTATTTGAGTGCAGATGATCTATCTGTGTTTTCCAACCTCAATGCTATTTTTTCCCCTTGGTCTTTTAGCTCTTGTGAATGATAGCAATTTTACGTATCTTTGGAATTTATTTCTTCTTACCTCTTCTTCTAAGAACATGGTAATTGTTGTGGGTTGCGAAGACTTTTGTTGCGTGGTGACAAATTAATAGTGGTAGTGTAGTGATGTTTTTGTGGGAGCCTTAAATATCACAATATTTAAGATATAATGGTTGATATTTTTTTCTTGGAATAATCCTTGGGAAGGGTATGTTTTAAATAGAAGATTTATCTTAGAGCCAAGCGATTTATTGATGTTAAGAAATGAGTGTTTGTTAATTGTGGTATAGTAGGGTGTTCACTGAGGTTTTCCTATCTTATATGGGAAGTTGGATGTAAGAACTTGGAAGCGGAGTTTGGGCTTCACCTTACATTATGCTAGAATTTTTTTAGAGGCCGGTGTCTCTATGTTGGAATAGTGGATCAGTGGAATCCAAATAGTGTGATGATCGGGATAGCATCCTTGAGGTGCGATAATTGAATTTGTGTGGGTGTGATTTGAATCCGAGTTGTTATCCTTAAGGGATCTGCGATGCGTTAGGAATTATTTGTCAAAATAATTACATTGGTCATGGTTTTGGCTAGAGTATGATTTGTGGGGTCGTAGAGTCTATCTACAATGGTGTAGATGATGTACTCAATTGAGCTAGTTGTTGAGGTGGCCAACTTGAGATAAATGAGTTGGTGTGTTGGGCAATGATTTGAAAATCCTTGGTTCAAGGAAGTTAAATTATTAAAAGAAATGAATTGGGAAATTATTGTTATGTCAAGTAGTGAGATGCTCTCTTGATTCTTGTTTATGCTTTGTGTTTATGGAGAGACCATTTGCAAATTGAGTTGACTTATGTCGGCGTAGTCTTTTCGATTAGGAAAAGAAATTGATTATTTTAGTGCATCGAGTGATTTCCACTCTTAGCTTATGTGGTGTGGTTCTCCAATTGTCTACTTAGAGTAGAAATTTTTTGTGTGGTGAATCCTTTGATTTGGATCGTGGTCCTTTGAAGGAAAGATGGTTGCTAGTGTGATGCTTGAGAGTTCTTTATTCTTACATTCTTTGGGTTCTATTTGCGAAAGAAGTACCAGAGCTCTTGAGGTGGTGAGTACCCTAGTTTGGGTTGCTTTTGCTTGTTATTCTTTTCTTTGTGGTGCAGTAGAGTTGGATTCGAGGCGAATCCTTTTAAGGTGGGAAGAATGTAATACTCGGAAGTGTGAAGTCAAAAATCAGTTAATTAAATTTAATCGTGAGAATTATTTAATCGGGAAGAATTTATTTTGAGTCGTCAAATCAAGATTAGAGAGGGTTTTCCGCTTGTTCTCATCCGCTGGGCTGGGCCTTGGCCCATCTAGCCTTGTAGTGGCCGGCCAAAGGGGAGGTGCCACCCTCCCCAAACCCTAGCCGCCCCCTTTCCCTCCTCCCACTTGCAACCGCCCCTCCCTTCCCTTGGCGACCCCTCCCCTTTCCTTGCGCCTCCCCTCTGCCCGAGTGCTGTTCCCTCGCGCCTCCCTCTCTCCGGCTCTTTGCCCTTTGCGCAAGAAGGAGAAAGAGAGGAAGAGAAGAAGGAGAAGAAGGAGAAGAAGATCTTGTGTGGGGATTGGTTCAGCAAGTTCTAGCGGTTCTACAAGGGTAACGAGATGTCTTCCTCGTTGTTTGATCCATAGTAGATGCGAAACCGATTAGAATTGTTGGTTAAATGTTGGGCTGCAGAAGATTTGATTCTGTCCAGTACCTTGCGTGGGTATTTTCGTGTATTTAGAGGCTGAATTTTAAGATTCCATCTCCTAGAGTTATGTGGCATCTGTCGTTATCTTTCAGTATCCGCGAAGATCACTCAATTCCGAGGTCTGAGTCAAAAGTTATGATCGTTTTAGTATCTGCTGCCAGAAATCTGACGAGAATAATGTGTCTGGTTATTTCCTAAAATATGAAACGGAAATTGGTAGAATCTGAAAGTTCACACAACTAGGTTATTGTAGATAATTCGATAACCTTTTCAGATTGATAAAGAACGATCAATTCGGAGTTACCTATTAAAAGTTATGGTCATTTTAGTTTTGCTGTTCGATTGTGTAGGCAGTTTCTGTACTGAAAGTTCAAACAATGGTTAGCCTAATATTTTGGCTGAATTGGATTATCGTGTCAACTAGAGTATTGTAGATTAGTCAGTTAAGAATCTACAGAAATTGGGTTTACCTCTTTTTGACTTCCAGTTCATGAGTTATGTCATTTACCGTGCTGCTGTCGAGAAGCGGTATATGGCGAGAAAGCGTTGTTTTCGGTTTGACTTTGTAAACTCGTTTTGAGTCGTCAAGTAAGCGATGTAGAATACCGATTAGTAGCGCTGGGTATATTATGTCCTTATTGAAATTATTTTACTGGTTTAGGAGGTGAGGCCTCAGGTTTAGGAGTATCACCTTTGCCGGCTAACGCGTCGCATCGTGGAAGGCAAGTACATTGCTAACCCTAATACTTGTGATGGATGAATGCTTATATGATCATGCAAGTAAATGCAGCGGTTGTGCTACGGTTTAACTTGTTATTCTTACTACTTGCAATATACATGTTTTTTTTTTATAACTTGAAGTTATATGCCATGGTTGCATGTTTTATGGATGAGGTCGTGGTAGCAAATTAATATTCATTTTTGCCATGCGTTGGAAGAGTTGTTGGTAGTCATGTGGTAATTTGCTTAATGAGCCAAATGCGGAATATGAAAATAAACTCAAGGTGGACATATTGATAATTCCTTGTAGTTATATTCATGATGATCATGTTGTGGTCTATATGGTAGAGTTCCCTTTAGATCGATTGATTTTGATCTTGGTGAATCGAGTGTGGGTTATGTGGTAATGGTCTTATGACACAATGGTATTGTGCTTAATGAGACACATGTGGATTATGAGAAAATATTCATGATGAGTATGTTGTTGACCATCGTGGTTAAATTCTTGTTGTTTATGATTATCATATCATTCATGACATATCATGACATTTGCATTGTGGATGCCGCCGCTTATAGCCGCGACCGTACCGGTACAACATCGTGCATTGCCGTAGCACGATGCATACTTTTACCTTGTTGGGTAAAGGTGCAGTGGAGCATAGCATACATATGCATTACATTGTGGAAAGATCATTTGCATACTTATGCAAGATATTGTGGTGAAGTTATATTACAAACAACTGCAACTTTATAGTTGTAATGTGGAATTGGCTCATGAGAGTCACTTGTGGTGTGAGGAAGGTGGCTATGGTCGTGGATTGGGGTTCATCCCTTGTGGAATGGTAGTGGTTGTGATTGTGGCTTGAGATTCTACTCTCTTGTGGTAATTGTTGATAGCGATTGTGGATGCGAGAAATAGTAAAGAGATGAGGTAAAACTTGTTAATACTTTATCGTCATTGGTAGTGGTAGTGGTGAATAATATGAAGAAGTTAATCAAGACTCATTTGCTAATATTTTGCTATTGATGGTAGTAAATATGGTTGAGGCTATAATTGTGATCATTATGGGAATTGGATATTGATGCTTAATATCTTTGTAGTCTAATTAACTTGTAATGAATGTGGATGCACATTATGGATGTGGACTTGTGGATACTGTAATGATGTTGTATATTTGTTTGTAGTCCGAATAGCACATTAAGCAGTTTGCTTCTTTGAGATTTTATCTCACCCTTGTTTTCCCTCCTACAGGTGATTGTTGAGCATTCATGGGTTGGGTAGAGCGGCACCACAATATTGCACTTGGTTCATCAACTCATGCTGTAATAAAGTCGATGAAATTCTAGTCAAATGCTTAGCTATTCAGTGAGATGGCTCACGGTAGACCAGGTCTATTGAGCCTCGGGACCTGGAGTCCAGTGGACTGCCGCGCAAGCGCACACGTGCCTGCTGACACGGCAGACACGTGGGCGGCACGTCAGCGCACGGGATGAGGTGGTGGGTGACGTGGCGTCCACGTCGGACCCGTCGGCGAGGGCGACACTGGACCCTATGGTCGCTGGCGAACGACGGCACCTCGTCGGCGGCGGACGGCACCGGGAGGTAGAGAAGACCCGGGCGATCTCGATGGGATGCTCACGGGCGCTCAGGGACCACTGTGGTGGCCGGCGGCGAGGTTAAAGCGGAGGTTGAGGCTCGGGCTCCGGCGGCGGCGTTGGAAGGTCCTCGGCGAAGATGAAGGCGGTTCGAGATGCGAGCGTCTGGCGATCCGAAGATGACCTCCAACGATGGCGAGGCGGTGGAGCAGCGGCGGTGGCGATGGGGTCGCCGGCCGGGCGAAGACAACGGCGGCTAGGGCTCCGAGCGACGAATCGGCGGCGGCTAGGGTTGCGGCGCGCGTCGCGGGTGCGAGGCACGAGGTCTCGGGGCCTTAAATAACCCCGGGAGGCGTGTCCACGAAGGACACGGCGCAGCGGTGGAGAAATCGGAAAGGGAGGTGGAGTCCGCGTCGAAGACGACGATGATGTGGCGGACTGGGCCCACATGTCAGTCGCTAGGGCTCGGACGTGGGCACGTGCGAAACGGCGCGGCTGAGACACACATTCAAAGGATCTGACCGTCCATCCAAGATCCAACGGTCCACAATCAAATGGACGATCGGAACCTCCGATTACAACACGCGCATCCAGCCATCCATTTTTGATCGCACGGTGGAGGGTGAGCGGGGCGTTCGGAAGGAAAGAGAGAAGAGGCGGAGAGACTGACAGGTGGGGTCCACATGTCAGTTGGAGGCGACGCGCGGGATTGGGCCGACGGCGGAGGGAAATGGGCCGAGTTTAGGGAATTCGGCCCGAAGGGTTTTTTGAGATTTTAAATAGATTTCCTATTTTATAAAATACCATAAATTCAAATAAGTAATAGAAAATAGCAAATGAACTCAGAAAAATTCTAGAAAAATCTAGAAAATATATCTGAGCACATAGAATCCAAATAAAATAGTTTTGGCTATTGTTCATGTTGGGATTATTCACATTAAAGGTTTTTTTATTCTAAAGTCCAATATTAAGCTTTTGAATAAAAATTCAAATAAATCCAAATGATGACTTTTGCCCTACTAACTATTTAAAAAAAAATTAAAGTCAGAAAATTGGGATGTTACAGGGCAGCAATGAGATCTTCAACAGAAATCTTTTCCCTCTTGTGTTTCAAGCTAGTGGCAAAATCTCACCAAGAAACAGGAAGTTTGGCGATAATGCCTGCAATCACAAACTTAAGAGGCAACACGTAGCCCAGGTGCGCAATCTCACCAACCAATAGTTGGAGATTATGAGCTTATCCAACTATAGATTTAGCCTCATCCATGGTAAAGTCGAAGAATTGCTCACACATGTAGAGCCAACGACCTGCCTCTGCCTCTGCCTATTTGTGCTCTAGCGCATCCCACAACTCTGTGGCGGACTTATAGTCCATGGACGCATCATAGAGTTGATCTGCCAAAATGGTCAGAAGGTAGCCAAGAGCAGTGTTGTTCGCATTATCAAACTGCATATACTGGTCAACCGTAAATGGATACTGTAGGTGGATTACCCACCACAGCCCCAAAGACATGAGCCAGAACTTGGCTCTAGTCTGCCATCTACGAAAATTCTGACAAGAAAACCTCTCAGGTTTCATAGCATCAGAAGCTCCAGCCATAGTTGTGTTGTAACAAAGTTTACAATAAGGTTTCTGGAATATTGAAAATGAGGGCAATATTTTAATTCTAGATTTTATTAAAAGATAAATATTGCAAAAGACTAATGATGCATAAAGCGATGCGACAATGGACAACTCATTGTACTTCGCAATATATAAAAAGCGGGGCGTAAACAAGTCAATCAATCACACGATAGACTTACGGATGGGTGCGATGAAGAGCGAGCGGCGTAGACTTGATGCGATGCGAAGCGTAGATGTCGCGGTCGACGAAAGCGGTCGTGTGGATGCGCTGCCCAGAAACCTTATTGCTACCCCCGTGCAGGTCTTCACGGTAGCAACGGCTCGGAGATACCACTTCCCTTCTTCACGGTGCACGCCGAGAAGAAGAGTCGGCAAGGTTCAGACGGGGCAATACAACATCACAGATTTTCAGAAGAAAGAAGGAATGGAGGCTATTGTTCTACGTGCTATGCACTGGACGTCTCCAGGCATATATATAGAGATGCATACTAGTAACTGACAGATTAAACAATCATTTACCCACTGGTAACTGACACACTTAACCAGTCATTTACCCACTGGTAACTATCACACTTAACCAGCCATTTACCCACTGGTAACTGCCTGTCATCATCGCATAATAAAGCCTCAAATTCAAACATTTGAATCTCATTCAAACATAGAGAGAGATGAATGGTTCAGCAAAATAAGGTGGACTTGGTCCGCCAAATGGCGCGCCAAGTCACGACACAGTCGCAAGTCACAAGTCACGTGATTTTTCATGCCAAAATACGCGAACACGCGTGCGCGCGCGTGCGCGCGTGCGTGTGTATTTAGCCAAAGCCCTCCTTGTGCCACCCTCATCCATGTGTCACATGTTTCAAGGAGTGGCAAGGACTCCACCTTATATGTTGATTACCTCCACCTTGCCTTAGCAATATGGTACTAAACCATAAATGCTTTGGAATTATAGAAAATGGGCCTCAGTCAAATGGGCCAATTTCTAACATTGGTGTCGTTTGATCATTTTGGTAACCACCTACTTCCGAAACACGTTCATCTTACGCAAGGCGTCGAGCCGGAGCAACAGCTCCATCAGCTTCTCTGCCACCGCTATGTTCATCCCTCATTGCCATGGGTTGCCACGCGGAAACTCGTTCTGATCCCCTCCTGCTTCTGGTTCATCGTGTACGCGTGCGAAGAAGTCCAGGCCACTTCCTCCGTGGGTGCCAGCATCGGCAGTCTTCTGGTTCTTTTAGAGATAGTAGATTGTAGTATCAAAAATGGATTCATGTGCTGCTGCTACTATATATATACAGGCCAATGGAAGTGCGATGGCAAGAACACAAATCTCATGTGCTTATTTATTGGATGAAGATCCCTGCTTGATTTGTGTTTACAACTTCTTAGGCTGGTGAGGATTGTATTATGTGAGCAGGTAATCCGGACATAATTAGCCTGGAGATTTGCAAGACTGAGTCACCCGGAAGATTGATTCCTGTGCATACGCAATCACCCTGATTTGCCTTTCAACTTCTTTCCTTGTAAGGTGCAGTGCGCACGAAATTTGAATTAGTTTCCTTACTCAGTTAGTTTCCTTGTAATGTGCGGTATGCACGTAATGTGTTTTCCTTTTATGCGGATGATTAGAATGACATGATTCCTTAGTCTTAGGCTTTATATTTGGCATGAAAGCTTGTAATCAGTAATTAGCAGAAATATAGAAAATTGCCCCAAAGACTGTCTCTGATTTTTGTTGTTCTTCAGTTCTTCCGAACTTCATTGTTCCTCGTTCGAAATCTCCATTCTGTGATCACTTAGGCGCATCGTTTTTGTGTTTGATCCCAACACTTGGTATTAGAGCAGGTGTGTGCCCAACGATCCCAGATTCGACTCCATGGCGCTCACAACCCAACAGGCGACGAAGGAGAGCGGCGGGGTGCCGTTCCATTTCCCGATGCTAAACTCCTCCAACTACACGATGTGGGCAATAAGGATAGAGGTGATCCTTGGTGCCCAAGGAGTGTGGGAGGCAATGGAGCCAGTGGAAGGAGCATAGGTGGATGCGAAGAAGGACAAGACGGTGCGAGCACACATTCTGCAGTGTGTCCCTAAAGACATTCTTCCCCATATTGCAAAGAAGAAGACGACGAAGGACACCTGGGATAGCCTCAAGACGAGGTACCTGGGTACTGATAGGGTAAGAAGGCGCATCTGCAAACACTGAAGAGTGAGTTTGATGCCCTCCAGATGAAGGAGAATGAGACGGTTGATGAGTTCGCTGGCAAACTCAGCGCCATGTCCTGCAAGTATTCCACTCTCGGTGCCACACTTGAAGATTCCGCCCTTGTCAAGAAGCTGCTCGACTCCGTCCCCGACAAATACCTCCCTGTTGTCGCCGGGATCGAGCAGTTCTATGATCTTGAGATCATGGCGTTTGAGGAGGCGATAGGGCGGAATAAAAGTGTACGAGGAATGAGCAGTGTGGCTGCGCAGCAACACTAGCACACCGATGGCCAGCTCCTGCTCACTCAGGCAGAGTGGCAAGCACGGCAGAAGGGCGGCAGCGGCGACACTTCGTCAGGAGGCAAGGGGCGCGGGGCCAGTGGCCCTGACCGTGGTAGAGGACGTGGACGATGGCGCGATCATGGCTGGGGCGACCGTGGTGCGCCGTGCCAAGAAAGTGTAGGAGGAAGCACTAGCGGCGCCGGAAATGGCACTCGTGACAAGAGTCACATAAAATGTTTCAAGCGTGAGGCCCAGGCCATTCTGGCGCTGAGTGCGCGGCAGCGGCGCGGTGGCGAGCTCATCTCACCGTCTTTGTTGACGAAGAGCTAGCACGTCTTTGGCCGTGTCCCGGAGGCGCACACTGGGCAGGAGTGGCAGGATGCCGTATTGCTCAACGAGGATAGGACGCTGCCAGAGATGTACCACGACGACAAGAAGGGAGATAATGAGGACCTCTGGTACCTCGACAATGGTGCTAGTAATCACATGACTGGCCATCACGCAAAGTTCCAAGAATTGGATGAAGCTGTCACTGGGAGGGTGAGGTTCGGCGATGGGTCGACGGTCCAGATCATGGGTAAGGGAACAGTCGTGTTCGCTTGCAAGAACGGTGATCGGAAGGCCCTCCAAAAGGTATACTACATTCTAAAGCTTTGTAGTAACATTATAAGCCTTGGACAGATGACAGAAGACGGGAACGAAGTGCTCATAGTGGGAGACACCATGAAGGTGTTCAACAGGAGCGGGAAGCTCCTAATGTCAGTGAAGTGGACGCAAAACCGGTTATACAAGATAAACTTGAAGACATCCAAGACGATATGTCTTCTAGCAAGATTTGAAGATCCAGCATGCCTGTGGCATGCGAGGCTCGATCATGTCAACTTCCATGACTTGAGGCCCTTGGGGAGATGGTGGTTGGCATGCCACTGCTGACCCGCTCGAACCAGCTATGCGAGGCGTGTGTAATCGCTAAGCATGCACGCTTGCCGTTCCCGCATCAAGCGAGTTTCAGAGCGAAGAGGCCGCTTGAACTACTTCACGCTGACATTTGCGGGCCAATATCGCCATGCACACTCTCTGGTAACAAATACTTCCTTTTGATTGTTGATGATCTCACCCGGTGGATGTGGGTGTATGCACTGGTAGCGAAGAGTGATGCATTCCAAGCATTCAAGAAGTTCAGAACATTGACGGAGAACAAGACCGAGCACAAGATCAGAACACTCTGGACGGACCACGGTGGCGAGTTCGTATCCACGGAGTTCACCCGTTTCTGTGAAGACGAAGGCATTGAGCAGCACCTCACGGCTCCCTACATACCACAGCAAAATGGTGTTGTGGAGCGCCAAAACCGCACCGTGATGGCCATGGCGAGATCCTTGCTCAAAAGCATGCATGTGCTTGCAAGGTTTTGGGGAGAGGCGGTCAAGCACACAGTCTATATGCTAAACCGCCTCCCAACCAAAGCGCTAGGAGAGCGCACCCCATTTGAAGCCTGGATAGGGAGAAAGCCGCACCTCACACACTTGAGGGTGTTCGGCTACATGGCGTATGCGAAGAACACATCCCCTCACCTTAAGAAGCTTGATGACAGAAGTACACCCATGATATACTTGGGTGTTGAGGAAGGCTGCAAAGCCCATCGCTTATTTGACCCCCGCCGTGGTAAGTTACAAGTAAGTAGAGATGTTGTGTTCCAAGAAAACCTTGAATAGAGTTGGGATGCAGGTGCTAAAAGAGAAGAGGAGTCGCCAGAGTTCACAGTCCTTGATGCATTCTACTCCGATGATCCACACTCTGTGGTGGACGGTGAGGCAGACATGGGAGGTGCTATGCCACTGCAGCAGGAGCTGCGACAGCCACGGTAGGAGCTGCGGCAGCTACGGTAACAACTCCATCTACACCAACATCTTCCGCGCCACGCACGGCAAGTACAGTCGCAGCCACTAGGGCAGGAGATGTGCCACTTGCGGCAGGAGAATCGAGTCGTCTACACCACCATCGAGCACCCGCACGACTACCTCGCCTCCCATGACACTCACGCCGGAGTCCCATGACGGGTCGGTCCGCTTCAAGTCCTTCACCGACATCTACGCCAACACTGAAGAAGTGGTTGCTTTCGATGAAGAAGAGGGTGAGGTGATGGTGGTCCGAAGAGCCAACTTGCTACTAAGAAGCTGCGACCGAGGCCTGCTGGTTTGAAGCAACGGAGAAGGAGTTGGAGTCCATTGAGAGGAACAACACTTGGACACTAACCGAGCTCCCAACAGGCCATAAACCCATCGGCCTGAAATGGGTGTTCAAGATGAAGAAAGATTCAGACAGGCATGTCATCAAGCACAACGCGAGGCTGGTGGCTAAAGGCTATGTACAAAGGCAAGGCGTCGATTTTGAAGAAGTGTTTGCGCCTGTTGAAAGACTTGACACCGTTCAAGTCATTCTTGCACTTGCTGCAAATCAAAGCTGGGAGGTACACCATCTGGATGTGAAGTCAGCATTTCTTAATGGGGAGTTAGAAGAAGAGATTTATGTTACACAACCGGAGGGGTTTGAGATACAAAACCAGAAGCACAAGGTGTACAAGCTGTCGAAGGCCCTCTATGGATTGCGGCAGGCTCCACGGGCCTGGAACACCCGGTTGGACAGGAGTCTAAAAGAACTCGGTTTTAGTAAATGCACTCAAGAACAAGCAGTATACACTAGAGGTGAAGGAGAATCAAGTGTGATTGTTGGAGTGTATGTCGATGACCTCATTATGATGAAAGCAGTACCGAAGAAGTTAAGAAGTTCAAGGAACAAATGATGACGGAATTTGAGATGAGTGACTTGGGACTTCTCTCCTATTACTTGGGGATTGAAGTAGAGCAGCAGAAGGACCGAATACTGCTCAAACAATCAGCTTATGCCAAGAAAGTTCTGTCTCGGTTTGGAAAGGCAGATTGCAATGCCACGATGTACCCGATGGAGCCCAAGATGCAGCTGCACAAAGACTTGGATGGTACTCCAGTCGACGCCACATAGTATAGGCGTATCATTAGATGCCTTAGACACTTGTTGCACACGCGATCGGATTTGTCATATGTCGTCGGGATGACGAGCAGGTATATGGAGAGGCCTACAGTCATGCATCACAAGGTGGTCAAGTAGATTCTTAGGTATTTGAGAGGAACAACTCACTTTGGGCTTGTCTATGTAAAGGGACCTCATGAAGTTGGCATTTTCGGGTACTCGGATAGTGATTTAGCAGGAGATATGGATGGGAGAAGAAGCACAAGTGGTATGGCTTTCTATTTCAATGAAAGTTTGGTGTCCTAGAATTCACAAAAACATAAGACGGTGGCGTTATCGTCTTGCGAGGCCGAGTTTATGGCAGCCACAGCAGCGGCCTGCCAGACTCTTTGGTTGAGGAACCTTGTTAGTTTGTTAACCGGGACAGATTTAAGGCGGTGACTTTGTGATAACAAATATGCCATAGCCCTCATGAAGAATCATGTATTTCATGGTCGCAGCAAGCACATAGATACAAGATTTCATTTTATTAGAGAATGTGTGGAGAGGGGGCAAATTGTGGTAGAATTCGTCAACACTTGAGAACAGCATGCCGATGCATTGACAATGGCATTGTGAGGAGTAAAGTTAGCTGCTATGCGTCAGCTACTTGGTGTCCATGATCTGGAAGCATGTCAGGATTAGGGGGGAGTATGTGAGCAGATAATCCGGACATAATTGGGCTGGAGATTTGCAAGACTGAGTCACCCAGAAGATTGATTCCTGTGCATGCACAATCACCTGATTTCCCTTTCAGCTTCTTTCCTTGTAAGGTGCAGTGCGCACGAAATTTGAATTAGTTTCCTTGCTCAGTTATTTTCCTTGTAATGTGCGGTATGCACGTAATGTGTTTTCCTTTTATGCGGGTGATTGGAATGGCATGATTCCTTAGTCTTAGGCTTTATATTGCGCATGAAAGTTTGTAATCAGTAATTAGCAAAAATATATAAAATTGCCCCAAAGACTGTATCTGATTTTTGTTGTTCTTCAATTCTTCCTAACTTCACTCTTCCTCGTCCGAAATCTTGATTCTGTGATTGCTTGGGCGCATCATTTTTGTGTTTGATCCCAACATATTATCTAGAGGCTAGTTGATTGTCGTGTCCGAATAGTAGTATGATTCATTTCATGCTTGCTGTATCTGGAGGAGGCCATGGCTACCATGGCACCAGTGGTGAGGGAGATCGGGGAGGGAGGAGGTTGGTGGGGGAAGAGAAAGGGGATTATTTGGATTGTTTTAAGATTAGTGCTATTGCTAGGTGCCATCATCCAAGAAGGCCCCCCTGGAGGTAGGCTTTAAGGCCCACTCCCGTAGAATTTCCTTTCTCTAACACACGGTTTTTTTTCCTTCGGACAACCAAAAACAGAGTAGAGAAAAAGAAAGAGTGTGTTTATTGGAAAACCGAAGGACTGATTTGTATGCCAATAGACTCCTTTCATATTTAATAAAAAAAAGGTCCATTTTACATCTTTGGACTCTTTTGAAAGTCCGAAAATCAACCCTAACTATAAAACCGAACACTCTCAACTCTCAAAACTGTTCACTTTACCCTCTTCCGCCCTAAACCACCCCGGTTTCGTTGATGTGGCATCTACGTGTTCTAGTTTTTACGACATAGCATCTGAATCACCTCCTAATCATCCATATGAATTAGAAAAAAATAAGGATGATAGGGCCCACATGTCATCCACTAAGGCAGAGGTGGGGACCACATGTCGTGCTCTATGATTTCTTCCACTCCATTTTCTTCCCTCTCCCTTCCTCATCTTCTCTCTTCTCTCTCTACATGAACGACGATGATGGTGGAGCTCGCAACAGGCGGCGACGCACTATATTTGGGAGGTGGTGGACCTCATGGTGGCGGTGGTGTAGCTCACAGTCGGAGGGAGGCGGCCCAAGGGAGGTCGTGCCACAGTGACCGAGGGAGGCCGAGGCTGGAGGTGGAGACGAGGAGGGATGCAGGCGGGGGCAGCTGAGGGGAGGAGAGAAGAAAGGCATAGGGAGGGAGACGGTGTGGGGAGAGATGAGTGAGAATGGGAGGAAGAAGAAAGGAAATGAGAGGATGACATGTGGACCTCGTAAATATTTTTTATTTTATTTGCTAAGTGGCTACCATATCATCAAAAAATAAGCTTATGCGACAAAACCATTGACATGTAGGCACCATGTCAGACAAAACCACCCTAGTTTGGGTTGAGGGTGTAAAATAAATGGTTTCGATAGTTGAGGGTGTAGGATGTCCGATTTTGTAGTTTAGGATTGATTTTTGGACTTTTCAAAGAGTTTAGGGTTATAAAATGTACTTTTTCCTATTATAAGGCCAAGTAGACAAATTTGGACACACAAAAAATTACCATATTTTTATAAAAAGATCATATACTTTATACTACTAATAATACAATATTAAAGTACATAAGTACCTAACTTTCACATTAAAGTCCCTTAGAGCATTCCCAATGCAGACAATGCATGCCTCTGTCGATAGATTGCCACCTCATATAGACACAAGACAAAGTACAACACCTCTAATGCACTGTATCTATACCTAATTAAAACTGTAGTTTTATACTCATTTATGTACCCCTCCCATCCCCATGTTTTGTAACACCCTGACTATTCAAAATCCAAAATGCTACCCAAAGATCTAACATTTAACCATATAGCGGAAAACATCAACAAGAATTCATCAACTAAGCTAAACAGCTCATCAACAAATGGAACATAAATAAGAATATAATATTGGATCCGCTAAGATAATCCTATCAACGATTAATCCATGAACTTTCGCAGTTAATTAATCAAAACTCAACGAATAGAAATGTATCATCCATGTCTAGTTTTAATTATTACAATCCAACAGTTAATGAATGAAAAGCATAAATTATCCTTATTTTGAACCTAATATAGAGTGTATTATTTGAGTAGTGCATGTCTACTCCCTCCCAATAGAACTTCATCACCGATCACCTAAAAACAAATAAACAAACAAGTGTGAGTCCAAGACTCAGCAAGTACAATGAATATAAGAACAGACAATCAACATGAACAAGACAACCTCCTCAAAGGTTCTGAACATACAACAACTGAATATTTATAAATGAATGAGATGAATGTAAATAATTAAAGGAATGGATTGCACACGTGCTTATACCGGTATAGCTAGTGACACACCCGTCGGTGTTCACTCAAGCCTGCATCTTAACAAAAATGTGGGGATCCAAATCCCATATGAAGAACGTTTCATACAGGTGTCCAAATCTGTCCATACTGGAATTGATGGGTCTTACGTGCCCATACTGGAATTGATGGGTCTTACGTGCCCATATTGGAATTGATGGGTCTTTATATCCACTCCCGTGGACGGGACATGACAATGTCCAGATCTGCCAACATTGGAATGGTGGGACTTATAATCCACTCCCGTGGATGAAACATGAATTATGAATGTATGAAATGATTTACTGAATAAATAATAACATCATCTCTACTCATGGATTCATCACATATGAACGAACATAGACATATCACCATCTATTGTATCATAAGATATCACAACACAATCATTAAGCAATCATCATTCACAAACATTAAGATTAGCAAGGTACTTGCCTTCCGCGATGCGACACGATAGCAGACAAAGTTGGTGCTCCTAAACCCGAAACTTCACCTCCTAAACAATTAGATAATTGAGATAAGAATACAATGAACACGACACTACTTACCATCGTTCTACAATGCTTCTCCGGCAATTCAAGATTTTACTAGAAACCCAAAGCGAAAACCAACACATTCGGCCATAAACCGCCTCTGGACAGCAGCACGGTAAATAACATATCTCAAGATCTGGAACTCGAAAAGAGGTGAGCCCAGTTTTTGTGGATTCTTAACTGACAAATCTACAATACTCTAGTTGCCAAGATTATCCAATTCGGCCAATTTAGCATGCTAACAAATAGTTGAACTTTCAGAACAGAAATTGCCTAAATGAATAAACATCGGTACTAAATCGATCATAATTTTTAATCTGTAACTCCGAATTGATCGTTCTTTAATAATCTGGAAATATTATCAAATTTTCTACAATAATCTAGTTGGGTGAAAACCCTGAATTTGCCTGTAACATGAACGTAAATTAAAAGACAAATTAACAGATCAATCTCGTCAGAATTCTGGACAAAAGAAACTAAAACGATCATAACTTTTGATCCGTACGTCGGAATCAGGTGTTCTTGACGGCCACCGAAAGCTAAGACGTCGAAACAGCCCGCACAACATACTGGACAGATTCGAATCTACTGCAGACTGACTTTGATCCAAATGATTCTAATCGGTTTCGCATCTAAACAACATCAAAACAGCGGGGAAACGAATTGATACCCTTGGAGACGCTTGAAACGCTGAATAAAAACCCACGAAGAGGATCTTCTTCTTCTCATCCTTTCTTCTTCTCCTTCCACCATGGCCGGCGGCACCTCAGAGCGTCTTCCTCATCTTGGTAGAGCAGCAGGGAGGGGGCTGCTACAGTACTGCGTGCTATAGTGTGGCGCGGTACTGTAGTAGAGGTTAGGGTTTAGGGGAAGGGCACCCCCCTTCTTGACTCCTCTACAAGGCTGGCCCACTTGGCTAGGACACCTTGGGTCGAAAGCCTAAGGTCCAATCCTCCCTCAAATCTTGAATTTTCTTTTAATTTTCCTCTAAACTTTTGTGCATTCAAATTTGAATAAATTTCTCTTCCAAATAATGTGTTCTCTCTATTTGATATTCGGGGTATTACATGTTCACTCTCCAGTATTACATGTTCACTCTCCACACCACCGATCAACGCTGTAGTTGGATCAAGGATCACCTATTAGAGGGGGGTGAATAGCAGGTTTTAAAATCTTTTGGCTAAAACCTGGTTTTTTTTAGGAAGAATGAACCAAAATTCATTTTTACACAATTCAAGGCCAAAATAATATAAGTCTCACTAAGTGCACCAACAACTTAAGTCTAAACAAGCCTTGCAAACCTAGTGCGACAAACAATCAATATAATTTCCAGGAAGGTAAGTGCACAAAGTAAAGAGCTAGAAAGTAAACCACAAGATGAACACAAGTGCCTTTTTCCCGTGGTCTCGGAGACTTGCTGGTCTCTTTTAATCCACGTTGAAGGAGCCTGAACAAACCAAGCCGTGATGATGACATCCCTACTACCATATCTCCAAGTGTTCATGAAACACCACAAAATGGCCCAATAACTAGAGCACGAGCCAAGCTTTTAAATAAACAGGTGAATTTGTTTCTTAATACATCGCCTTCTAATAATGAGAACGATATACTACCTCATGCCAGATTCTCGTGTCTTCTCAAGTTTGAATATTGTGACAATTCTAGGGTCCAAAATCACATTACTATTGTTGTAGCAAGGGAATAAGGAAATCACATGTATGTGCTGGTTACGTGGAACATGGACCAACCACATGAGGAACCATCCAAGTCTGAAGCTAACATGTTTGTGCTATCAACATCAATGGGCAAGGTGTAGTCAACAACTAAAGGGTGACAGACCATGCAGCTAGACCCACTCATGTCCTTGGCCCAAGTCACAGCAAGCTCCAAGGCCTGCGTGCCAATTGGTCCTAGTCGAACTCCAATCAGTCATGTAATCAATTAATCACTAGTTATGTCAATAGGTGGATCATTAATTTAGACTAATACATGTGGTATTGGTCCTAGCAAAACTCCAATAAAAACTGGCCCAAGGCCCATGCGTGCGTGTGTAACAGCGTAAGGAGAGGTTGGGGCGCCTTAAGAGCCGCCGCCTTTTCCATTGTGAGAGAGACCGGATGTTTTTATAATAGATTGATTTCAGTTCTTGTTTCTCCAAGCATGGCTGAACTATGTCTTTGAGGGAAATTGGGAATTCTTCGCAAATTGAGATCATTCAACCTTTCTGTTGGGAATTGGGAGCGCATTAGGGCTTCGCTTGGTGGTCGTGAAGTTCAGTGCGTGTGTTCTCGTGAATTAAAGAGTGTTCGTTCTTGCATTGGCAACGGAGGATCACTACGATTCAAGAGGCTACACGTGAGTATCTTGATCCTACATCGAGAAGATCAAACGACCCTGTATCATCTTGGTATCAGAGCGCGGTTGACTCGGTAGGATTACTTATCCCTAGATTAGATTAATTTTATTTGCTGTTCTTAATACCTAGAGTCCATAAATCAAAAATTGCAACACAAAAATTCCAAACCCTAGTTTTTGCATCTGTTATTTCCTATGAGTTTAGTTAGGTTTTAATCCATTAGAATTTTTGTTTAGTGCTGATCTTAGTATTCTTTTGCATCGCTTAATCTTTGTATCTAATAAAAAAAAATGTTGGTTCGCGGTTGCTATAGTACGCGTCGCTACAGTATTTTTTGAGATTGCCTATTAAGCTGCTACTGAGCGAGGATTTGCTCTGATGTCGAGTTTGCTCTGATTATTTCACGAAGAAAATTCGTGTGAGCAAAGCCACCGCTGTCTGGCGAGCAGTGCAGCGATTCGCATACGCTACTGATCGAGAGGCGTGAGCGATCTTGCTCAAAAATCCTGTCTTTGAGACTAGTCTTTGATAATTGCTTAGGGGTTGTTCATTGAATTATTTACACTTGCTGAAAATTTGAGCTTGCGTAAGGGAAGCTTAAGCCCTAGTTTCGGCAAAAAAAAAAAAAAACAAGCCACAAATAAAAAAAAGAACCGTGGCTGTGAAGTAAAAAAAAGAAAAAGAAATAAAAGAAGAAGATATTGGCCGAAACTTGGGAAAAGTATAGCCTTAGTTTATAAATTTCAGATTATGTATTTAATTCTTTTAACAATCTTGTACCCTTACATTTCATATTATTATAATTGACTAGTGTCTGTCCTAGTACTTGGTGCAAAAACGAGCTAGTTTTCATCTCAATTTCAGATTACGTCTCACTAGCTCATTCCTTTGTTTGCATTGAGTCACATTGATCTTTGCATGTGCGTTCATATACTTCACTTAAACCTTTTAGATCATCACTTAGACAAGGTATTCTAGCTTGGATTACTACTTAGCTTTACAACATCAATAATTTCATATTGCTAGGATATACACCTTCATACCAAGCTCCACCAAATAATCGTTGTTGTGCAATTGTGAACACTCTTAAATTCGCTTGATTATCACTTGCTATTGTAGCTTCCACCAAGTGTAAGTTTCTTTTGGCCTTAATTCACTTCGGAAGGGTAATGTCGAACCCAGGAACGAAGGATCCCGAATTCTCTGTGTTCATACACTAGTTCAGAATTTTCAGTGTACACAGTCATACAAAAATGATATCACAATCATATCACGAGAAATTAAATAACATTAAATATTCAGACTTTAATACAACTGGGCCTAAGGCCAAATAAACAAATATCACAGCGAAAGCAAAGCAATAGAAGTAGGCCACACGATTCGCCCCAAGCAATCATCTAGGGGCGTAGGCCTAAGCGTCTGGGTCCTCACTGTCCTGGTAGAAGTCTTCTCCTGAATAAAAATTATTCAGCAAGAGTGAGCACCACTACCGTGCTTACAAGTTACACCCAATATTGAATTATGATGCATGCATAAGGTAAACGAATGAGACTGGCAGGGTTTATTTTGCGTAAAGCAGCATTTTTAGTTTAAATACTTATATTAATTTCCAAGGCCATTTTTATACTAAATCTAAAATCAGATTTTAAAATGACAACTTTATAGTGTGGCTAACCTCCAAGATTAAAAAGGGTGAAGGATACCCTCCTATCACATGGCTGACCGCCCCAATTTATACCACAAGGATTAACCATCCTCAAATCATTTGATAAAACATTTTGAAACCAAAAACAAAGTCTAACTTTAAGTGGCTTTGCTAGCATGTCCATGACCACGAACGCAGTTATTCGAATAGTTTCTAATCTATAAAGTTTGTACAGCTTTACCCACACGAGATAATTTGCTCTTTATGTCGGCCAATGCACGCTTCCGTAGGCATGCGACTGAGCAGTTATCATGAGACATTTACAATGCTCTGTCTTAATGTACTTATACTCGCTAAGGTTTTACTTCCATTGGACTAACCGTCCTCCAGAAGCCCCCTCTTGCGCTAAGTGGGAATAAATGTCTACCCGACACCCACTCAATCAACATGGCACAAATAACACTAAGACATCACAAATTATTTAGTCAAATCTTGCCCATACAGTACATGTGGTGGTACGATAAGGCATAGCAAAAATCGGCTCAAAGACCAGTCCTCAACTGACTTGGGCGTCTTTCAAAACAAACCTTGGGCCTTAATCCTAACCAGATTAAGCCCGTGCATAAACCTGCACCCACCATTCATCCATTTCGTCCAAGTCCAAATCCAAATCCATTTTTTTTATTTTATTTAAATAACACCATCTTTATAAACCTTCTATGGTAAAGCAATACCACAGATTCAAATTTAAACTAAGTTTGTAAATGATTTGGCTAAATCCTCCCAAAAATCATATTTGTGGTCTAAGCATTGTCTAAGCATAAGTTTATTATCGATAAGTTTGTAAATGATTTGGCTAAATCCTCCCAAAAATCATATTTGTGGTCTAAGCATTGTCTAAGCATAAGTTTATTATCGATATCATTTTATCTAATGGTGACAAGGTAATCATACTCAACATTCAAATTGGCTATACAAGGGGAATTGGAATAACTAAGCATTTAAAACACGGAATTAAAATAATTGAATAAAAGTATCCATGCAATAATAATTTAAACACTGAATTTAAATAACTTTAAAGTAATGGGATCAACATGGTCAATGGTATAACTTGCCTTTGTTAAAGTCCTGGAACTCTAAGTCCTCGGAAGGCTCGAACTCTCCAGAGTCGTCGAAGTCTATACGCGAAAATACGACAAATTCAATTCAAATTCAAATAAATTCAAAAAGACAGATAAAATTAACTCAAAATAGAAATATTTTGGTTTAGTTAGCTAGATAATGATTTTATACAAATTTAAAAATTTGAATCACCCAAATCGGAGTTCGAATGCAAAAGATATGGATTTTAGAAGTTTAAATCTACTAAAAACCCTACATCTGAAATTAATAGAATTTCCCGAATTTTTTTCTAAAGGAAAATCTATTTATTGCGCAAGGGTGACGTCAGCCCTTAGATTTTTGGGATTTAAAGAAATAAAACAATTTCTGATGTGTGGGCCCCACATGTCATAGACACGGTTCATGTGAACCAAGTCCATGGGCCCATGTCACTGCCACATGGCAAGGAGGGCTAGGTGGCGCTCACCTCGCGTCCATGGTGGCGTCTACGTGGCTAGGCCACGCTGGCACGAGGCGGCGCCGGCGTCGGGACCGAGGGTCATCGGCGTCGCGCGGCTCAGCAGTGACCGGCGAGAGTATGGGAAGGGAGAGGGAGACGCGACGGTCTCAGTGCTCTCACCCAAACGATGCGAGGGGGATGGAGGTGACCGGCGGCGAGAAGAAGGCGGCGGCGCGGTTCGGCTTGACGGCGAAGTGGCGATTCCATGAGGCTCCGGTGAGGCGAAGGTGCGCACTAGATTCGCGGCATCACGGCGATGCGAATGGTGGCGGAGTTGAGGTCACGACGTCGACGGTGGCGGCGCAATCGAAGCTCCATGCTCCCGTGGCCGACGGTGAGGAAACTCCAAATACGGCGAGCACACGAGGAGAGAGGGGAAGTGAGTATGGGGGAAATGATGAGTGCGACGAGGGCTACCCTGTGCTCCCTTTTATAGGGGCCGGGGGGCTCCGGAGCGGCGTGGCGACGTGGAGGTCGTGGTGGCGGCAGTTGCGGCATCATGCGCACGCGCACGGAGAAGGGGGGAAGAGGGTGGGGGTCATGCGAAAACGGGCGCAAGTTGTGCGCAACCACGCAGGGAAGTCGAGGCGGTTGAGGGGGAGCCGTTGACGAGCTCGCATGCAAGCGGCCATGGCGGCTGTGCGAGGCGGCGCGTTGGAGAAGAAGCCGGCGAGGAAGAAGCAGTGCGGGCCCACGCGGCAGTGAGGGGAGAGGGGCTGGTGGGTAGGGCCGTGCGAGTAAGAGAGAGAGAAGGGGGCGCGTGCGGCATGGGCCGGCTCGGGCCGCACGCGAGAAAGGGTTTGGGCCGGGATTTTGGGTTTCGGCCCAAAACACATTTTAGATTTTTAATTACTTTTCTAATTAAACTAAGCCTGTTAATTCATTTAAGCTTTAGAAAATAGCAAATAAATCCCAAAAATTGGAAAAATTCACAGAAATTCCTAGAGTTATTTGGGGCTTTAGAGGTGCATCAAGAGGTGCATCAAGTACCAAAAGAGAAGCCCTAAGCCCACATAGGATAGTTCCCGACCATCTGTCCGAATAAATTCAGATTGCATTCGGAGCATGAAACCGGATGTCCAGAATTTTTCTCGAATTTCAAAATCAGAGCCAGATAGTTTATCTTGGGTATGGGACCAGATTCGGGAGAGAGGTACGTCGGATTTGGACCTATCCAAAAAATTTATCGGATAGTATCTGGTAAACTCAAAGACCATGAGTCATGCATAGGGGTGGACAACGAGCTGACTCGGCTCGATCGAGCTCGTTAAGGAACCAAGCTCGGCTTGGCTCGTTAAGCAAACGAGCAATATAACCAGCTCGGCTCAACTCAGTCAAACAGCTCAACTCGGCTCGTTAGGCTCGTTAATAACAATTCAACTGTGTTAATATGTTTAGTGGATGAAAGCCATCAATTTTGTTTTCAATACTAACAGCATTCAAAATACTCTCATCGTTCATATGCTGCAAACTATTTACTAACAGATATGTGAACATCTCAATCAATTTGAAAAGAATGCTGACAACAAACTCAAGATCACAAAGGGCATATGACTCATTAGCCAAAACAATGAATATGTTCATATGCACTTTTCGCAAGTTCCTTTAAAGAAAGCAACCAGGGGGCTTTTGTAACAATTATACAACATCAAGGTAGTCATTAGAATTTAGAAGTGGAAACATTTGGTGTACGGGCACGGATGCGGAGGGATGGTGCCGGGTCGAACGCAGAGCGGAAGCCCAAGAGTGGGAGGCCGAGGATGGACGCGGAGGGAGGGCATCGAGCGGAGGCTGGACAAGGAGGTGGAGTGTGAGGACCCCGGTTTATTCGGCTTGTACTGTTTAACCATCCACTTGGTCCTAACAGTACAAATCAAATAAACCAAGCCTCGAGATATGTATACTTCCCAGAATTGCAGTATACACACCAGTTACAAAATCATGCATCAATTCCATTCATACACATAGAGCAAGCAAAAGCAACAAGCGAAAGACATAGATAATATAAAGAGAGTTATTACAAGAGAGAGGCCGCCAGGCCAAAAGTCATACAAATAAGTAAATACACAGTGAAGCAAAATGGCCATAAGATGGCGATAAACAAAAGCCAATCGGTGTGCCTTTACCACAAGGCAACCAACCGGACCGCCAAGCTAATCGTCCCAAACAGCGCCGCAACTTGACTCACAAAAGTGAGGCCCTTGGGGCTCACCTTCTCCTCTGCAACAATTAATATTAAGCAAGCGGATGAGTACAAAACTTGTTTTTGTACTCGCAAAATGACGTGTGAGATAACAGAACTATAATTAACTACATGCAAGCTTTATTTAAGTAGAGGAGGCTCTGGACTCATTTTCAGCATAAAGCAAGTTTTCATTTGCATTAAGGTAATAGATTCAAAGCAAGTTTGCAATTAACTTTTATTGTTCAAATAAAATAGAGACAATTATAACAATAGATAGATGACAACACCAACCTAGAAGTGACTAACCCATAGTCACCACAACAATAGCATGAAGTACCCCTTCATACCACCCATGTCAAGTTTAAGTTTTTAAAAGGTTGTAGTCTAGTTCTTGTGGGAAATAACCAAGCGTGTCCATAACCTAGGACGAGGCTATTCGAATAGTTTTAACCTGCGGGGTGTACCAATGTACCCACACGATAGACCGCCTTTCCACCAGCCACAGTTAGCACACTTCCTTTGGTATGCGGGCATGGCTAAGTCTAACAAGGCGCTTTCCAATGGGCGATGCTAATTAAGAGCCGCAACCCACGGAGAAAGACACATTAGGCGACCTAACCGGCTGCTAATGCTCCCCTCAACACCACAACACACACACACAGAACACACCCACCAACCAGCTCATAATTAACACCTCCCAAAGTACTTAGTCAAGAGAGGTTCCATATCCCCTCGTGTGGTTAGCACGCAACAATTGCTTGGATCAATGGCACAAGTAACTCGGTCCTTAGGGACTTAGGCACCATTCCATTCACACCAACGGATCACCCAACATACCATTGTGCCCAAGCCAAGATATAATTTTTGTTTTCGGTTTTGATTTGCAAAAATGGTAAAACACAAGGGTTGGACATAATGGAATAATAATAGCATTTATGTGATCAAGATCACCGACTAAGTCGATGATCGCCCAATACTACCGATACTAGGCATGGCTAAGCAATAAGTATTCGTAATCTACTAAGTGACAAGAGCTCATCCAACGAACTCTAATCACAGCAAATAACCTAGGCTCAGGTAGTAGAGGATAATCATTTACCTACAGATTATGCAACTAGAGGTCTAACTAATCAATTTAACAACAAAATAGCAATGCATACATAGAAGTTAAACAAAATATTAGACTTTAAAAGTAATGGGATCAAATGGGAAATGATCAAACTGCTTGCTGTTGCTCAAGCTATTGCGGAGGATCGTTCTCGGGGTTACCGCAAATGTCGAAGCCTAGCGAAAGAGCGAAAACAACCAATAAGGCGAGCAACACTTAAACAAAGAGCAAGCAAAAATTATCCAAATGCGACGAAATTTATACACAAGGTAAAATACTAATATTCCTAGCCATAGAAACTGGAAAAACTTAATTTGGATTTGTGGTGCAAAGATATCCCTAAAAACCTATTTTCGGCCATAATTAGGTACTGTAGCAAAAATATTTTCTAGAAAGATTTTGAAGCTGAAACTTTTATGGTAGTTACCTACTGGTATAGTGATAAGCCATATAAAATTTCAGGTCATTTGGAGTTATATTGAAAGAGTTATGATTTGTCTAAATTGGTTAGGGCATTAAACTAAAATATGATCCTTATGATTTTTTAAAAACAGTAAAATTTGTGAAACCAATTTTCCTAGCAAATATACTATCAGTGGAAGCTAATCCAATTGGATTCATACAAAATTCAGATATAGATAAAAAGATATGCATTTTACAAGTTTGCTAAAAGTTCTGAAAAACAGTATTAAGTTCACTTGTTTACTATTTTTGAAAATGGTTTTCCAGGTTTGATCATGGTCTACAATTATTTTTCTATTTAAGTTCAGGGTATAAGGAAGCTAACAAAACTGGAATCATCTAATTTGGAGCTAAGATGACAAAGATATGAAAATGAGAAGACCTTAATGTGATACGGATTTCTGGACTTAGCGAAAACCGGTAGATCGAGAAAGAGGCGACGTGGCTAACCCACATCCGCAGATCTCAGATCCAACGGATGACATTGAACCACGCGCGGCGGTTTGAACTCGCGCGAGAGAGAGCGATGGTCGTGGACCATCGATCGTGAGATGGGCGGCTCACAAGCAACGCGACACGATACACAACACAGATCTAACGAAAATCCCGCGAGATCTAGGGGCGGACGGCGCACAACGGGCCACGTCGCGCGCAGCGCTGGCGCGTCCAACAACGCGCCGAAGGCTTCACGGCAAAACGCCGGCGACCAAAACACGGCGGCGGAGTGAATGCGAAATGGGTGCGCAATAACATTGCGCACCCTCTACCACCCACACCACCGGTGGTGGTGGACGAGCGGCGGCGGCGAGCGGCGGCGCGGTAAAGACGACAACGGCGATAAGCAGCAAAAGAGCTCGCGCGGTCCATTCAAGCGTTGCTTGAGCATCTAGGGCTACGAGGAGCTACACGCGGACGCGGAGTGCGAGGCGGTCGGGCGACTCGGCGACGAAGCTCCGCGACGAACCGAGGAAGATGACGCGAGGAAGGCGGCTGGGCAAAATCAACCATGCCGCGTCGTCACGATGGGTTCTAGAAACGCAGAAGCTCCACGAGAAAGGAATTAGAAAAGGAGCACTCACCGTATTGGAGGCGAAGAAGGATGCTCGCGGCCGATTTGGGAAATCAAAATCCAGTGCTCCGTTGAAGCAACTTTGAAATGGAGCGGTTGTTAAGCACCACCGAGGTGAGAGGGAGGTGCAGGAGCAAGGAGGAGCCAGGAACCAGCTGGAGCACTGGGTTCACCGAGAAGCTCGCGGGCAACAATGGCGCGAAGAGATTTGGCGCTCGGAAGCTCCACAAGGCGGTGGGTGCAGGAGAGCTCAAGGGTGTGTAAAGAAGGATAAAGGAGGACAATGGGGGCTTAAGTAGGCACGAGGAGCAAGAGAGCACCGTTGCTCGCCTCGAGTTCCCGCTGCGTTGCGATCGCCGTGGCGGCGGGAGCGATTGAGGCGGCGACTAAGCGGGCGGTGGGTAGCGGACATTTAATGCGCTGCAGACACCGCGCGAGGTCGCCGGATGGGACAAGGCGCTGCGCGCCACGCTCGGCTCCGCCATGGCGCGAGCGGCTGCGCGGCGAGAGGAAGGCAACGACGGCCACCGTCGATTTGCATCAAGGGCTAGCGCGCGATCGCGTTAAAACGGCATCGCGACGTCAACCGCCCGATTGAAATCCAACGGCTGAGAATCAGAGGGCAACCGGAGTTGTCCGAATGCTTACGAATGAGAGCCGTTCGATGGAAATCCAACGGTGATGACGCGCGCGCCCGCTCGACCGCAGCCGCAGGTGCGATTAGTTGGCTCGGTCGAGTCAAGTGACTCGAGCCCAGTCGACTTCGCGCAAGGAACAGTGCAAACCAGTTAGGGTTTGATTTTTGAACTGAAACTTTGGGGATTTAATTGAGGCATCAAATCAACTCCAAAATTTATGAAATTTTAACTGGAGCTTCCTAACCTTAGGGTTAACCTTCCATAAAATTTCCAGAGGTTTTTGTGCACTGAAAGTTTCTCAAGAAATTCTAGAAGGTGATTTCAGAGGTTTGACCAAGGTTTGACTTGCCTCTAAAATATTTCAAATAATTTCCAAAAATTATGAAATAATTCAGATGTGTTACCAAGCCACCCTAGAACCCAGGAAAAATTATTACCAAGGGTTTGACATAAGATTTCACCCAGAAGGTTTTGACTTGAGATAAATGAGGATTTTGATTTTGGATTTCCCAAAATTCCTTTACAAGAATTTCAGAAAAGTTTCAAGAGCAAAAGGATGAAGGAAAAGTTTTAATTTACCCTCATTTTATTACATTTGAAACACAAGCCAAAATGGGGATCATTGATAACCCAAATGGCATCATTGCCCCTCGGTGACCTAGGTAGGCCAGTGACAAAATCCATCCCGACCGAATCCCACTTCCACTCCGGAATGGGCAAGGGTTGAAGCAATCCCGCAGGGCGCTGATGCTCGGCCTTGACACGACGACACATGTCGCATTCGGCAACGAACCTTGCGATCTCCCTCTTCATTCGGGTCCACCAGAACCTCTGGCGGAGATCCTGATACATCTTCGTGGCCCCGGGATGAATGGATGACGGAGAATCGTGGGCTTCGCGGAGGATCAAATCCCGCAACTCCATGTCCTTTGGAACCACGAGGCGTTGCCCGAACCTCACGACACCAAGCTCATCTACGGAGAAGCACTTGGTTGTTCCATTCTTGACATTTTCCTTGATGTGGTTCACTCCAACGTCTGACTGCTGAGCGGACTTGATCCGATCCACCAATGTTGGCTGTACAACCAAGGCAGCGAGGGAACCATGCTCAACCAAACCCAAGTTGAGACGCTGGAACTCCTCCAGAAGGGTGGGCTGAGGCTCCTTGAGCAGCAATGCATTGCAATGCGCTTTGCGACTAAGCGCATCCGCAGCGACATTGGCCTTGCCGGATGGTAGTGAATACCCATGTCATAGTCCTGATCAACTCCAACCATCTCCTTTGCGGAGGTTCAGGTGCGGTTGGGTAAACAAATACTTCAAGCTTTGTGATCCGAATACACTTCACAACGACACCGATTAGGTAATGTCGCCAAATCTTAAGTGCATGGATCACGGCCAACTCAAGTCATGGGTAGGGTAGTTGAGTTCATGAGGTCTCAATTGCCTTGATGCATAGGCCACTACCTTGCCTTCTTGCATAAGTACACAACCGAGGCCTCGACGAGAAGCGTCACAAAAGACATCGAAGCTTCGACGGACATCGGGAGAACAAGAACGGAGCGGTGGTCAATCGCTTCTTAAGCGCTTGGAAACTTTCCTGCAATCAGCGGACCACGAGAACTTCTTGTCCTTCTTGAGCAACTCCGTCATCGGCCGCTATCTTGGAGAAGTTCTCGATAAAGCGGCGATAGTATCCCGCTAAACCAAGAAAACTCCGAACCGGTGACCGAAGTGGGTCGACTCGAGAAAGCACGTCGATCTGCTAGGATCCACGACTCGCCTCTGCCGAAAGAATATGGCCTAAGAAGGCTACTTCCTTCAACGAACGCGCACTTGTTGAACCGCATATAGCTTGTGCTCGTGAAGCTTGCCCAACACAAGCCTCAAATGCTCGGTGTGTTCCTCATCGCTCTTGGAGTAGATAAGGATATCATCGATGAAGACCACAACGAACCTATCCAAATACTCCATGAACACGAATTCATGAGGTTCATGAACAAGGCGGAGCATTGGTTAAGCGAATGACATTACGGTATACTCGTACAAGCCATAACGAGTAGAAAAAGCCGTCTTTGGAATATCCTCGGTCGAATCCGAACGATGATATCCCTCTCGGATCAATCTTGAGAAAACTCGAGCTCGGTTAATTGATCGAAGAGATCGTCGATACGGGGCAAAGGGTACTTGTTCTTTACCGTTAATTCATTAAGTGGACGGTAATCAACGCACATGCGCAGCGTCTTGTCCTTTTTCGGGACAAACATTGCTGAGCATCCCCAGGGAGATGAGCTAGGGCGGATGAAACCCTTCTTTTGAAGCTCACCCAGCTGTTTCTTCAACTCCACCAACTCAATTGGGTCCATCCGGTAAGGCCTCTTGAAATCGGGCGATGCAGGAACCAACTCAATGACAAACTCGAGGTCTCGAACTGGTGGCATCCCTGGAAGGTCGTCGGGGAAGACATCAACAAAGTCACATACCACTGGGACTTCACTAATATCTAGAGCTGGATTCGCTTCAAGCGTGAAGAGGTGCGGATCCTGCAGCTTCGGCGAAAACGAACTCGCCGCGGAAGGATGGTGAGGTAGATGAGCCTCCTAGCGCAATCAATTTGTCCCATGTCTTTGAGACAACCAATCCATGCCTAGGATTACATCTAAGCTCGCCGATCGAAGGAGGATAAGGTTTGCCAAGAATCCTACCCTTCTATCTCAACAGGACATCCCTACACTCGGACTCGACTCTCAACTCCGAACACGGAGAGCGAATGAGCAGCGGGACCAACAATGGAGTAAAAAGAAGACCTCCCACAACAGCAAAAGACTCAGAAACAAGCGAATGAGATGCGCTGAATCAAACAAAGCAGTAGCGGGGAAAGAGTTAACCGAAGGGTACCCAACACGACGTCGGGTGCCTCTGTGCCTCCTCGCGGAGATGAGGTTGGCGGCCACTACCCACGCCTTGGGTAGCGGGGACAACCTTCGATCACGGGAGGACCACCTCCCTGCCGCGTCCTCCATTAGGGCGAGGGCCGCTCGATCTGTTAGGGCAACTATTGGCATAATGCCCTTCGGTTGCATGAAAAGCAAGTGACCGGCGGCCGGATTGCGGGGCCACCTGCTGGTTCGCGGCGCGCGTGGGCGAGGCACGGCTGCGGCGCGAGGAGTCTTTGGCGGCCTCGGTGGTAGTGAAGCCACGAAGCGGGCCCTAGGGCAGGCCCGACACGGGACGGAGAGGCCGGCTGTGCGGCACCACTGGGCCTCCCACTTGCGCTGCGGAACTCGCCGGCGCCTTCGCCTTGTGCTCGGCAACAATGGCCTTGTCCACCAAGGCACGAAAGTCGACAAAGTCCACAATGGAGAGCTGTCTTGCGGCTCCTCGAGACAAGCCCTCCATGAACTTCTCTGCTTGGCCTCATCGGTGGCCACCTCGGATGGAGCATAACGAGCCAAGTGGTTGAACTCGTGCAGTACTCCATCACCGACCTACGCCCTTGCTTGAGCGCGAAACTCCTTCTTCTTGACTTCATCAAGCCGGCAGGATGTGAGCTCGGCGAGGCGGCGTCGGAACTCATCCCAAGAGACAGCGTGGCGGCGGGCTGCATGACCAAGAAGTTCTCCCACCGGAGAGTGCGCCCCGAAGGCGATGGGAGGCAAAGAGTGCCTGTCTGGTCCAGCATCGAGCAACGTCGAGCTTACGCTCAACTTCGACGCGGCCGGTCATCCGCGCCCAATGGGTCCTCGGACACGGAGAACGTGGGGCCGAAAGCGAAGAAACTCGCCAAACCCCACGAGATCGATGTCCGCCTCCTGCCGGATCTTGAGGCTCGGCAAGGGCGGAGGTGTTGCGCGCAATAACATCCAGCAGACCCTCATCCTCTGAGCAGTTGCGCTCGATCCAAGAAGGACCTCAGCCATGGTCGGAGGAGGCGGGAGCTCCTCATCCAAACCAGGCTGCTGACCACGGCCGCTACGAGTACCTCCAGCCATCCTGGTTCAAGAAACCTAGGTTAGGAACCAAAGCACTAATACTAGAAGTTGATGAAAGCGAAAAGCCAACGATTAGGGGAATGAGATATCACCCTAACCGAAAGCCAAAAACAGCAAGTAAACAAACTTTAAATGCTTCCAAAAAGGCTCCAAAACAGCAAGGGAAACATCAAACCAAGGTTCAACTTCTCACTGCCATCAACCCGTATTGAATGAACGAGCAATGGTTTGAGAAGATAAAATTTCAGCACACTACCTTAAGTCTAACATTACTCAAAAGCAAGGTTAAGGCGATAAAAATAACGTTAGATACTTAGCTAACTAGTATCACATCTTACCCTTTTATTCCCACAAGTTTTAGTTGATTAACCTCTCATTTTATACCCTATTTAGAACCTTTGGGACTGCTGTCCGGAAACTGAATGATCGCTGTCCAGATTTTGCATCCAAGCCTCCTAGTCGATATCTTCAACTTCAGAAGCTTCAAAACCTTGTAGAGAACAGCTAACACTTCAATTTGCCAAACTCATTGGTTCCCAAAACCCAATTTAAACGATAACACTATCTTTGGAGGGAAGGAGAGGAAAATAACTTTTAAAACTCAAATTAGAGCAAGGTGAGATAGAAAGCTAAGATAGGTAAGGAGTAAAATCTGAGAACTTACCTAAGCTTTCATAAACCATTTGATACTTTGAAAATAAGGTTTTCAAAATATCCTAAGGACGACCAAGCTTGGGTTACTACGGTCGGAATGGCTCTGATACCAACTTTGTGAGGACCCCGGTTTATTCGGCTTGTACTGTTTAACCATCCACTTGGTCCTAACAGTACAAATCAAATAAACCAAGCCTCGAGATATGTATACTTCCCAGAATTGCAGTATACACACCCCGTTACAAAATCATGCATCAATTCCATTCATACACATAGAGCCGAAGCAAAAGCAACAACTGAAAGACATAGATAATATAAAGAGAGTTATTACAAGAGAGAGACCGACCGGCCAAAAGTCATACAAATAAGTAAATACACAGCGGAAGCAAAATGGCCATAAGATGGCGATAAACAAAAGCCAATCGGTGTGCCTTTACCCACAAGGCAACCAACCGGACCGCCAAGCTAATCGTCCCAAACAGCGCAAGAACACGACTCACAAAAGTGAGGCCCTTGGGGCTCACCTTCTCCTCTGCAACAATTAATATTAAGCAAGCGGATGAGTACAAAACTTGTTTTTGTACTCGCAAGACTGACGTGTGAGATAACAGAACTATAATTAACTACATGCAAGCTTTATTTAAGTAGAGGAGGCTCTGGACTCATTTTCAGCATAAAGCAAGTTTTCATTTGCATTAAGGTAATAGATTCAAAGCAAGTTTGCAATTAACTTTTATTGTTCAAATAAAAGAGAGACAATTATAACAATAGATAGATGACAACACCAACCTAGAAGTGACTAACCCATAGTCACCACAACAATAGCATGAAGTACCCCTTCATACCACCCATGTCAAGTTTAAGTTTTTAAAAGGTTGTAGTCTAGTTCTTGTGGGAAATAACCAAGCGTGTCCATAACCTAGACGAGGCTATTCGAATAGTTTTAACCTGCGGGGTGTACCAATGTACCCACACGATAGACCGCCTTTCCACCACCACGGTTAGCACACTTCCTTTGGTATGCGGGCATGGCTAAGTCTAACAAGGCGCTTTCCAATGGGCGATGCTAATTAAGAGCCGCAACCCACGGGAGAAAGACACATTAGACACCCTAACCGGCTGCTAATGCTCCTCCAACACCACAACACACACACACAGAACACACCCACCAACCAGCTCATAATTAACACCTCCCAAAGTACTTAGTCAAGAGAGGTTCCATATCCCCTCGTGTGGTTAGCACGCAACAATTGCTTGGATCAATGGCACAAGTAACTCGGTCCTTAGGGACTTAGGCACCATTCCATTCACACCCAACAGATCACCCAACATACCATTGTGCCCAAGCCAAGATATAATTTTTGTTTTCAGTTTTTGATTTGCAAAAATGGTAAACACAAGGGTTGGACATAATGGAATAATAATAGCATTTATGTGATCAAGATCACCGACTAAGTCGATGATCGCCCAATACTACCGATACTAGGCATGGCTAAGCAATAAGTATTCGTAATCTACTAAGTGACAAGAGCTCATCCAACGAACTCTAATCACAGCAAATAACCTAGGCTCAGGTAGTAGAGGATAATCATTTACCTACAGATTATGCAACTAGAGGTCTAACTAATCAATTTAACAACAAAATAGCAATGCATACATAGAAGTTAAACAAAATATTAGACTTTAAAAGTAATGGGATCAAATGGGAAATGATCAAACTGCTTGCTGTTGCTCAAGCTGTTGCGGAGGATCGTTCTCGGGGTTACCGCAAATGTCGAAGCCTAAGCGAAAGAGCGAAAACAACCAATAAGACGAGCAACACTTAAACAAAAGAGCAAGCAAAAATTATCCAAATGCGACGAAATTTATACACAAGGTAAAATACTAATATTCCTAGCCATAGAAACTGGAAAAACTTAATTTGGATTTGTGGTGCAAAAGATATCCCCTAAAAACCTATTTTCGGCCATAATTAGGTACTGTAGCAAAAATATTTTCTAGAAAGATTTTGAAGCTGAAACTTTTATGGTAGTTACCTACTGGTATAGTGATAAGCCATATAAAATTTCAGGTCATTTGGAGTTATATTGAAAGAGTTATGATTTGTCTAAATTGGTTAGGGCATTAAACTAAAATATGATCCTTATGATTTTTTAAAAACAGTAAAATTTGTGAAACCAATTTTCCTAGCAAATATACTATCAGTGGAAGCTAATCCAATTGGATTCATACAAAATTCAGATATAGATAAAAAGATATGCATTTTACAAGTTTGCTAAAAGTTCTGAAAAACAGTATTAAGTTCACTTGTTTACTATTTTTGAAAATGGTTTTCCAGGTTTGATCATGGTCTACAATTATTTTTCTATTTAAGTTCAGGGTATAAGGAAGCTAACAAAACTGGAATCATCTAATTTGGAGCTAAGATGACAAAGATATGAAAATGAGAAGACCTTAATGTGATACGGATTTCTGGACTTAGCGAAAACCGGTAGATCGAGAAAGAGGCGACGTGGCTAACCCACATCCGCAGATCTCAGATCCAACGGATGACATTGAACCACGCGCGGCGGTTTGAACTCTCGCGCACGAGAGGGAGGCAGCGGCTGTGGACCATCGATCGTGAGATGGACGGCTCACAAGCAACGCGACACAGTGCACAACACAGATCTAACGAAAATCCCGGCCGCAGATCTAGGGACGGACGGCGCACAACGGGCCACGTCGCGCACGCGCCTGGCGCGTCCGACAACGCGGCCGAAGGCTTCACCGGCAAAACGCCGGCGACCAAAGGCACGACGGCGGGAGTGAATGCCAGAAATGGGTGCGCAATAACATTGCGCACCCTCTGGTACCACCCACACCGACGGTGGTGGACCAGAGCGGCGGCGCGACGACGAGGGGCGGCGCGGTAAAGACGACAACGACGATAAGCAGCAAAAGAGCTCCGCAGCGGTCCATTCAAGCGTTGCTTGAGCATCTAGGGGCTACCAGGGAGCTACCTGACGGACGCGGAGGTGCAGAGGCGGTCGGAGCAGCTTCGGCGACGAAGCTCCGCGATGGACCCGAGGAAGATGACGCGAGGAAGACGGCCTGGGCAAAATCAACCATGCCGCGTCGTCACGATGGGTTCTAGAGAGCACAGAGAAGCTCCCTGAGAAAGGAATTAGAAAAAGGAGCACTCACCGGCGCTGGAGACGAAGAAGGATGCTCGCGGCCGATTTGGGGGAAATCCAAAATCCCAGTGCTCCCGTTGAAGCAACCTGAAATGGAGCGGTTGTTAAGCACCACCGAGGTGAGAGGGAGGTGCAGGAGCAAGGAGGGAGCCAGGGAACCACTGGAGCACTGGGTTCACCGAGAAGCTCCGCGGGCAACAATGGCGGCGAAGAGATTTCGAGCGCTCGGAAGCTCCACAAGGGCAGTGGGTGCACGGGAGAGCTCAAGGGGTGTGTAAAGAAGGATAAAGGAGGACAATGGGGGCTTAAGTAGGCCTGAGGAGCAAGAGAGCACCGTTGCTCCGCCTCGGGTTCCCGCTGCCGCGCGTCGCCGTGGCGGCGGGAGCGATTGAGACGACGACTAAACGGGGCGTTGGAGTGACGGGCATTTAATGCGCTGCAGACACCCGTTGCGAGGTCGCCGGATGGGACAAGGCACTGCGCGCCCACGCTCGGCTCCGCCATGGCGTAGCGCTGCGCGAGCGAGAGGAAGGCGACGACGGCCAGCCGTCTGATTTGCATCCAAGGGCTAGCGCGCGATCGCGTTAAAACGGCATCGGCGAACGTCAACCGCCCGATTGAAATCCAACGGCTGAGAATCAGAGGGCAACCGGAGTTGTCCGAATGCTTACACGAATGAGAGCCGTTCGATGGAAATCCAACGGCTGATGACGCGCGCGCTCGCTCGACCGCGCCGGGTGCAGTTAGTTGGCTCGGTCGAGTCAAGTGACTCGAGCCCGAGTCTGACTCGCACCCAAGGAACAGTGCAAACCAGTTAGGGTTTGATTTTTGAACTGAAACTTTGGGGATTTAATTGAGGCATCAAATCAACTCCAAAATTTATGAAATTTTAACTGGAGCTTCCTGACCTTAGGGTTAACCTTCCACAAAATTTCCAGAGGTTTTTGTGCACTGAAAGTTTCTCAAGAAATTCCAGAAGGTGATTTCAGAGGTTTGACCAAGGTTTGACTTGCCTCTAAAATATTTCAAATAATTTCCAAAAATTATGAAATAATTCAGATGTGTTACCAAGCCACCCTAGAACCCAGGAAAAATTATTACCAAGGGTTTGACATAAGATTTCACCCAGAAGGTTTTGACTTGAGATAAATGAGGATTTTGATTTTGGATTTCCCAAAATTCCTTTACAAGAATTTCAGAAAAGTTTCAAGAGCAAAAGGATGAAGGAAAAGTTTTAATTTACCCTCATTTTATTACATTTGAAACACAAGCCAAAATGGGGATGTTACATGGAGGCCACCGGGCCAAATGCAGAGCGGGAGGCCGAGGGCGAAGCCGGAGGCAGGAGGCCGAGGATGGACATGGAGGGCGGGTGCTGGGTAGAGGCTGGACGCGGAGGTGGAGGGCACCGGGCCGGACGTGGAGGTAGAGGGCACTAGTTCGGACACGGAGGTAGAGGGCACCGGGCCAGACGCGAGTGGGAGGCCGGAGGCCAAAGCGAGAGGCCGAGGGCAGAGCGGGAGGTGGCAGTGGTGCAACACTGTGCCTCTGTGGAGTGGGAGGCCGAGGGCGGAGCCGAAGGCAGGAAGGCGGAGCCGGAGGATGGAGCTAGAGGCAGGAGGTCGAAGCGGGAAGTGGAGGAGGGTAGAGCCAGAGGTGGAGGTGGTGTAGCACTATGGTCTGGTCGTCTCTCATTTGGATCTAGAACTCTCGATAGGGTGGGAATGTGCTAGTGGCTGGTTGCATTGCGGAACTTGTGGGCATGCGGCTCTTGATAGCTAGTTGGGCTGGGCCGGACTGAATCACTCATGGGCTATGGCATGAGTTGGCTAAACGAGCTAAATGAGTTGCTCGCGAGCTGGCTCAAACTCGGCTCGTTAACTTAACGAGCAGAAATATCAGCTCAGCTCGGCTAGTTTATGGCACAAGTTCGAGCTGAATCCTTAACAAGCTGAGCTGGCTCGTGAGTTTCAAGCTTTTTTTCACCCCTAGTCATGCATTATTCGATCAATCCAATAGGCAAGCCGACGAGGCCATTGGCCCATGAGTACATGACTAGCCTCTCACTTGCCTAGAGTGGGCAGGAGACAGAAATCGGCCCACGAGGCTTTTCCAGTATTTAAATTGTTTTTTTATTTTTAGAAAATATCGTAAATCCAAATAAGCCAAGAAAAATAGCAAATGAACTAAAAAAATTCCATAAAATTTAGAAAAATACTTTTGAACATAAGTAACTTAAATAAAATACTTTTGAATTTAATGGATGTTTGATTTATCCATATTAAATCATTTTATTTTCTAAAAATTCCATTTAAGCTTTGTTAAATTCTAGGAAATCATGGCAATTTTGTAAAACCTTATTTTAAACAAAAATATTTTGAAAAAAAAAAAGAAAATTATGGCGCTACAAACTTGCTACCAGTCAGCATTCTATGCATCCCTAACTGGTTATTACTATTGGTATGTAGGCTTTGTATATGTTGTATTTGTCATGTTATGTAGTTGGCTAGTTACATTTTGAACATCTTTTATACTGCTATCACTATGACTTGCTACTTGTTATACCGAGACTATCCGCATTCGTCTCGACATGTATTCACTTCGTATTCATGACCGAGAATTCACATTCGTATTCGTATCCGGTATAGTCCGTGTCCAACTTCGATTCCGAAAAAATGTGGAATATGATATGAGATGAGCGATATTCGTCCGTATATGCTCCGCTTGCACCCCTACTGTTACACCCTAGCCCAACACTGAGCCCGAAATATCATCAAACTACACTAACTACCAATTTAAACATAATTTTACAATAATTTCCAGCAAGCGTATAAAAAATAAAACTCGTTCACGGATCACAAGATAATCAATAAATATGGCATAATAAGCATAAGGACTAGAACACTAATGTCAATACTTGATAACGAACCAAAAGATAGCAAAACGAACTATAACGAGTCTGCTATAACTAAATAAATCAAATTCTAAACCATTCATCTGATATTGACCAAGCCTAATAATTCCTAAAGGGAAATATCATCACACTAAACATAAAGACATTATGCCCATGTGAATTAAATAAATGTAACGGTTGCATGTGAAGCACGTGAGCTACTTCCTCCCATGCATGATGCCATCAACGTCCACCTGAAAACAACAATAGAGAAAGGGTGAGTCCACGACTCAACAAGAACATAATAAAATAATAAACAACAATTTAATAATTGTCATCAATAGTATCATCGACATTAATTTATTTATTGTCAAGCTCATACTCAATTAAACATATCATCATCTTTTCATTCATGAAATGCATCTATATTCAACATGCCCATTTGCTCATTTCATCGCTTATATTGGTATAGTATGAGTGAACACCCGCGACAGTGTTCACCATTCCTCAAGCCCATCCTCAAAAGGATCAGGGATCTCTCCACTCATGTGCAATAATGGTGCACATGATGCAAAAATGCAATTTAAACTCAATACTCATCAATAAGTCCATTTTCATCGTACCATGTCATCATCAAAAGCAATATCATAGTTATTATCAAGACGTGTAAATAAGCATTTAACGGCATAAATAAACATCATGACAATGAATAATAAAGAAAATGGCAACCAAACTATTGTTCACCGTTCTACCATGCACTTGCCTCTTATCCTCTAGAAACTAGGTGATGAGATAGTCGCAAAGTGCTTAGGGCAACGCTCCCCATGAACAACACGTCGACGGTCGCGATGCCCTAACTTTTCCTCCCTCTTCCTCCCTTCTCCTTCCTTCCTCTTCTTTCCCTTCCTTCTTGCTGACTGGCCGTCCTCTTTCCTCACCTTGTTCTTCCTTACGTCATCCTCAGTAGGACAAGTAGCAGCGGCTGCTAGTCTGCATGCTTGAACGCATGGCAAGCAACAGCTTGGTACGCATCCTTATATGCCGACCAAGGCACGCACCCACGCCGCAACAACCGTGGGGAACGACAGCAAACAACACTAGCCAACGGAAGCACTAGCCAAAGGCTGGTAGGGAGACCTGGCACATGTAGCTACGATGGCAGGGAGGCAAGGGCTGCTATAGGGTGTAACATTCCAATTTTATAAGCTTTAAAAATATTTTTGAATAGTTAGTAGTTGGAAATATTCACCCAAGAGATTTTATCTGAATTTTAATTAAAGCTTAACATAGACTTTTAGTACCAAAACAATTTAATATGATTAATGTCAACATTAACAATTGTCAAAACTATTTTAATTGGATTATGTGAGCTTGGGTATATTTTCTAGAATTTTTCTGAGTTCAATTGCTATTTTCTATTTGCTATTTGAATTTTTAGTATTTTCTAAAATAAAAAATGTATTTAAAATCTCAAAACTCCTTGTGGTCGAATCTTTCTGGCCCAGTCTCCTTTCTCCGCACATGGCCCGTGTAGCAGCCCATTCACGCACTTGTGTCGGCCCATCCGCACACATGTGCGCGTTCCGCCGCTGGCAAGTGGACCCCACCACCTTTGTCTTCCTCCGCTTCTTCGGCGAGCTTCGCTCCAATGGTCACCACAGGAGGAACTCGAGCTCATAATGGCAAGGATCAAATCTCCAACTAAAATCCTTCTGGAAAATGTGTAGAAACATATCTCCTATTCTCCTACACCCTTATTTGCACCCCAATCGTCCCGAAACGGACTCTATCTCTAAGAACAAACAAATCCAAGAATATCTCAAATTAGGGATTCCTTATCTTGGCCCGATCACAGGGTATAAATAGTACCCAGGGGTGCGCAATCGTCCTCTCATCCCGAACCCCAGCTCAATTCCACCTTAGATCGCCTCGAGCCACCGCTATTCGAGCTTTAGGGTTTTGAAGCCGAAACCCTAAAACTCGAATTTCTTTGCTGCCAGCGCCGCCCTGCCCCTTTGGACTACACCGTCGACTTCCTCATCACCAGAGCTGCCTCGCGCACCCCTCCATTGCTCCGAAGCTCCATCGGTGTTCAACCCGACAAAAACCCGAACTTCGTCCTCCGTTCCGACGGCAATTCCGGTGACCGACGACGACCACTCGAGCCGAGTCCAGTACCATTAGGTTCGTAATAACCTACTCTCTCTTTTGCGCACATTCGCCACCGCTCGCCGTTGTCGGTCGCACCCAAGACTCTCACCTGAGTGATGACGTCTCTGGTTGACATGGTTACCCATGTCACCGCCAAATCGGCGCCGCGCCATCTTTTCGCTGAGGTGCCATCTCGCGTGTCATCCCCATCAGCATGTATGTGTGGCAGCCCAACCCAAAACCCAGATCCAAAAACCAGTGAACCTAGTCCATGTGAACTGTGTCTATGACACATGGGTCCCACATGTCAACCTCATAGCTTTTTCTTCCGTTTTCTTTTAATTCCGAAAATCTCAGGGCTGATGTCCGCTGATGTAAATCTAGAAATTCCATAAATTCTTTTTCGAGTATTTTCTTTAGATTAAATCTTCCAAAAGTCGTATCTTTTGCATCTGAATTCCAATTGAGCCCATTAAAATTTATAAATTCATCTAAATTCGAGCTCTATTTTAATGAGATTTTTATTTAATTTTTGGAGTTTGTTTTCTTCTCTGTTTTATTTATTTTTGTTTATTTGTTTCGTTTGCGAGTAGATGTTGTTACTTCAGGAGATTTTGAAGGAGTTCACCAAGACCAAGGCCAGTACCAAGATCTATTTCAAGACAAGTTATATCTTTGATCATATTGAACCCAGTTTTCAAAATTATATTGATTCAAACTATTGCATATACTTTGGATATTTATTTAAATGCTCTGGGATTAGTTATACATCTAATTTGTTATATCCACCTTGCCTATTATAATATCATGATCTTTTGTCACCCTAGATTGGTTTATTATTTAGTTGGTATCATCATAGCACCAATGTGGGTTGGTTAGATATGAATAGTTTGCTTAGCCATGTCACGAGTCATCGTTTCATGTGAGTTGCAAATATAAATTTGACTAAGTGAATATGGAATTTGTGATAAAATTGTGTGTTGTGTACTATTACTCGTTGATAGCATGTGTTGCACTTAACCAACTATGTGGTAAAGGATTTAGACTGAGGCAAGTGGTGGAAACTGTGTGATATGGTGGAGCTTTGTGATTGGAAATGATAATCTTCGTGGTATAGTTAGAAATTAGAAGTCTTGTCTTGGTCAATTAAGGACTTAACTTTCTACGCCATTGAACTAAGCCTTATTGTATGACCACATGCCTGGTATGGAACATGCCTAATTTAGTAAGTTATGTAATCTTGGTATTGACAACTCAGGTAGTAGGTTAAGCTCTGTGCTAGAGTAGAAGTGTGTTTCTGTCTTTGTGGTGATTCACATTTATGAGCGATTTACCGTCTTCAGGTCCAACGGTGTATGCGGACTAATTTTTCGTGTGTGCGTAGTGTCATCAGTAAAACACATCGGGGTGTCAATGTTTGAGATGAAGTTTCAGAAAAGTTTTGTTATAGCTATGCAACACTGATTATATCGTGTGGGTAAAGCGTACAAACTTTGTAGAGTGTTAATCAATCTATTCGAATAGCCGTGTCCGCAATCATGGACTTGCTCGGAGATTTCACAGGAGGGTTAGTTTTTCATAAAACATTTAGGAAGGTCAGCTGTGTGATCTAAGTCAGATGACTGTGTGAATAATTTGATTAGACTTTGTGTCCTTTGTGAAAACAACTGTTAAATTATTATTGTTTATTTGTTTTAAGTACATTTCAATCTATTATTTGTATTCAATTGCAAATGTCGCTTTTAAGCAAAAGAACCACAAAAGCCATTCCTTGGAATAAGCCTGCATCTATACATTGCATTATGTGGTATGACTTGTGAGTAAAGTTGTGTACTCATACTTGCTAAATCAAATTAACAGAAGTGGAGTCATCGCCTACATTTGAAGAGTATTACGAAGGTACTGATCGTTAGGTCTTGATCCCAGTCAGTTTCCTGCAGTGAACTGATGGGATTCCGCTGAAGTTTATTTGTTCCGCTGTTGCTTATTTAATTATTGTCAACCCTACGAGGCTTAATAAATGTAAACTCGACCATAAGGTCAAAACCATTACTTGCTATTCAAATTAATCGTTTATGTTATTATTCGACTAGTGTGGATCGATATTCATCTATGTTGACACTGTGTGCACTAGCGTAATCCTGGACTAGTGCAGAATACACAGAGTGTCCAGAATTATATTTTTGGATCCCGACAGTGGTGGTATAAGAGTCATACTGACTGTAGGTCTTGACCTTAGTTAGATCAGCCATCCTTAGAGTGTCCAAATTATTTTCTAAATAACATTAACTTGTAAGATTAATGAATTTCTTAACTCCTCTTATATCTCTCTTGACTCAATTATTGCTGAAATTTCTCCTCTCCCCGCTGTTTTAAATTGGTTTTTACCCTCTTGTCTGTCGTGACAGATGCCTCGTCTTCAGAACTATGGTGAGCACAAGGGAAGACTTCCCGCAGAGCTTTGGAAGTTGTTGCAGGTGCTTGGAGGATTCGATCGTCTAATGTACCATGGTACCAACTATATAGAGAACTACCGCAACCGTGGAGTGATTTGTCGTTTGACCATCTAAGAGACATTGAGAGGACAATGAAGAGACAGGGCAAGTGGGGGCGCAGACGCCGCGGTGAGACCGTGGGTGAGGCTCGGCGAAGCACAGGCGCTGGTCAAGAACGGTGGGTGCGGCCATTGGCTACTGACGCGAGCCGGAGCGAAGCCACGGGCGTGCGCTGGCTAGGGCGAGGCGCTCTCGGCCACGTGGAGAAGAAGAACAGGGGAGCAGGGCCCACACGTCAGCGACTTGAGGTAAGGTGGCAGGTCAGGGTTTTGGCAAGCGGGTTGGGTCGGACCGAGAGCGCAGGTGAGTGGCGCGACTCGAGTCGGGGTCTAGTCCAGTGCGGGTGGTTTCGATCGAACAAAGTCAACTCGGTTGGACTGAGTCCAACAGTACTAAGCTTGAGTTTTTGAAACAAAGGTTGAGATGGTTAGAGATTTAGTTGACCGAGAAGATTAGCTCCAAAAATTCTGAAATTTTTACAGGAGGTTACTAACTCTAAGAAAAACCTTGTGTAAATTATCCAAAGTTTTTCATGCAATTCATATTTCTCTAGAAATGTTACAATGTTCTGATCTAAGTGTCTGACCTAGGATAGACAGGTTTGACTGCCCATTTTAAAATAGCAAACAAAATCTAAAAATTATGAAATTTTTCAGGTGAGATATTTAGATGTCCCAAAACATAATAAAATTATTTTTAGAGACTGTTCACAAGAATTGTTTTAAAAGTCTTAAAGGATTATGCTTCTAGTCAATTGAAGCATTAGGTTTCTAAAATCAACAAAACCTTTGAAAGAAAATCCAGAAAATTCAAATGGCAATATGATGCATCCAAAAGTTTTAAATTCTCCCCATTTTTATACATTTGAAATACAAACCCGTGTTATGGATGTTACATACCCAGCGTGAACAACTCCGGGTACTTATCTTGCATTCGAGACTCCAGCTCCCTAGTCGCTTCCCGCTTGGTTTAATGCGACCACGACACCTTGACATACTTTAATGTCTTATGCCTCAACACCTCTCAATACACGAACCAGACAGGACTCAAAGGTAAAGTTTTACTCGCTGGTCAATGACTAATGAAACCTCATACTCCAAATCTCTCATGTACTTTCTCAACACCGGAATATAAAAGACATTGTGTACCCCACGCATGGTCTCTAGAAGGTCGAGGAGATATGCCAACCTTCCTATTTGCACAACTATCAGAAATGGTCAATGTATCTTGAGACAAGCTTTCCTTCGATACCCAAATCGTACATTGCCTTTGGTGGGAGATACTCTCAAGAGCACCTGAGCACCCAATAGTCATCTTTTTTCTTTGCAAAACCCACAAAGCATGCACAAACGCACAACCTTCACACTAACATTTGAACCCTTACTTCATCACTCAATCGATCACCTCACTTTGCAATGAGCATCTCTTTTAACAAAGGACGCACAAAGAACTTGTATTGAACCAACTCTCTTGCAAAAAAAAACCCAAACTGAAAACAAAGGATTCACAATGCAACCGCTCATTACCAACTGCACTCCAAAAGAGTCCAATCCAAAATCGAATGATTCACCATGGAAACCTTTCCTCTTTCTATGTAGGCAGTTTGCAAATAAACGCCACATAAACCAAAGACGAAATCACTCGAATGCCCAAAGCAACCATTTTCTTTCTTCTTAACCAGAAAGGACCACGCATGCCAACATAAAACCAATTCTCTATGTAAATATCATCAGTCATAAATGCATAACTCAAACAAGAACCAAGAGGGTACTTCACTACCCGAGAATACATACTTTTTCTCTAATCTTTCTTTTAGGAATAGACCTTCTCTTTAAATCATGGTATTCCAAATCATCGCATATCACACTAACACATTCATCTTAACTTGGCAATATCAAAGATATGCTCAAACCAAAAACAACATCCACACCAATCTACAGAGGCTCTACTAATCTACAAAAAGATACTCTAGTCCATTCCTTCATCTAAGGAAATATTCCGACAAATAATTCCCAGTGCACCTCAATATAGATTTCACCTAGAATCCTATCACCTCAATTCTTTAATGATAAACACCTTAAACTCCCAGCACAGACACACTTACCACAACCAAATCAATTCTATCAATGATCATGCAGATTATCGGAATCCAATTCGTTCCACTACTTCCACTCATACTCATGGGCACCCAAAGTTTTGGTATAAACACAAAGCCCAATTTTAATCTCCAAGACTCCTATAATAAAATTCTGCTATAATTGATAGGGAAATCCTCCAAACCCGGTGAGTAGAATTTCGACAGTCAAAATATCCTCACTCATTAATATCAACAATCCCCCTAATGAATTAACTACCCAAAACGATTAAATTACTTCACCAATCTTAGACCCCCATTAAACCACACCATCCAATTTCACCTACACAACCTTGCAATTTACACAATCACAATTTTTCGATTATCTGATCGATATCCTCAAACTTTTGACAATTCTAATTTTCCTCCAACATGAACAAAAGATTTTGGATCAAAATTCACTATAGGTTATTGTAATACCCCAAAAGAGTGTTAAGCGAATAGTCGGGAGAGATTAATTATTTCGGGAGAGAATTAAACGGAATTTCGGGAAGGACTAATTGGAAAGAGTGTTTTGCTGCAGTTGTAGAGGGGGAAACGCAGTTTTTCGGCATCCTGGGCTTGAGCCCACGGCCCAGGAGAGGCGCATGGGGTGGCCGGCCAAAAGGGGGGCGCCACTCCCCCCAACCCTAGCCGCACCCCTCCCCTCCACTCCCCACCTTCCCCCATTGTGGCGCCACCTCCCTCACCCCTCCCCTCCTCCAACCGGCGCCCCAACCTCCTCCTCCCTACCTCCCCTCCACCCCCATTGAGGGGAAAAGAAGAGAAGGAAGAAGAAAAGGGAGAAGAGAAGGAAGAGAGGAGAAGGAGGATCTTCTTCGGGGCCTGTTCGTCGTCGTCCAGTACGTCGTCAAGGGTAACGACGGGTTTCTTGTGATGTGTGATAGTCATTAGAGGCGATTGCTATTAGATCGATTGGATCGGTTTAATTCTGTTCAATGTTCAATTCTGTCCAGAATGTTGCGCGGCTAGTTTCATATATTTAGAGGCCGAATTAGGAGTTTTTGTCTCCTAGATATTTGTAGATTATCTTCTTAGCTTTCAGTGGCCACCAAGATCACCCAAATCCGATTAACGGTCAGGAAGTTATGAATGTTTTAGTATCGCTGCCTGGCAAATCTGTCAGCTTCTGGGAGTCTGTGGGAATCTGGTTAAAACTGCTATTTAAAAGGAGAATCAGGGGATCTCAGTATAACGAAAAATGTGGGTAATTGCCATACCTTTTCAGAGAGATAAAGAACGTAAGATTTGGACGTTCGTAGCAAAAGTTATGGAGGTTTAAGTGTACTATCCAGAGAGACCGACGTGATAATTGTTGTTCAGTAGTTTGTGTTGGTAGGGGAAGTTTATGGCAAAATCAAACGGGCTCCCCAACTAAATTTATTTAGGTAATTCAATTACCTTTTCAGAAATTCTAAGAGCATCTTAGTTGGACTCCTGAGCAGAAAGTTATGTATTTTAGAATTTGGCTGTTCACAGTGATCACCAAAGCGATCGCTAGAAATTGGAGGTTTTTTATAACACTTGGGCGGTTAGCGAGTTCAATTGTGTTGTTCTTATGTTATTGTTCAGTATGTTGGTCTTATATTGGGGTTATCTTATGTTCAGGTGGGAGCGTGAACCCAGGGGCAGCACCCTCTTCGCGTCCACCGTTCTCGCCCGGTTGAGGCAAGTATTCGGGCTATTGCACCTTTATGTTTGCATGATGGAAATTGTTATGTGTCTTGATCGTATTAGCCATGCATTCCTGTTTATGAGATGAGTTACCGTTTATCTTGATGACTGCTAGTTATGGTTAAAGATTCTTTCGCATGTCGTTGATGTTTACATGTTAATGTGAATACGTTGAATTCCTGCATATGAAAGATGTTGTCATTGTGCATATGCATGTTGAGCTTGTTGAATCTTGATTATGTGGTAACCAAGTTTTTATCGTTGAGGTCCCCGTCATGCAATGACGGGCTTGAGGTCCCCACATTTGTAAAATGTGGGCTATGAGCAAAGAGGTCCCCATCATTGAGATGATGGGCAAAGGTCCCTATACATGTGGTGTATAGGCTCTTGGTCCCTGTGCCAGAGGGCACAGGCAAGGGTATACAGCGACGGTTGTATACCCCGCATTACCGGTAAAATGCTAAAAGATATAAAGTTCAAAGGAGCATTGCATTGATCGCATTTCATAAGTTAAAAAGGCTATGTTTAGTGTAACGATATTGTGGATCATTGATGCTATGTTTGTGTTCTTGTTTATAGCCTAGTTGATACTTGCTGAGTCTTTGGGCTCACTCTTGCTTTAATGTGTTTTAGGTACCAATAGCAGGAACAACACGCTTGGGAGGGAATAGATGTTGCATACACTCACTACATCACACTCTTAAGGCGATTACCACTTAGCTTCAATTTAGAAATAAATAAACTGTTAGATTATCACCCATAGATGGTTTTGGTTTGAGTAACTGTTTATTTGTAATAATGAGATGGCCAGGCCTTGGTATGTTCATTTGATTATCATGCATGATTATGAGAATTTTGTTAAATGCTATGATTTATTGTTGAACTCTCGGTATAGCTGATTAAACAAAGGAGACTCTGCCGGAAATTTGTAATTTGTGCTAGATTAGTTTAGTTTCGGTAGCATTCTAGGCTCTTTGAGAATTGGGGTGTTACAGTTATCCTAGTTCTAACAATATAATCAATTTTTCTCCAATGACAAACATTCCATTTAAGTCAATTCATCCTCCAATGCACCTCCAATAACTCACAACCTAAGATCACACAAAATCATATACTTGACCACCACTACTATTCAGTTGCCACTATACACCCTAAAAGACTTTACAAAACAAATTGGTTGCACCTTTCTCAAAAGAAGTGAAAAAAATAGTTTTCAACACACAGAAGAATGTTTACCACTCGTAGTAAACACAAGACCAGGAGAAATAGTCAAATGACAAGAAACAATAAAAGACATGAGACGAAAGCGCAGTTAAGGGGCACATGTCCCATAAGAAGAGAATATCAAATCTCGACAAATGAAAATAAAATATTGCTACTAAAACTCGAGAAACTTTTATTTACACAATATCACGAAGGACGAGCAAATTCTTTTCTTTTTAAAGAATCAACAACACTACTTCCACAATTCCCTTATGAACAACAAAATATTACACTCTTACAAGAATTACCATAGCCAGTAAATCCATCATAAAACTTTCTGAAGACACAATAAATTGCTTCATAATGTTTTTATCTCAATATGAATACAACAATCATATGAATACAACAATCAACTTGTCCTAGAGAAAAGCTAGTGCACAAGCCACAATATTGAAACAAAACTCTTTTAACAAAATCATACTATCACTAAATAAATTTTAACCATTCAACTCTAAGCGAAGCTCCACACCAAATTTTAGCACACACCAATTACACTCTAGAGATTCTTGTTAACAATTGATGATTATCCTAATTATGGAAGCATTTATGGTCCTACCGCTAAGGAATTTTGGTTTTAAGGAAAATGAAGTTGATAATTGCATATATGTTAAGTTCAAGGGGAGTAAATTCACCATCTTATTGGCCAGTAGTGATAAGGATATTCTGTTTGAGACCAAGAGATTTCTTTCATCTAATTTTGATATGAAGGATCTTGGTGATGTCTCTTATGTTCTTGGCATTGAGATTCACCGAGATAGGTCCAAAGGATTATTAGGTTTATCTCATAAGGCATATATTGACAGAGTACTGAAGAGATATAATATGCATAAGTGCTCTGGCTCGGCTGCTCCTATTGTTAAGGGTGTTAAGTTTGGGATATTTCAATGTCCAAGGAACCAATATGAAACTGATCAGATGAAGTCGGTTCCTTATGTTTCAGCTGTCGGAAGCATTATGTATGCTCAAGTATGCACACGCCCTGATTTGGCTTTTTGTAACCGGGATGCTTGGGAGATATCAGTCAAATGCCGTTAAGAAAGCTTTGCGCTATATGCAAGCTACTAAGCATTTCATGCTCACATATAAGAATTCTGATAACCTTAAAGTTGTTGGTTATTCAGATTCAGATTTTGCGGGATGTGTTGATACTAAGAAATCCACGTTAGGTTATATCTTCACACTCGCTGGAGGAGCTATCTTGTGGAAAAGCTCCAAACAAACCCTTACGGCATCTTCAACGATGCAAGCTGAGTTTGTGGTATGTTATGAGGCCACCAGGCAAGCTGTATAGCTTAAGAACTTTATCCCAGAACTTAGAGTGGTAGACAACATCTCTAAACCACTAACTTTATACTGCGATAACGAACCCACAGTCTTTTATGCGAGTAACAATAAGTCAAGTGGTGCTGCCAAACACATTGACATTAAGTATCATGTTGTGAAAGACAGAATCCAGGATCAAACCATTAGTATCAAGCATATTAGTACTAAGTCAATGCTTGCGGATCCACTTGTAACACCCTGGCTATTCGGAAGCCAAGATGTCACCTAAAACATCTAACATACATCCATAATGCGGAAGAATTTGAATAAAATCAACTAATAATAGTATCAAAACAACCAAGACATGATGAAGGTATCCTTCCTTCACCATCTAATCTATTTATTTCAGTTCATTGATAATGAAAGTTCACATGCAGTAATAATTCAACATCAATGTGGAGAAGGTATCCTTCCTTCACCAATTATAAATTTATTATTACAGTTCATCATTTACGAATGTAAGATAGAACTAAATTTAATCTTGAACATGAATTGGATGATGTGAACAAGTAGTGTGTGTCTACTCCTCCCAAGTGAGCCAACATCGTGGGTTACCTAAAATAAACAAACAACGCAAGAGTGAGTCCACGACTCAACAAGTACAAAGAAAAGGGACATAACACACATATGAACAAGTCATCATCATAAGAGAATATGAGCATACATCGAATGAAAACTTAGGAATGCATGGCATGAATGAATGTACTCAAGGATGGATCGCACACATGCTTATACCGGTATAGCGAGTGACACACCGTCGATGTTCACTTAAGCCCGCACCTTAACAAAAGTGCGGGATCCAAGTCCTATATGAAGAACGTTTCATATAGGTGTCCAAAGCGCCCATACCGGAATTGATGGGTCTTACGTGCCCATACCGGAATTGATGGGTCTTTCAATCCACTCCGTGGACGGGACATGACAATGTCCAAACTCGCCCACATTGGAATGGTGGGACTTACACCCACCCCGTGGACATAGCATGAATAAAAGGATGCATGATATGAACATGAACAATGCTAATATCATCTTTCGGCATTTACTCCACATATTGATAGAACATAACCAATTCAGCATTTCGGTATCACAAGATGTCACATCATATTCATGTAAACATTCACAATCACAAAGACTTAAAACCAACAAAGTACTTGCCTTCGCGTTGCGACGCGTTAGCGAGCAACGATGGCGCTCCCAAACCCGTAGACTCGCGGCCTAAACAATTAAATAACCGAAATAAGAACAACATAGAGCCCATCATGAATTAATATTCTACACTACCCTCTTGCACACCCAAAACATAGTCATAACCCGAATCTGAAATTCCAAAGAGAACATGGAATCCCATCGGGACAGCAGCACGGTAAAGACCAAAACTAATGATCTGGGACTCCAAAAGAGATGAGCTCAGATCCTACACGAGCTTAACAAATATATCTACAACTTTGTAGTTGACGAGATAACCCAATTCGGCCAAACTAAATTGCTAATCACAAACGAAACAGCAGAACAGAATCTGATCGAGCAATTAGAACAGCAGAACTAAAACGTCCATAACTTTTAAACTACAACTCCGAATTGAGTGTTCTTTAACAATCTGAAAAGGTTATGAAATTACCTACAATAACCTAGTTAGCAAGACATTCATATTTTGCCTTTAACAAAAGTGGCACACGGGTCAAAACTAAAGATAGAAACCGACATACAATCTGGACAGACTGACCTACAATCTGGACAGTCACAATGAAAAGTGCATAACTTTTGATCTATAAATCCAAATGAGGTGTTCTTTATAAATCCTGAAAGCTAGTGATATCACCTTCAAAATTTGTTATGGGCAAGACCTCTAAATCACCCTCTAACTAGGCCATATATCAACATATACAGAGACTGCTAATTCTCGTCAGGATTCTGGACAGCAGATAATACATCTATCATAACTTTTGACTCGAAAGTCGGAATTTAGTGTTCTTGGCGGCCACCGAAAGCTAAGAACAAAACCTACAATACTCTAGGAGATGGGATCCTCTGATTCGGCCTCTAAGATTGCGAAAACAGACGCGCAAACTACTGGACAGAATTGAATTTCCAACAGATAGACTTTGATCTAATCAAATTTAATCGGTTTCACTTCTACGACTAATCAAACAACAACAACCGCAATCGTTACCCTTGGAGACACGCTGCCCGCTGAATTACCCCGCTAGATGCTCATCTCCTCTTCTTCTCTCTCTCCTTCCACCTTTCTCCTTGGCCGACAAAGAATGGGAGAGCATCACCAAGAGAGAGCAACGGAGTGCAAGGAGGCGCGCACCAGAGCGCGGCGAACACTGTGGCAATGCGTGCTATAGTGGTGGGCTAGGGTTTCCCCTCCTTTATTAGTGGTCGGCCTCATGGGCCTCCTAGGCCAAAGCCCAAGCCCAGTTGTCAAAGAATTGCAGATTTTCCTCGTCTAAAGTTTAATTTCTCTTTTCACTGCTTCCTTCATTACAATAAGTTGGAGTATTACAGAAAAACCCCTTTTTCGTTTACTCTCCTTCCGTAGAAACATTCGGGGTATTACACCACTTACTAAAGGCTTACCACCCAATATCTTTCGTGATCATATTGCCAGCATGGGTTTATTGGAAAGCCTCTGATTCTGGATAAAAGGACCTTAAAGTAAACCAACTCCCATTAAGTATAATGAATATCCATTTCAAGATGGGATAGTACACTATAGGTACTGAGGTTATATGGTACTTCATTGGCCATGCGACGCATTACCTTGGTATGCTATTTTATTGATAATGGACTTATGATGTTAGCCTTACGATCAAAGGGGAGAATGTTGGGTTGATCTCGGCTAACGGCATCCCGAGATTGCAGGGGGCCACGCCTCCACTCGTGCCCTAATCGGAGGTGCAACCAACACACGTTTGGTTTCGGTCCCGGTCACCGAGCGCTATATGAATTAAAGGGGGTTCGGTAGGCTCGGACTACGGTGATTCAAGACTACGAAAATCCCACACACACCCGATCTCTCACGAGCACTAAGGTGGATGAAGACTGAAGCCCTCCGCCATCACCTTGCCACCTTCGTCCTCGTCCACGACACCATTTACTCCCGCCGACCACCTCTACATCAACCGATCTACAACCCTAATGGCGTCTTCACCTTCGGGTATGTTAATTAACGCTTCCGCTCTAAAGATTATGCTATGTGTTCATGATTGAGCTAAGGTTAATGTCATTAGATCATGTTTAGCCTTAGATTAATCACCCATAATCCCCCCTTGTTCCACAACCAATCTGAAAGAACATCAAACAAGAATAATTAACATTGGAACATCATGAGCTCAGTAAGACTGGAAGTGACCAACCCAAGATGTGCAAATAAAGACACTAAAATCTCAATCGAAGGAATTGATTTCAGAAATGAATCAATATAGTTTGAGCAAGATGCCTCTAAAAGAGAACAAGATGTGGTACCTTGGTTTTGCCCCAAAGCTAGTGTATATTAAATTATGTATCAAGATACCACGCTAATCCCCAAAAAGATCAACAATTTAACCTCACAGAGCTAGCGTATATTAAATTGTGTATCAAGATACCACGCTAATCCCCCGCTAGCTTTGGGGCTATCTGACAATTCTGCAAACATCAAATTAATATGAGTAACTCAATCACCCTTCCCGATGACGTCGAGCACATTTCTATCCATTTGGGGTTCTGAGCCGTCGTCGTCTCTGTGATGTCATTATATTCCATCAGCTCGTATGCCGCCATCATCTCCATAGCATCATCGATCGCCGTCGTTGTATCCCTGGCGTCGAGGGCCCCCGCTGTCGCCTCCACAATGTCGATCGAGCACCGCCAACTCCAACAAGCGCTGCTGAAGGCCCCGCCATTGCCCCACCCGAAGTCGTCGCGCGAGTCGCCCCCTCCTCACAGGGCGGTGACTCACCGAGATGGCTTGATCTTACCACGAACAAGCCGCCGCCATGTCAACTGGATCTGGAGATCTTATCGACCTCATTGGCGATGGCGGCGAAGAATGTGATGGTAGCAGAGGTTGGTGCCACAGCCGGCAGTGCGGTCGGCGCGCAAGCGATCGCATGGGCGAGCAAGCTGAGGCGATCACGAACGGGCGAGAGCTACGGCTGGTGGAGAGAGGGAAATGGCTTTGCATGGGCGAGCGTGGGAGAGGGTGGGTTCGAAGGTGGTGGAGAGGGAGATGGCTTTGCACAGGTGAGAATGATGCATTCTATGTGCCCCTCCTCTCCCTCGCACAATTCGCCCACGCGGGACTAGGTTTTCTGCCACACCTCTCCCTATCTGAAACCCTAAGGATCTCGCCTTTCCCCCGAACTTAAAAAACAAACATCGTGCCCCCTTCTGCCCCTGAACACCCTACGGCCTCCTCTCCCAATCCCTCTTCCCCCAGCACCGCAACCCTCCCTCACCGCCTCTATCTTCGTTGTCGACATCCTCCGCTTCCCTAGCGACAGGACCAAGCCAGTTCCTACAGCGAGTACCAAAGATGCTCTCGCCCGAGGTGTTGGAGAAGATGTAGGCGCCGACCAAGGACCTTGCATCCAAGTCATCAAGGCACCGAAAAACCTGGAGGAGGCCTACGAGGTGATATTCAGGTTCCCGACGAGGTACAACGCCATGGCCGCGCAGATGAAGGTGTTCTTCAACTCGACGGGCTCCCTCTGGGAGGAGCAGAGGCTCGCCGAGAAGCTCGTCGGGTTCTTTGTCAGCACCAGCACCCAGGGCAGAGGCCAGGAGATCACTATGTAAGCATCTCATCACTGCTTTGTGCATCCGCCCTCAAAGTATCGCCACTATGCGCAAGGTCTGGCACACAGGTCGAAACGTGTTCACAACTTCGTGCATAACTTCATCTCTGGTCATCCTTGTCCAAAACCACTCACGTCAAAATGTGTTCCCAAATGTCCTCTTCATTCTTATCACTCAATTTCATATTACACTCACAGAAACTCGTCGGCGTCTCCATCTTCCCCAAGTCCGGTCGAACCCACCGCCGTCGTCGCCATCCCTCACCTGGTGAACTCCAATCTGATTCCTCCCTACTGGAGTATCCCAACACCACCCTCCTCCTTCCCTACCTCCTAATTCGTTCCCCCTCCTTCCAAGTTGCCGCCGCTAATGACAAACTTACCTCACCTCCCTCGGGTCGTGTCGCTAGACTGCCTTGGCCCTACCCCGCCTCCATCCTCTATTCCGGTTTGTTCTCCTTGCCCCTTAGATGCTCGTGCTCATCTCTTACTTGCCCCTCTCTGTCCTTAGTGTCGCCGCCATTCTCCTCCCCCAATTCCGTCTGCTGCACGCCGCCAAGGCCCACGACCATGTGCCTATGTCCATGTCGACACATCCCCTATTTCCCAATCCCTCCCAACAACCCATTTTTGTGGTCCATGCTGCCTCATTGTGGCTCTTCCACAACCAGCATGCCAAGCCGAACCGACCATGGCTACCTCCTCTATTCTGTATAAAAACAAAGAGGAGGAGCATGTTCCTTTCCTTCACTGCCTGTCTATCCATGATAGCATGGCCCCACTGAATTACATTTCAATTAAGATAATGAGTTCATTAGTAGGTCTCTAAACATACTCCTCATCAATGCATCATAAAAATTTTCATTAGCGGTAGCAGAAAATAGGGAAAGGAAGAGGATGTGGAGGAGTTGTTTGCTTCATGCTCTTTGCTTGACCTCGAGCTTCATCATAATCTCTCTATCTATATGTTGTGATTTATTAGTTTAGCTAAGGAATAAAGATTACGAGTAACACCAACGTTGTTTGGCATCAAAATAACATGTTATTTCTATCGTACATGGTCTTATCGTTTGAATCCAAATTGAAGAATTTAGTGGATTGCAATAGAATGATTACACCGTACTATTCAACATAAGAATTGATATTTTGCCACATGCTAGCATTCGGCTAGCATTTGGAAGTGTTTTTGTAATTGGATTGGAATTTTTTATGGTATTTTTTAATAAGGTTGGCCAAGCACACGGTGTAGGCACGACACGGGCTGTAGTGGAGCGCAACGGTCATGGCAGTGGAGCCGAGGGGGCAACGTTGGCCGATCATGGTATCAGAGACACAACGTCGGCCGGGGCGTAGCTCAGCCGGTTGCTTCGTGTGAGAGCCGTTGGGCGTTTTAATTTGTAATGCTTACCTTTCCATTGGCCCTAGCATTACAAATCAAATTTTCCCGCTCTCGGTGAATATGTACTTCCCAAAAATGCAGTACACATACACCGTCCAAAAATAAGCATCAACTTCATACACAAGATATTACATTATCGAGTTCTTCATAATTTACAACATATTCAACATACACTTGAGCTTTATACAAAAAGTTAAGTTCGCAATGGAAAACATAAGCCATAAGATGGCAGCAACAAAAGCCAACTGGCTGCCCTTACCCACAAGGCAACCGACCGAAAACGCCCAACTAGTCGTCGAAGTCAGAGGCGAAGTCGGTCTCACACTCGTTAACCCCTTGGGGGTCAACCTCCTCTGCAGCAAATAGACAAAGCAGCTAAGCACACTAATTGTACTCGCAAGACTTATAAATAACTAACCTGTGCATAGCTACATGCAGGCTTGATTTAGTGGAGATGGCTTTAGAGTTTATTTTCAACGTAAAGCGGCATTTTATTTGCAATAGTTAAATAGATTGAAGGCAATTTTATCTAAACAGTTTTAATTGATCAAATATCAGTGAGACAACAATTAATAACATAAGTAACATCCTAGAGGTGACTAACCCTAGCCACCACATCAGTAGCACGAATTACCTATTCATACTACCCATCTCAAGTTTTATCAGAAACTAGAAGATCACCCGCGTCGTTTCACCCGCGCCAAATGGCGCGGGTATGAATGCCTCTAGATTTTTTAAAGATTAATTTGTTAAAGATTGTTCTAAAATCTGAGTATTATGTGACATGATAAAGAAAAGGTGTTCGAAGCAGGAGATATCTAAAGAGCAAAGTATATCAAACAGATGGCTTTATATAGAGGAACCAAATAGCTTAGGAAGTATATCAAACGACAGATGGTTTTATATTGAGGAACCAAATAGCTTAGGAAGTAGATAAAACGGTAGTTATATGTAGCATATCACAGCAAGAGCTAGGAACAGTTTAGAGTGTATAAGCGAAGGCTTCAAAAGGAGTACCAGCACAGGGCATTAGTTGCAGTTAAGAGAGGTGTAAATTCAACAGAACGAAAAGAGTCTACGACGACTGGTGAGTGCCTAGGATTCCCTTAATAATCCTATACTGATATGATATATGGCGTAGATTGCATAGGTTCTCTAGATATTTCTCACGGATGACTCTTTTGTTGTACACATGCCTCCAAAGAGTAAGCTGCGCATTTTAAAATAGACCGTCTAGCATTATAGCTGGATTGGCACAAAACAAAAGCATATTTGTTCTCACAGCAAGCAGCATCTAAAACAAAAGGTATTTACAAGAGAGGTAAAGCACGCTATACATCTACATCTTTATAATCTGTCTCTGAATTCTGACAATGGTTGTCCCTTAATTAAAGGAGAAAATGAGGACACGTGGGAAGCTATATGCAATGCAAGTGTAGAACCAAAGTATTGTACGATATCACACCAAACCAAGAAGGGTTCCCTTCAGAAACCAACTAAAACATCTCTCAAGATAGTGCATATCATGATAAATAAGCTATGGAGTGGATCTGTTTATGATCAGACATGTTGCTGGAGTGACGGGATGGGTTTAGATGGGATGGAAAATGCGCATACCTTAAAAGAGGAATTACAGCATCAAACTGCTTGTTCTCTTTTACAAATTCCTCTGCATACGAACAATAATTAACATAAGTTTTGCTCTGGTGATGGTCATATGCAATAGCAGGGGTCGCTCACCTCTATGCCTCAGATCTTAAAAAGTTGAGTAACTTTCATTATTGGTCATTCACACTCATCTGTCTCTAATGTACCTGTAATAGAAACTGAGAGAGAATTTAGTGACAATGAACTTAAAACTGTACTTCTAATAGAGAGTTGAGATTGCACTGACCTTTGGCAACTGCTGAGATTGGATATGATCGATACAAAAAAGTAAATGCATACTACTCTTGATCTTCTAACACTTTCTGAGGCTTGTCAAATCTAATAGGCTTCCATCCACAGATACCTAAAAGATTGCTAAATCTGGGTCTATAAAGGGAAATGGTTTATTACATGTGGTGGCCAGCATTTAACTGATTCTAAAAAAAACTGAGAAAAAAATTTGAGTGGAACATATTCCTAGCACATACGATTTCTGAAAAGGCTAACAGGGCTGAGATAGCCAATACATCACCGTAAGCAATGGATTGCTGGCTGATAACGCAATGTTTTGTGCGTCAACATGAAAAGCAAACTGATATAAACAAAACCTATTCTAGACTATACATGCTGCTTATAAACAAAAAGAAATTACAAAACCATAGCTCAGGTCAATTATTGCTTGGGATTGAATAACTTCTATTAGTAACTCAAAAATCATGCTAGATGTTACTAACCAGAGTCTTACATTAATAAAGAGACTAAGAATTAATATAGGCAATCTGTACCTAGTTTAGAAATTGTGACTGCAAGGAACTTCTGTACCTAACGAAACAAAGAGACTAAGAATTAATATAGGCAATCTAGATAGGTGCACATGAGCGCGTAAGTCGACCAAGATAAATCGATCTCGTAGCTGATGCATCTTTTTTATAAGGTTTATCTAGCCAAAATACTCTTGTAACAAATCAAAATCTGAAAGGGAATCTCTACGAAAATAATCTCTACAAAAATATCCAACTTATCGAGACTAAAGCGAGAATCATTTTGCACCTAAGGCTAGAGATCATCCATACATACTCTGCAAGATATATGATTCATTGGAAATCAAGAGGAATGCTAAAATAAATTTCTGTAAGGCTAAAAGGGACAAAATAATGGAACTTAACACATTGTGAGGCAAGTGAGGTTACAGGAACTAAGCAAATCAAATGAGCCTCTGCTCATATCCAGCACAGGATAACCTCATGAAGCCATTACAATAGCGTACATATATATTGTTTCATGACAAACCTAAGGGCAAAATTTGAAACTGTAATAGTGAAGCAGTGCTTGTTGAATCTAAGGACTTATTATTGAAATCTGTGAAGGGCGCATGTTAAGCAAAGTGCACGCCGAAGCAGTGCTTGGTGAATCTAAGAACTTACTATTGAAATCTGTGAAGGGCACAAGTTAAGCAAAGTGCACGCTAGTGATTGTGGCCCATATGACCTAATATTTCCCATATCTGAAGTTAATGCTCTGAAACAGATATATAGTAAGATACTGTAAAGATATATATAAAAAAAATGAGAAGAACAAACGTAGAAATAATCCCAAGCTATAAACGCATGGCGCATAAAGACAATCTAACGGCGAACTTAAGCAATATATACAAAAGGAAATCTAACGGCGAATTTAAGCAATATATACAAAAGGAAATCTAACGACGAATCTAAGCAATAAGAGAATCATGCTTGGGCTATTAAAAGTGGTTAAGGGTTCATATTCTTACCTTTCCTGTAGAGGGACGGTATCGCGGATCATCATAGTTGAAAAAAGAAAGCCAAGTGAATAGATCTAGCCACATGCAAAGAAGAACCACAACCGCATCAGATTCAGATAGCAATGCTTCTAGTGGTGAGGATGATTTTGTTGTCAAAGTTAAGTATCAGTCAGCAATCTGATCCACAAAAAAAACTTATGTAAACACTGAACACGTAATTTTATAATAAATCATAGGGAATATATTCAACAAATGTATAAATCACCATGTTTGGGCTATTAAAACTGCCTAAGAGTTCAGATTCTTAGCTTTTCTGTAGAGGGCCGGTATCGCAGATTAGCATAGCTGCAAAAGAAAACCAAGTGAATAGATTTAGCCACATGCAGCTGCAAAAGAAAACCAAGTTAACATATTTAGTCATATGCAACATACAGTGTATTGGCTACACATACTCTGCAAGATATATGATTCATTGGAAATTAAGAGGAATGCTGAAATAAATTTCTGTAAGGCTAAAAGGGACAAAACAATGGAACTTAACACATTGTGAGGCAAGTGAGGTTACAGGAACTAAGGAAATCCAATGAGCCTCTTCTCATATCCATCACAGGAAAACCTCATGAGGCAATTACAATGGCGTACATATATATTGTTTCATGACAAATCTAAGGGCAAAATTTGAAACTGTAATAGCGAAGCAGTGTTTGTTGAATCTAAGGACTTAGTATTGAAATCTATGAAGGGTGCATGCTAAGCAAAGTGCACGCCGAAGCAGTGCTTGGTGAATCAAAGAACTTACTATTCAAATCTGTGAAGGGCACAAGTTAAGAAAAGTGCACACTGGTGATTGTGGCCCATACGACCTAATATTTCCCATGTCAGAAGTTAACGCTCTGAAACAGATATATAGTAAGATATTGTAAAGATATATAAAAAAAAAATGAGAAGAACAAACGTAGAAATAATCCCAAGCTATAAACATATGGCGCATAAAGACAATTTAACGGCGAAGCAATATATACAAAAGAAAATATAACGGCGAATTTAAGCAATCTATACAAAAGAAAATCTAACGGCGAATCTAAGCAATAAGAGAATCATGCTTGGGCTATTAAAAGTTGTTAAGGGTTCAGATTCTTACCTTTCCTGTAGAGGGACGGTGTCACGGATCATCATAGTTGCAAAAAGAAAGCCAAGTGAGTAGATATAGCCACATGTAGCCGCAAAAGAAAAAAAAAGTGAACATATTTAGCCACATGCAACATATAGTGTGTTGGCTACACTCATGAAAGGGAAAACAGCAGGTTATTAATTAAACATAACTGGCCCTGGTTTATATGTTTATCAATGTTTAGCCACATGCGACATACAGTGTGTTGGCTACACTCATGAAAGCAAAAATGACAGGCTATTAATTAAACATAACTGGCCCTGGTTTATATGTTTATCAATGTAAAGAAGAACCACAACACCATCAGATTCAGATAGGAATGCTTCCAGTGGTGAGGATGATTTTGCTGTCAAAGTTAAGCATCAGTCATCAATCTGATCTACCAAAAAGCTTATGTAAACACTGAACACGTAAATTTATAATAAATCATAGGGAATATATTCAACAAATGTATAAATCACCATGTTTGGGCTATTAAAACTGCCTAAGATTTCAGATTCTTAGCTTTTCTGTAGAGGGCCGGTATCGCGGATTATCATAGCTGCAAAAGAAAACCAAGTAAATAGATTTAGCCACATGCAGCTGCAAAAGAAAACCAAGTGAACATACTATCGGAGTTTCACTCTGCAAGGCAGCATGGAAAATCTATAGAAAAAACATAATCTTCAATATTTTACAGAACCACGACGACGAATAGCAACCCAAATAGGTAATCCGGCTATCCGAGGCTATTGACTGCAGCATGTAGAAATCACCTTTGGAGAGTGAAGGCAAGAAAGTGCGGAGGGAGGGGGGAACAAATCGGGAGGGAGGGATGGACCTGCAGCAGCGGGCGAAGAAACACAACAGAGTGGCGGGGGAGGAACCGGAGGTCGCGAGGCAAAACCCAAATGGCGCGGGTGTGGGGGGGGAGGGGACCGAGGGAGCGAAGCAAATCGGGGCAGGATCTAAACAGCGCAGGAGGGGGGTAGCTGGGGAAGGAGACCGAAATAGCAGGAGGAAAGGAGTGACCGCGGCGAGGGGAAGCAGTGAGGGGGAGGAGCGGCAGGGAAGAAACCCAACGGAGCGACAGGGGAAGAACCGGAGGTCGCGAGGCAAAAACCCAAACGGCGGGGGGGGAGCGAAGCAAATCGGGGCAGGAGCAGCGCCGGGGGAAGAAGACCAACGGGGCGACGGGGAAGGATCCACCGGCGGCGGGGGAAGCCGCGAGCGGAGGGGTGGCGGTGCGGGACGGAGCGAGAGAGGAGCCGCGAAGAGAGCGAGGAATGAAGATGAAGATCGTGCTTTTGGGGGGAGACGTGGCCCGGGCGAGTTCGTGAAGCAGGCGATGTGGGCGCCGCTTCCCAGGACACGCACTAGGGCTGAATCGGGCGAGCGCGAGCGCGTGGAGGCGCGATCGAACGGCTGCCACGGATGGGGCGACGTGGAGCAGGCGCGGCCGCGCGCTGGCAGGACGCATAGGAGCCGAATCGGACGGGCCAGAGCCACGCGATCCGACGGACGCGCTTTTTCTGGTGACGTAGCGCGCATGGGAGAGCTCCAATCTCACGGGCCTTTAAGGTTACTAGAACGTTTGGCGCGCTACGCCGCGCTTCGGTTGGCAGCGTCGTAGTTAATTGTACAAGAGTTTTTTTTATTGTTTTGTGCATTGACATGAGGGTAATATAGGTAGTTTTTCACCGTGAACACATTGTTACGTAACGTTATTTATGGAAAGATAAAGTTAAGGCATCGTCTGTAACGGTAACGTAACGGTACTATTGAAAGCGAATGCATCGTCGGTAACATAACGGTATCTATGGAAAGGTAAGGCATCGTCTGGTATTGATCTGTAGAATACATAGGCATGAAAGTATAAGACATGTATAAACAATACTAAACAGGGAGGATTAGCGTAATAGGACAACCGGAAAAGTAACACAAATACATATAGCATAAGACGGAACGTCACAGAAATACATACGATTAGTACAGACTGGTTTAAGAAATAGCCAACACGTTTGTGTACATTAGTATGCAAGTTTACAGGTTTCTTTCATACAAAAGGTAGGCCTGACGTAGTTTAAAAAAGGTACAGTTGCTCGTTCGAAGGTATTGCATGTACCTAAGCTTGCTGTATCAATGAAATAAATACAAAAATGTCAACATGACAGTTGTGAGGCAAAGAGTAGATAAAGGTGTTTTAAATTTCAAAGGCATGACCTGGTGTTTCATATGCTGGAAGGCTAATCCATGTTTAGTTTATTGATGAATGTGGCTTTTTTCCTTAGTTGCACTACACTGTCAGTGGGGTAATAATAAGATGCTGCAATGTGGAAGAAAGAGGTCCTAATAAACTGATACTGCTAAAAGCAGGTGAAGGATGCACCTTATGTCATCATCAGTTTGAGCAGCAAGTGGTGAGTCATCAGGGCAAGAACGTTTTGTGTTTGGTAAAGAATATGAGAGAGACTTTGTAGCAAAGGAAGCAGCAAGTATGCGCATAACGTATCATTGCCATGATCAGTTAGCATCAATAGCAGGTTAAATTGATGAGTCAGTGCAAACCTAGTAAAGTTTAGTCGGAGGAGTCGAAGTCGTTGTGGTCTCTTGTGGCTCTGCATGTACTGGGAGCATAGGACTCATTGGAACTGAAGTTGGTTTGGTCAGTGTTTGGTAAATAGCTTCAGCAGGCTACCTTCAGCAATTAGCACTAGTCACCAGACATAACAAGTTGTATTAACAAGTGAGTGAAGCTGTACATTATCAACGTTTAAACACTCTTCTAGTTTGTAGGAGAATATGGTTGCAACTTGCGATATAAAATGAAGAGGGAGGAAAACAAAAAGCATAATGCAGAGATAAGGAAAACTAAAAGACATGGAAACTCTAAAGCACAAGCACTACAAATGATTGATTTCTCCCTGATCATCAAACTAAAACAAGTATAACAAGGCATAACCAGTTTGCACTTTGTAAACTTGGTTCATTTTATTCCTCTTCTTTCCTACGTCATAATATATATGCAGAAATCCTAACTCTATTTCTTTCTGTTATCCACCTTTAAAAAACTGTTATGATGCAGACATCGTTAAGGCATCCAGAGTCGGGTAGGTGTCCTGTTCACCTCTGGGAGGTAAGTAAATCATACAAACTAATACACACAATCATCAAACAAACACCTTAGGCTGTAGGACACCAGTTAATGCTGCATACTAATACAATATCGGAAGACAGCTAACAAGGACAAGGGAAATCTAATGGTACATCAGACTGCCGAAATCGTTTCCATAGGATTGATTGCCTTGACAAAATTCAAGATTTATGAGGTTGGTGGAGAATGTAACGCTATTTCTTTCTTGATAGGACCTTTAACACTCCGATTGAGTCTCATTATACGTTGACAACATAATAAAATGAGTGGCCCGGTTAGATAAAAATCAAATTACACTATTATATCAATATACTGAATGAAGCATGCTAACTCGAAAGCGAGTGAAAACGACCACTCGATCGAACCACCTTAGATCCTCGATATGTAGATTTATAAAATGGTCGAGACCTTGTTTCCTGATAAGCTTTGGTCCATAGGTGATAGAGAGTTTGTCAGGAGAACAAGCAAACAAATGACATGAATCAACTTAAACACCAGAAATTTTAAAATGCACCGAAGATTACCCCGAAAAAGGTATTCGGGTGCAACAGCTTAGTGCCCACAGAAAAGACATCAAAGCAACAACAACCAAGAATTTTAAAGCAAATGCAGTATTATAGAATGCACAAAAAATCTAATTACTCATCCACGTGATATATCAGCCAGCATGTAGCACGGGAGAGCAACCCATGTTTCCTGATCAGTACAGGATTGTCTAATCAATGGCCCTAAGCTCGCCTTAAGATGGAAAGGTAACTCTCACACAAAATAAAAAGGGTGGGAAGCAAAACAGTGAACTTCTTTAAAACTGGGGCATAAGGAATCCATGGTCCATGTACTAACCTCTTTTTTCTTGTCACGCCTTCTTCTCACTTCATGATTAGACCACCTAGATCTAGCCGATGAAGTGGGGGATGAGAAGGGGGCTCAGCTGATCTGATCAAGCTACGCGACGGCGGCGCGGAGCTTGTCGATCCTCGTCGAAGCGGCGACGGCAGCCGCCATCTTGACCGACGATGCTATTCGATAGGCTCCGATGCGATTCAAAGGGAATAGGCAGCGGCGGCCGCAACGCACGGCGGCGATCAACGGCGCGCGAAACGAGAGCGAGAGAGACTACACGGGGGAAGGAAAGCAAATCGAGCGAGAAGAGGGGAGCACGGACAAAGCGATAGAGCCGAACAGCAAGCAAGCGAGACTACACGGGGGAAGGAAACCAAATCGAGTGAGAAAAATGGAACGACAGAGAAAGCGAGAGATCTGGACAGTCGAGGGACCAACGGCGCGGCCGTTTGGAGCGGCGCGGCGCGCAGAAGATCCATGGAGGCAGGCGCGCCTTCGATCCGGCTCGATCGGACGGGCGAACGCGCGAGGCCGAGCACGGCAAGAAAAACGCGAGGACGCGTGCACGCATGCGTCTGGCCGGGTACGTCCGCCAAACGCGGAGAGCAGCGGAATTCCACCAGGCTTAATACGTTAACGATTAGTAAAGTAATGTTATAGTCTAACTCTCGAAAGACCTCCTCAAACGTATCTATAACCAAGGACTTGGCTATTCGAATAGTTTTAACCCTATAGGGGTGTACAACTTTACCAACATGTCAGACCGCCTTTTTGCCACATGATTAAACACATTTCCATTGGTATGCCAGCACGGCTAAGTTCTACGAGATGTTTTACAATATTATGTATTAACTACGAGTCGCCCGTATGGATAGAAACTCATACGTTGCATCAGAGTCATTGTAAAGCCAGAAGTCAACTACCCATATAGGGTAAAGCAGCCGGACAATTACAATGCCCCTCGGTGTGGAGAACCTAGAAAGGATTCCACTCTCGTGCACCCGACACATAAACATAATCCCTTTTTTCACACAACATACATACCCTCCTCCTGCGACTCGGAGCCAACACACGCCAAAGTACTAAGTCAAGAGGGAACCCATATGACCCTCATGTGGATGTACGCAATAATGCTTGGTTCAGTGTAACAAGATGTTTGGTCCTTGTTGACTTAGGCATACAACCACACACCCAAAAATCACACCATCATCCATATGCCCGAGCCTAAATATTTTTGCTTTCAATTTTTAGTTTTTCTAAATAGAGTACATACATGAGTACCCTGACTCAAGTATTTAAAGAGGTGTTGTATGACCATCGTCGAGGCGATGATCCACAGACTACCGTTCTAAGCATGATTAAGCGACAACAATTCATATACTAATATAAAGTGACTAGAGCTCATCCAACGAGCTCTAAATCACAGCGATTATAAACCTAGGCTCAGTGGTAAAGGATAGATATTTACCTACAGTTCAAGTAACTATTCAGGTAAACTATCGCGAACTACAAAATAACTTGTCAACATAGCATGCATACATACAGTTGAAATTAAAATATTAGCATGCGCAAATAATGGGATCATAAAATGAAGGGCTGCTTGCCTTGTTGAAGATAGTCTTCTTGCTGCTGAGGATCGCTCTCGTCAATACCTGAATCGTTGTAATCTATCGATTGAGTAAAAAGGCGAATAAGAACGAATAACACCAAAAAAAAAATCAAAATTCAACTACACACAGCAGGTAGATTTTTATTTCTAAAGATTTTTAAGTGAAAGTTTCACCAAAAAAGGAATTTATTAAGATTACCTAGGATTTTAACAGGTTAAAAACATAAGTACACAAATACATTAATTACCCACATATTTGCTAATATAGCAATATGAATCAAACTCTTTCTGAGTTAAGGTTCAGCAAAAATAAGAATTAACAAAATTAATTTCATTTGATTTGGAGTTAGGATGAAATACTTATGAATTTTTTAAGTTTAACCCATTTTCTAATATAACAACAATTCCTTTTTAACTACCCAATATTTTCTAGAATAGATGTAAATTTTACATTTATTCCAATGAAAAGTACATTAAAAATGAAAACTAGCAAAATTGGTTTCACTTCATTTGGAGTAAAATTGAATTAGTTATGAATTTTCTAAGTTATTTGAATTTTCAGTGTAAGAATAATTTGATTCGGAATTTCTAAAAGCATTAAAACTTTTTACCCCGGCGCTCAGCTAGCCCACGGTCACTGACTGAGGGACCCGCGGTGAGGGCTTGACCGGGTCAAGCTTTGACCCAGCCTCGGCTGAAGGCGACATCGATGGCGTTTTCCTCGAATACGTCTTCGATGTTCCAAAATGAGAACTTCATTTAAATGTATGAGAAATACGCGTTCCTTACAGAAAGACGTACTTTCGAAGTTACACTTCCACTTAACCGGCTGAGTGGCCCCACATGTCAAAGACTCAGAGGATTCAAATGGTTTAAACTTAAAACACTAAACACGTTTAACCCGAGGGGTCCACATGTCATACATACACTAAAAAAAGGATTAACACCTAAACATGGTTTAACCCTAAACCTGTCTTAATGATGTTCCCACGCACGAGCGCAGCGGCGAGGAAAGGGATCTGGTGAAGAAGAGACACTCCAGGCTCGAGACTAACTCGTACAGGTGCGCACAGACCTCGGGAAGGTGTTGGTGCTGACGCGGAGACCGGAGGTTGACGACAGCGAGCTGGCGGCGACCAGAGGCGGAGACGAAGGAGCTGATCCCGTGGAGAAGGCACTTCAAGCTTCTGGATGCCTCAGGAGGGTGCGCATTGGCGTCGCTTCGGCTCCAGGAATAAGACGCACGAGAAAATGATGGCAGAGGAGGTCGGGAGCGGCCAGAATCAACATGGCGGCGGTTGTTCGAAGCTGGAGAAGAAGAGGTCGCACGGCCTCGGTGAAGCACCAAACACAAATTAGTTTGGCTAGAATACTCAGTGAGATGATGCGATTAAGAAGGACAAAGTGCCGAGGAGAAAGACTCACCGGAACGCTTTTAAGGCTCCGGGGTTGAGGAAGTTGAAAACGAAGAAGTGACTCCTGGCGATTTTGTGGATGAAAAGGACTCGGATTGGGCAAAACGAAGGCGGCGTTGAACGTGGATCTCAGTGGCGGGGTCGCGGGCTCGAGGGTGGCACAGAGGTGAGCTCTAGCTCTCGGCTTCTCTCTTGGCCAAAACCAAGAAATGAGTGGGGAGGTCAAGTGTGTGCGAGAGAGAGCGAGAGGATAGGCTCGGGAGGTTTAATGCATCCAGGCGATGCTTCTAGAGCGGTCAAAGAAGCATGAGGTGGCGAGTGGTGAGTGGTGTCATCGTGGCGTGCAGCGGTGACACCAGCGACGCTCGCTTGAGCAGCGCGAGGAAGATGACAAGGCTGACAGGAGGGCCCCACTCGTCAGCGGTGGTAAAGAAACGGTGCGAGCCCGAGCCTGGTGCGGTGCGGTGTGATCGAGCCAAGTCAAACCAGGTCAAGCCAGTTGCTTGATTGGTTCGAACAGCACAAGCAGTGTGGGCCGTTCGATCCACATCGGACGGTCCAAATGCACTCGGAGCTTGGACAGCCCAAACAACACAAGTGGCGCGAGCCGTTCGATTCGCATGGACGATCTACACAAAACCTAGAGCACTGAGACGATAGCATGAGCAGGTTGGGCTAAACCGAGACAGGGGTTTGGGTGCGGTCGGGGTCAAGCCAGGGTTAGGTCTGAGTTAGGGTTTGAATTGGTTTTTAGATTTGACCGAATAGGAATTAGTTTGACTTGGCAGTTACAAATAGGAATAAATTTTCAAAAAATTCTGAAAATTTTTGTGGGTGTTCTCAGGTTCAACTAGGACTTAGAAAAATTTTATTCGGCTACTATGCAAATTCCATTTGACTAAAATAAATTCTTTTCTAAATCAGCCTTAGTAACTTGGTTAGAATTTTGATGAGGTCAAATTGACTTCCAAAATTTTGGAAAATTTATATTAAACCATGATAATTAATCTAGTATTTTACAAAATTACTTCCAGAGACTTTTATACACACATTTTTTCTGGCAACAAAAAGGAACTTGATTTCAAGTCAAAAGCTTGAAATTTAAAGCAACTCAAGTGTTTTTAGCAAAAGTTTTTGAATTTCTCACATTTTTATACATTTGAAACACAACCCAAAGTTTGGGATGTTACACTTCGACATAGTCAATGGCATGGTTTAAACCAAGCTTGACAACATTGACTCGATGTGCTGGGTAACATGATTTTTTTATTCGTAGCAACGCATGGGCACTTGGCTAGTCGTGTGTAACTTATGTTTATTAGGGAAGAAAATCCTAAGACCTTGTCAACTTTAATCCACATCGGACCCTTTCAATCTTACGACGACAAAATAAATCAATCGTTTCTTTACACATGTCATGATTTGAGGGGGTCCAAACAAGGGTCTAAAGGCAAGGATGTCTCATAGGATTTATTTTTGTTTGTTAGTCCATCTGTTGGGGGCAGTTATGATGGAGCACGTTGGAGGGGCCTGGAGAAAATCATGGGCTGCGAGGAGCGGCCCACCTGGCTGCAAAAAAATTTCGAGAGGAGGGGTGGGAGGGGGAGCAAAAGAATGACATACAAACATAATGAAGACATCCACATATACACGTACATATATTCAGATTTTTTTGATAATATATTTTAAAAATAAAATTACAGAAATAAATTCTTGTTTAATAAAGTTACAAAAATAGGCTTTTGTCGCCAATCCAAATGTCAACAGAGAAGGCGACAGGAGCCCTATCGCTAGCAAAACAATGGCAAAGGTCCAAAAATGGCGACAGGAACCCTATCTGTTTCCATTTCAAATGGCGACAGAGACTAGGGTATAAAAGGTCCAAAAATCCGGGTTAAATTCACTTTTAATTCAAAAAAAAAAGAGGGGGGAGGAAGGAGAGGAGGACAGGGGAGGAGAAGAGATAGCGAAGCCCTATCTATCCATAGCCGTGGAAGGGAGAGAGGGTGGAGTAGATTCGGTCGCCCACATTGCACGTAAATTTTTTTTGCAACTTTACATTTAAATTTGAAACTCTAGTATATTAGCAACCGAAACTAGTAGGTCCGTAATTTAATAGATTAGATAGTTTTAGATGTATGGTTATGTAGTGTAGTTCGGTGTAGTACATTTTTATTAGGTGTGTGTAGTTTAGTTATAGAAATGTGGTTAGTCGTGAAGAATTTATTTATGTGGAGTAATTGAATGGTTTAGATCGTTTTAGATGTATGGTTACATAGCGTAGTTCTTTATAGTAAATATTTTTAGGTGCATGTAGTCTAGTTTAAGATTGGTTTTCTAATCATGTAGATTTTTTTATGGTGTAGTAATTGAATGTATTAGATAGCTTAAGACGTATGGTTTTCTAGTCTAGTAAATCTTTTTAGGTGTGTGTAGTTTAGCTGCAGATATGTCAGTAACGTTTGTATTTTAATAGTACTTTTTAATAGAATTATCAAAATAAATGCACGTTTAATGAAATTAGAAAATGAGCTTATCTGGCCTTTTGAAATGGCGACACGACCCTATCGACAGTCCGATTGGCAACATGCCTGTGAAGACCCGGGTATTTAACTAGTAATACTTAACCTCCATATGGTTCTAGCATTACTAATCAAATATCCAAAGCCTCGATGGACATGTGCTTCCCAGAATTGCAGCACACGCTCATCATCACAAAATCATACATCATTTTCATACAACAATTAATACTAAGTTCAACAACGACATACATAAAGTAAGTTATTACAAAAGAGCCGACCGGCCAAATAGCACAATATACAAGAATGACAATGAAGCAAAGGTGCCATAAGATGGCTAGAACAAAAGTCGGCCAGGTTAGCCACACAACCCACAAGGCAACCGACCAGGCCGCTAAGCTAGACGCCTCTAAGGCTACCACAAAGACAACTCACGTATGAGGCCCTCCACCACCTTCTTCCTCTGCAACAATACATTTAAACAAGATAACTGAGTACACAACGGTACTCGCAAGACTGACGTGTGGAATAACAGATCTATTCATAAACTACATGCAAGCTTATTTAGGTGGAGGTTGTATGTCTCATTTTGCACAAAGCCAACTTTATTTGCAATAACGTAATACATTTAAAAGCAAGTTTGCAAATCTGTTTTGTTGTCAAAATATCAGCGAAAAAAAGATACATACAAGTAACCACCTGGAAGTGACTATCCCAATAGCCACCACAACATAGCACGAATCCCCGATTCGTACCACCCATCAAGTTTTAGTTTAAAATGTTGTAGTCTAGTTCTCACGGGGCGTATCCGAGCGTGTCCATAACCTAGGACGAGGCTATTCGAATAGTTTTAACCTTGCAGGGGTGTACCAATGTACCCACACTTCAGACCGCCTTTTAGCCACAAAGCACACTTCCTAAGGTATGCCGGCACGGCTAAGTCCTACGAGACTATTTCCAATATTGTGTATTAACCACGAGCCGTTCATATGGATCGAAATCCATACGCTTACATTGCAAGCCGAAAGACAACCAGCCATCACGGGGGAAGCCTTTCGGACACTGCAATGCTCCCAGCACCATCCCTCCCTCGACTCCCTACGACCCGAAGCCAATACACGCCAAAGTACTAAGTCAAGAGAGGTCCCATACCCTCTAGTGTGGTTAGCACGTAAAATGCTCAGTACGGTGGCGCAAGTAACTTGGTCCTTAATGACCCGGGCACCATTCCAGTCACACCCAGAAGCACACCAATCATACCATTGTGCCCAAGTCTAAATCATTTTGTTTTCAGTTTTAGTTTTCATAAGTAGACATGGCACAAGGCTGAAATCATAAATCACAATAAGTTTTATGTGATCAAGGTTATCGACAAGCCGATAACCGCCCATTTCTACCGGAAGCTAAGCATGGCTAAGCAATTAATTCGCAACTACTTAGTGACAAGAGCTCATCCACGAACTCTAATCACAACAATAACCTAGGCTCACGGTAGTAGAGGATAATCATTTGCCTATGGAAATGCATCTACTAGGTCAACTAACGACAATAGTATAACACAAAGTAGCAATGCATACATAGAATTTGTAATCAACATAGATACTTAAAATACTGGGATTAACATGATCAAATTGCTTGCCTTGCTGGGGTTGGTCTTGCTGCAGAGGGGAGTGCTCAGGTTCAATAAATTCTTCGGAACCTAACGCGAAAAGGTGATAAAACCAATAAGAACGAAGAACACCAAAAGGAACTCAACAGCAAAGAACATCCAAATCCCATGAAATTTATACAGCAGCTAGAGGTTGATTTTAGACAATTTTAGAAACAAGAATCACTTCATTTGGACTTAGCATGAAAAAGTTATGGCCAATTTAAATTCTCTCAGCCTGAAAAATTCTAATTAAATTAATTTCGGTTACTGTTCATGACAAAAATTTCTAGAATGATCTGGAACTTGAAATTTTTATGGAAGGTATATATGGTTATCCTAACAACAGCAAAACTGAGTTTGCACAATTTGAAGTTGAAATGAATTAGTTATGATTTTTCTAAGTTCTAAAACTAGTGAATCATTAATTTCAGTGGCAAGGATTATATGAAGACCTATTCTATATTACAGTACATTCCTAGTGGGTTTTAACAAAACTTAGTTTGCTCAGTTTGGAATTACAGAGAATAAGTTATGCATTTTACAAATTTTCAATGAATTTCTAGACAACCATTTTCACTAAATAAGATCATGCAGTTTCTATCATTTTCTGCTACATAACAGTGCCTAAATTCATTCTCAGATTAAAGTTCATTCTTTAACAGAGCTAAAGTAATTGGAATCATTCAAAAAGGAGTTAAAATGACAAAGTTATGCAGTTTAGAAATTTGAACATTAAAAGACTTAGAAAATTTGAGCTCTCGGGAGGTCCAAATGAACTGAAGGAAAAAGGAGAGGTCATGGGCCGTTGATCTTGCATCGCAGGGCCACGGACCTCGAAGCACAGCGCACAAAAGACCTCCTCCCAGACTGGGAGGTGCGGACCGTTGAGATTGGATCCAACGGCCACGACCGGCATGCATGCACACATGACGCAAAGAAGGTCTCGCGCCTAACAGAGGTCGTGACCGTCAGATCAAGATCTGGCGGTCCCGAGCACTAGGGGAGGTCCTAAGGTTAAACCTACGGAGGGAGGTCTGGACGGCCAAGATCTCACGGAGGAGGTCTTCGACGGTCTAGATCTAGCGAGGGAGGTCTTTAACGGTCACGATCAAGTGAGGGAGGTCTAGCCCGTTAGATCTAAATCTAACGGTTGAGACCTGAGGAGGAGGTCCTGAAGCTACAGATCTAAAGGAGGAGGTCCTAGACGGTCAAGATCTCCCAGGGGAGGTCTTGATCGGCTGGGATTTACACGAGGAGGTCTTGGATGGCCAAGATCTACTCAGGGAGGTCCTATGCGATAGGGTTTTAACGGGAGGAGATCTGGACGGTTCAGATTAGACCTAGTGAGGTCCTAAACGGTCCAGATCGACGCGGAGGGAGGTCCTGAGACTAAGGACTAAACAAAGGAGATCTAACGCTCAGATCTAAATCTAGGGAGGACGTGCACGGCTAGGATTGCGCCTAAAAGGTCCTGAGCGGGGTTTTCTTTGTAAAAGACCAGGGGTGGCTTTTTACAAGGAGGACCCCGAGGGTGGTCTAGGGGTGGTCTTTGCAAAATGACCAAGGGGAGGTCTTTTTGCAAAGAGGACCTCGGTGGAGGTCTAGGGGTGGTCTTTAACAAAGAGGACCTCAAGGAGGTCTTTTGCAAAGAGGACCCCAAGGCGGAGGGTGATCCTAACGGCTGGGATTTAACCTACGGTGGTCTTTAATGGCTAGGATTTCAGCGGGGAGGTCCTGGCACTAAGAAAATACACAGAAAACTCTCTACGGTACAGATCTACTAGGAGGTGATCTTAAACGGCTGAGGTCAAACTAGGGGGAGGTCCAGAGGCTTAAACTTTTCGGAAAGGAGCCAAAGGCTCGGATCTAACCAGGGGAGGTCGTGGACGGCCACGATGAACCCGAGGAGGTCCAAGGACTTAGCGGCACACGCGCTATGCCGACCAGACAGCATTAAAGAGCAACCTCGGACAACATTAATGCTAATCATAAGACCACGATTCCTGTTCGAGTACGACATGGCAAAACACGAGTTTGGTTCCTAGTTCACCGCCGGCGATGGGGGCCTCGCTGGCGCCGACCAAGGGCACCATTACACTCACAATAACGTCGCGGACCTACCAGGGACACTCTCGACGGCGGCGACGGCCTTGAACGCCGGCGAGCCGGAGATAGGCTAGGAAGAGGACATATAGTTCTTTAATCTAACTGTTGCATTTCTTATAGGATTCTTTTTTTTGTAATCTTTTGGTTGTTTTGTTTTGTTGACCTCTGTATGATCCAAATTCGGTGAGTCTGGTTGAATTGCTGAAATTTTGGATTGATTCTCTGTCGCTGGGGTCATCTATGTTTTAGAAACTAGACTGAAATACTGAGTCACGAACTCCATGTGTTTCATTGTGTTGGACCGGCCATGGGCATTTATGGTACGTTATAAAGTTTCTCTCTCCTAATCACTCGGATATATTATTTTAATGACAGAAGTGTCTAATAGTAAAATACCACAAAATGTTAGTGTCTTTTGACAAAACCACGTGGGGGAGGTCCTAAGGCTAAACCTACAGAGGGAGGTCCTAAGGCTAAACCTACAGAGGGAGGTTTGGACGGCTAAGATCTCACGGAGGAGGTCTTCAACGGTCTAGATCTCCAGAGGGAGGTCTTTAATGGTCACGATCAAGTGAGGGAGGTCCAGCCCGTTAGATCTAAATCTAACGGTTGAGACCTGAGGAGGAGGTCCTAAAGCTACGGATCTAAAGGAGGAGGTTCTAGACGGTCAAGATCTCCAGAGGGAGGTCTTGATCGGCTGGGATTTACACGAGGAGGTCTTGGATGGCCAAGATCTACTCGGGGAGGTCCTAAGCGACAGGGTTTTAATGGGAGGAGATCTGGACGGCTCAGATTAGGCTCAGGGAGGTCCTGAACGGTCCAGATCGACGCGAAGGGAGGTCCTGAGACTAAGGATTTTACAAAGGAGATCTAACGCTCAGATCTAAACCCGGGGAGGTCGTGAACGGCTAGGATTGAGCCTAAGAGGTCCTGAGCGGGGTTGTCTTTGTAAAAGACCAGGGGTGGCTTTTCACAAAGAGGACCCCGAGGGTGGTCTTTGCAAAATGACCAAGGGGAGGTCTTTTGCGCACGGGGAAAGATCTAAACAGCTAGGATTTAACCAGGGTGGTCCTAGACGGCTAGGATCGACTCTAGGGGAGGTCCTGAGGAGGGAGGTCCTAGCGGAAATACGGGAAGTGATCCGACGGCTAAGTTTTAACTCGGAGAGGTCTTCAACGGTGCGGATCACTCAAGGAGGTCGAGTGGGGAGGTCTGGGCGGGGTTCTGCCGTACGACAACAGGAGGAGGAGGCCCACTCGCAGCGAGGGGTCTCAGCGATTCCGACAGCCAATCATTGGCTACAGGAGCTGTCCGAACCTTACGCGACAAAAGCCCGAGCATCTAAACGAGCTCACCACCGGCGATGGGGACCTCGCCGGCACCGACCAAGGGCACCGATATGCTCACAATAGTGTCGCGGCCTACCGGAGACACTCTCGACGGCGGCGACGGCCTTGAACGCCGGCGAGCCGGAGATGGATGAAGGAGTGAAATACGGCACATCTACAAAAACTAAACGAGCTCTACGACAACTAGAAAATGCAAAGACCAAGCTAAGAAAAGGGCACCTGAGGGCAGAGAGGGAACCAGGGAGGTCGGAGGAACTTGGAGAAGGTCGACGAAGTCCAGCGATGAAGAGCTTGCCGGTGAGGAAGAAGACGATCTCGACCACGGAAAGCAGCTCCCCAACTTGCCCACCCCTGCGATGGTTAACCACAGCAGGTTAGAGAAAGCTCGAGGTGATCAAGATGACAAATTGACGAGCCAAGAACTTTGATGGGACCACTGGAGCTCGGAGGCCTTCAATGAGCTCCAAAGCCAATAATGGTGGCAGAGAGGGTGGTGTTCTTGGGTGCTTGAGTTTGAGGACCAGCTCGCACTGAGGGAGCTCAAGCACAACAAAGAACGGAGAAGGAAAAGGAGAAAAGAGGTCTCAGGCTATACATAGCCTGGAAGCTTGGCAATGGCATGTGCAAGTTCACTGTGAACAATGTCCATGCCCCTGCCAAGAGCATGCATGGTAGGTAGGGGCAGAGCAGGGTGGAGACTTTGGAGGTTAAAGCTGACGGGCATTAAATGCATGGCAGCAAAAAGAGCCGTTGACAAGAAGCAAAAAGGTGACATCTCACTGCCCCCAACTGCTCTGGTCCTGACACATGTGCAGGTGCATGAAAATCATGACGACCAGAACTCGAGGAGGTCTAGAGGAAGAGGGACAGGGCTGAGGGAGGTCCTGGACGTCCCTGATGCAATCGGGGTGGTCTTGGACGTCCCAGATCAGTCGAGGTAGGGAGGTCTTTGCGGGTGAGGAGGTCCAGGGGAGGTCTTGACCACAGGATGGAGATCCAGTGGCCTGGACCACCCCGAGGCGCTAAGATCAGAGGGGAGGTCTGGGGCACTGGATGGAGATCCAACGGCCCAAGGAAAACGAGCCCGAGGAGGTCTAGGCGGCTGGCCCGACCGAGTCCAATGGCTGGGTCTGACTCGAGTCTGAGTCAGACTTAGACCAGAATTTTGAGTTTTGAACTGATCTGAAGATTGGGGATTTATTTGGGATAGCAAACTCACTTCAAAAATTATGAAATTTTTACAGAAGTTTGCTAGCTGAGTTATTGACCTTGTGTAAATTTTGCAGAGGTTTTTGTGCTATACATATTCCTCCAAAAATTCCACAAGGTGCTGGCCCACAGTTTGACCAGAATTTGAATAGGTTTGACTGACCTCCAAAAATATTCAAACAATTTCTAAAAATTGTGAAATTTTTCAGAGGGGTCACATACCATCCCAAGAACTCAGGAAAAATATTTCCAAGAGATGATCAAGAGGTTTGACAAGATTGTTTTTGAAAGCTCAAGATTTGGATCAAAAGACTTGTGACTTTGTATTTCCATAACTTCTTGTACAATACTTGTTCAGTACAATTAGGAAATACATGATGTAAGAAAAAGTTTTAATTTCTACTCATTTTCTTACATTTGAAACACAAGTCCAAAATTGGGATGTTACAATGCCCTTGTCGCCGTTTGGATTGGCGACATGTGCCAACAGATGCCTCTGTCACCATTTCGAATGACAATTGGCTTGGGAATATGGTTAAATTTGTTTTTTTTCTATTGATGTTTTCTTATTAATAATAATGTAAGCACTGTCTTTTATGTTTCACACTATTTCAAGTATGGCGTTCGTAGGAGGCTCTACGTAGTGGCCCTTTGAGCCACTAGACCCGGCCATTGAAGCCAGCCAACATAGTCGCCTCAGTACCGTCTAGCTCTAGCCTCTATTCATAAACATTAAGTCCCTATAATACGTTCACCATATCATTGGTCAAATACATCATAGTCGAGAGTTAGTAATATAAAAAAACAAATTCATAGAATTACAAGCCAAAAATATTTTCATTCATTGATAAGCATTTACATTCAAAGTAATTCAATTGTCTTTATATTGAAACTTTACATTCTTCATATATTCAACAACAAGAGAGGCTACTTCTTCTCTCCTCTGTTGAATTTCTTGTGCAGAACCTAAACTCAACTCAAGGATAAGCTTTTCCAACTCCACTGCATCCTTGTAGTAATGTGGTTTGCACCATCTTGGGAAGGTGGTCGACGATGAACTTAACTTGAGTTTTGATGCCTTCGACTAGTTCTTCCACTGATGGCTTCTCCTTTGTGAGTTTAATTTCTTCACACTTTAGTTTTTACAGCAATAACTCATAATTGAACCAATATAAAAGACAAAGTTGTAGATTTAGATTCTTTGTTGCTTTCGATCTCTTCGACGTGAGCTTTCTTTTCTGCAAGAAGTTCTGTTTTTTTCTATAACAAGATCGCCTCTTATCTTGTCTATAACCTTTATCTCTACTTTGACTTCATATGCAATCGTGCTTTGGTCTTTTAACTTTTGCTACAAATCTAAATGTTAAGAAAAGCGAGAAAATTTGATAAGCTTAAAGAAAATTATAAAAACAATACAGTTTAGAAGGTAGAGTCTTTACCTACTTTTTCTTTCTCATATTTATGAAGAAGTGCTTCGTGGTCTTGCTTAAGCTTGTCGTAGACCAATTCGCACTTCTTCAAGTCATCCATGAGCTTTAAATTGAGATCAACAAGATGCTTTTGCTCAGCAACAGCTTCCTTGATGACTTATTTCTCATTAAGGCTCCTTTCTTTGAGAACAAGCCGGAATTTGAATTTTTGGCTTAATTATCATTTGCGACCAACTTGTTTTCATACTCATTAATGAGCCGACTAGCAGTATACTTCTCTTTCTTAAGAATACTGAAAAGGCAAAGTTAGAATTGAAAAATTCTTTAGAAAACGAAAGGTTAAAAGTTTATTTTCACTTACTTTGTCAACTTTGTAATTTTTTTTATCCTTGAGAGTAATTTTTGTTTGTCGAACCCTTAATGAAGGTCTTAACAAGACTAATCATTTCGGTTGTTTTCTACAAGTATAATAGTAAGAAGTCATTCCTCTGTTATTTTGTCAAATCAAAAGACTTATGTAAAGCGATCATTACCTGATCGTTTAGGTCTTTTATTTGTGTCTCTAATTCACTATACCTAGAAAGCCACTGGTATAGTAGGATGGTCAACCCTTGAACTGGTCGGAGCACCTTGTGGTTCAGAGGCGGCTCCCATGTCACCATGGTACCAGTGAAAGAATTAAGGGGAGGAGAAAGAATAGTTTCCTATTCAAAGATCAAGATGAAAAAATCTTAAATAAAAGAAAGGCAAATGCTCAGTCATAATATACATTCTAAGAAATAAGAACACTTACTTGTTTAGTAGACTGAATGTTGAAATCTTGACCAGCACTCTGGTTGGGAACAACTTCAACCCCTTCTTCAGGGAAAACTTTAGTGGTCAGAGCCTCTTCGACGACCACTTCAATTTCCCTGGTTCCCCTTTGGATTGGTGGGATCTTCTCGGCTACCACTTCCATAGAAGTCAGAGTCTTTTTAACTGTCTCTGTGGGAATTTGTCTTGAGGAGGTCAAAGCCTCTCCGACCACTTTAGACGTTGTCGCCTCTTCTAGATTGGTTTGTACAGTAGAAGACAGTGGGTCATCTCTAGTTTCTTCGAGCTCAGTAATGGGAGCAAGAGAGCTGGCCAGAGAGCTACATACATATAAAAAACATTTATCAAAGGTTAAAAATAAGTAAGTTTAAGTTAAAGAACTTGCTTAAAGCGAAGACTGATGTCGGTCTCAAATGAGAACATGACGTCAGCAGCAACCAACTTGTTACTGTCGACCTCAATAATACTAACACTAGGACTAACATTCCTAGGCTTTCGCACCAGGATGAGGGGAATTTCTTTTTCCTCATCGATTTCATCTCCCTCACCCTAAACACATGGGAATAATAGAAGATGATTATACGACTGTTGTGAAATCATAACTCTTTGTTTTCTCTTGCATACTTGGGTAGAAGTCTTGGCAACTTTTGCCAACTTCTCTTGTGCTTGGGGCTGGTCATGAATCTGCTTCGACTGGATGGCAGGTGGGGTGTTGGTCGTCTATGCCACCTTGATATTCAATGATACAACGTTGATTGGCATTGTACTGGTCGTCGTAGCACTAGTCTTCTAAACATGGGCCAAAAGCACTCAAAGAGGACATTGCACCGACCTTCGCTCTGGTCGTCGGTCTCTCGACCACGACCAGAGTAGATGTCACAGCGGTAGTCTTGGTCTTCTTAGCAGTTGGAGCCTGACTGCTAGACCTAGACTGGTTGACACTCCTCTTCCTGCCATACATATAAAAGAAATGGAAGAAATATATTAAGTTACAGTCTTAAGAAAATGTTCAAGGTTGAAATTTAACTTACATACTTGCATGCGTTCTTTTCTGAATTCTACAGACGACTCAATGAGGCTGGAAGGCTGCTCGTCGAAGGAGATTAGCTCCGAGCCATCCCTCATGTTCTTGAGTACAAGTGACGTCCTCTCCCCAACCACCTCCTCTGGAATAACTAAAAAAATATTTAGACTTATTTAGACTTAGTAATATTTAAATTACAAATTCTTAAACAAGAAAGTATTTAGAAGAGATGCGTACCTCTAAGATTGTCCATTGTCGAGCCTTTCTCCCCTTCCAAATCTCATGCATAGTGAGCCCTTCTCTTTAGGGGGCTAATCTTGTGGTAGAGGAAGTCGTGGATGATCCACCAACTAGTTAAACAAGCTGAAACCAAGGAGACGACTGAACTGACCACTTTCTCTTCTTCAACGGTCAATCTCAAATAGGTCTTCTCCTTCTTTGAGTCTTGCACCGACCAGGATGGTGGTGCACCTCCGATGTACTTCAAGCGACTCCTACCCAAAATTTCAGAGTAGAACGACTCCTTATAATCTTTCCATGAATCCCTAATGGGAAGTGGGGGATATTTCTTGGACATTTGATCATGATGTTTAAAATAGATACTCCCATGGTTCCCTTGACCTTGATTGTTTTGGGTGAACTAGTATATTTAAAAAGATGAATATAGGGAGGAATGCCAAGAAAAGTTTAGCAAAAATGCGAAAATACACTAAGGATTATGATAGAATTTGGTCATAAGTGGAAAAGTTCTATCTTGAAGTAATCTAAAATGTCTGTCGAGAATTCACTCTCGGGCAGATGAAACCCTAGTTTAACGAAAGAAGAAAAAAAGATGATCTAACCTTCATGCGTAATTGGAGCATCGTCATCATTGAAAGGATTCCATGTGACCAAAGATCGCGTTGGATTGTACCTTGATCTTCAAGTTCTTGAATTTTACTCCCAGAAAGAGTCAAAGCTCCAAGAATCCCCATGATCAAAGATCAAACAAGGATTGTGAAAGGAAGGAAGAGTTTGAGAGCAAAGATGAACTTGAGATGAAAGGACACTATGGCAAGAGACGAAGATAGCAATGAGAGCAAATTGTGAAGAAGGTAAAAAGATGTACTTTTTATCCCCTTTTCTGTGAACCGTTCACCAACTTACCTCAACCTCTGGACACAACTTCCAAGAAATTCAGAATATTTTTATTTCTCCCACATTTTTATTAAATGATTGTAATGATTATGTAAGATCAAATCCTATCGATGCACGTTTCGAGGCAAATAAAACCTTAAGTAAATATTATGTTCTTAAGCCTTAGGGGCCAGCTGACAAGGATTCTTGACTAGGTCAACCTTTTTTGGTCAAAGTAAGAGTTTCTGTCAAAGGAGGGCCACCTAATACAAACCACTAAATTAAGGTTATGAACCTGGAACTAGTTTATAAAGGAAGTTTAATTCCCTTTATTGTGGTCAAACTAGTCGACAGCTAGTTTAGGTCATGGATGACCAACTATGGACATTGTTTGATCAGCTATACGGTTTTGGATAATCATCGACCAGCAAACTGGTTGAAAGACACTAACAATTACACACGTGACTGGCGGGAAGACGGGTTTTGGCACATTTGGCAATTTACGATAGTTGGCCAACAGACTTGACAGTTCAAAACTCTCCTAGCGAATGTGCGTGAAGATTAGAGGCATCTTTAGCGGTACTAACTGCCACCCTTTCAAATATTATAAAGGGGGTAGCCCACGTTCTCTGTAACATAAGTTTCATAGAGAATCATAGATTAAGAACAATACTCATTCATTAGCCACGCTCATTACGATCATTCTGTAACATCATTTATATTGTCATACAAACATCAATGTGTCCACAACAATATATGGTCTTCATTTGATAGCGTTCTCTAAACACTAAAACGACCGTTAAATACTTCTTTAAACACCCCCAAATCGGCAGAGAAATCGGAACTAATTTTGGCCGATCACGCTGCCTCTCACTCCATCAATTTTCTCTCTACGCAGAGCGGAATGGTTATAGTGTGGGAGAATATAAGCGCGTCTCTCGGTTTTATAGCCCCACGCGAAGCAAAAGGACGAAATCGCCTGGTTTTACGCATATGCGATCCATTGGGTTTTTGTGCACATGAATCCGGACGCTGAAAGCATTAATTAGATTTTAAAAAATTAAAAAAATCAAGTTGGAGGCTACTGTGGCCCAGAGGCACGGACGAGGGGAGACGGCTAAAGTGATTCTGGGACCGAACAAAGTGTCATGTGGCACTGAAGTGCCTCTGACAATATTGAATATGTGCTCCTAAGGGCGAACGAGGGTGCAGTCCCTAGGAGCCGGATGAGAGGGATTCTGTGCCCTAGGCCCGGATTTGTGACGTGACTACGGTGCAACAATGTCATTTTAGTAAACTAGTAAGATGCCCGTGCGTTGCAACGGAATAAAAGAAAGGTAAAAGGTTGATACATAAGACTCGCTGACAAACTTGGCAGACCCATCTCAATCTTGAATTCAGGCAGGACCTCTCTTACTCTGACAAGTTTCTATTTAACATCGATCGCAATCTTCAAACCATAACTCGCGCTAAGGAATAAAATGTCAAGATCAACCGAGTGCCGCAAATACTTTTTTCCTTTATTAAAAATCATCATCGGTTTTCAAATTTATATGTAGATGAAACAAAAGGATTGGCTCACCCTCCAATGTCGATTGGTGAGCACGTCGTCACTCCTATTGCATGTAATGTTTCACGTAAGCTAGCTTGTTGGTGCTCATTGTATTATTATTGAATTTTCACCTGCACAATTTTGCACATATACATATGCTTCCTATTGTCCAAACCAAGCTTATCTCGATGCACACATGATAAACTTCAAAGCTAAAAACCAGATTAGTGCCTACAAAAACAAAAACATAACGAAAAAGCCCATGACATGAATCGGATGAGGCGGACCACAAGAGTAAACATTAACACCATCGCATATCAACAAAAATCCAACACCAAATCGTTGTTGCACTAAACGAACAAAAGTCGCATGTTCCAGAGCACAAATGCAATTATAGTGTTACATGAGTCGGTGCTAAAATATATACTGATTCATATCACGACCCAAAGCAAGGAGACCACTTCAATCCGATTACAAAGACTCGCAACCCTTCTTTTAAGTTACAACAATCCGAGCACGCCAAATACTTCCACCAAAACCACACCCATGCTCGATTAGATCGGCAACATTCATCGGCATTTCATCAATTTGGGTCTGTAGTATCGCTCAATGTCTCTCAAGTATGCAAATGTAATGTGTGATTATAAGATCTTTGGCATCACGATCTTTTTCCGACGATTGTCTTTGATCCAGGTTGTTAGTATCGCGGAAGAATCTTACGGCGAGAGACGCTACTTAGAACAACGAGGTCCCAAGCGAGGGTAGGCGACTGAAGCTTGCAGCCTTTAGAGTACTTGCCACCACCCAAGCCCTCATAAAGACCATCACCTTTGAGGGCACAAGAGCCTTGGATGTGCGGATGCGGTTCTTCAAATCATAGAGGCCAAGGCCCTCTTCATTGCCTCTTTCGACAGAACAAGAAAATTTCGTTAACAAAGGAGCAAGATAGATAGTTCTAGAGGGTGTCCTAGATAAAATGCACAACAGAGACTACAAATCTATACGTTGTTCACCTATCATCCTTAACAACAAGTGGCAACTGCATCCTATAATGACTTGTTTGATGACAGATGACATTATACTCATTCGCCATGCAAGAATCGCTTCAAATCAAGAAATGTTGCGAAGCGCAATCTCATCAACACTACAACTTAAACTAAATATTACAAATGTAACAATCCAATTTCACAAAATCAATTTAGGTGCAACTTACAAGATTCCAGGAATAATATATTGTGAGATGTCACATAGTTGATAGTTTCCACAAAAGCACCACATCGGTACAATGTAAACAACTAAAATGTGTCATTATCTATTTATCTTGATACAAAGAATTCTACATTAAAAGAGGCAAAGGTGCCTCTTGGTGTATATGAATGTGTGTGTATACATGAAAATTTAGAAGGCTTAGACATCAAAGTTTACTACAAGAAATAGGAAGTTATATATTAAGCTTAGTGGGACAAGATGTTATAGAGTGGAGGTATATGAGAGTTAAAATAAGTACATATTCAAGCATGTTTACGTTAAAAGTAGTGGTCGAGTTTTGTTGCCTTACCATATCTTATTTATTAGCAAATACTAATATGAAATCGTTAAGCATCAAAGGATCATTAACTATTGCGCAACAAAGTCGCAAATATTAGCTTGATGAACAAAGTAAACTTAAGTCGGCAATGAGCAAGAACCACATAGATCTGCAAATCGAACATTCAAATATTACATAAGATGCTATTATAATTTATAGAGCATAGTTGGATATGTTCATGAATACATCCAAATTCAAGTCCAAAGTTCAACACAGACCACTCATGGAAGAAAGACAACGAAAATGTAGAATAAGGTTTTATTGAAGAGCATCATCTAGTTGTCTGAAGAGTAAATAAGGTTTTACTGAGGAGCATCATCTAGCTGTCCACAAGAGTATGATTAACTATAGTCATATTCTAGGCAAGAAGAATTGACTAATTAACAACTTCCATTGGGGTTAAATGACACAAAATAATCCAAAAATAATTGGTAATCGAGCTTATATTCGAAAGGATGAGCTTTGGACAGTTTGTGATAAATAAGAAATTAAGGGCTAGTCCAGATTATAAGCAAATCTATTACTAATCATGTGTTTTGTTGAGTAGCGAGAGCATCTAATAACAAGCAATCTTTGTGCATATGAATGATAGTTGTAACTTAACAAATTGAACAAATATAAGATATATTTTAGCACTCAAGAATAATGCCTTAAGTGTCTACTTAGCAAAAGTACCTATAAGCTCACAAGGCAAGATCTCAAAAGCTGGACAAGATTATCCGTTTTAACAGAAAGTAGGGAATTAAACTATGAATCAAGAAGTAAACAATGATTTGAAATGAGGAATTGGGGAGCATGTGACATCGATTTGATGAGCTATCGGTCAATAGCTACATTCTTTTCAATTTCTTTTTCTTTTTGTTGACAAAGTTAATAGCTACATTTAGAAGATCCTTCAAATTTATGCTACTTGTCACGAAAAAATCCCAAGAACACGACATAAGGAATGCTACATCGTGTTTTTGCCGAGTTTCATGCCTTGAGCTACCATGCTGTTAGCGAACCGTGGGCATTATCCTTTTGGAAATTATTTGATTTGATTTTTATCCAAAGTTGTAGGGCAACACAAGATCACCCAATGAAAAGGATTTGTCACTTCAACTTCCTTGGGGCTAAATACTTAATTTGAAGCGCTTTATACTCATCTTACCTGCTCAACAAATATCGGGACGTATCGAGCCGCCCCATGTAGAAGCACATGAGTGCGCTCCTTCAAAGACATGAGATCCATGGGAACTCCTTGGCAGATTGTCACATACATTCACACCAAATTGATCGATCAAGCTTGCTATTGCTCGCAAATAGCGTAATCCAATAGCATACACTTCGATTTCAATCAACAACCAAAATCAAGCCATGGCGAACCTCGAAATGTCGCCGATTGCCACCTCCTCGCCCTTCTCCTCCCGACCAGCAGCAGAGCGCTCAAACATCGCCCTCTTGTACTCGTTGCTTTTATTCCGTAAGCAAACGAGCATTACGGTGCAAATACGCTAAAAGTTAGGGGATCGAAACAAAAGGGAGGAGATGGAGCGGCGAGGTCGCCGCGATGAGGAGGGCGCTACGATTCTCTCACCGCGGCGGTGAGGAGGGCGCACCTAGCAGAGTCGAGGCGCGGCGGCGCGAGGCGAGGACGCAGGAGGATCGGCGGCGGCGCGAACACCAGAGGCCCACGGCGCGGCCAACGCCATGGTGTGCGCGTAGTAGGCGTCGAGCGCCGCAGGCGATCGGCCGGACGCCGTCCGGCATCCTCGCTTCCCGCCTCCCGCCGCGGGCTCTCTCCCACCGCCGCCGCCGCGTGCCCATGGGGCCGCCGGACGCGTTGCCGCTGCCGTGTGCCTCGTTGTTCTTGCTCCTCGCCATCCTCCCCGTGTCCTTCTCGTGGCGGCGATCGAGTCGGCGGTGGAAGCTTCGATCGATCGGGAAGAGACGGGGAGAGATCAACCCTACAGCTTGGATTTGGGGAAGAAGCCTCATCTTGCGTGGGGAGGAGGCGCAAGCAGCCCAGGGAGAAGGCGAGAGGAGGGAGAGAGGACAAGGACCGACGGCACGGGGGGAGAAGAGAGGGAGGGGGCGCCAAGTACTGGCGGCGGGGGGGCTGGGGTGGGATATGGGGACTTGGCCGCCGCTGGAGCGGAGATGGAGCGGGAAACCAAGGACCGGGGCAGTGCGAGGGAGCGGTGGCGAGGGAGGCGGGCAAGGGGCGAGGAGGTCGCGGCGGCGGGCGAGCGACGAGGGGCGAGGGAGGCGCGGGGCGGATGGGGGAGAACCAACGGCGGTTTTGTGTTTTTCAGCAGTCGTGGTCTCGTGGGTGAGGTGGGACGAGAGAGATAGAGGGGTCGGGTGACGGTTTCGATCGAAGGAGATGGGAGACGGGAGTGCAGAGAGCAAACAATCGAAGGGCTCAGGTCGCACGAAAAACGATGGATCCAATTGCTCATATCGTACGAAGGAAGACGGATCGTCACCAACTCGTATTTTTAAGTAGTAGAGAAACTCGGCCAGCTCGTGCCCCGTCCACGGGTACCGCCGTACCGGTACATGCTCGTGCGCGCGTGCCGCCGGTTCCTGCTCCCCAACCCGAAGTCTAGGGTTTTACCCGCCGCCGCCGCCGCCGCCGCCATCCGCATCTCCTCCTTCCCCGCCTCCACCGCTCAACAGCCAATGGAGGCGTCGCCGGAGTGGCCGGCCCGGCGGGTCCGGGAGACCTTCGTTTCCTACTTCGAGTCCAAGTCGCACACGCGGTGGCCGTCGAGCCCCGTGGTCCCTGTTGACGACCCCACGCTGCTGTTCGCCAACGCCGGGATGAACCAGTTCAAGCCGGTGTTCCTCGGAACCGCGGCGCCGGACTCGCCGCTCGGCCGCCTGCGTCGCGCCTGCAACACCCAGAAGTGCATCCGCGCCGGCGGCAAGCACAACGACCTCGACGACGTGGGGAAGGACACCTACCACCACACCTTCTTCGAGATGCTTGGGAACTGGTCCTTTGGGGACTACTTCAAGGAGGAGGCCATCGGATTTGCGTGGGAGCTCCTCACCCAGGTATCGGATTCTTCGACCCCCGCTCGTCTCCCCGTTTTGTGTGTTCATGTGCGTATGCTTCTGTACCGTGCGAATGGATGTAGTGCTGCTTGCGTCTATAGATCTCTTTGCTGCAGATTTAGTAGCAGTTTAGCAATGGGAATTCTGGCTTATGCGCCGATTTGGGGGTTTTAGTGGTGATGGATTGGGTTTTTCGGGTGATGAATATAAATTTAGCAGGTAATGATGACTGCAGGTTGTGATTCATACGGGGATTTTGTGTTTTTGATGAAAGATACGATTGTTTGCTGGTTGTTTATGAGATTTAGCATGGGAAAAGTTTTTATTTGTGTGCCAGCCTGGATTTTTCGTGATGAAAAGTTTGACTGTTTAGAGATGAATATGTGTAGCTACAAGCAATTTAGTAAGAAAAATTGTCGTGTTATGTAGCTACAAGCAATTTAGTAAGAAAAGTTGTCGTGTTATGTCATATGTGTTATTACTAAAGTTTCGTGGGTGACTTGCTCCTGGGACGCTTCTGCCTGAAAAAATGTAACTTTGTTCTAAGTTTGTCTTGATGGAATCTGCCTGTACTCCTGTAAACCTGAACTGTTTGCCAATGTGTTGGAGTATTAATGAATCGCCTGGAAAAATAAACGATTTTGAGGGCATTAGTGCTATATTCTTTGACTCTGGCTTAACGGCCTCCAATTTAAACAGAATTGCATATCCATTGGATCATATATAGTCAATGTTAGTTGAAGGCACATTCTAATGAGTTAGTAAAATCCGTTCATTGGAATCTTGTTCTGGTCCAATACCTGTATGCTGTGTTTTTATGATGTAGGGCTTTGGACATAAATACATCTGAATAAAGAAAAATAAGAAAAATGATGTGAAAATTTTAGGTGTACAAATTGCCCACTAGTTTATGGAAATACCGGCCACCTTCTTATTGCGTACTGATTGCTATTTTGGATATGCAGGTGTACAAATTGCCTACTGATAGAATTTATGCCACATACTTTGGTGGTGATGAGAAATCTGGCCTAGCTCCGGATACTGAGTCAAAGAATATATGGTTGAAATATCTACCGAACGAAAAAGTTCTGCCTTTTGGGTGCAAGGTATAGCATGTGCTGGGTTTGTTGGTCAATGCTAGGACAGTATTTTGTATTAAGTTTACTTTTCATGTTCATTTCTCTTGAACCATTTTGTCTATTTTATTTGATTATACTGTTACTTAATGTCTTTAGTTTTTTTTTCTTATTTGCTTATTCACGAACAATTTACATGTATTATTTGAGCAGGATAACTTTTGGGAGATGGGTGACAGTGGTCCTTGTGGGCCATGCACTGAAATTCATTTTGATCGTGTTGGCAACCGTGATGCTGCTTCATTAGTGAACAATGATGACCCTACATGTATTGAGATATGGAATCTTGTGTTCATTCAGGTTAACATGCTATTTTTTAAAGTTCAGTTTTTTGGTAGATGGGTTAACCTTTAATTTTAATACATGGTCAGTTATTCTGTTTTACTTGTACATGATGTCTTTCCTTGTTTGCTCTTTCTATATACTGACTGTTTTTTATATAAAAAAATTCAGTTTAATAGGGAAGCAGATGGTGCTTTGAGACCATTGCCAGCAAAACATGTTGACACAGGAATGGGCTTTGAGCGTTTAACTTCTATCCTTCAGAATAAAATGAGCAATTATGACACAGATGTATTCATGCCAATATTTCATGCCATCCACCAAGTATGTTGGCCATATGCACTCTTGCACTTGCCTTTATGCCTGTGCACATCTAAATAATAACTGGCTGTAGTTATTAATTGATATTTAAAGAACATGATCATTCATTGATAATTTGCAAATATGCAGTTGGCTGGCAATGGAATTCAATCATACTCTGGTAAAGTAGGTTCTGATGATGTTGGCAAAGTTGATATGGCATATAGAGTAGTTGCAGATCACATAAGAACCCTTTCTTTTGCAATTGCTGATGGTTCTCAACCTGGTAAGTCCATACTGTTTTGTTGGTGATAAATGAGTAATAATGATTGCCGGATATACGTGAGTAGGGTTTATTTGCTGTGAACAGATGGAAAACCAATTATAAGACACCTAATGCCTTGTTAAGGAGCTTGCTGCCTTGCATTCTACAGTAGGATGTTTAAGAATTTCTATCTGATATCTATCCACAAGTGAGCATCTTTGTTTTGAGATGAGAAACTCACATCCCAGGTTCATAAACTTGTGCACTTGTGACATTTAGGTTCGTAATATTAAAAGTTAATTTGATATGTTCCCAAATTTTCTGTTAGACATGCGAGTTATTTTTGATTCAAGCTATGGATCTGGTACTGGATTAAAATTCATGTTTGTGGACAACTGGACATAAATAGCTAGCTATGTCCAATTTATAGGAATCTATATGAAAAAAGATGAATTACTATGCCACCAATTGACAGCCAAAATGACTAGTTTAATGGAGGCTAGCTTTTGAGACCTGCCTGTGTTGTTGTCGCCGATTCCGGCTCACCATCGCTGAATCAGCCTCCGTCTACGCCGAATCGGCCTCCCCGCCGCTGGATTTGGCCTCCCCTACGATAGATTTAGTCTCCTCCGCCTCCGGCTCCCCTCTACTACTCTCCACTGCCGGATTTTGTCTCCCCGCCGCTGCTCTGTGCTGATGGGAGGGGGCAACGCCAGGAAGGAGATGAGGCGGCAGCGGGATGGGAGAGGGGAGAGAAGGAGATAGCGAGAGCGAGGAGGGCAGTGCATCGTCGGCGTCGTAGAGAGAGAGAGGGAGAGGCGGAGGAGGGTAAGGCAAGGAGGATAAGGAAGGCATCGAGCATTGTCACATGCAGGGCAGCAGCAGTGATGGGCTCATGGGCTGGACTGGACCAGCTGGCGAGTTAAGTTCATATTTTTTTTTTTCTTTCTCTTCTCTTTTCCATCTCCACTTCCTTCTCCTTTCTCGCTCCCTCATACTGTTTCTGTTCGGCCGCCTAGGCGGGCTAGGCACTAGGCGGCCACCCTCCGCCCGCCTTCCGCCTAGCGTCTATGTGAACACTGGACGGAATGGATGTGGCAAATTTGTCTTAAAAGTGTAGGGCTAGAGCTAGATAGAAAAAATATTAGAAGCCTAGAATGGCTTATAATATGAGATGAATAATTTATGATTTTTTTTGCTGATTGTGTGCATGTGTTAGAATTTACTACTTGGCTTTACAGCTGCAAAACAGTAATCCATGGTGCATGCACATAGTTTGCAGTTATATAATATTATAGGAGTAATGGTGGGGTCACGCTGTCATGGGCGGGTACTGTTCATGTTCGTGAACAGTACATGAGGTACTGTAGCACCACATACTGTTTATGTCGGGCTCACAGGTGCATTAGTGTTGGCAATAGAGATATGAATAGTTAGTTTCCTTGTTAGTTGAGTTGACTTCCTCAGAGATCTATTCCATATAATAGAGATAAGTTTCCTTAGAGATAGAGATTGTTTCTTAAGAGTCAAGTCGGGTCGCCTTTATAAAAGTGATAGCATGTATCCATTATCAATCAAGTAAGAAAGATGAATTAATCTTGTCTCCCTCTCAAGGTTCTATCATCTCAGTCTATAGTCTAATCTCTTATCCCACCAAGCCGACGTCGCCCGGTCTTCTTCCTGGCGGTGTTTATCCCGTTATGAACTAAGGTTCGTGACATTTGGTATCAGAGCAGTCGATCCCTTCCTATGACTTCTGCTACCATGGTTATGGCGACAAATCAGACCATCAGACCTGCCGCCGAGTCGTTGGCTATGATAAAGGCTAATGCCAACAAGATGACCATGAGTACTAATGACAACAACAAGAAGATGATGGTTATCTTCCTCAACATGCATGCTACTTTAGAGAAGATGATCGTGAATCAGAAGGAGAAGAAGGCGCAACAAGAGGCGGTGGCGTTTCCAGCAACCATAGTGACGTTGTCGGAACTTGCCGCGCCGCTACCGCATCCTGCCATGGTGTTGCCGAAGCCTATCGCAGCCTTGCCGAAGTACATCGTGGCCACTGCGATGCTGCCAGGGTTGCTGCTATGCATGCCGCAGCAACTGGTGAGTTTGCTGCAACCGCACGTGTGTGAACAGTACATGTGGTACTGTAGCACCGCGCACTGTTTATGTCGGGCCCACAGGTGCATTAGTGTTGGAAATAGAGATATGAATAGTTAGTTCCCTTGTTAGTTGGGTTTACTTTTTTAGAGATCTATTCTATCTAATAGAGATAAGTTTTCTTAGAGATAGAGATTGTTTTTTAGGGGTCAAGTCGGGTCGCCCTTATAAAAGGGATAACATGTATCCATTATCAATCAAGCAAGAAAGATGAATTAATCTACTCTCCCTCTCAAGGTTCTATCATCCCGGTCTATAGTCTAATCTTTCATCCCACCAAGCCGACGCCGTCCGGCCTTCTTCCTGGTGGTGTTTACCCCGTTATGAACTAAAGTAACTCAATGTAGGTGGGTACAGTGCTACTGCAATATCTGCTATTGTTTTTAGGCTTCGTTTGGCATTGCGGTGGATTATGATAATCTCACTTGGTTGACCCGCTTTTAGATACTTGGGTCCTGGGCTAGCTGCTTTTTTCTTAAGCAAGTTGTGAAGGGATATATTATTGCGTTTCAGAACATATGAGATAAAATGTGGGAGGACAACTTCTTTTTCACAGCAGCTTTAAAAATAAGCACAGCACAGCATAACAACTGCAAACTGAGCCTTACAGGGATTTTTTTTAGTGGATCCGCCATCTGGGCCAACCTATGTACTGAGAATGGTGCAGAACTGAAAAGATTGTGATTTTATTCTTCTTATATTTACTATGCTTACTGGGTTTGTATTTCATTGTTTCTACTTTCTAATATGAGTTTCTTTTTAGGAAATGAGGGAAGAGAATATGTTCTAAGGCGTATACTTAGACGGGCCGTTCACTTTGGTCATCAAAAATTGAAGGCAAAGCAAGGATTTTTTAGTTCGTAAGAACAATCATTTGTCTGTGTTACATTCCATACCTTTATGTTAAACAATAGTTTGTGTTACATTCCATACCTTTATGTTAAACAATAGTTTGCATAACTTTATTTTAACATGGAATGCTATAAATGTAATTTAATAGGAATGATTGTAGACATGGTATGATAACAACTTAATAAGAAAAACTATTTTCCCATTAGTTAATTTTAGCGAAAATTAACTAGTTCTATTGTGAACTGGGTGTCTCCAAAGTGGTTGAGCTAATCATTTTGGACTTTGGTTTTGGGCCAGGGTCTTGGAGCTTAACTTGGAACTTTACCCATTTGAGCATGCTTGTGTGCACACTAGCATTGTGCCTATGACACTTTTGCTTTAGGTTCACATGTGCTTTTTCTTTGCTAGTATTGTTTATTTTAACTTAAGAGTGATAACGGCCATTGTCTATATATATATATTTGCAAATCTGGAACTTGAAACCATGGTACCAGGGCATATGTGATGCTATGTACCATTACAATGCAACACAGTAGAAGTATAGGTGATATTTATTGAATATTTGGAGTAGGTTAAAATATTAGTGGGCCAATAATTCTGTTAAAGGTTGTTTAGACTTGAGACTTCAAAAACAAAATTTCATGTCCTTTATGACGATGCCATGTGATTTACCATTTAGATTATATTTTTCTCACTTGAACAGCCTTGTAAATGTTTTTGTCCAAGTGATGGGTGATGTATTTCCTGAGCTAAAGGACAATGAAAAGAGGATTAAAGATATAATTAAAGGTGAAGAGGAAAGCTTCGAGAATACTCTAGCAAAGGTAATATTGTCTCCAGAAGGATTTACTTGACTGCAATTCTGCAACATTAGTTTGGTCCAAGTGAAGTTCATTGAAGCACTGAGAAGTTGCTCACCTTAAGGAGTGCTTGCGTACTTCATCCCTCTGAACGTATACTAGTCACAAAGTATTTTAGCTATTTTTTATTGAACAAACTTCAATATTTCTTATTGCTGGGGATTCTAGGGCCAGTTAATATTATTGTGTTCTTTGTACTGTGCTGAATGATCAGGTGATATGTTGTTTCGAGGGAACACATGAAATAGGAGCTTATATTGGATAATAATTGCAATCTTGGACAATTAGATTGGATTAAATTGGCTTAATTTAACCACAAGAAATAATTCTCACTTTTTTATATGCCACTGCGATTGGCAATTCAATTTGCTTTGGTTTGCACCATCCAAACTTCAATTAGGCAGCCATGATTCTATTTCTCATACTCCTGTTTTATGGGTATTTCCTAATGCATTCCCATTACTATTGAAGTGTGCAGTTACTGCAGTATCTCTGTATAAAAGTTGAGAATAAAAGCTTGCAACTGAAACTTACCTGGCATAACAATTATGAAAATTTATATTATACTTCTTCCCTGCTGTTGGCCCAGTTAATACTTGTACTGTTGGTGTAATTTTCAGGGGTATGAGAAATTTAAGAAAGCTGCAGATGCTGTTAAAGAGAATGGGGGGACTGTACTTAGTGGGCAGGCAAGTGTTTTGGATTTTGAATTTCGCTGCATTACATATTTTAGTTTTCACTGGAAGATGCTTGTTTCTTGTTTGTAAGTAGTCTAAGCCATCTAAATAGGTTATTGCGTCATCATTTTTAAGTTTGTGCCGTATGATCATATCATCCTCACTGCAGTTTGTAGTAGTCCTTTGTTTAACCTCACTTGTAAATCAATGGGGAAGTGAATACAATTTATTTCTATCTTGTTTTTGGAAATCAGATGTGGTCATGTGAAGTTTTTTTCTGACAAAACTGCAATTATTTTTTGAATACTATGAAGGTTAAATGCTGCTGTCCTGCCTTTGTAGTCTGTTACTCAAAAGTGGCATTTAAAATAAGCATGAAAGGAAGGCATCATATATTAGATTTGTCTGTGTTGTCAGATAGAGTAGTTTTCTGTGCCTCTTGGATTGCCTTTTCTTTCTATTCGTTCCATGGTATCAAATAATGTCGGAACTCAGAAATTCTACTACTACGAACTTGATCTCATCTCTTGTTCTGTACAATAATCAGGAATAAATCTTTTCCTCTCAACCATATTTTAAGAATGGACATGCAATTCACTGTATATAACTTGTCCCTTGGATCATACTTCCGTCATGTTTGTTAGCCTTGCATTAACAGCTGTTTAACTTTTCAAGTATACATTCTTTCCTTTCATGTATTGCAACTGTTATTTGTTCTTTCAGGATGCATTTATTCTATGGGACACCTATGGTTATCCAATTGATTTGACCGAGGTTAGTTCTTCATGTTTTGATCAGCAAATTTAATAGAGCTTTTATTGTCTGTTTATCTTGTATTGTTATTGTTTTCCATCCCATAGGTCATGGCAATCGACTATGGGCTGACTGTTGACATGGAGGGTTTTAATTCTTCTATGGAAGAAGCAAGGCAAAAGGCTAGGAATGCTCGTTACAAGGTTGTGTTTTGTTCCTAAGTATAAAGTTCCCCTTGTGGTGCTATTTGTTATCCAAGTACTCTTCATGCTTCCCCTTGTGGTGCTATTTGTTATCCAAGTACTCTTCATGTTTGTCTTTTCATTTAAAAATCTTGTATTTATTTCCCTTTTACATCTCTGATATGCTGCTGGTGTTTCAATCAATTGGACAGCTTTCTTCTTAATTTGTCTGATATAATTTAGATGGTAATTTTTTTTCTTCTGTTTTTCTTATATATGTTTATTTTTGCAGGCTGGGGGAAATTCTATTGTTATGGATGCTAATGCTACATCGCAGCTGCTCAATCAGGGGATTGCCAGCACAGATGATAGCCCGAAGTTCCAGCACATGGTTAGATGATTTGTTAGATTCCTTTTACTTGTGGTTCGTCTATATTGCACTTTTATTAGGTATAGTTGCTTCCAATATTCAATGTAGTAAATTTACCTGGCTGTTAGCTTCTGGCTTTTTTGCATTTTTCGTATTTTGAACTATGGTTAAACACTTAGATTTACGGTCTACTTAACTTAAAAACATTTTTCAGGAACATGAAAGTGTGGTGAAGGCTATCTATACTGGCTCAGAGCACATAGCTACTGCATCTGGTGATGAGGATGTTGGTCTTGTGTTGGAAAGTACAAGCTTCTATGCAGAACAGGGTGGTCAGGTACAACTTCCTTCTTGTCGATGGAATGTTGATATAGTCTTGAAATCTGATATCATGTGTCGTTTGTTGTGCTTCATGCCAATAATCTGCAGTAGTCCTGATAGTTCTAATTTTGTTATGTACATAATCTCACCATTTCAAACGCCAAGTTGGTGTTGTATCCAATCTCCTGAGATTAGAAGCATAATATGGGTTGCTCATACAACATAATGAAATCTTCTATGTTTTCAATTAAATTTCTACAGGTGGATGTCTCTATATAACAACAATAAACAATGCAATTTACATTCAAAGACTGTTTATTTACTAGTCATTGTTGTGCCATACATTCTATGATTCTTTTTGACCTGACGTATGAATTTTTTGGCATCAGATATATGACATAGGGAGTATTGAATGGTCATTCGGATCTTTCACTGTGAACAATGTCCAAGTATTTGCTGGCTATGTTCTGCATATTGGTTCATTTACAAAAGGTTCCTTGTCTGTTGGTGATAAAGTGACATGCAAGGTAACATTCTTTACTAACAGAATCTTTATACTGAATCAGTTCATCTGTGATATTTGCTAAATCATATTTGAATAATCCTGTTACCGTTGGTAGGTTGATTACGTCCGGCGTGCTCTGATTGCTCCAAACCATACCTGTACCCATATGCTGAACTTTGCTCTAAAGGTATGTTTCTACTCTAAAATTTACACAGATGCTCTTTTGCACTCTTGATGATTACGCCATTGTAAGTGCAGGAAGTACTTGGTGGTCATGTTGACCAGAAAGGTTCCATTGTTCTCCCAGAGAAGCTGAGATTTGATTTCTCCCATGGTATGATATGGTTCTTTTCATACTGCATTCACATGATGTATTTCCTTGCTTGTCAACTCAACTGTTAGTCCATAACAGGGAAACCTGTTCAGCCTGAAGATTTGAGAAAAATGAGTCTATAGTAAACCAACAAATAAAGGACAAGTTGGAGGTATTTGCACGTGAAATAAAATTAGCTGATGCGAAGCACATAAATGGTCTACGAGCTGTGTTTGGCGAAGTAAGTTTTCTTAGCTGAACATACCATGTTCTCATGTCTCGTTTGGCTTCTCTGTTGTTTCATGTAATGGATTTTCACATATGAATTTTGTAGATCTACCCTGATCCAGTAAGAGTTGTATCAGTTGGTCGCAAAGTGGAAGATCTGCTTGCAAATCCTGAATGCAAAGAATGGTTATCGATATCAACTGAGCTGTGTGGAGGTATATTTACTACTATCTGCTATGTACTACATTTTGTGGTTATGGTATTTAATGTTTTTAAGTGTATCAGGTACACATATCAAGAACACTGGAGATGCTAAAGCATTTGCTCTCTTATCTGAGGAGGGTATTGCGAAAGGTGTTCGGAGGATAACAGCTGTCACTGCTGAATGTGCCACCCAGGCAATGATGTTGGCATCATCTATTGATGCTGATATCAATGAAGCATCTAAGTTGGAGGGAGCCATATTGGAAAAGGTACTAAGCTTTTTCTCTTGTGTATTTGTGCATCTTCCTAATGTGAGTTGCAGGGTTGAGATAGAATTGGATATTAATAAAAGGTGTTCTGATGTATACCTCTTTCATGAGAATTATTCTGTGCTTAGCCATTATATGGATAGATGATGTAAATTATACTTTGGAGACATTTCCTTTTGATCTATTTTTTATTAGATCTCACAATGATGTTTCTTTATTAGAAAATTGCTTCCATCAAGAGTACACTGGATGCAGCTGCTATCCCAGCTGCAAGAAAAGCTGATCTAAGAGGCATGGTCTCAAAGTTAGAGGTCAGTAAATGCTTCTTTTCAGCTGTCACATCTTCTCAAAGGAAGAGAACAATTACTTCAGTATTATTTTATTAGTTGAGTTTTGGGCTGATTGCAGCTGTTGCATGTCTCAGGATCAACTTAGGAAGGCCAAGAAGAAAATGGGTGAAGAAAATACCCAAAAGGCTGTGAACACTGCAATGGACGCTGCAGATGCTGCTCTTTCTGAGAGAAAGCCATTTGTTGTTGTGCACGTTGATGTGGGTCTTGATACCACAGCTATCCGGGAAGCAGTTATCAAAGTCAAGGACCAAAAGGTCAGTACACAACAGTAGATACAACATCTCCAACCTATTGTATCTAGCGGTCCCAAAACACTGGCCTACATACTACACATCAAAACGCATGGTGGTGACACTGCCTAGACCCCAATGGTTTTTTTTTTGCATGTGTATTGCCCCTTGGTTCCTGGGAGAAACCGTTCCTCATGCAAAATACAGTTTCATTCTCATCTTTTCCACCTCAGCCAAAATCTACGTTTCAAGGTTTTAGACACATCTAAAGTGGGAGGGGAGATGCCCTTAGACCACAAGTTGTTGGTGACAACCCCAAAGGTAGTTATTGTGAGGTTTAGCCACATTTTGAAGTAGGAAAATGTACGACTTACACCAAGCGTTTTTTTAGTATTAATTCCAAAAATCACTTATTCCTTTTGTCAACTCTCGGATGTGGTGAACATTATGGGTTATGTTGTCCAGGAATTGCCAATAATGCTATTCAGCACAGATGGTGCATCAAACAAAGCTATTATCTATGCTGGTGTGCCTCCCAATGCTCCCAGTGGCTTCAAGGTGTTGGATTGGCTTACCCCTTCAATTGCACCTCTCAAGGGAAGGGGAGGTGGCGGCAAGAATGGGATTGCCCAGGGGCAGGTAAGCACGCACGCCATTCTTTAATATTTAAGGTCTGAGTGCAGAAAGTCTAGTGATGATTACCTAAATTCTGGAAATTCTGCGATGCAGGGAAGTGACGCTTCTCAAATCAAGGAGGCCATGGAGCTTGCCACCCAGATAGCTTCAATGAAGCTGAGCTGATTAATTTGTGTATACCTGGATACACGAACATTAAATTAATCAAGAATTCGATTAGACGTGTTTTGACCGTTTCATTTGTACCGTACTATTTGGACCATAAGGAAATGAAATTATGAATACAGGAGGGTGGACTGCAGTTATCGTATTGTTACACCTGGCTTGTGAAGCTAAGCAAAGCCACAATTTCGTCAGAATTTATCTGTGCGTAATGTGGCTTAAATTGTTTCAGTGAATTATGTAGACTTCTTTAATATTGGGTTCTTTGGATATCTTTCAAATCCCTGTCGACCCAATTGCACTGTATCATATGCATCTGACCTAGCTAAACTGCTATACAAAATGAAATAGAAATATGTGCTGACAACATGAAAGATGGGCACGTTCGGTTCCTTGCCAGCCCAAGGAACTTCTCGCCTAGCAATGCTAGCTCAGGACCATCTTGTTTGGACTTCGGATAGCTTTGATTAGCACTCTCCCCCGGCTTTACGACGTTTGGTTTGGAAATTCCTGCCCGAGTAGTAGGAACGCCCGTTATTTCTTTGTTCTTGGGAGATAGTCGATCTGTACTTTTCCCCCTTTGCTGTGCTCTTGTTCCTACAAGTTGCACTACTACAAAACATGCTATAGTGAATGTCTCATCACAGACGATTGTTAATAATAACTGTCTGTAATATGTAGCGATGATTAGAACCGTTTGTGATATGTAATTATCATGGATGATTTTTAATTAGAACTGTATGTGATAATATCATATTAACACGAACTGTCTGTGATATGCGGCCATTAAACACTCGGCCGTCTCGATAGATCTCTCTGAGCCTCCACCCCTCTCCGTTTCAGCCGCCACCCCTGCTGCCTCCTCCCCATTGCGCCACCTCAGAGGAGTCCCAACCTGAGGAGGAAGGGAAGGAAGGAGGCAGGGACAAGGAAATTGAGGAGGAAGAAAGGAGAAGGGAAGGAGAAAGAGAGGAGAAGGAATTAAAGGAGGAAGAAGGATCTTGTGAGATATTTGGGATCTTCGTCGTGAGATGCAAGGGTAACAATATGTAATCCTCTATATTTGTTGTAGGTTAATCGCTATTCAATTTGTAGTATGTTTGGTTAGTAGGAAGAGTAGTTGCGTGTATTAATCTAATTTAACACTAATTTATTACGTGTGTGACGTAGATGGACCGAAACTGGATGTACGTTGAGAACCATGTGAGTGCAGAGTACATTGATGGTGTGTCTTCTTTTTGAAGAACTGCCTAGCAAAATATGTTGAAGAGGGGGATAAAATTTATATACTGTCAATGCATCGATTGCGATAATCTTAAGATGTTTACCAATCCTGCGCAGATCGAAGCGCACTTGATTCGAAGGGTTTCAAAGAGGAGTATATATGTTGGACCAGTCATGGTGAAGAACGGATTATACCAGAAGGAAGTAACATCATCGAGGGAGACAACGATATACTAGATGTGGACTGTGCTTTCGATGAGGATAGGTCGCACGATGATAATCTGGATCAGATGCTACGCGATGCAGAAGAAAACTATAGTGAGAGAGAGAGTTTGGTAAATTCGAGGGTTTAATGGAGGATTCGGGGGAAACCTTTGTTTCCTAGCTGCAAGCCGGAATACACAAGATTGTCATCTGTGCTTGAACTGCTGAAATTGAAGGCAAGCAATGGTGATGAGGGCATCCCTACTACTACTACCATATCTCCAAGTGTTCGTGAAACACCAACAGGTCCAATGACTAGAGCACGAGCCAAGCTTTTAAATAAACAAGTGAATTTGTTTCTTAATGCACTTCCTTCTATTGATGAGAACAATATACTACCTCATTCTAGTATTTTATGCATAATTAGGTATGAGGAGGGAACCAGCAATGGAGAAGAACTCCTGTCGGCTAGCACTCCAAGAGGAGGTCCATGCATTCAAAAGAAGTCAGACTAAGTCATGAGATCAGCCGAGGGAGTAACACCAACCAAAAGTCCTAGTCACGACATGTACTGACCGAAGGGGCCAATGGCCAAGATGTCCTCTAGTCCTTCGTGGCATGCGTGCCAAAATATTGGCTGAACATGTTTTGGTCATGTAATTAGTTTTCTTTAGTCGATCAATAGTGGGTCATTAATTTAGACCAATACGTGTAGCAATTGTGTCCAGCCAAACTCAGTTTAAACCGGCCCAAGGCCCATGCGTGCATGCTAGCGTAGAGGTTGGGGCACCTTAAGTAGCCGCTGCCCTGTCCTCTGTAGCGCACAAAGATTTTTGAGATTAAATAAAAAAAAATAGATTGCTTTTCTTCTTGATAGCCCATGGCATCAATGGAAAAATTGAGAGTTCTTGTTAATTGAGATCGTTCAACCTTTCCGCTAGGAATTGGGAGCACGATAGGGCTTCGCTTGATGGTCGTGAAGTTCGGCGTGTGTGTTCTTGCGAATTAAAGAGTGTTCGTTCTTACATTGGCAACGGAGGATCACTACGATTCGAGAGGCCGCACGTGAGTATTTTGATCCTACGTCGAGAAGATCGGGCGACCCTGTATCATCTTGGTATCAGAGCGCGGTTGACTCGGTAGGATTACTTATCCCTAGATTAGATTAATTTTATTTACTATTCTTAATACCTAGAGTCCATAAACCGAAAATTGCAACAAAAAAAAATTCCAAACCCTAGTTTTTGCATCTGTTATTTCCTGTGAGTTTATTTAGGTTTTAATCCAATATAATTTTTGTTTAGTGTTGATCGTAGTGTTCTTTTACGTTGCTTAATCTTTGTGTCCAATCAAAAAAAAAAGTTGGTCCGCGATTGCTACAGTATGCGCCGCCATAGTATTTTCAGGATCGCTGTTCGCTCTGCTACGGCCCGCGATTTGCTACTGCGTCCCGAGTCTGCTACAGTATTTCATCAATCCGTGCTGCAACAGTAGTGTGCTACAGTGTTTCTCGTCGCTGCAGTGCCATGGGATGTTACGTGTTACAGTGTTTCCCATCGCTACAGTGCCCGAGGGCGTTGCAGTGCCACGAAACGCTGCATGCTCCGTGCCTGCTAGTTTGCTACAGTGCGCATGTAGCTACAGTGATTTCAGGGTGCTACATTACCGCGCCGAGAAAATTTCAGCGAATGCCTTTTATTTATCTTGAGACTAGCTTTTGACATTGCATTAAGGGCTGCTCATTAAATTATTTTTTATACTTGTTGGATATCTTGGACCTGTGCAACAAGAGGAGAAGCTAAACTTAGTTCGGCTAAAGAGAGAAAAAAAGCAGTTAAAAAAAATCAAAACCGCATATACCTAGTCCATATTTCCTCCTTTCGGCAGTCCTCAAAACCAGGGAGGAGGCATATTAGGCCCATGTGGTTGTGATTAAAAAAAGAAGAAGAAAAAAAAGAAAAGAAAAGAAAAAAAAGAAGAAAGAAAGCCTTAGCCGAATTTAGGTGAGTTAACCCTAGTCCATATTTTCAGATTATGTGTATTTAATTTTGAGCAATCTTGTGCCCTTACATTTCATATTATTGCAATTGGCTAGCGTCTCTCTTAGGACTTGGTGCAAAACGAACTAGTTTTCATCTTAATTTCAGATTGTATCTAATTAGCTCATTCCTTTGTTGTATTGAGTCACATTTATCCTTGCGTGCGTGTTCATACACTTCACTTAAATCCTTTGGATCAGCACTTGGGCAAAATATTCTAGCTTGGATTATTACTTAGCTTTACAACATCAAGAATTTCAGATTGCTAGGATATACACCTCCATACCAAGCTCCACCAAATGACCGTTGTTGTGCAATTGTGAACACTCTTAAATTTGCTTGATCATCACTTTGCCATTGTAGCTTCCACCAAGTGTTAGTTTCTTTTGGCCTTAATTCACTTCGGAAGGGTAAGAATTTTACTTGGGAGAAAAAAAAGAGAGAGAGAGAGAGAGAGAGAGAAAGAGAGATTGAGTGAATTTTACTAATCATTCATATACATTCTTACTGTTTGTGTTTTCTTTTGCACAATCTAACCATGTCAGGTGGAGAAGACAACTATGGTGAGAAGCATGATGTTGATCTTAATGCCCCGGTGACTCGCTTCCAGCATCAGGCATTGAGAAGTACATTGCAACAAGAATTTGTAGCTGGCACTACTGCAATGGGGGAAGAACTCAAGGCGGATATGCAGGATCTTCGCATTGATCTCAATCAACAAATGAATGTGTTGCATACGGGCATCATGAATGATGTCATACGAGCACTTCGTTAGCAGCAAGAAGAAGATAGTGTGCATCTATCGGCTCACATACCTCCACGAGATGAGAAGGTCGCTGCACGATTCGCCTAGAATGCTCAACAACGGCGAGACCGTGTGGTGGCACAAGCCATACGACCACCTCCGCCTAGGAGAGGAGGTGGGGGAGGCGCCCAAGGACCCGGAAGGGGCCGTGGGCATGGTGGCCAAGGTGGGGGACCACCTCACTTCGACAACAACAACGACTTGTACCACTACGATGATGGATACCACTGCCGACACCGCCACAGCAATGAACGGTCTCATGAAGAGAAATTTGGTAAACTTAAATTTACTATGCTAACATTTTCAGGTACACATGATCCCGAAGATTATCTCACTTGGGAGCTCAAGGTGGACAAGGTGTTCTGTATGCATAATTACTTTGAAAAAAAGAAAATACACATGGCTGCACTTGAATTTGATAAATATGCACTCATATGGTAGGAACAAGTTCAAAATCAAAGGAGAGAGTACGACGAGCCTCCCATCACTACGTGGGAAGAGATTAAGTATCACATGAGAGCGAGGTTTGTTCCTAAACATTACAAACGTGATTTATTTGATAAATTACAACAAATGAAGCAAGGAACTCTCACGGTGGAGGAGTATTATAAAGAGATAGAGATGGCCATGATTCGAGCTAATATATTTGAGCAAGAAGAACAAACAATGGCTCGCTTCCTTGCTGGTTTGCACCCTCCCATCAAGCGCATCACCGAATTTCAGTCCTACAACAATATAGTGGAGTTGGTGCATCAAGCAACCAAGGCTGAAAGGCAAGTGATGAGGACATGACCCCTATGGATATAACCATATTTACTATGCTTACTGTTCCAAGTTTAAGAGCTCGTACGCTTCACTTAAATTATCAGGTGGGCTTGTTTTTAGGAGTGTCTTTATATTATATGAACTATATGATGCTACCTAATGATGAAATATATATATATGTGCAGCACCATGTCACTTTTGTTCTAAGACAAGCAAGCAATTCGAGCTGGACCTGTTTTGGAATCCAGTTCGGCCTCCAGAATCAACCTGACAACACCAACTTAAAACAGACATAACTTTCACATACGGAGTCCGTTGGAGGTCCACGAGTACTTGATTGAAAGCTTATTTCGTCCTCTTTCAAACGGATCCGGCCTCACCTTCAAATTCCTTCTGGACTGATCGCAATCATCTAAAGAAGGCATCATATCACCTGTTTGGGCCAATCTGGGCTTTGTAATCGAACTCAACTTGGCCCATATGCCGGCGGCCCACCTAGAGGCGTGGTTACTGTTCACGTGAACAGTATCCCACGAGTTTAGTCCCTCCCCGCTATTTCTTTTAGATTTGTGGCTCTTCCTCCCCTATATAAGGAGGCCACACCCCCTCTAGTTTTCTTGGATTTCGTTGAGTTAAGGTTTAGCCATTGTGCAAACTGCATTTCTTGATTGTGTCGGATGACCACTGTCAAGATAGCTTTCGGAATCCCAATTTATAAATATTTCAATCCATATTTGCAATTTCAGATTGCGTTTATCTTGTTCTTGCGTGTTCTTCGATTGCATGCAGGAATAGGCCTTCGTGGTCAGGTTGATCGCGTTTCCAGCACGGTCAATAACGTCGCGGAGTTGGTTCAACGATTGCTAAGGCGCAAGCGTCGTCGTACGGTTGTAGTCGGATCGCGAGAGTCACCTCCACCAAAATCGATATTTATCAATCTCATCGAAAGATCGGAATCCCGCCTCTATCAGGTGGTATCGAGCTTGATTGATCGGTGAGATTTTCCGTTTTCTAGTAGTAGATTCGTTTTCATACCTAGAGTCCAGAAAATTGCCCAAAAAATTATTGCATCTATCATCTGTACTGAACCCCTTTGAGCCATTGCAATTTTCTTTTCGGTATTTTGCTTGTTGAATCATTGGTTGCATCGTCGTGTCTAGTTGCTGATTTCTAGTTCTAGTTATTGTCTAGTTAGTCTTTGTCTAGTTGCATCTCGTGTTTCCTTTGCGTCGCTTGATCGTTCTTTTAGGGTTATTAGTTTTTGCATCTAAAAAAAGAAAATTCGTGGGTTAGAACTCCTTTAATCCGCACCAAAAATAGAAAATTCGTATGGTTGTTAATCCAAAAAAAGAGAGAATTGTTGTGATCTTTTGGGAGAGTTGATGTTATTTGCGACTTGCGGCAAATCCTAGGGTCGGCCAAATAGTAGAAGGAGAAAGAGGCAACCGTAAAAACAAAAGCCGCGGTAGAAAAAAAGAAGAAAAAGAAAACGAAAAGAAAAGTGCATAAAAATTAGTGGAGACCTTCTACACATAGCCACAAGCTTCCATAAAAAAATTCAGCAAGTTTGGCCCACGGAATCAAAAGATATAGTCATTTCAAGATTGAACACGAGACGGTTTTGAGTCCGAGTAGGATTCCGTTTTCCGAGACACTTTCAGTAAAATAGGCATAACTTTTGCATACGGCGTCCTTTTTGACGTTCTTGTGCTCGTTTCGAAGCTAATGACGAGGTGCATCTTTTCTACCTAAGCCACTAGTTGCCCTCCAGGTGCCCCAAAATCGGCCATCTTCGGCTCCGAATTCGCGTTGCAAGTTTTCAGTTTCTGTTTTTGCCGTTTCCTTCGATCTTCCTTTCGGAATTTGGAGTTCGCCTCAACTGCAAAGTTGTAGATCTCATTTAAACCTTTCAAAAGTGTATATATAAGCCATATAAAACTTTGAGTTTTCATCTCTTTAGACTAGTTATTGTTTCTGCTCAATCTAGAGGGTTGTTTACATTGCACGTTATTGCATCTTTGTGCTCTACATCGTGTGAACAATCTTGTGCCCCTACACAGAGGTTTGAGTAGTTGACTAGCGTCTCTCCTAGCATTTGGTGTGAGAATTTCCTTTGCTTGCATCAAGTCACATTAATCTTTGCGTGTGTGTGCATACACTTCTCTTGATAGGCTTTGATTAGCTAGCTTTGATTAGGCTAGGATCAGCAATATTGACTAGTACTTTGAACATTTATTCAACTTGCATTTGCTGAATTGATTGTTGCTAATCTTTGCTACCATACTTGAGCCTTCCCAGCTACACCTCTTCTACACCGTACAGGTTGAGCTTCTCCTAGCAATCGCTCCATCCAATCTTCGAAGATACGTTGACATCGTTGGATGTCGATCACCCCTGTTTGCTTGGTAAGAATTGGTAAGAACTCGATAAAAGGCTTGAGTGTGAGTGACTTTTGAACCACCACATCCTAGTAGTTGCTAGAGACATATGCTTGTTTTCTGCTAACCATGACAGGTTCAAGATCACATAGTAGAGAGTTTCGGGAGATCAACAACACCATTAACTCATCTCCTGTGCCTGAACGAGGTAAATTTAAGTATGCATTTCCATCCTTTTTGGTAACTTTGATCCCGATGCCTATGTTGGTGGGAAATAGCATTAGAAAAAGAATTTGAATTTTATGATTGGTCTGATAGGCAAAAGATTAGAGCTGCCACTAGTGTTTTTGTTGAGGATGCAATACTTTGGTGGAAGTATTTAAATAGACATGGAAGAGTGCCTCAAACTTGGAATGCATTAAAGAAGCTTTTGAGAGATGAATTGTTCCTAAATATCATGTCGATTATTTACTAGCTAGATTGCAACGTGTAAATCAAGGTAGTAGAACCGTAAGGGAATACTATCATGAATTGAAAACTCGTTTGTTGCGTTGTGGTTTAGAGGAACATGTCAAGCTACGAAAATAGATTCTTAAGTGGACTTAATCAGGAATTCAGGACCTTCTTGTTCATAAAGAATATAATTCTCTCTCTCATTTGTTTATACTTGCTGTAAGGTTGAAAGTCGATTGAGGAGAAATTAAGAATACATGATGATAGGAAACATCGAACAAGCCTATGTTTGTGTCTTTTACGTAACTAACGACTTGCGGGAAGTTGAGAACCATGCCAAGAGGAAAATGAGTTGATTGCACCACCTACTCCATTGGTTGAGAAGGAAGATGAGGAGATGGAAGTGCCTACATCATCTGAGGAGAGCCAAAAGGTAAAGATCATGGTGCTATCATCACTCAAGGTGAGTATGATTTTGAAGAACTACATTTGTCCACTTGTTCATGCTATTTTAGAGCAAAATTAGTGGAAAACAATTCGATATGCACATATTTCAAGTAGAGAATACAGACTGCATTGATTTGATTGCACCATGTGATGAAATAATTGAATTGCATGCTGTTTTGAGTGATTTATGTGATGCGTTAATCGCATATAATGATAATGTGAAATTGGTTAGACATAAAGAAATTTTGACTAGAATTTCTCCTGCTGATTCTTTGTGTTACATTATGTTGGATTTACCTATGAAATTGTCACATGCTATGGAGAAAGTTTCTGAAATTGTATGTTCAAAATGCTTGTCTAGTGCCTACACCCTTGGGTATAAGTTTAATTTGATTGGAGATTATGGTGTAGACAATCAATTTATTGTTTATCGAATATGCATAACTTGTGATTACATGGATAAATTAAAGCTTGCTGTTTTGAACAACAATTCTTGTGTGCTGAATCTTGTTCAATATGAGAGTAAAATAAAATTTAGTGCTCATCCTATGCCTATGTGTTCACCTTTTATTACACCATCTAGTGTGGACAATCTGAATGAAGATGTTGAATTATGGAAGAACTTACAAATCTTTTCACCATTGCTAGATGAATTTGCTATTGCTCGATTGAAATCTGATTATATAGATGAATTTTGTTTGATTCCAAAAGTTGTAGATTTGCCCATATGTGCTACCCCGCAAGTTTACAACTTGAGATTTGAATTGCATAAACGCTTCACTTACATTTGCAAAACTAGTTGCAATAATTGTTGTGTGAGAACTTTTGTTTTGATCATTCACATATATGATTACTCTTGGGTTAATAATACAATGATTTTTATGGTCGTTGTTGTCTTTTAACATTAATTGTGCAACAACGAAGAACCGTTAAAACAGATGACATATACATATACCATGCATACACTTTGGCTTCTTTGTTACCCTATTTTCAGCTTAACAAAAGCCGAGGACGGCTTTGTTTTCAAGAAAGGGAGGATGATGAGGACATGACCCCTATGGATATAACCATATTTACTATGCTTACTGTTCCAAGTTTAAGAGCTCGTACGCTTCACTTAAATTATCAGGTGAGCTTGTTTTTAGGAGTGTCTTTATATTATATGAACTATATGATGCTACCTAATGATGAAATATATATATGTGCAGCACCATGTCACTTTTGGTCTAAGACAAGCAAGCAATTCGAGCTGGACCTGTTTTGGAATCCAGTTCGGCCTCCGGAATCAGCCTGACAACACCAACTTAAAACAGGCGTAACTTTCACATACAGAGTCCGTTGGAGGTCCACAAGTACTTGATTGAAAGCTTATTTCGTCCTATTTCAAACGGATCCGGCCTCACCTTCAAATTCCTTCTGGACTGATCGCAATCATCTAAAAAAGGCGTCATATCACCTGTTTGGGCCAATCTGGGCTTTGTAATCGAACTCAACTTGGCCCATATGCCGGCGGCCCACCTAGAGGCGTGGTTAATGTTCACGTGAACAGTATCCCACGAGTTTAGTCCCTCCCCGCTATTTCTTTTAGATTTGTGGCTCTTCCTCCCCTATATAAGGAGGCCACACCCCCTCTAGTTTTCTTGGATTTCGTTGAGTTAAGGTTTAGCCATTGTGCAAACTGCATTCTTGATTGTGTCGGATGACCACCTGTCAAGACAGCTTTCGGAGTCCCAATTTATAAATATTTCAATCCATATTTGCAATTTCAGATTGCGTTTTATCTTGTTCTTGCGTGTTCTTCGATTGCATGCAGGAATAGGCCTTCGTGGTCAGGTTGATCGCGTTTCCAGCACGGTCAATAACGTCGCGGAGTTGGTTCAATGATTGCTAAGGCGCAAGCGTCGTCGTACGGTTGTAGTCAGATCGTGAGAGTCACCTCCACCAAAATCGATATTTATCAATCTCATCGAAAGATCGGGAACCCCGCCTCCATCAGCAAGTGCAACAAGATATGAGAGCAACAAGAACATCATCATATACACCCCATTCAGCACCTACAGGAGGTAAACCCACATGCCATTTCAATTCTTTTAAAACTAATCAATCTAGTGGAACTTTTGCTCCTAGTACCAGTGCTGCACTAGGCGGAAAAAATGCAACAACACCTATTGCCAAGAAGAGTCCAGTACCTTCTACCTCATTTTCAGTGGGTTCTACAGCAAGAAGTAGTGCCATACAATGCTTCAAATGCCTTGGACGAGGTCATATGCAAAAGGATTGTCCAAATAACAAGGTTATGTTACTTTTGGAGAATGGAGAGTATGACTCTACTAGCGAGGAGGAAGGTGATGCCCTTGCTGATTTTGAAAGATTTGGAGATGTGCATGAGGAAGGACAAGGGGTGGAGGCGCATGAGGATGGTTTTTGTGACCCCGAGTCTGGTCCTATCCTTGTGTGTACACCGACGGTGTTGAGTGTGCAAGCAAAACCAACTCATGAGCAGCGCTGCAATCTTTTCCAAACAAGAGCTCAAGTGAGTAAAGATGGTAAGTGTTGCAAAGTTATTATTGATGGTGGAAGTTGCCACAATTTAGCTAGTAAAGAACTTTGCACTAAACTTAGGTTGTAATACAAGAAACATCCACATCCATATCAAATTCAATGGTTGAATAATTGTGAGGACCCGGAATATTTAACTAGTAACACTTAACCTCCAAATGGTTCTAGCATTACTAATTAAACATTCTAAGCCTCGATGGACATATGCTTCCCAGAATTGCAGCATATGCACATCATCACAAAATTACACATCATTTTCATACAACATACATCACTAAGTTCAACAACGACATACATAAAGTAAAGTTATTACAAAAGAGCCGACCGGCCAAATAGAACAATATACAAGAATGACAGCGGAAGCAAAAGGTGCCATAAGATGGCTAGAACAAAAGTCGACCGGTTAGCCACACAACCCACAAGGCAACCGACCGGGCCGCCAAGCTAGACGCCTCTAAGGCTATCACAGCACAACTCACAGAAGTGAGGCCCCTCAAGCTCACCTTCTTCCTCTGCAACAAATACATTTAAGCAAGATAACTGAGTACACAAAGGTACTCGCAAGACTGACGTGTGGAATAGCAGACCTATTCATATGCTATATGCAGGCTCATTTAAGTGGAGGTTATATGTCTCATTTTGCACAAAGCCAACTTCATTTGCAATAATGTAATACATTTAAAAGCAAGTTTGCAAATCTGTTTTGATGTTGAATATAACAGCGAATTAAATAATAAATACAGGTAAGCACCTGAAAGTGACTATCCCAATAGCCACCACAACATAGCACGAATCCCCGATTCGTACCACCCATCAAGTTTTAATTAAAAGGTTGTAGTCTAACTCTTGAAAGACCTTGCCAAGCGTGTCCATAACCTAGGACGAGGCTATTCGAATAGTTTTAACCCTGCAGGGGTGTACCAATGTACCCACACTTGCATCGCCTTTAAGCCACAAAGCACACTTAGAAGGTATGCCAAGCACACTAAGTCCTACGAGACGCTTTCCAATATTGTGCATTGACTATGAGCCGCTCGTATGGATCGGAATCAATACGCTTACATTGCAAGCCGAAAGACAACCAGCCATCACGGGGGAAGCCTTTCGGACACTACAATGCTCCCAGCACCATCCCTCCTGCGACTCCCTACGACCCGAAGCCAATACACGCCAAAGTACTAAGTCAAGAGAGGTCCCATACCCTCTAGTGTGGTTAGCACGCTAAAATACTTGGTTTAGTGTAACAAGATGTTCGGTCCTTGTTGACCCGGGCACCATTCCAGTCACACCCAGAAATCACACCGTCTTACCATTGTGCCCAAGTACAAATCTTTTTGCTTTTAGTTTTTGGGTTTTTGCAAATTGAACATAGCATCAAGCCGAAATATAGATACATAGTAAGCATTTGTGTGATCAAGGTTATCGACAAGTCGATAACCGCCTATTTCTACCAGAAGCTAAGCATGGCTAAGCAATTTATTCGCAACTACTAAGTGACAAGAGCTCATCCACGAGCCCTAATCACAGCAATAACCTAGGCTCACGGTAGTAGAGAATAATCATTTGCTAAGGAAATGCATCTACTAGGCCAACTAACGACAATAGTTTAACACAAAGTAGCAATGCATACATAGAATTTGTAATCAACATAAATACTTAAAATACTAGGATTAACATGATCAAACTGCTTGCCTTGCTGGGATTGGTCTTGCTGCAGAGGGGAGTGCTCAGGTTCAAAGTTTTCTTCGGAACCTAACGCGAAAAGGCGATAAAAACCGATAAGAACGAAGAACACCAAAAGGAACTCAATAGCAAAGAACATCCAAATCCCATGAAATTTCTACAGCAGCTAGAGGTTGATTTTAGACAATTTTAGAAACAAGAAACACTTCATTTGAACTTAATATGAAAAAGTTATGCCCTAAACAATTTCTCTCAGTCCGAAAATCCTAATTAAATTAATTTCGGTTACTATTCAAGGCGACAATTTCTAGAATGATCTGGAACTTGAAATTTTTATGGTAGGTAGATATGGTTATCCTAACAACAGCAAAACTGAGTTTGCACAATTTGGAGTTGAAATGGATTAGTTATGATTTTTCTAAGTTCTAAAACTAGTGAATCATTAATTCCAGTGACAAGGATCATATGAAGACCTATTCTATATTACAGTACATTCCTAGTGGGTTTTAACAAAACTTAGTTTGCTCAGTTTGGAATTACAGAGAATAAGTTATGCATTTTACAAGTTTTCAATGAATTTCTAGACAACTATTTTCACTAAACAAGCTCATGTAGTTAAAGTCATTTTCTGCTACATAATAGTGCCTAAATTCATTCTCAGATTAAAGTTCATTCTATAACAGAGCTACAGCAACTGGAATCATTCAAAAAGGAGCTAAAATGACAAAGTTATGCACTTTTGAAATTTGAAACATTAAAAGACTTAGAAAATGTGAGCTCTCGGGAGGTCCAAATGAACTGAAGGAAAAAGAAGAGGTCGTGGGCCGTTGATCTTGCATCGCAGGCCACGGACCTCGGCACTGGCGCACAAAAGACCTCCTCCCGCTGCGGGAGGTGCGGACCGTTGAGATCGATCCAGCGGCCACGACCAGTGCATGCACAGCGCACGCAAAGGAGGTCCTCGCGCCTAACAGAGGTCGTGACCGTCAGATCAAGATCTGGCGGTCCCGAGCACTAGGGGAGGTCCTAAGGTTAAACCTACGGAGGGAGGTCTGGACGGCCAAGATCTCACGGAGGAGGTCTTCGACGGTCTAGATCTAGCGAGGGAGGTCTTTAACGGTCACGATCAAGTGAGGGAGGTCTAGCCCGTTAGATCTAAATCTAACGGTTGAGACCTGAGGAGGAGGTCCTGAAGCTACGGATCTAAAGGAGGAGGTCCTAGACGGTCAAGATCTCCCAGGGGAGGTCTTGATCGGCTGGGATTTACACGAGGAGGTCTTGGATGGCCAAGATCTACTCGAGGAGGTCCTATGCGATAGGGTTTTAACGGGAGGAGATCTGGACGGCTCAGATTAGACATAGGGAGGTCCTGAACGGTCCAGATCGACGCGAAGGGAGGTCCTGAGACTAAGGACTAAACAAAGGAGATCTAACGCTCAGATCTAAATCTAGGGAGGTCGTGCACGGCTAGGATTGCGCCTAAAAGGTCATGAGCGGGGTTTTCTTTGTAAAAGACCAGGGGTGGCTTTTTACAAGGAGGACCCCGAGGGTGGTCTAGGGGTGGTCTTTGCAAAATGACCAAGGGGAGGTCTTTTTGCAAAGAGGACCTCGGTGGAGGTCCAGGGGTGGTCTTTAACAAAGAGGACCTCAAGGAGGTCTTTTGCAAAGAGGACCCCAAGGCGGAGGGTGATCCTAACGGCTGGGATTTAACCTACGGTGGTCTTTAATGACCAGGATTTCAGAGGGGAGGTCCTGACACTAAGAAAATACACGGAAAACCCTCTACGGTACAGATCTACTAGGAGGTGATCTTAAACGGCTGAGGTCAAACTAGGGGGAGGTCTAGAGGCTTAAACTTTTCGGAAAGGAGTCAAAGGCTCGGATCTAACCTGGGGAGGTCGTGGACGGCCACGATGAACCCGAGGAGGTCCAAGGACTTAGCGGCACGTGCGCTATGCTGACCAGACAGCATTAAAGAGCAACCTCGGACAACATTAATGCTAATCATAAGACCACGATTCCTGTCCGAGTACGACATGGCAAAACACGAGTTTGGTTCCCAGTTCACCGCCGGCGATGGGGGCCTCGCCGGCGCCGACCAAGGGCACCATTACACTCACAATAACGTCGCGGACCTACCAGGGACACTCTCGACGGCGGCGACGGCCTTGAACGCCGGCGAGCCGGAGATAGGCTAGGAAGAGGACATATAGTTCTTTAATCTAACTGTTGGATTTCTTATAGGATTCTTTTTTTTGTAATCTTTTGGTTGTTTTGTTTTGTTGACCTCTGTATGATCCAAATTCGGTGAGTCTGGTTGAATTGCTGAAATTTTGGATTGATTCTCTGTCGCTGGGGTCATCTATGTTTTAGAAACTAGACTGAAATATTGAGTCACGAACTCCATGTGTTTCATTGTGTTGGACCGGCCATGGGCATTTATGGTACTTTATAAAGTTTCTCTCTCCTAATCACTCGGATATATTATTTTAATGACAGAAGTGTCTAATAGTAAAATACCACAAAATGTTAGTGTCTTTTGACAAAACCACGTTTTTTTAGATGTCCGCCCGCAAAGAACGCAAAAGCTTAGTGCTTGTAGCCAATTTTCCCTATATAAAGCGATCAAACAACACGAACAATTGACTTTTTTCCTTTCGAAACAGAACCCCATTTGGAGAAAAATCAATATGTCGCTGTGATCGCTTGCTTAAGCACCAGTGCATCCGTTTCAAAGCATATATATATACCCCATACCCAAGCGGGCTGATATTTTGATTGCGTGGAGCAATGCTTCAGCTTCTGCTTGCATAGCACCAGCAAACACCTGTCAAAGAACCTGCTCCAGCGCTACCAGTACTTCACCACGATAGTTCCTTACCACAAAACCCCAACCGCCTTATCTCGATTCCTCCCGAAATGTCGCATGAATGTTAATTTTCACTTCAGTCCCATTTGGCGCCATCCAGCATGTATTTGATGCTTGTGCAGTCTTCTCTTTTTTTGAATAAAACTTGAGGAAATCATCAATATACTTGCCTACCCGGAACTGAACTTCATCGACACTGCTTAAATTATCACCAGAGTTCACCTCGTACCTTTCTGTCCACCAATTCCATAGGAAAACAACTAGCTTCAAATAGGTTATTTCCTCCATTGCCAGTAAATTTCCCACGACTTCCTTAGCTGATCGACGCTTTAGTTCTCTAGCTGCATAGCTCTCCACCTCTCCTTCACAAGCTTACACTTTTAAAGTTGAAAAGCAAATGCCCGAAAATAGCCACCATCCTCGTCAAGTCTTCTACAAACTAGGCACAATGTATCAACATCTACACCCCTCGTCCTAAGATTCATGCGAATTGCCAAGCAATGGTTTGCAAATCTCCTCAGAAAATGATGTACCTTACCACCCAGGCATGGAAGGTTCTATCGTTTCCTCCACACCACGTCTGTTTGTGTTTCTACACTTGCCGAACCTCTAGAATTTACATCAACACATAAATGATAGGTCGATTTCACCGTGAGAACTCCTTTTGTATGATAAAAGCAAGGCACCCAATGTTGCATATTATCTCGCACAGGAATGCTCAAGATCGATCACCCCTGCATCCTCAAACTCGAAAGTTTGTCTTGCCAAATCTTCATCCCATCCTCCCGACACTGGATCTAGAAGATCGGGTACCTTTCCACCCTCCCAACACAATAATGCAACCACACTAGTAGTGAAAATAGCAGCAAATCTTATCTTAATTAATAAAAGAAAGAGTTTACCCTCACTTAGCGGGATGATCGTCTCACCCTAAAAAAAAAAACTCACACCGACTCGTGGGTCTATGATCTGATCGAAAACCACCTCACACTCTCCTATATCTCATATTCACACCAACCATTACATCCCTCTCCCTCGATTAACCCCATTATGATTTCCTCACTATCCCAATGGCCACCACTCTACTCCCCACTCGACCCAGGCTCCTCATCGCACGTTGCAGATTTGAACACTGGACAACGGGAAGACTGGATGGGGAGGATAGTCACCACAACCGAGCGTCGGGTAATAGCCACACCTATGGTGACAATTACCATATCTTGATGCGAGGGGTCAGATCTGGTCCTTGCCCACATGGATCTGGACGGATCTTGTCTGACTCAACGCTGGCATGAGGAGGAGGCTAGTGTGAAGCAATGATGGCAGGAGGAGGACGCCCATAAGAGGTAGAGGCGAAAGGGGCAAGGGTGCCTATGGGAGGCTGTATGTTATTGCAGATTAGGGCTTGTGCGTAGGAGGTCAGATCTGGTCCTTGCCTACTTGGATCTGGCCGGATCTTGTCTGACACAGCGCTAGCACGAGGAGGAGGCTGGTGTGTAGCAGTGATGGGAGGAGGAGGATGTGTTTGAAATTGGCCTATATGAGTGAGGCTCATTTTCTATAATTCCAAAGTATGTATGATTTAGTATCATATTGCTAAGACAAGGTGGAGGTGACCAATATATAAAGTGGAGTCCTTGCCACTCTTTGAAACATGTGACACATGGATGGGGGGTGCTACGAGGAGGGCTTTGGCTAAACACACACACACGCACACACTGTAACGTCTCGGTTTGTCCTGAGCCTTTTTGAAATTTTCAAAATAAAAAGAACTATTTGGTTTATGGGTTGCTAAAGCTTAACCTGACATTTTAGAAATAATTTAAGTGACTAAGTCGAACCTCAACCAGTTCAAGTTGATTTTCAAGTCACTGGAGTTCTCTGTGTTCCGTTTTCCTTTCCTTTGGGCGTACCAGTTCTTGGTCACGACCTCCCCTTAGGCCAAGACCTCCCTTCAGTTTGGACCTCACCCTTGGCTGCTTTAGCTCACCAATCCAATCTCCAGTGCCCTCCTCTTTTCTAGGCCACCCGATCGTCTTGTTGTCACTTCCGGACGGTCCGAACGTCTCCAAACGTGTAGATCACCCGATTATGTTGAACGGTTAGATCTCGTTCTAACCTTCAAATGGTCCGAACGTCCCCGATCATTTTGCATCGTCCGATCCAAATCAGACGGATCCCTCTTTGCAGCGTTCTCAGGACCCCCCCTTGACTCTGTGATCAGGAGCACTCCTCTTTTGCAAAGACCACCTTTTTTGTCGTGACCACCCTGTGGGTCATGACCTCCTCTTTTGCAAAGATCACCCTTTTTTTCGAGACCACCCTATGGGTCATGACCTCCTCTTTTGCAAAGACCACCCTCTGTGGTCGTAACCGCTCTTTTTGCAAACATGACCTCGGTCGTAACTGCCCCTTTTGCAAAGACCACCTTAGGACCCCCTCCCGTAGGACCACCTTCTGCAGGATCTCCTCCTGAGACCACCCTTTTGATTGTACCTCTCTCTTGGTCACAACTTTTTCTTTGACCTTGACCAACCTCTTTGTTGAGCTAGTCCTGCTCACTTTATCCTTTCTGCACATTAGCTGTAGAAGTCTTCGAGCATTTAATGCTGCTACGCCACACTAAATGCTGTCACCTCTGTTGTACCCATCTTCCCCTCTTGTATCCTCCCTTACCTGCTTTCATCCCCGTGCTCACCTGCTCTTGTCACTCTATCCTTGTCACCTAGTTCTCCTACCTTCGCTATAAATAGCACCGCAGGAAGCCCTAGTTCCCTTTCGCACTCTTTGAGCTCTCCCTTCAACTCTCCATTTCCTTTCATCCTCACCTCTGTTCATCAGTTTTTTGCTGTTGAACCTCGTCGCTTTCAGCTCCGTTCTTCTCTGTGTCCGGCGCCGCTGAAGCTCGCCACCGCTAAGTTAGCCGCTAGAGTTCGCCGTTGCAAAGGAGCCCGTTGGAGCCTGTGTTGTTGCCTTTTTGTCATCAGCAAGCCCACCAGTAGCCGCTGAAGCTCGCCGTCACCAAAGAGTTCACCGGAGTCAGCATCGCTGCCATTCTCCGCTCGTCGTCCCTCCTAGCTCTCTTCTCTGCTCTTTCTTTCTTTTGTCCTGGTGAGTTTTCCGTGCCTCGTTTGTTCTTCTCTGTTCTTACGATCACGTGAGTAGTCGTATCCTTTCTTGTTCTTGCAACCTCTTTGAGTCATCTTGATCGTTCAGAACCTCTTTTGAGTCATCTTGACCATTCAGGACATCTTTGAGTCATCTTGACCGTTCAGGACCTCCTCGTGACTCGTTGAACTAGTTTTGACCAAGTCGCGTAGGACCTCCTTCCGACTCGTAGGACCTCCTCGTGACTCGTTGAACCTGTTTCGACCAAGTTGCGTAGGACCTTCTTCTCGAGTCTAGTTTGCGCTGTCTTCTTTTGAGTTATTTGATTCGGATTTCATTTGGTTCTTATTTGGTCTTTATTTGATCTTGCTTTGTTCTCCCGTGTAGACGTCGACGACTTCGGTGCGCCCGAGTTCTCAGAGGAAATAGATCCTCCAACTTTCGAACAAGGCAAGTCATACCCTTAATTATATTGAACCCAATACTTCAAATAATTTACTTTCTGTTCTAAATTACTACTGCATGCGTATTTCAATTCAAGTACTTTAACTACCTGTTTTAACTTTATAGTTATTCCTAAATTCCTTTGTACGCCCAGACTTAAATGTTGTCAAACCAACCTTGATACCTTAAGTCAAAAGCTAGTTGATACATTAGTATAAACTAGAGTTGGTTGCAAAACTTTGCTTAGCTGAAGCTTAGCTCAAAAATCTTGATTTGGGAAATTTAGCCAAAAGCTTAACTATTTCAAACTCTTACCATGGTATAGTCAGTACCATGGATTTTGCTGAAGTGTTTTACTGGGGTAAATAAAATTGGAAAAATCAGTTTGGACCTGGGCGAAATGGTTGTCTGGTGGGTGCATGTTTATGTACGGGCTCAACCGGGTAGGTTGAGGCCCAGGGTTCCGTGGAAGTCGCCCAAGTCAGTTAAGGACCGGTCTTTGAGTTGTATCTTGCCGCGCCACATCGTACTACCACATGTCCTAAATGGGAAGGGCCTGGCTAATTAATTTGTGAAGTTTCACCGTGGTTGTTCCGTCCGGTTACGTGGGATGGTCTTTCAGGACCCACTTTTATATTCCCGCATGGCGCAAGAAGGAGCTAGGAACTCTGTGGGTTTCTATCCAAAGGGGGCGAAACCTCAGCGAGGGATGGCTACGATGGGATGGAACCTTGTAAAGGTCTTGTCACGAGCTCTAGACCCTCACCTAAGGCAGTGAGTGGTGGTACCGACAGGTGCCAGACAAACTAGAGAGGTCATGTCGTGTGAGTAAAGCTATACACCCTCTGCAGAGTGTTATAATCTATTCGAATAGCCGTGTCTACGGTCATGGACATGCTGTCAAAGCCACTCCAAGTTAGATTTTGTTTTGGTTTTCAAAAGACTTTCTTAAGTGTTTTGGATTTCTATCCAAATGGGTTTTAGGCGGGTAGCCCTGGGCGGTTAGCCCTGTGATAGGAGGATATCCTTCACCACTTGTTGATGAATGTTATCTGACTATAAAACTGAGTTTTGAAAAAATGAATTTTAGTTATAGTTTATCTGCTTTAGAACTTAGTACAAGTATCTGAAAAGAAACTTGGCTTTATGCAAATCAACCCTATAAGCCCCCCTGTTGTAAATCCTTGCATGTATGAATCTGTTATTTGACGGGTGTGACTTGCGAGCACGGTTGTTGTGCTCACTCTTGCTTTGTTGAAAAGCATGTGAGGAAGACTTCGTTGAGGACGAGGCCCAAGATGACTAGGCTGGGAGGTCCTGGACAGGTGGTCCTGGACGCCTAGCTTGGGTGGTCCTGGATGTCCTAACTTGGGTGGTCCTGGACAGGAGGTCCTGGACATCTGAGTTAGGAGGTCCTAGCCGTGCGATTAGGCTGCACTCCCAGTCGATTGCCTGTGGCGAATCGAGTGGTCCTTTGGCTGTTTTTGTTTCCGCTGTAATCTACTCTTGGCTTAATGCCCTTTTGTTTCAACTCTGTTTATTTTACTGGAGTGTGTTGTATGGTTGTGATATCAACTCTTGTTTAACTGTGTACACTAACTTCTATTCCTGGGACTAGTGTGTGTTGCACAGAGCGAGCTTGGGACGTCTCTGACATCCCTAGGGTCACGACAAGGAGTGGTATGAGAGACATTCTGACTGTAGGTTGCAACCTAGTAGAATAGCCGTTAGCTGAAGACTTAAAAAAACTTATGTTACATACCAAGAAAAGCAATTTGTTCTGTCCTCATTTTGGTCGTCTATCTATTCTTGATCTCTCTTATCTTTTCTTTATTACCTATTTCTTCTTCACCGTTTTACAACGTTAAATGGATCCTCTTCCCCTTAAAATTCTATAGATGGTCACGGTTTTAGCCCTAGTGTTCAAGACCTCAAGACCCCTGGACGTGAGATGTCAAGGACCTCTTCGTGCCAGGAACATCTTAGACCTCGAGTACCAGGTAGAACATTGAAAAGCTACTATAGTTATTTGGAAAAGCTTTTGAGTTGGTTGTTCTTGCTTGGGTTGGTTGTTTCGTTCTTTCGTCCTTAGTTCTTTCTCTCTTCCCTAAGTCTTTGAAGCTCTAGCAGATGGTGACCACTCGTCAAGGTAGTGGCAACGTAGGCAGTCAAGACAGAGGAGCTGGGAGTGATCCAGAGACCCCTCTCTCACTGCCACCATCTCCTCCAGCTCAAGGACTAGACTGGAACCAAATGATGGCAAATCAAGCACAATTGATCAATCTCCTTGCTCAGTCGATCAAGAATACCCAGAATCTCCAAGCAGTAGCAGCAGTGGCACCTCAAGCACCAGCCTTTGCTCCACCCCCTCCAAGGGCCAACATTTCTGAGTTCATGAGGATGAGGCCTCCCACTTTCTCCAGTAGTGTCGAGCCATTGGAAGCTGACGATTAGCTCAGAACAGTGGGTAGGAAGCTGGAAATGATCCAGTGTTCTGATCGTGAGAGGGTACTCTTTGCCTCTCACCAGCTGAACAGACCAGCGTCTGAATGGTGGGACAACTTCACCCAGTCCTACGTGGATGCTCAGACCATCACCTAGGACGAGTTCGTGTTGGATTTTCACCATGCGCATATCCCACCGGGCATGATGACCCTGAAGAGAAAGGAATTCCGTGCTTTGCGCCAAGGCAGTCACTCAGTCCATGATTACTTGCACAAGTTCAACCAGTTGGCTCACTATGCACCGGAAGATGTGGCAACCCGATGAGTCCAAACAGGAACGTTTCCTGGAAGGTCTCAACGATGAGCTTTCCATCCAGCTCATCGCTCAAGATTACACAGATTTTCAGCATCTAGTGAGCAAAGCAATCCGCCAAGAGAGTAAGCACCTCGAGATGGAGAACCATAAGAGAAGGTAGACAGGTCAGAGGTTCAACTCTAGGTGTTTTCCTAAGCCTAGGACCTCCCAACCTCCACCACCTCCTCAAGGGAGAGCCACAACCTCCTCCCCCTCAAAGGCGCCAGTGGCCACAAGACGTCCAAGTACCCCAGGATCTTGTGTGACCTCTCCAGGAGGTCCTTTCTAGAAGAAACCGCCCACAACCTCCTTTGCTGGTGTCACATGTTACAATTACAACGAGGTGGGCATTACGCCAATAAGTGCCCAAAGAAGTAGCAAGCCGCAACCCCAACCAGGCCAAGTCAAGGAGTTCTAGCAACAGGCAGTGTTCTAGTGTGAAGCTAGCTGTTCAGTACATAAGAGGACGTGTGAACCACGTCACTCCAGAGGAAGCTTAGACCGCACCGGATGTGGTCCTTGGTACATTCCTTGCCAATTTAGTACCTGCATCAGTTCTCTTTTATTCTGGAGCTTCACATTCTTTTGTTTCAAATAAGTTTGTGGGAAAATATGGGTTATCTATATATCCCCTAGTTAACCCTATGATAATTCACTCTCTAGGCTTGGAGATGAGGACTAGTTCCCTGTGCCCAAACCTTACCTTGGAAATCTCAGGGTTACCCTTTCTAGTAGACCTAGTGGTCTTGCATTACCAAGGTTTGGATGTGATCTTTGGAATGGATTGATAAGCCAAGAATCAAAGTCAGATAGATTGTGCTAATAGGTCTATCAGGCTCAATAATGAGCAAGAAATCCAAGTGGAATTCAAACCCGAGACCTCTGTTAGAGGAGGTGTCAGGACCACCTCGGGATGTACTAAGAAGATTTCCCAAGACCTCTTAGGGAGGTCTGACAGGACCACCCGGAGGTCATGTAGGTCCTCTAAGAACACCCACGGAGGAGGTCCTCCAGGACCTCCCAGGAGATCGCAAGGACCCCGCGGAGGTTGTGGACACTTGTGCACTGAGTTAGTCCTAGGAACGGAAGCTAAGTCGCACAAGTCAACATAGGTGCAATCACAACCACAAAGTCCACAAAAGGAGCAGCGGATAAGGTACAACAAATAATAAGCAAGGGCCTTATGGCCAAAGTTGTTTACAGTAGTTGCCAACAAGGGCTACAAAATCCGACAACAGCGCTTTACAGCAAAACACCAAAAACACGAGGCGCCAACCGACAAACCAAAAGCTGTCAGGTGGAGGATGTCCCTAGAAGGTTGGATCATCGAAGAACTCATCCTCGAAGAGGTCTAAGCCACCTTGAACTGGGTCATCTTCGGCCACTGCTCAAACAGAGAGCTTAAAGCCATGAGTACGTTGAATGTACTAAACCAAAAGACATGGCATGGTGTACTCGTAAAGACCATAGCAGTAGCAAAGGCCGTCTTAGGGATATCCTCGGCCTGATCGACTTGATGATAGCCATCTCAAGTCAATCTTGGAAGACTCGTGCTCCGGTCAATTGATCGAAAAGATCATCAATACAGGGCAAAGGATACTTGTTCTTCACAGTCACCTCATTAAGCGGACGGTAATCAACACACATGCGCAAGGTCTTGTCCTTCTTCTTCACAAAGATAAGCTGGACAACCCCAAGGAGATGAGCTAGGGCGGATAAAACCCTTCCCTTGCAACTCACCCGGTGCTTCTTGACTCCTCTAACTCATTAGGAGGCATGCGTCGGCCTCTTAGAAATAGGGCGATGCCGGGCAGCAACTCGATCACAAACTCGGATCGCGAGCAGGAAGCATCCACGCAAATCTTGGAAAGACATCGCGAAGTCACACGTGGGGGCGTCGCGAATCTCCAATGCGGCTTCGCTTCAAGGACATAAAGATGGGGTTCTATGGCGAAAAACCAACTGTTCACTGAAGGGTGGTGAGGTAGAGCAATCTTCACGCACAATCGATTTGCCCCAAGTGTTGGGACAACCAATCCATGCCAAGAATCACATCCAAGCGCGCGAAGTCGAGTAGGATAAGATGCCAGAATCCCACTCTTCGATGTGGATAGGGACATCCGGCATACTTGAGTCGGCTCTCATTTCCAGAACCGAGGCGAAGCGGGTGGAATCCCGGAGAACACGGTGAAGCCCACAATCAACGACAAAGACCTCGAAATAAAAGAATCGAAGCTCGAGTCAAATAAAGCGCTAGCGGGATGTAAATTAACAGGCGTACCCAACACAGCGTCGGCGCCTCCTGTGCCTCCTCGGCCGAGATGTGGTTGACTCGACCACTCCGACACCACAGGTCTTCGGATCACCTTACGGTCGGGTGTGTGACCATTCCGCGCCCTCCATTGGGCGAGGGCGCTCGAACTCTCGAGGGCAGCTGCTAGCATAATGGCCCTTCTTGTTGCGGCGGCGGTAACATCGGCGGTGGGTTGCGGGCGCAGCTTTCTCTTTGGTCATAAGTGCGCGATGGCTGAAACGACGGCGGCGAGACGAGCAGCTGGTGCGCGCGCTTGGCGGTGGTGAAGCCAAAGCACGAGCCACGGTGGGGCCCAACACGAGGGCGAGTGAGGCGGCTGTGCGACCGATGTGCCTCCCACTTGCGCTTGCGGGACTCACCCGGCGCCTTCGCCTTGTGCTCGGCGATGATGGCCTTGTCAACCAAGGCACGGAAGTCGACAAAGTCCACTATAGATAGCTTGTCCTGCGGCTCCTCGGACAACCCATCCATGAACTTCTCTGTTTAGCCTCGCCGAGAGGCCACCTCTCCCGGGCATAACGAGCCAAGTGGTTGAACTTCGTAAAAGATACTCAGAGCGGACTTGCGCCCTGGCAAGCGCAAGAAACTCCTTCTTCTTGAGCTTCATCGGGCCATCGGTATGTGGGCGACGAAAAGCGGATCGAAACTCATCCACGAGACAACGTGGCTGCGGGCTGCATGAAAAGTTCTCCCACCAAGATAGTCTTTGCACCCTCAAGGCGATGGGATGCAAGAGTGCCCGCTCTGCTCGGCGCGGCGATATTGAGCTTTCGCTCAACAAGGCGCGACCAATCATCGCGTCGAGTGGATCCTCCGATCGAGAGAAAGTGGGTGGGCGTGTGCGAGAAACTCCGCAAGCCCACCACGAGGCTGGTGGCCACCACCTCGGATCTGAGCGGAGGCGGGGCGGAGGTGTTCCTCATAATGACCTCCAAGATACGGTGCGGTCCATGCGATTCCGCTCGTCTGAGCGAAACCTCGGCCATGGTCGGAGGAGGAGCTCCTCATCGAACAGCCGGTGGCATTATTGCGAGTGGTTCTTGTCATCTGTTCCACAAAGCAGGTTAAAACACAACTCGGAACAGGAGACAAAGAAAACTACTAACCTCTTAACAAAACACTCTTTAAAGGCTCAAAGTATCAACATAAAATGCAGGGTCATAAAGATAACAACCACCTTCTGTTATGACTAACTTCGTTATGGAAAGCGAGTAATCATTTGAAGACCCAAAATTTCAGCACCAAATTCTAACTCAGAGCAGTCGAGAAATCATGGTATAACCACCTAATATAGTATAGGCATTAGCTAATCTCATATCACTTCTTACCCTTTTATTCCCACAAGTTTTAGTGAATTATCCTCTCATTTCCTACCTTATTTACTCACCACTAGCTAGCTGTCCAAATTCCTTCCTCCAAGCTCTCATGTTTCTCCCAAAGCCAAGTTAATCGATAAAGGCTGATTTTTGAAAGGAAGAGAGGAACAACTTTTTCAAAACTTAAGTGAGAGTAAGGTGAGATGAGCAAGCTAAGATAGGTAAGGAGTAAAATCGAGAACTTACTTAAGTTTTAGTAAACTATTTGAAAGTAAGTTTTCAAAGTATCCTAGAAGCGACCAAGCTAGGGGTTTCTCTGATCGATATGGCTCGATACCAACTTTGTGAGGACCGGAATATTTAACTAGTAACACTTAACCTCCAAATGGTTCTAGCATTACTAATTAAACATTCTAAGCCTCGATGGGCATATGTTTCAGAATTGCAACATATGCACATCATCACAAAATACACATCACTTCCATACAACATACAACGCTAAGTCAACAACGACATACATAAAGTAAAGTTATTACAAAAGAGAGCCGACCAGGCCAAATATAACAATATACAAGAATGGCGGAAGCAAAAGTGCCATAAGATGGCTAGAACAAAAGTCGACCGGTTAGCCATACACCCACAAGGCAACCGATCGGGCGCCAAGCTAGTCGCTCATGGCTACCACAACCTGACTCACAAAAGTGAGGCCCTTGAGCTCACCTCCTTCCTCTGCATCAAAACAATTAAGCATAGCATATTGTCGAGCACAAGATTGTCTTTGTACCGCAAGGCAGACGTGTGGAATAGCGGACCTATTCATAACTACATGCAAGCTTGTTTAGGTGGAGGTTGTATGTCTCATTTTGCATGAAGCCAACTTTATTTGCAATAATGTAATACATTTAAAAGCAAGTTTGCAAATCTGTTTTTAATGTTGAAATAACAGATAATAAAGATACATACAAGTAACCACAGGAAGTGACTATCCCAATAGCCACCACAACATAGCACGAATCCCGATTGGTACCACCCATCAAGTTTTAATTTAAAAGGTTGTAGTCTAACTCTTGAAAGACCTCCCCAAGCGTGTCCATAACCTGGGGCGAGGCTATTCGAATAGTTTTAACCTGCGGGGGTGTACCAATGTACCACACTCTCGGACAGCCTTTAAGCCAAAGCACACTTAGTGGTATGCCGGCACGGCTAAGTCCTGAGGCGCTTTCCAATATTGTGTATGAACTACGAGCGCTCGTATGGGTAGAAACACCATGCGCTTACATTGCAAGCCGAAAGACAACAAATCCCATCCGGGTGAAGTCTTTCGGACACTCATCTCCCAACACCATCCCTCTGCGACCTCCTGCGACCGGAGCCAATACACGCCAAAGTACTAAGTCAAGAGGTCCCATACCCTCTGAGTGTGGTTAGCACGCTAAAATGCTTGGTTTAGTGTAACAAGATGTTCGGTCCTTGGTGACTTAGGCACCAATCCGGTCACACAGAATCACACCAACATACCATTGTGCCCAAGTCTAAATCATTTTGCTTTTAGTTTTAGTTTTCACAAGTAGACATGGCACAAGGTGGAAATCATAAATCATAATAAGTTTTGTGTGATCAAGGTTATCGACAAGTCGATAACCGCCCACTAGAAGCTAAGCATGGCTAAGCAATTAATTCGCAACTACTAAGTGACAAGAGCCCATCCACGAACTCTAAATCACAGCAAGTAACCTAGGCTCATGGTAGTAGAGGATAATCATTTGCTAAGGAAATGCATCTACTAGGCCAACTATTAAAACAAAGTAGCAATGCATACATAGAATTTGTAATCAACATAAATACTTAAAATCATGGGATTAACATGATCAAACTGCTTGCCTTCTTGCTGCTGCTCAATTGGTTGCGGAGGATCGTTCTCGGGATTACGCAAATGTCGAATCCTAAGCGAAAGTCAAAAGAACCAAGAACAACCAATAAGGCAGACCACAAATAAACAAAGAGCAAGCAAAACTTAACCAAATGCAGCCAGAAATTTACACATAAGGTAGAATACGAATATACCTAGACATAGAAACTGGAAAAACCTAATTTGGATTTGTGGTGCAAAAGATTTTTGCCTAAACATACAATTTAAGCCATAATTAACACTGTGGCAAAAATATTTTCTAGAAAGATTTTGAAGCTGAAATTTTTATGGTAGCTACCTACTGGTATTGAAATAACCCATATAAAATTTCAGGTCATTTGGAGATTAAAGTGATTTAGTTATGATTTTCTAAGATGCAAAATTGGCATAATGCACTTTCAGGGAGCATAAATATGTTCAAAGCTAATTTCTGATGAAGTATACCAGAGAGGGGTTCTCTAGAATTTATCATATATATTTTGCATTTACAGAGAATTCTGGTTGCATTTTATAAGTCTCCCGAATTTTCTAAATCTTTGAAAATAGTACTAAATCATTAACCAAGGTTTACATTACAATCTTGGACCTACCATCATTTTTATATTAACATTGGGTTAATAACAAATTTATCAAGTTGGAATTATTCATTTTGGACATACAGAGCAAGATATGCATTTTCTAAAGTTTTATTCATTTTCGGAATATTCAAAATGGCAAATCAGAGTTATTCCTAGTTATGCAATTTTACGCTCTGAGAACATGCTCAAATCCATTTTTATAATAAACTAAAGTGATAACATAATTTATTACTGTTGGAATTAACCAAAAGCGTTAAAATGAATTAGTTATGAGTTTCTAAAGTTTTTACATCATTTTGGTTGTTAAACAATTACTTACGAAATACAGAACAACCTAATAACAGAAAATGGCGTGGACCATTCTCCACCCTTGATCGAAAATCCTCGGCTCACGCGACGCGGAACAGCGCGCTGCGAAGTCACTAGAAGCCCCGTTGGATCAAGATCCAGCGACACTGCAGTGTATGCAGGCGGACGATGCGGTTGCCTCGGTGAACCTACGGACCGCAGATCTAAGGATGAGCGGCTCGAGAATCCATATCTAGCGGAAGGTCCGATTGCACTCATGATCTCGGCCCAGATCACGAGATGGGCGGGTCGGGATGATGAGAGGCAGGATGGTCGAATGCATACAAGATCTAAGGCCGTTGATCAAGGGATCGGCGGTGACTATCGATTGAAGTTCAAAGGGATCTTGACCGTGGGGCGCACGAGGAGGTCCTCCAGGCCTGAAATCGGACCTCCCATTAATTAGACTCTAAGAGATCGCAAGGACCCGCAATGGAGGTTGTGGACACTTGTGCAATGTCGTCTTAGCAAGTCACGAGGAACGATTATGCAAATAATATTCATGCATTGGCTTTGACAACAGGAAGCTGCAGGGTTAGTTTGCAGAAAGCCATATTTCACAGGAAATAATATAGATAGGTTAAGAGCTCAAGTTAAAAATAATAATACATAAGTACATTTGATTTGAAAAGGAGGTCATGGTCGCACCCACATCCAGGACCACCGCCACGACCACCCTAGAGCACCAACTCCAGGACGTCCGAGGCTCCTATCCCAAGCCCCCTGGACCACCCACGACCTCTCTAGAGCCGGCCAAGGTCTCTTCGAGATAACAGCCATGACCTTTCACGAGAGCCTAGGTCCTCAACTTTTATAAAACTCTACCCCTTGCGCAAAATCACCAAGCAAATGTCCATGACCAAGGACTTGACTATTCAAATAGATTTTTACACTCTGCAGAGGTGTACAATTTTACCCGCAATTCACGACCTCTCTAGCGGGGCGGTTCCCGTCGAAACCTTGCTCATTTCCGAAGATGAGCAGTGTAGAGAGTGCAACAAGGCCTTTACAAAGCTTGGAGCTGGCTCAGAGCTGCCCGTTAAGGTTTCGCTTCTAACAGGCCTCACACCATGCCAGATTTGTGCCCCCTCTTGCATGAGGGAATCACATGCTCAACCACAACAGAACCAAGCCAGCTCTTTGCTAATTATTTGGTCCGGACCGCCCCCATAAAGTAATCTTTGTGGTTGCATGAAAATACCCAGATCATTGGATCACAAAGTGAAGTCCTTAGTTGTTGCTCAAGCAAGAGCATCCACAACCCAAAGTGACTCTAGAGCACCACACTAGAGCACCCACTACTCACTCCCAACCTTCTTGCCCGAGCAAAAACAGTTTTAGGGTTCATCCAAGCCAAAGGACCACCAAGTCCTAGCACACAAGTTTTAACAAAGGTGGCATCACACCACAATAAATACAACTGTGGCCTCTCACCACAGGTGCACAACCATGGCCTCACACCACATGTTTCGTAGTTCATTAGTCAAGATTATTTATAGAAGGAAAAACAAGATTCTCCTAAACCCGCGGTTCTGAGCTAAGCTAAGCAAACTACGGTCCCAAGTTAGCAAAACGAAGAGTGCCAATAAAACCTACCCAACTAAGGTGTCTAAGGAAATCATGTCAACATGATGAGTACAAAAACCCAAGGAGGGATAGAGTCAAGTAGGTAAAGCTACTGTCCAAAACCTTTGCTATAAAAGTAGCCATGCATGATAGAGTAAAACAACATATATTTGAAATGCTAGGTTCAACATTGATTAAAGGTCTGCGACTTGCCTTTGTTGAGCAATGGGGAGGCTTCGGTAGAGGCGCTGGATCCAAGAACTCCTTTTCGAACTTAGGACTTACACGATCGCAAAGAACCAAATAAACAAGACAAGCTCAAGCAAAAGAACTTAAGAGAAATAAAGGAACTCAAACAAAACAAACAAAAACCATAAGAACAGGAGGTCCTGGCTTGAGGGGAGGTCCAACTCAAGGGTGAGTGAAACTTCAGATCTCAAGCACGACGAAAACAAGGTGAAAGCAAAGAAGCTAGGAATGAGGAAAAAGGTGATGGAGGGAGGCTCTCTCAGCTACTAATAGCAGGAGAGGTGGTGGTGAAAGCACTGATGCTCAGGGCAACGTGTCAAGGGTAGGTGAGAAAATAGTACAATGATAAGACAAGGCAGGCCATCAAAAGGAGGAACAAAGTACCTCAGATGTGACCACATTCAATGTGCTGCAGCAACATTAAATATTCAGAGACTTTCTGCTGCAAAGCGTGCAGAAAGGGAAAGGGGACAGAGCTGGCTCAAATAAAGAGGTTGGTCAAAGCAACAGGAAAAAGTCGTGACCAAGGGGGAGGTCCAACAAAAGGAGTGGTCCTAAGAGGAGGTCCTGCGAAGGAGGAGGTCCTGCAAAACAGGAGGTCCTGTTCCACCAAGGTGGTCTTTGCAAAAGACCAGAGTGCATGACTGTAACATCCCAAATATGGGTTTGTGTTTCAAATGTAAGAAAATGTGTAAAATTTAAAACTTTTCTTGCATTTTGAAGTTTTTGAACTTTTTTGCAATTCTTGTAAAGGATTTGTGGAGAAATAAAAAACATAACTACCCAAATTGACTGAAGTCATAAACCCCTTATTGAAAATCTTGTGTCAAACCCTTCAAAATACTTTTCCTTAGTTCTAGGAATGGTGTGTGAGCCCTCTGAAAAATTTCACAATTTTTAGAAAATTGTTTCAATACTTTAAGAGGCAGTCAAACCACTTTGACCCTTGGTCAAAAGCCTAGATCAACACCTTGAGAAATTTTTGGAGAAAAATACTCAGCATAAAAACCTCTGGAAAGTTTATACAAGGTCCATCTCAAAGTCAGCTAGCTCTTGTAAAAATTTCAGAAAATTTGGAGCTAGTTTGCTACTTCTAAAAATTCCTCAAAATTTTCAGCTCAATTGTAACCCTAAGTCCAACTCTTGGTTTTGGTTCAAGTCAGACTCGAGATCGGGGTTGAACCCAACCTCTTAGAGCACCTCAAGCTCAAATCCTTTGTGCATGATCCATTTTAGCCGTTAGATCTCCGGCCCACCACCGAGATCCGCGGGAGCTCCTCAAAGACCTCCTTTGTGTTCGTGTAAAAGACCTCCCTTGTACCTCTGCAAAGGCCTCCTCCTAGAGCCCTCCAAAAGACCTCCTCTGAGACCACCTTGGTCACGACCACCTCGTGTCCATTTTGCAAAGAACACCCTCCCGGACCTCCCCTTGGACCACCCTTTGCACCTTTGCAAAGACCACCCTAGATCGTCCTGTAAGACCTCCTAAAAAAAACCTCTGCCAGGACCTCCTTAAAAGACCACCTCGGTCGACCTCCATAGCACCTTGGTGATCGTGGGCCGTCCATTTTCAGATCTGTGCCTCGGACCTCCTCGAACAATAGGGACCTCCGAGCATCTCTTAAAATCAAGGCCCTTCGATTCATATCCAACCGTCAAGACCTCCCCAACTCGATCTCAACACTTCACTTAACCGTTTGTTCTTTTGACCAGTCCTCTTTGAGCTCTTCCTCTGGCAGGTGGGACCCTCTGAGCTGGTCATCGTCACTTTCCATGCGCGCGTGAGCCATGGCAGTAAAGCCTGCAATGCCTGGTCACTTCTTTGTCCTTGTCAATGGCTAGCTCTGCCAACCTTTAATACATGTTAGTACCTTTGCCCCAAGAGTCTCCCTTTTACCTGCCTCCATCTTTTCAGGTGCACCCTTGGCAGAGATCTTTTGACTCGGGTTGCACTTGCTTCTTCTTGCTCTCTCAGCTATTTAAGTTCCTTGAAGCTCCTCCTTAGCTTCTTTTAGACACTATTTTGCCAACCCGAGCTCCTCTCTGTGTTCTTGTGCTCAGAGCACCAGAGGACCTCCTTTTCGCCATTGTCGGGCCTTGGAGCTCCTCGAGGACATCCGAGCTCCAGTGGTTCAATTGAAATTCTTGGCATATCAACTTATTCTTTTGGTCACCTTGAGCATTTCCTTAACTTCTTTTTTTGCCTTCACAGAGGTGGTCAAAGTGGGAACTTGCTCGTTGTGACCTGGTTTGTCCTTTTTCCTCAATGCCGGCCAGCACCTTCGTCGCCGGAATTTCTTTGACCCCTTCTGGACTCCTCCATCCTCGGGTACTCCATTCTTTAGTGCCTTAGTATTTGAACCCTTGCTCTATTGGACCACTTTAGCTTTTGGAATTTTGCCATTTTTATGCCTCCGGCGGTCATCTCCGACTAGCCGCCGGTAGAAGGTGTTCTAGCTTTTAGCTTTTGGCACCTTTAGGTTTACCTCGCTATTTAGGACCCATCCCTGTCCTTGGTTCCCACCGCTGTTGCCGGAGTTGCCGACGGTGAGCTCTTCTTTGCCCTCGGGTTTTTGTCGGACGACGTCGACACTTGGCGTTGTCAAGTTAAGACAAGAATCTGAGCATTAAATGCTAATCATAGTTAATCATTAGCTCGCACTTAAGGGCTGTCGGGGAAATGTTTCTTGTGTCGCTTACTTGTGGACCTCGTTCCCTGTTGTCGTACATTAACCACCTCCTTGATAACCCTCAGGACCTCCTAGTTTAGATCTCAGCCGCTGATGAACTCTTGGAGATTAGATCTTAACCGTAGGATCTCCCTCGCAAAACTTTAGTTTCCAGGACCTCCCCTGGTTAGATCCTAGCCGTTTAGGATCTCCTTGAGTTTAATCTGAGCCGTTAGGATCATTCCTACGCAAAAAGACCACCCTGCGGTCATTTTTGTAAAAATCACCTTCGGGACCACCCTTGGGGTGCTCTTTGCAAAAGACCACCCCTTGGCCTTTTGCAAAGAAAACCTCAGGACCTCCTCCTCGCGGAAATCTTAACCTTACAGACCACCCCAGAGCAGATCTGGGCCGTTCAGGACCTCCCCATGGAGATCTGAGCCGTCCGGACCTCTCCCTGTTAGAGCTTTACCTTGGAGGACCTCTCCGTGGAGATCTTGACCCTTAAGACCTCCCTCTGTGAGATCTTAACCGTCGGGACCTCCATCCGTTAGATCCTTAGCTTTAGGACCTCCCCTCAGCTCTGGACCGTTAGATCTAGATCTAACAGGCTAGACCTCCCCGGCGCGTTTAGAGTTCTAACGTTCCGATCCTCTTTTGCGGTTCATCTCTAGATCTACGGCTCAGATCTCGTGAACATTCGGACCTCCGAATGTGATCTTGATCTAAGCCGTTCCTTTTGAGATCCAAGGCCCAGACTTGGTGAGGCATTCGGGAAGTCCGAATGTCCCATCTCTCGTGGGTCGTTGGATCTAAATCTATCGGTGAAGACCTTGACTGTTAATACCTCCTCCGGTAAATTTTAGTCGTCAGGACCTCTCCTCCTTCAGATCCCACCGTCCAGACCTCCTCTCTTAGTGTTAGCCTTCGGACCTCCTCGTGGAGATCTGGACCGCCAGATCTTGATCTGACGGTCAAGACCTCCTCAATGCGCGCCGCGCTGGTGCGCTGTGCTCCGTGCGCCTTGGCTGTGCGATTTGAGATCTATGGTCACGACCTCCTCAGCCCGCAAGGAGATCCTTCGCGTGCGCTGTGCGATCCACTCGTCGGGGCCATTGGATCCAATCTCAACAGCCACGACCTCTCCTTTCGACTCAGCCTGTTGGACCACCCCAAGAGCTCTGGTTTTTCAAAGTATTTAAGTGTTTAAATTTCAAAAGTGCTTAACTATCTCATTTTTACTCCTTTTAAAGTAATTCAAATTGTGTTAGATCTGTAATAAAATAAAATTTAACTTAAGAACGAATTTAGGCACTGTTCTGTACTAGAAAATGATATTGTTGTATTAGAGGCTTAACATGAAATGATGCTTAAAAATTACTTCAAAATTTGTAAAATGCATAACTTTTTCTCTGTAATTCCAAATTGAGCAAACTAAACTTTGTTAAAATCCTCTAGTAATATACTTTAGTGTAGAATAGGTTTTAATGTGGTCTTTGCCACTGAAATTAATGATACACTAGTTTCACAACTTAGAAAAATCATAAGTAATTCATTTTAACTCCAAATGAAGGAAACTCAGTTTTGCTAACCTTAGGATGCCAATATCTACCTACCATAAAAATTTCAAGTTCTAGATCTTTCTAGAAATTTCTGCCATGAACAGTAACATATAGTTATAGCCTAGTACTGTTCATACCCAGCAAACATTGTTCACTCATTTCCCAACTCGAACACTGTTCATTTCAAAACCTTTATTGTTCACTGAAACCCACTAACCCATAGTACAAGATCCGCATTGTTCATCGCTGCCCGATCCACCATGAACAGTACAACCCATTACTGTTTATCGGTCCAACACTGTTCGCGTGAAACCCTAATTCGACCAATATACCTATTTCGATCGTTTCGAGTCCGTGAATCCATTTACCAGCTCCGTTCAGCCTAATCAAGCCTCCAATAAATATTATTTACCACCCGATCATTCTCTTTTAGTTCTTTTTTGGTTTTATTTTGCTTGCTTGTTCCCTGCTCATTCCTTGTCGAGCCGAATATTTATTTAGTTTATTTGCCTTGTGCTAGGTTTCGAGTTCGGCGAACACGCATAGGAAAATGTCAGACAAAACACAGGAGAAGTAGGACATTTTGAAGACTACGAGCAAGGAGGCAAGTTGCATTCTTTGAATATTTCAGTAAAGAAATAATACCTTGGAATGCCATGATGAGTAGACAAATTCCCGCACCACACCTATAGACCCTCCTATTCTTTGTAGGGCATGTTTACCTTGACAAATCTTGGCCACATAAAACAATAGCAAATATTCAACAATGTCACACAAAGCTTTCTTTTAAACATTAATAAGGAAGGTTGGCTATACGCTAATAGGATTTGGTGGAAAGTTGAGGGTTGAGACCAGAAGGATGGACAACCTAATATACTTAATAAAAGTGAGTCATCGGTGAGAACTGGAGGTAGACGGGCACGAGTTGCTAAATCATCCATCACCTCACTGGATAACAAGTAAGGACAAGAACCTTGTGCCAAGTAACAGACACAGATCTCGCTCAACCACGAGTGTAGTTTATCAACTTGGTTTAGTACACTACTCTTCCAATTGAATATCTATGGGTTGTCAACTGCTCTTGTGTGATAGAGCAGCCGCGGAATGAGGGGGTGAGTCAGGAGTGGGCCGGTTAGGGTACTCGCTAAACTACACAACAGTATAGTCCTGTCAGCATCGGAGTGCAAATTCCATTGTTGACCAGTGGTTTCCCGAGGGTTGTATGGATTCTGAACTTATCGGGTAGAGACTAAAAATGTTGAGCAGTGGAAAATACATTATTATCTCGACTCAATCGCACGCTATCATATTGCTTGTATATAGCTTGACAGCATGAGTATAAGATAACTTATGGGTAAAGTTGGGAAACTCTGCAGAGTATAATTAATGATATTCGGATACGCCAAGCTTCCGGTTAATGAAGCTGTGTTGATGAGTGATTCCAGTACATGAGGCATAAGTAGAGTTTTACAGATGTTAAATTGATAATTACAGATGTTGTAACCCCTATTATTATATGCATTACTATTTTACTGTTTTAAATACTTGACGAGGATCTAATAATCCTCATTTTATTATTCCATAATCATGTAATATGACGTCACATGACATACCCCTTAATATTGTAAGGGAAGAGCAAGTCAGGTAGTCATAAGTTCTTCTACGACTACCCCCTAGTCGTAAGCACTTCTACGACTATAGTGTGATCGTAAGTCCTGCTACGATTACGTCCGGTCGTAAGTCTTTCTACGATCAGTATCCAGTCGTAAGCCTTTCTACGACTACCCCCCTAGTCGTAAAGTTCTACTATGACTAGCTCTGCTACGACTTCCTCACGACCAACTGGGTCCACTTGCCAGAAGGCCCATTTAATGGTGATAATCCAAGCAGTCAAAATATGTAGTTATGCCCGACATAACTACAGATAATTCTCCACTATCTCTGACTGATAACCGTTTGACAGCATGGGAAAGTTACTACTCTTTTAATTACTCTCATTATTACGCAATAATGAGCGACTAATTAACCTGGAACGACAACAGTCACCACTGCATAGTATAAATAGGTGTCTTTTGGAGATAGAAAGGGGAGGCTTTTTGGGAGACAGTTAGTAAGACCCTCAGCTGATTGTAATCCAGATACCCAATACAAGATACACAGGAGTAGGGTTGTTATTCTCTTCTGAGAAGGCCCGAACTCAGTATAAAAATCCTCGTGTCTCTTTAAATGCGTGATCAATTGTGGAGACCCCGAATCAAACAATCTTTACGTAAGATCGGTTCTAAAACACCGGCGCTTGGCGCGCCATCGTGGGGACCTTCTGGTAATTTCTTGTCAACAGTTCTTTCTTTTCTCTTTGATGCTACCATGGCAGGAGAATGGAACGAGGAGAATTGGTTTGACTTCGCCGATTACGCAGACGTCGACATGGATGCTGGTTTCGACTACAAACCGAGTATCGAATCTTCTGACGGTGTTGCCGCCTCTGGAGATCTTCTATCAGATCTCGGAGACTACACCACTACCGGAGTCGAGGAGGGATCCTTATCCCCCACGATAGTACGCTCAGTTGAGGAACCAACTTCCTCGGGGGGCAAGGGTCAACTTGACCAACAGCAGGACTACATTGGGGCAAATTCGCAACACGACGAGAGTTTTTCCTCCAAGTGTTCGAGTCCCCCCAAGGCAGTACAACTTAGCAAGACAGTTCGAAGCCATCATTCCGGAACTCCATCGGCATCTGATGGTCCTCTCTCTCCGAGTACTTCCGCAGGGAAGAGGATCGAACACGCTGTTCATCCAAATCCAACCGTCCCGCCGCAGGACCCACCTGCAGACGGAGACGGTTATAACCCGGAGTTCCCCTACCTGGAGGGGTTTACTCCAAGTCGCCAAATGGTGTCGCTTGACTACTCCTCAAGTGAGGAGGTCTCGAGCACAAGTGGAGGTCACCGAAGGGAGGTCTTCGTCCTTCCCTCTGATAAGGATCGTTCTCCCAAAAGAAGGATTGGTGATGCTTCCCGACGGGCATACTCTACACCACCTCATCGCAATGGCAAGGACACCACCACTGGCGAACGAGACGAACACCTTAATGAACGTGCGGGACATCCTCAACATTCTCGCACTCCATTAAAACCAACTCAGGGGTCTGAAATAGGCCATTCTGAGACGACCCGACGGAAGAAAATAGCGGCTCAGAAAAACTTTCCTGAGCATGCTTATTTCCAGTCGGAGGAGGCTCAAGAACTCCAGCACATCAACGACTTGCTGGAAAACCCGACTCAAGAACTCGCTCGAGCGCTAGGATATGATCTCTTTGCAGAAAAGATCACACAAAGGCTTCGCGACACGATGGCCAAGCTCGAGCGTCTTCGTCGCCACGACCAGGAAGTCGTAACAGTACGACTCCGTCCTCTGCCAGTCGTTCAGATAACTCGTCGCATGGAAGGCGACATGACCTTCATTCACGTCGTTCTCCCGACGTAAGGAAGACGCAACAAGCCCCCAGGAGAGGTGATATTTCACCACTTCAGCGACGGGATGCACGGCGGCAAACGGAGTACGAGGAGTATTTCCCTCGTAAAGCTGAGACCTATCATAGGTCCCGCTCTCCTGTGGCTGGGTATCGACGAGTACGATCACCCGACGACATTAACCCTTCTTTTCTGCAAAGAAGGAGGCAAGAGGTTATCTCGGGGTGTCGGGCGCCACCCGACTCGAGCGCTCCGGCGCCTCGTTTCGACCAGCGAATATGGAGAAATTCGATGGAACTCAGAATCCCATCGAGTTCCTCCAGATTTATACTACAGCTATCCGAGCTGCAGGAGGAGGAGAGCATGTCATGGCAAATTACCTTCCGACTGTGCTCGAAGGATCGGCGCGATCATGGCTTTTAAACCAGCCATTCGAATCGATCTCATCGTGGCAACACCTCGTGATCTTTTTTGGCAAATTTCGTGGCACTTACAATCGCCCTGGAAAGGAGGATGACCTGCACCGGATAAGGTAGAACGACCATGAAACGCTACGCTAATTCATCAGGCGCTTCAGTCAGGTTCGAAACTCTATTCTGAAAGTTTCTGACTCATATGTGATCAGGGCTTTCAAGCAGGGAGTCCGTAGCAGAAGAATAACAGAGGTTATCGCTTTACATCGACCTGTCACCGTCGTTGAACTCTTTGAGATGGCCGATAGATATGCGACTGCTGCTGAAGAAATTGAGTGGAACAATACTATCGATCGTGAAGACAACATCCCTCAGGAGGCAGGCGAAAATAGTAAGAAAAAGGATAAAAAGGCCAGAAAATCTAAGAACAAGGCAAAGAGACACAAATCTCCAGTTGCCAGTTCTAAGGAGGTCCTGGCTGTAAGCGACAAGGAGCCACGTAACCCCAAACAAAATCCCGATCGAGGCAAAGGTAAGCACCAAGATCAGAGAAACGACAAACCCAGGTGGTGTCCCTTTCATAAAAAAGAAGGGCATGATTTCAGAATCTGCGAGTTTTCCCACTAAACTCAAGACTATTACTCTAGCAAGGGGCCACTTCCTACTCTTGAACAGGTAGGTCAAACAAGTGGATAGAAGGAGTCGGATGATGAGGAGATGTCGTTCCAGGATCCGCAACACACCATCAATCATATCTATGGGGGATCTTCGGCATACGAATTGTGAAGGCAGCTCAAAGCTGTCGAACGTGAGGTAAACACAATCGACTCCCCTCTTGTCAATAAACTACCGAAGTGGTCGGAAGTCATCATTACTTTCGAGAAAGGTGATTGTCCGATCCCTTCGACTAGACCAGGTCGATTTTCGATAGTGGTCGAACCCACCATCAACAATTGTCGAGTCAATCGTGTTTTAGTTGATAGTGGAAGCTCGCTAAACATACTGTTTACGAGTACTCTGGACGAGATGCAGGAACCCAGGACAAAGGTAAGGTCGAGTACGATACTCATTTCATGGAATCGTACCGGGGTCTTCGGCCAAACCAATTGGCCAAGTTTCTCTTCCTTTAACGTTTGGATCACCAAGCAATTTCAAGACAGAGAAGGTCTCCTTTGATGTGGTCGACTTCGATACGACATACAATGCCATATTCGGACGACCTACTTTGGCAAAATTCTTGATAGCTACTCACTATGGGTATCAATGTCTTAAGATGCCAGGTCCCAAAGGAGTGATCACGATATACTGTGACAAGAAGATAGCGCACTCCTGCGACCGTCGCTCCCTCGAGATGGTTAGACAACTACCAACTCGAGATGAAAGTCGGCCTTCGACTAACAAGTTGAAGCCTAAAGCTGCACCTAAGCCGAACGACCAGGTCAAAGAGGTTCCTCTGGACGCGGAGGAGCCCTCGAAGACTGTTCGCATTGGGGATTCTTCCGACCCCAAATAGGAAGACGCCCTCATCACTTTCCTCCAGGTAAACGCTGATGTCTTCGCGTGGCAAGCATCCGACATGCCAGGAGTCCCCAGGGAAGTGATCGAGCACAGGCTAGCTTTACGGCTTGATAAACTACTCAGAAACAAAAGTTCTAGATTTGCCCCTGATCGACGAGATGCTATTAGGTCAGAATTGGACAAGTTGCTTAAAGCAGGCTTCATAAGAGAAGTCAACCACCCCGAGTGGTTGGCCAACCCTGTAATGGTTAGAAAGTCGAACGGCAAATAGCGTATGTGCGTAGACTTTACTGATCTTAATAAAGCTTGTCCAAAAGATGATTTCCCTTTACCTCGTATCGATCAGCTGGTTGACTCTACTGCAGGATGTGAGATGCTGAGTTTTCTAGATGCATACTCTCGTTAACACCAGATTAGTATGTGTCGAGAAGATGAGGAGAAGACCGCATTTATTACACTGTTTGGGATATTTTGCTATGTCAAAATGCCATTCGGCTTAAAAAATGCTGGAGCTTCTTTTCAGCGTTTGATGCAAACGACTTTTGCTCCTCAATTAGGCCGAAACCTGGAAGCCTACTTTGATGATCTGGTCGTAAAAAACAGCAAATGACTCAATCATATCACAGACTTACAGGAGACTTTCGACAACCTCAGAAAACACCATTTGAAACTCAATCCCGAGAAGTGTGTGTTCGGGGTCTCTTTAGGAAAATTACTTGGATTCCTGGTCTCTGCACGAGGAATCGAAGCAAATCCCGAAAAGATAAAAGCCATCACTCAGATGCGCCCCCCGACCACGAAGAAAGAAGTCCAGAAACTCACAGGATGCATGGTGGCGTTAAGTCGTTTCATAGCACGTCTGGGGAAAAAAGGACTGTCTTTCTTCAAACTTCTAAGGAAACATGAGGGCTTCGAGTGGTCGGAAGAGGCTAACCTAGCCTTCGAACAAGTCAAGAGGTATCTTACGAGTGCTCCTGTTCTGGTTTCCCCGAAACCAGGAGAGATTCTCTTAATTTACCTAGCTGCCACGCCACAGGCAGTGAGCGCAGTGCTAGTCGTAGAACGTGAGAACATTCAACGACCAGTATACTACGTCATTGAGGTTTTACACGGACCTAAGGAGCGTTACCCTCAGGTTCAAAAACTTCTATATACCCTCCTCATGTCTTCGAGGAAACTGCGACATTATTTTAGGCTCACAAACTAGCTGTGCCGTCTGAGTTTCCTTGGGAGCGATCCTCCAGAATAGGGAAACAGCGGAACGCATGGCAAAATGGTCAGTTGAACTTGGGGCGTTCGACATCCATTTCGTATCCTGAACGGCCGTTAAATCCCAGATCTTGGCAGACTTTGTCACCGAATGGACAAATCCTGAACCTGTTTAGGATCCCCAGTATGATTCCCACGACCAGTGGACGATGTACTTTGACGGGTCACTTACTATAAGTGGCTCTGGGTCGGGTGGTCCCGAATATCCTACCGGAGAAACCTTAAAGTATGCCATACAATTAAACTTTCAGGCCACTAATAACGTGACAGAGTACGAAGGTTTGCTAGCTGATATACGAGCTGCAAAAGCGCTCTCGATTCGACGACTACTCGTAAGAGGAGACTCTCAACTAGTCGTGAATCAAGTTGGAAAAGAGTACCAGTGCTCTAATCCGACCATGTCTCGGTACTTATTGGAAGTTCAAAAGTTAGAAAAGCACTTTTTGGGCTTTGAGGCACAATTTATCCCTCGAAAGGATAATTTCCTCACAGACCAACTGGCTCGTCTAGCTTCTTCTCGATCCTTGGTACCGAAAGGGGTGTTTCTGGAACAGCTTCAAAAGCCATCTATAGTCGAAGAACTAGAGACGCCTCCTATAGAAACAACCTCTTTAGAGTACGAAGATACATGGATGGCACCCATCTACGAGTATCTTCAGACGGGTTTCCTACCCAACGACGATCTAGAAGCAGATCGACTATCCTGAAAGGAAAAAATGTATACTTTGGTCGAGGGTGTCCTTTATAAAAGAGGAACCCAGGGGATGCTCATGCGATGTATTCCGCAGAGCGAAGGATTAAAACTCCTTCACGACATACACGGAGGGATCTGTGGAACTCATGCTTCTTACAGAACACTGGTCAGTAAAGCCTTTCGACAAGGGTTTTATTGGCCAACAGCCCTCTATGATGCCAAAGAGCTGGTTAAAAAGTGTGTACAGTACTAGTTTCATAGCCGGCAAATACACCAACCAGCTCAGGCATTGTAAACAATTCCTTTGTCTTGGCCTTTTCCGACCTAGGGTCTTGATATCCTAGGACTGTTACCCAGAGCTCCCGGAGGTTCCGAGTTCCTTTTTGTGGCCATCGATACGTTCACAAAATGGATCGAAGCTGAGCCTGTGACTGGGATAACAACGGAAGCGGCAAAACAGTTCATGATGAGATGCGTGATCACTCGATTTGGAGTACCAAGTCGAATTATCACGCATAATGGCAAGCAGTTCTGAGCACAAAATTTCAGAATTTTACGACGAGTTGGGAACTCGTTTGTGTTACGCTTCTGTCGCCCACCCCCAAAGCAATGGGGCAGTCGAAAGAGCGAATAGCCAGATAATGAAGGGAATGAAAACCCGAATCTCCGACTAGCTTGTCAAGCGCTCGGGGGCTTGGGTACAAGAATTACCTTCAATATTATGGGCAATTCGTACGACAGCTAGCCGAGCTACAGGAGAAACACCTTTCTTTCTAGTTTTGGTGCGGCCATGCTTCCGCCGTAACTAAAGATCGTCAAGACGGTCGACAAGTTTAACGACTCCATTCAAGAACAACTTCGAGCGGACGACATTAACCTGCTCGAGGAAAAGAGGGACCAGGCTTTAATCCGTTCCACAGTTTACCAACAAGCCCTGCGCAGATACTACGATCGAAAGGTCCAACCTCGCAGCCTCGCTGTAGGTGACTTGGTATTGCGGCTTATCCAATCCCAGTCTAATCGGAACAAACTTTCCCCCAAGTGGGAAGGTCCTTACACTGTGGTCGGCGTAACGCGCCCAGATCGGTACGACTTGCAATGGAGGACGGCCGTGTTCTCTCAAACTCTTGGAACATTGACCAGTTACGCAAATTTTATGTGTAACAAGCTTCTACGACAATAAAGTATCAGGTTCTCCCTACCTTTTTTGTCTCTTTTTTGAAATTCGCTTTTATTTTCGACCATTTTTATATGCCCATTTCTCCTGTACACTGGTCGGAAAAAGGACAACACATCTAGTCGAAGTCTCTCCTCTCTAGATGTGGTCTTGCCCGCTGGAAGGAGCTTCCTAATGTCACTTTGTTCTTTACTATAACAACCAGTACAAAGCTTATTGGGCTAAAAAATATGGTCAAAAAATGTTAAGCAAATTCATGTCACCTTAGCTTATTTTGAAAAAACGAAAATAATCTAATAAGAGTGCACCTTTTGAGATGCGTTCGACTACTTTTCAATTATCTTGATTGGTTTTTTCTGGCCGAAGGAAGAAACACACCTAGTCGAAGCTTCTCCTTTCTGCACGTGGTCCTGCCCAATAGAAGAAACTTTCTAGTGTCGTTCCGTTTCCTACTTTTGCTGCCTGGACAACTTCGCCAGGAAAAACGAAAACAGTCGGATGAACCCCTTAAGGTCCTCTAGATGTTTGTTTTGCTCAAGTTCTCGTTATTAACTTGATTAATCTAGTCAGAGATGGTAACATCACCTAGTCGAAGCCTTTTTTCTCTGCACGTGGTCCTGCCCACTAGAGGGAACTTCCTAGCGTCGATCTGTTTCCACTCTTTCGACTAGTGCAAGATAGTCGATACTCGAAAACTATAAGTCGAACAAACCTCTCTGTTTTCAAGAACCCTTTCTTTACTACTTTCTCAGTTTATTCCTAATAAACTAAGTAAGTAGTCGGGGGGCTAGGATAAAGTTATAAACATGACTTCATTTCTTAGTCTTAGTTTTTCCGAGTTATCATCTTACAAGTTACTAACTACTCTACGAGATGATTCGCAGGGAAAATGAAGGAGAAAGGAGGAATCACTCATATCTGGTCTGATTATTTCTTCTTTTTTCATTATCTTACGAGTTACTAACTACTCCACGAGATAATTTGCCGGAAAAAAGAAAGGATCATATATTTATGCATCACAACCAAAAAGACTTGTCTTTACAAGAATATATTACAAGACTACTCTGTTAAAGGGGATTCTATTTGCATCTCCTCTGCGACCTTCTCACCAACCGACTACATCTCTCCGATCAGCTTCTCTGCTTCAGACTCGGTGCAGTCGAAATCGGCTTCAACAGAATGAGGATTAAGGTTAGGATCACGGGCCTTGAGTTTTGCCAAAACAAAGCTCACAGCTCCTTTGACCGCTTCCCTTATCGAATCATTCTGGTTGGTCTTCAGAGTAGACACCAACTCTTGCAGAGTACCGACCTGTTCCCCAATGGCACTCGTATGAGCAGCCATCGTGTCGTCGCGAGGAAGCAACCCTCCCGGCACGAAGCCCATCGAGTACATTGTTCAGAAGTGAGATGTTATTTTGAAGATTGATCTTCACTGATTTCGTCTCCTCCTGGGAATAAGTCGAAGCCTCATGGAGTTGTTTTATTTCAATCAGTCGATCTGGAAAGAGTAAGGATTGATTAAATGAAACAATTCTATGAGAAGATAAATCAAATCAATAGCGGGTAAAAGTTCTACTTACCAGCTAATTGAGAACCCAACTTCTCAATTTCTTGATCTTTCTCCTTCGCAATGCGGGAGGTCTCGCAGACAACTAAGGACTTCTCCTGGACTTCAACCCGGAGAGACCCCACCTCGGCCTGAAGGGCCTTATTTTCGACTTCTTTTTCTGCAAAAGAATGAGAAGTTAAGAAGATGGAGATCAAGATCGAGAGCAGTCGTAGCCACACGTACTATTTATTTTTTTCTGCAACTGCTTAGTTGCAGAGTTAGCCTCCTGAAGTTTCTTCAGGAGGTTAGTGGCTTTATCCCTTAGCTTTTTTGACTCGGCTTTTTCAAAGTCGAGTGAATCAGCCAAGGTCTTTTCGTCACTCTTAAACCTGAAAGGGTAAAGGGAAGACATGAACACACTTAAACAAGCGGTCGTAAGTATTTCTATGAACCATGGGTGGTCATAAGTTATACTACGACTACTCCCTAGTCGTAAGTTTTTCTACGACTAGTACCAAGTCGTAAGTTTTCTACGACAACCTCTTACGAGTACCGAATAATTAATCAGAACGATTACAAGAATCAGCTACTCACCACCTCTCTGCTTGCTCGCAGAGTATGGCCTTCTCTTGTCGAAGTTTGATAAGTTGCCGATTGTATTCGCAAATCGTAGCGACTTGCTCCACGACTCTCTACAAGGGAGAAAAACGATAAGAGAAAGATATAAAACCATAAGTAAGTATCGATGAATACTTACATTCATGTTTGACCAAGCAAACATGGAAACTATTTGTGATGGATCCTTCAGCCTATCCATCTCCTCGACTCGTTTCCACCAGACCCCCTCGGTCGTTCATTGTCAAAGACATCCCCACAATTGGGAATGCTGCTGGGGTGTGGAACTCGGGCGCGAGATCGGTAGGCAGAAGATCCTACGATAGAGTCAGGGCCAAAGAAATCAGAGAAAAAGTTGAAATATTCTTCTTCCTCTGACTCGGTGACAGGAACACCACTTGGAGGGCCGGAAGGTACGTCCTCGACAACCTCCTTACCGGCACGACGGTCGGCACTCTCGCTACCACCGACCTCCGGTATCTCCTTTGAGGCCTCTGTCGCCTCCTCTTTAGTCTCTACGACAGCCTCGGTTGTCGTAGCGACTTTGACATCCTCAGCAGTCGTAGCGACCTCAGCAGCCGCAACTTCTTCCGCCGCGGGAATGGTAGCCGGGTCTTCAGCTACTACCGCAGTCACACCCTCGCCAGTTGAAGGAGTCACAGCGGGATTCTCCATGGGAGCGTCCCTGGGGGCTGAAGACGTCGGGCTAAAATCACAAAACGCAGAAGTTAGTCAACTCGTAAAAAACAAACAGTAAGTAGTTATTACACTTATGTTTTTTACATACATCTGTGCGCTGGACCTAACTCGAAACTTGGGAGCAACCTTCCCGATGGAAGATTTCTTCGATTTCTTCTCAACCACTGTTGGTCGAGATGCACTCGGGACAACGGGAGTCGCTTCCTCCCGACTTCCCGGGTGGTCGAGGTTAGTCTCGACCACCCTAAGAGCGCTGCTCCCTTCGGCCTCAGATCCCACTAGAGCAGCGGTTTCCTTCACAAAAGACATGAAGTTCTTCCAGTTCTCCGTTTCTAGCTGTCTTATGAAGCCACAAGAAGCTGAAACTGCGAATGACTTGTTGTCGTAATAGAAGGGTACCTTAACCTTGGGGACCTTGCGCTTAAGGGTAAGGGCCTTTTCTTCTGCTTTTTTCTTCGCCGCAGCCATGTCTGCGACGAATTTATCAAAAGGAGCGGGAGGAGCCAAACTCGAACCCCCCTTGTCGCCGACTTTTACCAGTCGACGTTTCTTGATTGGAGGGGACTTCGCCGACTCCGCTTGCGTAGTCGCCCCAACAACCACCAAATCGACTTTCTCGTCGTCTTGGCGGTTCTCCATGCCTACTTTCTGTTAAGGAACAGAAAAATAAAAGTGGACGTAAGTTCTTCTGCGGTCACTAGCTGGTCGTAAGTACGGTCACTAGCTGGTCGTACCAGCCCAAAAGTCGTAAGTGTTTCTACGACATTGTGTAATCGTAATCCTGTTACGATTACGTCCAGTCGTAAGTTTTTCTACGATCAGTTACCAGTCGTAAGATTTTCTATGACAAACCTTTTATTCATATCTCGATGTACGACAACAAACGCCTAAAGGCAAGATTGTTTTTTTAATTACCTTTAGGCGCTCATCTTTCTCTTCTACAGTTAAAACCGCGAGGATTCGAGGAGCAATTATGTTGGCCAGGCTCTTCTCGTAGACGAGCCTGACGCGAGCATCAACCTCCCCCTGAGGGAGATCTGAACGCATGAACAGAATGATTAGCAGACCAAATCGGGATTAATCAAGGATAAAACCAAAAGAGTATGTTTTTCTACTCACCTTCCTTGTAGTCCCTAATCGGGTCGTCTTTTCCCGAGTACCTCCACATGAGAGGAACTCGTGCCTTCAAATGGCTAATTCGGCGCGTGATGAAGTCCTTCACCACGTGCCAGCTGGTGAGCCCCTCCGACCTCAAGTCTTTGACAGCTTGAATATAGGGGGCTATCCGGTCGAGATTACTGGGAGTCGAGTCCCAGGAAGAAGACCGCTCGGCGGCCTTTCCGGCGAATGAGAGGCTATCTTCCTTGGTAACCTCCCAGTAAAATCACTTCTTCTTCCACCCCGGCCATGACGACCGGGTAAACATCTGAATGTACTCCTTCAACTTACCGTCGTGGAGCTTCAGACTACAGCTACCGGCAATCCCGGCTTGACGAGCCATTCCGTAGTAATATTGGAAAAGCTCGAGGTCCGCTGGAATCCCCAGGTAGGCCTCACACAAGTACACGAACACGGTCAGCATCGTGATGGAATTAGGACCAAGGTTCACTAATTCCACCCCGAAGTGCTCGAGCACGAGTGTGAGGAAGGGGGTGAGCAGGCAATCAGAGGCTGCACTCACAGTACGTCTGGAAAACTGGAATTTGGCCTTCCTCTCCCGACGACCAATGCTACTCATTCGCCGTAATCCACTTCACGAGAAGTCCCTCGGGGATCTTCTCGGCGACAACCAGAGTGTTCATCTTGGCATCATCCATCTCCGACTCAGCCTACTCAGAGACAATCCTAGCCATTTTCTCTCAAAGACGGGAAGAATTGGATTTGGGAAAAGATCCAAGCAAGTGTATGGAATCACCGGCGGCGGAAGAGACGAGAAAGCAACAAACTGTTGGGTGAAAAGGTGAGAACCCTAAGTTTTACCTCCACGATCTGTTTTATAACCACGTGTGACGCCCCGTGTTATTACCCCAGGGGTAATAACACTTAAGCATACGGATTACTATTCGTTTACCCGGTAGAACACCGCTTCAACGAATAGTAAGCCTTACCAGAGTTAGCGCATCAGAACAATAAGATATAAAGCGTCCTTTATTCAACAAGCCACGCAGGCTAAAGTCTCACAAAGACACATACTAATTTACATAGCCAAAATAAGACTAAACCCCTTCTTGCTCGCCACACTCCATCGGCCTCCTATTCGCCCCGTGAGTCAACACGGAGTCCATCTCGCCCCGCGCTCGTAGTAAGGGTCTTCGCCTCCGTGGTCTCATCTGCACTGCAGTGCCTTCGCTCCACTCGGGATACTTCCCTGCTGGACTAGGGTCTACAAAGGAGAATACTAACAAGGTTGAGTACAAATGAATGTACTCAGCAAGCATTAATAGCAAAAGATGCAAAGGATGCACTATCTCTACTCTTTATCACAATTTCTAAGCCATCTCACTGTAGAAAATAAATCTCGACAAAAGGTGGTAAATTTTAATACTGAAATACTCTACTAGTCACTCGGAGAGACAAAAGACCACCTATGGTTCCCGTAGACTCCAATCCTGGAGACTGGCATGAATTCATGATTTGTTTAGCACTGCGTAGGCTTGTACCACTTTACCCATAGCTATTCTGAACTCTCCGTGAACAGGGTCCACCGCATTGCCTTATATGCGGTTCGAGATCGAGAATACGTAACGTTTTCCGTGTTACGTGATTAATTTCTCCACCCATCACCTTCCAGGTGCAGTTAAGTCAGTCACGCCACGACCTCATCATCCACCGAGTTACGGTGAGGTTGGTTGAGGCGCTTCTATCCGCACTCAACACTCCAACTTAGCGCATATAGCGCCTTGGATCCCCACTTCCGACTATCCCCACCGGTCTGGGTTCCTCCATATCACTCACACACACCTATTACATACCCGATGTGGAGAGCATAGTCACGTAACAAGGTAGCATTTTCTGCCCGACGAAACGGGAAAATGGTTGGCACTGAATCTGAGATCGACCGAGCAAGAGTTTGTTGGTCCTTATATTATAGCCATATGTAAAAGGGCCCACCTCTTACCTCAACATTATCATCGCGTTTCCCCAACCAGGGCCCCGTTTTACCCTCCTAGTAAGTCTCATTCTTTCTTAATCATCTTATCTTATCTCAATCATTTTCTTTAGGTTTTGGGAAAACCATTTTAATGCAATATATATATATATTGTGCAAGATAGGGTATATTTTTAAAGTAACTATATTAATGTTCAAGAGGATCGCTTGCCTTCGTAGAAGTAGGAAAAGTTGGCGCGTGAAGTTACAGTCATTTGCTCACGCGGTCTTGCTGCCGCTACGTAGTAGATCGGAAGCGAATAATAGTATAAGTAAATACGTAGTTGATTTGAGTGATAATATGGATACAAGAGTTAGCGACGACTACAAGTTAGCACATTTTTAATTACTAAAAAAAAGCTTTTGCGGTCTAATCGAAGTTAGCACTCTCCGATAGTCGCCCGCTTGTCTAAACCCACCAGTTAGATTAATAACAACAGAAGCAATAGATACACAACTTAATATAGCAGTCAAACCACCGATCAACAAGAATCTGCAATTACTGAGATTATCTAATCCTAAATCCAAAATTCTAACCTAAACCTAATCTTCTTCCTAACCTTCTCCCTAATCTCTCTCTCTCTCTCTCTCTCTCTCTCTCTCTCTCTCTGGCTCACTAACACACACACAACACTCCCCCTAAGCACACACGCACACAGCACTCTTCCTAAACACACGCACACAGCACTCTCCCGATTCCCCTCTTCTCTTCTCCAGCCCCAAGCGCCGCGCCTCTCTTCTGTGGCCCGCGCGCTGCCCTCGCTGCGCCCGACATCTACACCCAACCCCACTCACCTCATCCTCCGCTGCCGCCCCCGACAGTGCCTCCTCCTTGATCGGCTCGGCGCGGCGCCGCGCCGCGCTCCTCGCCCCCACTCCCAGTCTGGCCTCCTCCCGGTTCTCCTGGCTCGGCTGGGCCCGGCGGCTTGGCCTCCAGCTCGCCACCGCGCTCCCCCTCGGCTCTTCCTGCTGCTCGCCCGACGTCGCGCCTCGGCTTCCCCTCTTCTTGGCTTGGATCGGGTCGCCTCCTACCCTAGGCTCGGCCCAGATCCGGTCCTTCGCCTCCTATCCCAAGTCCGGCCCGACTACCCCCCGGCTCGGGGCTGCCTCTCCGGCTCCCTCCTCACCTGGCGTCGTCGTTGCCAAGGTCCTCCATACTCCCGTGGTCTAGATCTAACGACCTATGGGCTTCAGCCCGGCCGGCTCGGCCTCCCGGCCGCCGGCACCATGCACCGACACTCGCCACTCCTACTAGCTCACTCGGTTCTTGCTATATGCTCACTGATGAATGCCAATATGCATGTGTGCAGGTTGGAGGGGTGGATCTGGAGGTGGAGGTGCTACTGGAGAGGAAAATGCATCTACAAGGTATGAGGGAGCTCACCTCAAGCTCAAAAGGTATAAGTTTTTATCTGATGATGAATGTTGAATGGGATTGTTTTGGGGTGCTTATTCTGTGATGATGACTGGTGATGCTCCGTGTGGGGATGCCGGCGGTGAGCAAGGTGGTGTCGCCATTTGTAGAGAGAGTGGCGGTGTCGCCGGCCGTGGCGATGCCGAGCTCCTGGGACCTTCGGTTGTCTTCGGCTCTACTGCTTGTGTTGGTTCTGGACTGGGGTATGAATGAGTGGAGGGTTTGGGAAATGAGTGAGTGAAGGACTGGGGAATGAAAGGGGGCTGGGATATAGATGATGTTGCTCGGCTGTGAAGTCAGGGGGTAACTGTGTGAATGGATAAGATTGCGCTGTGCTTTGCAGAGGGAACGTGACTGGCACTGCTGCAAAGGATATGATCGCACCACCGAGCAGCGGAAAATGGTTCTAGGTACTAGTGCTACTACTCTACTTTAGGGCTGCCTGATGCAGGATGTACGAATGTAATTGATGCTAATGCTTCTAGATTTTGTGGGTGTAAAATGAACTACTGATGTAACTAATGCACTTGTTGATTTGCTGTCTAATGCAATTGATGATGCATTTGATTTACCTACTTGATCAAACTGTTGTGCTGAATGACGCGATTGCAAGGATGATGCGGATATATGAATGATGCAATATGCTTCTATATTTGGTTGATGCAAAATGCACTACTGTAAACAATGCAATTGTTGATTTATGCATCTAATGCAAATGAGAATGCACTTCAATTACCGCTTTGATTTTCTTGTTGTGTTGAGTGATGAAGTTGCATGAATGATCGACACGACACGCTTTAGCTAATTGGGAGCGACCTAATACTATCGCTAACTCGCCGCTAAGAAAAGCTTAACGCTGCTAAACCCTGATTACCGCTACGAGGTTAGGTCTTAAAAACGCGGGCGTTCACATCCTACCCCACTTAGAAACAAATTTCGCCCCCGAAATTAAAATCTCACTTGAACAGGTTGGGGTAGACTTGCGCAGATTCTTCTTCCTTCTCCCATGTAGCTTCTGACCGAGTGATTTTTCCACAACACTTTGCGTAAGCGTATCATCCTGCTCCTTAATCGGGCGGTCTTGCTAGAATTTTCACGGGCGTTCTTCGTAAGTCAAATCATCTTGCAACGGTATGTCGAGGTTGGTTACATGTCGCGAAGGCTCTCTCGACATTTTCGGTTGAGAGACATGAAACACATCATGAACTCGTGATGCTTGGGTTGGTAACTCCAATTTATATGCGAGGGTGCCCTTACGCTCTAAGATCCGAAGGGTCCCACATAACGCGGACTTAGCTTCCTTTTAGTCCAAATCTGCGTACTCCCGCATAGGTGATATCTTTAGATACACATAATCTCCGACTTCAAATCGAGGTCTTTCCTATGCTTGTCAAGATAGCTCTTTGTCTACTCGGGCAATCTTGAGGCGTTCTCGAATTAATTGAATTTTCTCATCGTTCTCCGCACGAGTTCAGTCCTAGCAAAGTGGTCTTTCTCCAACTTCATACCAAAGATATTGGTGATCTACACTTTCGCCATAGAGAGCTTTCATGCGGAGCCATTTGGATGCTAGATCGTAGCTGTTATTGTATGCAAACTCGCTAAGGCTAAACATTTTTCCCAAGATTCTCCAAAGTTTAGCACGCACGCCTTAGCATATCTTCTAGGATTTGATTTACTGCTCACCGCCCATCCGCTTGGGGGTGATAGGTCAGGCCGGTTGAGGGTGGTGTGCCCAAGGCGCTTGTAAGCTCTTCGAAACAGAAACAAACACGCATCCTCTATCCGAGGTGATGGTCTTCTGTACCCCATGTAGAGTAATTATCCTCTCTATGTAGAGTTCAATGAGCTTATTTGTGAGTACTTGATTAGTGGCAATAAAATGAGTCGACTTTGTAAGACGATTCACTATAACCCAAATGGCATCCTTCTTTTGACGGTGAGAGGAAGACACGTTATAAAGTCCATACAGATATCCTCCCATTTCCATTCGGTATTTCCGGTGGTTTTAATGATCCTGCAAGACGGTGTTCGCTTTAACCTTTTGGCAGGTATCACATTGGCCTACATATTCTGCTATAGCTCGCTTCATGTTTGGCCACCAGAAAGTTTCTTTCAAATCCCGATACATTTTTGTGTTGCCTGGATGGATAGTGTACTTAGTATCATGGGCTTCACGGAGGATGGTCTCCTTAATTTGTGGTTGATCGGGAACGCAAATTCTAGCTTGTCGCCACAGGACTCCGGAGTTGTCGATGTGGAACTCAGAGGGTTGGCCTGATTTGATACGTTGACTTTCTTCCTTGATAAAAGGGTCAGACAGTTGGTGTTCTTGGATTTGATCACGAAGGGTGGGATGAAATACCATGGCGGCAATGGTAGCTTCAGAAGTCGTAGTTTCCACTTTTATCTCCATTCTGGCCAGGGCTTGGATTAAATCAATGGCATGGCTCTCAGTGGAAAGGTAATGGCAGTGAGACTTTCTGCTAAGAGCATCTGCTACCACATTAGCTTTTCCTGGGTGGTAAGCTATGGTTAGGTCATAATCTTTAATCAGCTCTAACCATCTTCTTTGCCTCATATTCAGTTCCTTCTGGGTAAAGATGTACTTGAGGCTTTTATGGTCGCTGTACAAAGTACACTTGGACCCGTACAAGTAGTGTCTCCAAATTTTCAGGGCAAACACTACACTCCGGTTCAAGGTCATGAGTAGGATAGTTTAGCTCATGGGGCCTTAACTGCCTGGAAGCATATGCAATGACTTTGTCCTCCTGCATTAATACGCATCCCAACCCATGCTTTGATGCGTCGCAATAAACCACGTAATCAATTCCCTCCTTAGGTAGGGATAAGACCGGTGCAGTGGTTAAGCGTTGTTTCAGCTCCTGAAAGCTCTTCTCACACATTTCCGTCCATACGAACTTTGCGTCTTTCTTCAAGAGTTTTGTGAGGGGTGAGGTGATTTGAGAGAATCCTTTTATAAACCTCCGGTAATATCCCGCGAATCCCAGGAAACTCCGGACTTCAGTAACATTTGTTGGACATTTCCATGAGGTAACGGTTTCGATCTTGGAAGGATCCACTTCGATTCCCCTTCCGGAGATAATGTGTCCGAGGAATGCTACTTGGTCTAGCCAAAATTCACATTTACTGAATTTGGCATACAGTCGATTTTCTCTGAGGACTTGTAAGACAGTAGTGAGGTGCTGCACATGTTCTTCCTCACTTTTCGAATAGATCAGGATGTCATCAATAAAGACCACCACAAATTTGTCTAGGTATTTCATAAACAATTTATTCATTAGATTCGTGAATACCGCAGGAGCATTGGTCATTCCGAATGGAACTACCGTGTATTCATGATGCCCATATCGTGAGACAAAAGCAGTCTTCTTAATGTCACTAGGGTTGACTCTAATCTGATGATATCCAGATCTCGGATCGACTTCGAGAATACCGTGCTCCTTTAGTTGATCAAAGAGATTGTCGATTCGAGGTAGCGGGTACTTATTCTTTATAGTGACATTATTTAATTCCCGATAGTCGGTACACAACCTTACTCCGCCGTCCTTCTTGGGTGCAAAGAGAACCGGAGCTCCCCATGGTGATGTACTTTCTCTAATGAATCATTTGGACTCAAGTTCATCCAATTGCTTCTTAAGCTCTACCGGCTCTTCCTTACTCATCCGTCTGACCTTTTGAAATTGGGGCTGTTCCAGAATTAGGTTGATAGTGAAATCGACCTCCCTAACAGTGGCATGCCCGGCGATTCATCGGGAAAACATCCGGGAAGTCTTTCACTATTGGTATGTCGTCTAGCCCTTTCACTTGAGATTGGCTAGACCGAGGTGAGTGGTTTATGTTGGGTTCTTGCCCAAGATATTGCGCACGGTCCCATCGGCTCTCGATGGATACCGCTTAGTTTCACGATCTATGTTTACTCCATGGGCGTATAACCACCCATACCTGTGGATTACTTCTAAACCTTTTAGGTCGATTACAAGGAGGTTCGCTAGGAACTTGGTGTTGTGAATTATGACAGCTTGATTCTTTCTAATCAACGTCACTTCTAACGTCCCTGCGGGTGTACTTACTCCCATTGGTTTTTCCAATGGTTCAGATGTCAATTTATGTTCTACTAGGAACTTGCAAGAAATAAACGAGTGAGTTGCTCCAGGGTCAAAGAGAACGATGCACCAAGCGGTGGAAGTAACAACTTTCCGGTGATCACATCGCTGGCTTCTCCAATATGCTCGCCGTCACATGCGCCAAAGCGCTTGTCCTCCTCTTCCAAATCAGTGAGGACCCAATTTATTTGGTTTGTAATGCTTAACCAACCACCTGGTCCTAGCATCACAAATCAAATAAATCGATCCTCGAGATATGTATACTTCCTGAAGCGATATACACACTCACAACAAAAGTATGCATCAACTCCATTCCAAACATAGAGTCCAAACATCACACTACAAACGGAAGATAAACAAATAGTAACAATATTACGTATATAGGCCGACTGTGCCACAAGATACACAAATAGACAACAACGACAATGAAGCAAAAAGTGCCATAAGATGGCTATAAACAAAGCCAATCGGTGTGCCTCCAACCCACAAGGCATCCGACAGGAACGCCAAGACTAGTCGCCACCCACGGCGACAAAGACACCACGTAGTGAGGCCCCGAGGCTCACCTTCTTCCTCTCGCAACAAAAACATTAAGCAAAGCACCGAGTACGAAGATTGTCTTTGTACCCGCAAGATCGACGTGTGAACCAGCGCACTGCTCATATGCTACATGCAGCTTGTTTGGTGGAGGTCATATGGTTCATTTGCATAAAGCCAATTTTCATTTGCAATAATGTAATACAGCTTTAAAGGCAAGTTTGCAATTCATTTTTAATGTTGAAATACAGTAAGGATAATAATAGCAAAAGAGTAAGTAAAACATCCTAGAAGTGACTATCCCAATAGTCACCACAACAATAGCACGAATCCCCGCATTCGCACCACCCATCAAGTTTTAATTTAAATGTTGTAGTCTAACTCTTGGAAGACCTTGCCAAGCGTGTCCATAACCTAGGACGAGGCTATTCGAATAGTTTGAACCCGCAGGGTGTACCAATGTACCCACACTTCGCATCGCCTTTAAGCCAAAACACACTTCCAAGGTATGCTTTACACTGACTAAGTCCTACGAGACTGCTTCCAATATTGTGTATTAACTACGAGCGCTCGATGGATAGAAACCCATACGCTACATGGTAAAGCCGAAAGACAACTACCCACTCGGGATAAAGCTTTTCTGACAACTACCATGCTCCCACCTCCATCCTCCCGCGACCTCCCGCACCCTGAGCCAATACACGCCAAAGTACTAGGTCAAGAGAGGTCCCATATATTCTAGTGTGGTTAGCACGCAAAATGCTTGGTTCTGTAACAAGATGTTCTGGTCCTTGTTGACTCGGGCACCATTCCAATCACACCCAACAGATCACACCAATCATACCACAGCCCAAGTCTAAATCATTTTGGTTTTCGCTTTAGTTTTTCAATTAAACATAGCAAAAATGCTGAAACAATAAGTTATAGTAAATTTTGTGTGATCAAGGTTACCGACTAAAGTCGATAATCGCCAGCTTCTACCGATAGCTAAGCATATCTAAGCAATTTGACCCGATCTACTAAGTGACAAGAGACCATCCAAATGCCTCTAATCACAAAGAAATAACCTAGGCTCGAGGTGTAGAGATCAATATTTTGTCTACTGGATATGCGACTACGGATTTAACTAATCAATTTAACACAAATTAAGCAATGCATACATACAAATGAAACAAAATATTAGACTTTAAAATACCGATAGAATGATCAAATCGCTTGCCCGGTGTCGTTGCTCAATAAAAGCGGAGGATCGTCCTCGTGGTTGCCGCAAATATCGAATCCTAACGATCGAACATAACAAAGAAATAAGAACGAATAACACCGCAAAACTCAAACATACAACAACATCAAAACAAGCCAAAACTCACACAAAGAGCCTAAGCATGAAATAACAAAATTTGAAACAGAGAACAATTCATTTTAAGTTATTAATAATTTTCTATGAATTTTCTAAGCTAAAAACACAACAAGCACTAGTTAATTACTTAACAGATTTTCACTAATGTAAACAGTGTGCAAAACCTATTCTAATAGTTAGTATACTGAAAATGAAATTTCTGCACTGGGTTCATTGAATTTGGACAATTATTGGAAGAGATATGCATTTTCTAATTTAGAAGATACCTAAGGCATCATTTTATTAATTAATGATTCTTGCTACTGAGACATGGATGAAACTAATTTTGTAAATAATACATTTAAAAGAAAATTAACAAAGACTGGTTTCATGCAATTTGGATAAAATTGAATTAGCTATGCATTTTACAAGTTTAATTGATTTAACAAAGGCAATGTAAACGCATTTTAAATACTAAAGCACTTAATACTTCTTCTCTCGCGGCATGACGCTAGCCCCAACCATCGACAGATGGCCCGCGCGAAATGCCGACTGAGCGACTGCTCGATAAGGTGACGTCGGCGATTCAAAGAATACGCCTTCGCTTAATGTAACGTAATCCTAACACATATGCCCAAAGAAAATACGCTTCATGAAAGAGAAAACGATTAACAAAACTACACAATCCCTAACCGACATTCCGCCCACATAACGTAGACTCGAGAATTAAAACGATTAGATTTGAATCCTAAAAAAGTTTAACACCGAGAGGGCCCACAAGTCGCTGACCTAACAGTAACTGTGTTTAGCGATAACTGCTTCACGGCGGCTCGTCGGCACGCGACGGGACGGCGGCGCGCGCGCAGTGATCTAGCAAACCGCTGAGTTTCAAGACGAGTGAGTGGTACCTTAAGGTTCGCAAAGACTCACGAACCCGGTGGACGGTGACGCGAGCCCAATGGTCGCCGAGATGGGCTCACGACGGCGGAGGCGAGAAGAAGCTACGGCTCGCAGAGAAGACGCCACGCACTTCGAAGCTTCGGAAGGTGCGCCACGGAATCGCCGACTCCGGAGCAATAAGCACAAGATAACGTCAAGAAGAAGGTCCGAGGCGCCGGAATTGCCACGCGCGGCGAACACCGTGATTGAGAAGAAAGGGTCGCAGCCTCAACGATGCACCAAAGACAAAAATGAAGCCATCATTAGCTTCAGCATCAATGCGATCCGGCGACCAAGTGTCGGCCGAAACTCACCGAGCACTAGCAAGCTTGCAGAGCCGAGACCAACGGAGTTGGGGACGAAGAAGTGGCTCCGACGATTCACCGGATGCCACGAGCTCGGATGGGAAAATGGATGCGTGACCGAGTGTGGTTCACGGCGGCGAGGTTATGGCTCAAGGGCTTCTCCAACGCGGCAAGTGCTACTTCGTTTCCTTCTCCTACCAAACAAGAAATCGGGCGAGATAACACGAGAACGCAAAGGAGAAGAAGTGGATGAGCTCGTGGCTTTTATGAAGTCACGCGATGCCTCCCACCGCATTACACGAGGGCATAAAGGTGGCAGCGACGCAGGTACGTGGCAAACATGCACGCGACGCCGCGAGCCCGTGAGGTGCGGAGAAGACGAGGTTGATGCCGGCGCGGTGGGACCCACATGTCGCCGACAACGAAGCGGTGCGAACCGGTGGTTTGATTTGATCAGAACACACCGACCGCTGGATCTAAAACGGACGGCCGGGATTGGTGTATGCATTCTGACAGTCGGTTGCATATGCGACGTGGATCGCTCGATCTTCATCTGACGGTTACGATCGATTGACTTCGCGCTGTGCAGCTTAGGCGGTGCGACCGAGTCGAGTGGTGCGGGTCGGACTCGAGCCTGAGTTGGGTTCGCCCGAGGAACAAGATTTTTAGAATTTGATTTAAAAGACAGAGAAGGTTTGGGGAATTTTAGAGGTAGCTCCTGAGCTCCAAAAATTTCGAAATTTTTATGGTAGCTACTAGGGACAGAGGACAACCTTGTATAATTTTTCCAGAACTTTATGCACTGCATTGTTCTAGCGAAAATTCACAAGTTGCTGTACAGGAGTTTGACCAGATTTCAAACAGAGTTGACTTGGCCATTTGAAATAGCAAACAAAATCTAAAAATTGTGAAATAATTCAGGAGGTAGATAGGATGATCAAGATGCTAGGAAAAATAGTTTCAGAGGATGATCACAAGTTTGAAGGCTAAGAATCTGATAACAACAATTTCCAATCACAAGAATTAAATTCTACAAATTGAAATTGCTAGGAAAATTGTAGAAACTTTCAAATGATTTGAAGAGACAACAAAAGTTTTTATTTCTCCTCAAAATTTTACATTTGAAATACAAACCCTAAGTTAGGCTGTTACAAATCTCCCTCTTATAGGAATCTCGCCCGAGATTCGATCACCGGAGAAGAAGGATGGGTAATCTGCCTGAGACGATCTTCGCTCCCAAGTGGCTTCATCCTCTGAGTGGTTCGACCACCGAACTTTGAGGAACTTAATCACGGTTCCTCGCTCGCTCAGCTTCTTCGAGGATACGAACGGACGCCACGATAAGACAGATCTTCCCGCACATCGATATTTTCCAATGGTGTTTCCTTAATCGAACACGAAGGCATTTCTTCAATTGTGACACATGGAAAACATCGCACTCCTTCAAGTGTAGCTGCAACTCCAACTTGTATGCAACAGCTCCCACTTTCTTGATGATGCGATATGGCCCGACATATCGAGGAGCTAGCTTGCCCTTGACATCAAACGACGGTGTCCTTCAAAGGCGAGACCTTGAGATACACAAAGTCATTGGGCCGAAACTCACCACGACGACGCCGACCGCATAGCTCTTTCGCTCGATCGAGCACGAGCAAGTGCTCACGAATCAATCGCACTTGACTTTCATTTCATTGATCGAATCCGCCAAAGAACCGCCTTTCACCGCCACCAGCCTAACGGTGTTCGCAGTCACGACCGTGACAAAGCCTCAAACGGTGCCATACCGAGACTAGCTCGAAGTCGTTGTTGTAGGAGAACTCGGCAAGCGGTAGGCACTTCTCCCAATTCTTCCCATAGGAAAGAACACAAGCACGAGCATATCTTCAAGCACCGATTGACGCGCTCCGCTCAATTACCTGGCCCGAGGATGATAGGCCGGCTGAAAGTAAGACGAGTTCCCATGGCCTCCCGCAGACTATGCCAAAACCGAGAGGTAAACAACGCCCCACTGGCCGACACAATCGCCTTGGGTACACCATGCAAACTCACAATCCTTGATACATAGAGCTCGGCCAGAGGTTCCACACGAGTCGACTCTTGACCGAAAGGAAATGCGCCACTTTAGTTAGCCTCGCCAATGACAACCCAAATGGCGCGTTTCTTGGATGAACGGGCAAACCAGTTGATGAAATCCATGCCTGCGTAATCCCACTTCCACTGTATAGGCAAGGGTCAAGAAGACCATCGACGCCGATGCTCGCCTGACGCGACAACATACGCCACATCCGCAACGAACTCGCAATCTCGCTTCATGCGAGTCCACCGTAATCTCTCGACGCAGATCTTGATACATTTTGTGGCCCCGGATGGATGGACAAAGGCGAATCATGGGCCTCAAGAATCAAATCCCGCACTGGGACCTTTGGGACCACAAGACGCGCCCAAACCGCATAACACCGTGCTCATCTTCTCAGAAGCATTTAGCTGAACCATCCTCGATGTTCTCGCTTGATTTTGCCCATACCAACATCCGATTGTCGTGGCCGACTTGATTTGATCCACCAAGGTTGGTTGCACAATCGTGGCGTAGGGAACCGTGCTCAACCAAACCCAAGTTGAGACGCTGAAATTTCGCAAGAAGTGCAGTGTTGTCGCTCTTGGATCATCGAGTATTGCAATACACCTTTCGCTAAGTGCATCAAGAACCACATTGGCCTTGCCAGATGATACCAATACCCATATCATAATCTTTGATCAATTCTAGCCATCTCTCTCGCTCGAGGTTCAGACCGCCGAGTGAATAAGTATTTCAACTCTTGTGATCGAATACACCTCACAAATGTTTCCGATCAAATAATGCCGCCAAATCTTGAGTGCATGAACTATCGCAGCAAGCTCTAAATCATGGGTGGGATAGTTGAGCTCATGAGGCCTCAATGCCTAGATGCATAGGCAACCGCCTTGCCTTCTTGCATAAGAACACACCCGAGTCCCCGACGAGAGGCATCGCATAAATATCAAGTTCTTGTGGATATCGTGAAGAGTAAGGACTGAGCTGAAGTCAATCGCTGTTTGAGCTCCCAAAGCTCTCATCACAAGCAGAGGACCACACAAACTTCTTGTCCTTCTTGAGCAATTCACCATTGGCTTTGCGATCTTGGAGAAGTTCTCGATAAAGCGCGTAGTAGCCCGCTAGACCAAGAAAACTCCGCACATCGTTGATCGACTTGGCCGTCCCAAGATAGAACATCGCCGACTTTGTCGATCTACAGCTATTCCTCCGGTGAAAGAACATGGCCCAAAATGCCACTTCCTTCAACCCGAACTCACATTTGCCGAACTTTGCATACAAATGATGCTCCCAAGAACTTGCCCAAAATAATCTTCAGATGCTCAAGATGCTCGCTTGCCTTGGAATAGATAAGAATATCATCAATAAAGACCACCACAAATTTGTCCAAATACTCCATGAATACCGAATTCATAAGGTTCATGAACAAAGTCGAGCATTGGTTAGACCGAAGACATGACGGTGTACTCAGATAGGCCATAACGAGTAGTGAAAGCCGTTCGAATATCCTCACTCGATCCGACTTGATGATAGCCCGATCTCGATCAATCTTGAGAACACCTGGCTCCGCATAACCGGTCAAAAGATCATCAATGCGGGCGAGGATATTTGTTCTTCACCGCACTTCATTGAGAGGACGGTAATCAACACACATGCGCAAAGTCTTGTCCTTCTTCTTCACAAAGATCACCTGACAACCCCAAGGAGATGAACTGGGACGGATGAAACCCTTTGCTTGGAGCTCACCAAGCCGCTTCTTCAATTCTTCTAGCTCATTGGGAGGCATTCGACACGCGCTTCAAATCGGAGCGCACGGCAGCAACTCGATGACAAACTCGGATCTCGAACCGAGGCATCCTGTAAATCTTCGGAAAGACATCCCCAAAGTCGATACTATGGGAACATCCTCGACCGCAAGGTCGCTTCGCTATTGCACATAGATGCGGCCCCAAGCCGCGCGAAAATCCGACCGCCGCCCGGCGGGCCGGTAAGATAGACGCCTTCCGCACAATCAATCGCCCCAAGCGCCGGGACAACCAATCCATGCCAAGAATCACATCCGCACTTCTTTGAACAGAGCGTAATAAGATTTGCTAAAAATCCCACTCCCTTGACTATGATAGGAACATCCCAGCATTGTAAATCGCTCTCATTTCCGACCCGAGAGCGGATGAGCAAAGGAACTTCTAAAGGAACACAATGAAGACCACTAGCAGCAGCAAATGATCTTGAAATAAAGAATGCGATGCTCCGTAATCAAATAATACCGCAGCAGGACGAGAATTAACAAGAAGTGTACCCATCACAACATCCGCGCTCCGAGCCTCCTCACCAAAGGTGGTTCACTCGGCCGCGCCGCACTCGGGCTTCGGATCATCTTCTCGTCGTGGGTGACCACTCTCGCCCCGCCCTCCATTAGGACGAGGGGCCGCCGCAACACTCGAGGGCGCATTCGCATAATGGCCCTTGTTGTGGCAAATAAAACAAGTGACCTCGCCGCCGGATTGCGAGGCCGCTCGCTGCTGGATCGCAGCGCACGTGGTCAAACACGCCTGTGGTGGGCGAGGAGCTGGTGCAGATGGCCTCGGCGCGGTGGAGCAAAAGAACGAGCCACAGTGCCGCCCACCGAGGACGAACGAGGCCGGTGTGAGTAGATCGATGCGCTCCCATTTGCGCTATGGACTCGCCACGCTTTCGCTTATGCTCAAGAACAATGGCCTTATCTACCAAGGCCCGAAGTCCGAGAAGTCCACAATAGATAGCTTGTCCTGCAGCCTCGCATGCCATCCATAAACTTCTCTCGCTAGCCTCATCGAGGCCACCTCTCCGAGCATAACGAGCCGATGATTGAACTCGCACAGTACTCGTCACGCATTTGCGCCTTGCTTGAGCACGAAACCTTCTTCTTCACTTCATCGTGCCATCGTGATGTGGCCCGACTAAAAGTCGATCCAACTCTTCCCACGCGACTCACATATTCGCGGCCGCATGGCGAGATAGTTCTCCCACCATGAGAGTGCCGCGCCTCAAGCCGGTGGGACGCGAAGAGTGCCTTATCCTCGCGCTCGCATCGAGCTATGTTGAGCTCGCCAACCATGCGCACCAATCATCCGTGACGAGGGTCCCTGAGCGGAGAAAGTCGGCGGTCTGCAGACGGAGGAACTCGCAAGTCCCCGCGAGTCCGGTGGCCGCCACCATCGGCAGGAGTGGAGGTATTCCTAGCAATAACCTCCAAGATGCGCTGTCGTCCATGCGGTTTCGCTCGATCCGAGCGAGAACTCACCATGGCCTGAGGAGGGGAAGCTCTCATCATGACCACCGGTCGATTCGACCACTACGGTTCCGCCACCATCCTGCTCCACTAAAACAAGTTAGCAACAATTTAAAAGCAAGAAAGCCCGAAATTTAATGAAAGCACCGTAAACAAACACAACGCAGATAAAGTTCACCAAAGAAAAATCGACATATAACTACTCACTTTACATCTTACCCTATTACTCCCACGATTTTCCATAGTTCTCCCAAAACTAATTCCACCAAATAAGTAACTACCTTTTGAAAAGGGAAGAGAGAAACCAAGTTCTCAAAACTCAAATTAGAGTAAGGTGAGAGTAGAAAGCTAAGATAGGTAAGGAATAAAACTGAGAATCGCCTAGGTTTCATAAACCTTTTATAATTTGAAAATAAGACTTTCAAAATATCCTAAGGACGACTATGCTTGGGTTGTTACTGCCGAATGGCTCGATACCAACTTTGTGAGGACTCAATTTATTTGGTTTGTAATGCTTAACCAACCACCGGTCCTAGCATCACAAATCAAATAAATCGATCTCGAGATATGTATACTTCCATGCAGATACACACCTCACAACAAAAGTATGCATCAACTCCATTCCAAACATAGAGTCCAAACATCACACTACAAACGGAAGATAAACAAATAGTAACAATATTACAGTATATAGGCCGGCTGTGCCACAAGATACACAAATAGACAACAACGATAAATGAAGCAAAAGTGCCATAAGATGGCTATAAACAAAGCCAATCGGTGTGCCTCCAACCCACAAGGCATCCGACCGAACGCCAAGACTAGTCGTCACCCACGGCGACAAAGACACTCACGTAGTGAGGCCCCGAGGCTCACCTTCTTCCTCCGCAACAAAAACATTAAGCAAAGCACCGAGTACGAAGATTGTCTTTGTACCCGCAAGATCGACGCGGTGAACCAGCGCACTGCTCATATGCTACATGCAGCTTGTTTGGTGGAGGTCATATGGTTCATTTGCATAAAGCCAATTTTCATTTGCAATAATGTAATACGCTTTAAAGGCAAGTTTGCAATTCATTTTAATGTTGAAATACAAGAAGGATAATAATAGCAAAAGAGTAAGTAAAAACATCCTAGAAGTGACTATCCCAATAGTCACCATTAACAATAGCACGAATCCCTGCATTCGCACTCACCCATCAAGTTTTAATTTAAATGTTGTAGTCTAACTCTTGGAAGACCTTGCAAGCGTGTCCATAACCTAGGACGAGGCTATTCGAATAGTTTGAACCTCGCAGGTGTACCAATGTACCCACACTTGCATCGCTTTAAGCCAAAACACACTTCCAAGGTATGCCGGCACAACTAAGTCCTACGAGACTGTTTCCAATATTGTGTATTAACTACGAGCCGCTCAGATGGATAGAAACCCATACGCTTACATGGTAAAGCCGAAAGACAACTACCCACTCAGATAAAGCTTTTGGACAACTACCATGCTCCCACCTCCATCCTCCCGCGACCTCCCGCGACCCGGAGCCAATACACGCCAAAGTACTAGGTCAAGAGAGGTCCCATATATTCTAGTGTGGTTAGCACGCAAAATGCTTGGTTCGGTGTAACAAGATGTTCGGCCCTTGTTGACTCGGGCACCATTCCACCACACCCAACAGATCACACCAATCATACGTTGTGCCCAAGTCTAAATCATTTTTGGTTTTCAGCTTTAGTTTTTCAATTAAACATAGCAAAAATGCTGAAACAATAAGTTATAGTAAATTTTGTGTGATCAAGGTTACCGACTAAAGTCGATAATCGCTTGAGCCTACCGATAGCTAAGCATATCTAAGCAATTTGACCGGATCTACTAAGTGACAAGAGACCATCCAATGCCTCTAATCACAAAGAAATAACCTAGGCTCAGTAGTAGAGATCAATATTTTGTCTACAGGATATGCAACACGATTTAACTAATCAATTTAACACAAATTAAGCAATGCATACATACAAATGAAACAAAATATTAGACTTTAAAATACCGATAGGAATGATCAAGCTGCTTGTTCGGGTGTCGTTGCTCAATAAGGTGCGGAGGATCGTCTCGTGGTTGCCGCAAATATCGAATCCTAACGATCGAACATAACAAAGAAATAAGAACGAATAACACCGCAAAACTCAAACATACAACAACATCAAAACAAGCCAAAACTCACACAAGAGCCTAAGCATGAAATAACAAAATTTCAGAAACAGAGAACAATTCATTTTAAGTTATTAATAATTTTCTATGAATTTTCTAAGCTAAAAACACAACAAGCACTAGTTAATTACTTAACAGATTTTCACGAATGTAAACAGCAGTGCAAAACCTATTCTAATAGTTAGTATACTGAAAATGAAATTTTACAGAATTGGGTTCATTGAATTTGGACAATTATTGGAAGAGATATGCATTTTCTAATTTAGAAGATACCTAAGGCATCATTTTATTAATTAACAGATTCTTGCTACAGAGACATGGATGAAACTAATTTTTGTAAATAATACATTTAAAAAGAAAATTAACAGCACTGGTTTCATGCAATTTGGATAAAAATTGAATTAGCTATGCATTTTACAAGTTTAATTGATTTAACAGTGCAACAGAAACGCATTTCAGAAATACTAAAGCACTTAATACTTCTTCTAACGCAGCACGGCTAGCCCGACCATCGACAAAGCGGGCCCGCGAAAATCTTGACAGAGCGATCGCGCATATAGGTGACGCTGAAGGCGTATTCAAAGAATACGTCTTCTGGCTTAATGTAACGTAATCCTAACACATATGCCCAAAGAAAATACGCTTCATGAAAGAGAAAACGATTAACAAAACTACAATCCCTAACCGACATTCCGCCCACATAACGTAGACTCGTAGAATTAAAACGATTAGATTTGAATCCTAAAACAGGTTTAACACCGAGAGGGCCCACAAGTCGCTGACCTAATGTAACCGTGTTTAGCGATAACTAAGCCTTCGCGCATGCTCGCTTCAAGACGCGACGGACGGCGCGCGCGCGCGCAGTGATCTAGCAAACCGGTGAGTTTCAAGACGAGTGAGTGGTACCTTAAGGTTCGCAAAGACCTCACGAACCCGGTGACGGTGACGCGAGCCCAATGGTCGCGGAGATGGGCTCACGACGGCCGGAGGCGGAGAAGAAGCTACGGCTCGCAGAGAAGACGCCATGCATTTCGAAGCCGGGAAGGTGCGCCACGGAATCGCCTCGACTCCGGGAGCAATAAGCACAAGATAACGTCGAAGAAGAAGGTCCGAGGCGGCGGAATTGCCACGCGCGAACACCGTGATTGGAGAAGAAAGGGTCGCGCAGCCTCAACGATGCACCAAAGACAAAAATGAAGCCATCATTAGCTTCTGCATCAATGCGATCCGAAGCGACCAAGTGTCGGCCGAAACTCACCAGAGCACTAGCAAGCTTGCAGAGCGAGACCAACGGAGTTGGGGACGAAGAAGTGGCTCGGACGATTCCTTTGGATGCCACGAGCTCGGGATGGGAAAATGGATGCGCACCGAGTGTGGTTCACGATGGTGAGGTTGCGAGCTCAAGGGCTTCTCCAACGCGGTGCTACTTCGTTTCCTTCTCCACCAAACAAGAAATCGCGGAGATAACACGAGAACGCAAAGGAGAAGAAGTGGATGAGCTCGTGGCTTTTATGAAGTCACGCGATGCCTCCCAAACGCATTACACGAGGGCATAAAGGTGGCAGCGACGCAGGTACGTGGCAAACATGCACGCACGCCGCGAGCCCGGTGAGAGTGCGGAGAAGGCGAGGTTGATCTTGCGGTGGGACCCACATGTCGCGATAAACGGCGGTGCGAACCGTGGTTTGATTTGATCAAGAACACACCCACCGCTGGATCTAAAACGGACGGCCGGGATTGTGTATGCATTCGACGAGTCGGTTGCATATGCGACGTGGATCGCTCGATCTTCATCTGACGGTTACGATCGATTGGACTCGCGGCGGTGCAGCTAGGCGGTGCGACCGAGTCGAGTGGTGCGGGTCGGACTCGAGCTCGAGTTGGGTTCGGCCCGAGGAACAAGATTTTTAGAATTTGATTTAAAAGACAGAGAAGGTTTGGGGAATTTTAGAGGTAGCTCCTGAGCTCCAAAATTTCTGAAATTTTTATGGTAGCTACTAGGGACAGAGGACAACCTTGTATAATTTTTCCAGAACTTTTATGCACTGCATTGTTCTAGCGAAAATTCACAAGCTGCTGTACAGGAGTTTGACCAGATTTCAAACAGAGTTGACTTGGCCATTTGAAATAGCAAACAAAATCTAAAAATTGTGAAATAATTCAGGGAGGTAGATAGGATGATCAAGATGCTAGGAAAAATAGTTTCAGAGGATGATCACAAGTTTGAAGGCTAAGAATCTGATAACAACAATTTCCAATCACAAGAATTAAATTCTACAAATTGGAAATTGCTAGGGAAAATTGTAGAAACTTTCAAATGATTTGAAGAGACAACAAAAGTTTTTATTTCTCCTCAAAATTTTACATTTGAAATACAAACCCTAAGTTAGGGCTGTTACACAGTCCCTCCAGTGAGTGCTTGGTTGCCTTTGGGTTGACTTATGCGGCTAGCTTGAGATGGTGCTGGTGCAAGTAGTCGGGGTACAGCTGCAGGTTGCATTGGAGTCCCAGATATTTTCTGCGGGTAAGGACAATCGGCCTTGAAGTGACCAAGCCTGCCGCAGTTGAAGCATGCTCCTGTGCCGCTCATGCAATCTTTAGTCAAGTGGCTTCCTCCACATTTTGCACACTTCAGAGCTACCGCTACTGGCTGTCTCACAGCTACAGGTCTCTGGAAAGATGGATTGTAGGATCTGAAAGTGGGCGGCCCAAATCGGGGTGGAGGCTGTTGATGTGGATAGGGACGAGGCCTCTGGAGTTTATGTGGTTGGTGATCTGTCTTAGCCTTCCTCCTTCTTTCTTCTGTCAGGTTGGAATGTTCATTTTCCAGAATTATGGCTCGATTGACTAGGTCCTGGAATTCAGTTATCTTGTGAATGGATAGGAGCATTTTCAGGTAAGGCTGCATTCCATTTAGGAATTTCTCTAATTTCTTCTCTTCGATTATCGACATCAATCAGGGCATAGCGGGAAAGATCATTGAATTGGCTCAAGTATTCAACCATCTTTTTCCCGCCTTGAGTTAAGGCTCGAAATTCTCGTTTCTTTAACTCCATTCTTCCAGTAGGCACATGAGTTTCCGTGAAACGAATCTTAAATTCAGCCCAAGTGATGGGTTGCTCACTGACACGGTTACGGTGGTAGTTTAGCCACCATGTGGCTGCGGGTCCGGTTAACTGGTGCGCTGCATACCGAACCTTCTCCTCATCAGAACATCCGACCGTGTCCAATTTCTTTTCCACCTCAATTAACCGATCCTTTGGCGTCCAATGGATCAGTGGCCTTGGCAAAGGTGGGAGGGCGAGTATGGAGAAAGTCACCCAAACTAACCCCGCGGGTTGGTGGTGAGGTGGTAGGGGCTACTCGAGTTAAGAGTGCTTCCATGAAGCGGTTCTAGTTCTCTTGAGCTTCCTTTCGAGTTTCGGCTTCCCTCCGGAATTTTTGAGGAATCGGAAAACCTCAGTCATTACTCCTAGTGGATCAGCAGCTCTTGGAGGTGCTGGCTGGCTGACTTCTGGAAATGCTGCCGTTCTAGACTGGCCAGGAGCAGGGTCATTGAGGTCCACTGGTGGATCTCCTGTTGGTTCTTGCAGTGAGGGTAAACCCAACCTTAGTCCCAATCCTTGATCTTCGGGTCCTTGACCTTCCATCCTGAAGGAAAACAGAGAGGTTAAGAGAAGAAGGTTACATTTGCCGCGGTTAGCAATTAGGCTGCTTGCTTTACTTGCTCTTTTAAGATTTAGCAGTTGCTTAAGGTGAGGAAGGAATCACCATATTAATCTGACAGAACGGCACCGCGGGTTAGCTGAGTTAAGCCACACACATGGTAACCAAATAACACCAAGAAACAATAGAGATGCAAAAAGATCCAGATACTATACTACCTGAGTCTCTCGTGCTCAGTCACGCTTGAGATCCCGTTCTCAAGACCGCCCAAACCACGTGTTTGGGACCGCTCAGAGCTTGCCTCTGAGTGCGACCTATACTACCCTGGATCCACGTGCCCAGGTACGCTTGAGATCCCGTTCTCAAGACCGCCCAAACCACGTGTTTGGGACCGCTCAGGGCTCATTCCTGAGTACGCCCAGGACTTCGTTCCTGGGTACGCCAGAGCTACACGCTCGGAGTGCCACGGACCACTCGTCCGGGAAAACTGAAGTGCAGAAAGAGGATAAGACATCTTTTTACTCCGTCAGCCATTATCTTTGTTCTCTTTAAGTAATTAATGATTTACTGAGGAGGCTGACGTGTCACTTTGGTTATAGAGATGAATAGATAAGGAGACTAATGGGCATGGTCCAAGCTTGTCCAAAACTGAAAAAGCCGGTCCATACCAGAATTCTACTGCAAGCCTCTACCCTCGGCATGCAACTTATGATCTTATATTGATGCCACCCCAACTATAGTCTCAAGCATTCTATCCTAGGTCAAGAAACGAAACTGAACACTCACTGAAACACAACTTACAACAGGTTCTGATACAACAACAACTGATACAACAAGGGTACAACAGATACAACAAAGATACAACAGATACAACAAGGTGAAACTCCGAACTACAACAAGTTACTCCTGACTCGACATAACTAAGGGACCTCCAACTACCACTCCTCTGGATCACTCTCCTCACTGCCGCCACTCCCCTGACTAGGGCTGGCGCCTCCTCCAACTGCAGGGCTGCTGCTGTCTCCAAAGTAGGTGCGGAAGGCCTCGTGAACAAGGGTGGTGTCTCTAATAGGATCTGGAGGTACAGTGGTGGGAGGACCACAGAACTCTTGTCTCAGACGGTGAGGAAGTGGACACCCTGGTGGCGGGGCTGTGGGATCTCCTAAGTCTCCCTGGGAGGGTGGTGTGGGAACATGTGGATATGGGTAAGGAGGAGAAGGGATGGGAACGAAAGGCTCATAGGATGGGTCGGGGGCAGAGGCGTGGGAGGTGCGGAGGTGAAACTATCGGCTATGAAGGAGTAAAATGGATAAGGTGGGGGTGCAACTGGATCAATGGGTGGGTCAGATGGTGGAACTGTAGGTGGAACGGTGGGTGGAACTACGGGTGGAGCGGGAGGTGGAACTGTGGGTGGAACTGCATAGAAACTGGGATCGGGGTCGAGGAGGGTGCGTGGGTGGGTATGGTGGAGCAATGAGAAGAAGATGTATAGTGGGTCTCCAAGAACCTCAAAGACATGGCACCGCTGCCGCCAAAGGTCGACACTCTCTCGGCTCTAGCTAAAGCTCCTGGTCGAGTCATACAACATGGTACTAGACATCAACATTGTCTCGGTGAGTATCTGTCGCAAGACTGTTGTGGCCGGAGAAAGTGGTGGGTATGGATAGCTAGTAGTGACGCTAGGTCCAAACTGCAAACCTAACCCTCCTAGGGTCATGGCTGGTACCCCTCCAAACTGAGAACCCCTCAAGTGATCACCGGTGAGCCCTAATGGCATGGATGGCTCTATGGGCTGCCTCCGCAAAGGTCCGTAGTCGTCGAAGCACGCCACTGCAGTATACTCTACGTAATAGCTACGGTCCAGGGGGATCCCTGTAACGATGACTCCTACTAAAGGGATACCACTCAGACTGCCTGTCTCCTGAAAGAAATGTGGGAAGGGTGCTCCTAAGTGATGCAAGAGCTTCCCAAAGATAAGCACTTGTCGTCCCGCTTTTCGCTCCGCTGAAGCTTGGACCTACTCATCCCGCATAACAGGGAAGAGTTCTATGTTAGTATGGTTGTCACTTTAAAGAAAGGTAAGCTTTTAACATAATAATTTTGATCAGGGGGTGAGGGAGAAAATGACCTCAAGACAAGGGTTACTAAGATACTTAGTGCCATATAGCAAGTAGAGGGCATACTTAAGTTAGGCAAGGGTTTCTATCTTATTAGCGTGGCCCTAACCTATTGCTCGATACCATCTGTGGACGCCCGTGTTATTACCCCTGGGTAATAACACTTAAGCCTCTGATTACTATTCGCTTGCGGTAGAACACCGCTTCAACGAATAGTAAGCCTTACGAGTTAGCGCATCGAACAATAAGATAGAAAGCGTCCTTTATTCAACAAGATTAGTACACGCAGGCTAAAGTCTCACAAAGACACATACTAATTTACATAGCCAAAATAAGACTAAACCCCTTCTTGCTCGCCACACTCCATCTGGCCTCCTATTCGTCCCAGGAGTCAAATACGGAGTCCATCTCGCCCTGCGCCTCGTAGTAAGGGTCTTCGCCTCCTGTGGTCTCATCTGTACCTGCAGTGCCTTCGCTCCACTCGGGATACTTCCCTGCTGGACTAGGGTCTACAAAGGAGAATACTAACAAGGTTGAGTACAAATGAATGTACTCAGCAAGCATTAATAGCAAAAGATGCAAAGGATGCACTATCTCTACTCTTTATCACAATTTCTAAGCCATCTCACTGTAGAAAATAAATCTCGACAAAAGGTGGTAAATTTTAATACTGAAAAACTCTACTAGTCACTCGGAGAGACAAAAGACCCCTATGGTTCCGTGAGACTCAACTCGAGACCGGCATGAATTCATGATTTGTTTAGCACTGCGCAGGCTTGTACCACTTTACCCATAGCTATTCGAACTCTCCGTGAATGGGTCCACCGCATTGCCTTAGATGCGGGTTCGAGATCGAATACGTAACGTTTTCCAGTTACGTGATTAATTTCTCCACCCATCACCTTCCACCTGTGCATTAAGTCACGCCGACCTCATCATCCATCGAGTTCGGTGAGGTTGGTTGAGGCAGCTTCTATCCTGCACTCAACACTCCACCTTAGCGCATATAGCGCCTTGGATCCCCCACTTCCGGACTATCCCCCACCGGTCCTGGGTTCCTCCATATCACTCACACACACCTATTACATACCCGATGTGGAGAGCATAGTCACGTAACAAGGTAGCATTTTCTGCCCGCCGAAACGGGAAAATAGTTGGCACTGAATTACGGCATCTGACCGAGCAAGAGTTTGTTGGTCCTTATATTATAGCCATATGTAAAAAGGGGCCCACCTCTTACCTCAACATTATCACCACGTTTCCCCAGCCAGGGCCCCCTTTTTACCCTCCTAGTAAGTCTCATTCTTTCTTAATCATCTTATCTTATCTCAATCATTTTCTTTAGGTTTTGGGAAAACCATTTTAATGCAATATATATATATATATATATATATTGTGCAAGATAGGGTATATTTTTAAAGTAACTATATTAATGGTCAAGAGGATCGCTTGCCTTCGTAGAAGTAGGAAAAGTTAGCGCATTGAAGTTCTCGTCATTTGCTCTGTCGGTGCTTGATTTAGCATACAGTAGTAGATCGGAAGCGAATAATAGTATAAGTAAATACGTAGTTGATTTGAGTGATAATATGGATACAAGAGTTAGCGACGACTACAAGTTAGCACATTTTTAATTACTAAAAAAAAGCTTTTGCGGTCTAATCGAAGTTAGCACTCTCCGATAGTCGCCCGCTTGTCTAAACCCACCAGTTAGATTAATAACAACAGAAGCAATAGATACACAACTTAATATAGCAGTCAAACCACCGATCAACAAGAATCTGCAATTACTGAGATTATCTAATCCTAAATCCAAAATTCTAACCTAAACCTAATCTTCTTCCTAACCTTCTCCCTAATCTCTCTCTCTCTCTCTCTCTCTCTCTCTCTCACTAACACACACACAACACACACTAACACACACGCACACAAAGACTCTTCCTAAACACACGCACACAGCACTCTCCCGATTCCCCTCTTCTCTTCTCCAGCCCCAAGCGCCGCCGCCCTCTCTTCTCGCGCCGGCCCCCGGCGCCGCCGTCCCTGCCGACCCTGACATCTACACCCAACCCCACTCACCTCATCCTCCGCTGCTCGCCCCCGACAGTGCCTCCTCCCTTCAGTCGGCTCGGCGCCAGGCGCCGCTGCCGCTCCCTGCGTCCCCACTCCCGGTCTGGCCTCCTCCCGGCTCTCCTGGCTCGGCTGGGCCCGGCGGCTTGGCCTCCAGCTCGCCACCGCGCTCCCCCTCGACTCTTCCTCTGGCTCGCCCGACGTCGCCGGCCTCCAGCTTCCCCCTCTTCTTGGCTTGGATCGGGTCGCCTCCTACCCTAGGCTCGGCCCAGATCCGGTCCTTCGCCTCCTATCCCAAGTCCGGCCCGACTACCCCCCGGCTCGGGGCTGCCTCTCCGGCTCCCTCCTCACCTGGCGTCATCGTTGCCAAGGTCCTCCATACTCCCGTGGTCTAGATCTGACGACCTATGGGCTTCAGCCCGACCGGCTCGGCCTCCCGGCCGCCGGCACCATGCACCGACACTCGCCTCTCCTACTAGCTCACTCGGTTCTTGCTATATGCTCACTGATGAATGCCAATATGCATGTGTGCAGGTTGGAGGGGTGGATCTGGAGGTGGAGGTGCTACTGGAGAGGAAAATGCATCTACAAGGTATGAGGGAGCTCACCTCAAGCTCAAAAGGTATAAGTTTTTATCTGATGATGAATGTTGAATGGGATTGTTTTGGGGTGCTTATTCTGTGATGATGACTGGTGATGCTCCGTGTGGGGATGCCGGCGGTGAGCAAGGTGGTGTCGCCGGCTGTAGTGAGCAGGGCGGTGTCGCCGGCCGTGGCGATGCCGAGCTCCTGGGACCTTCGGTTGTCTTCGGCTCTACTGCTTGTGTTGGTTCTGGACTGGGGTATGAATGAGTGGAGGGTTTGGGAAATGAGTGAGTGAAGGACTGGGGAATGAAAGGGGGCTGGGATATAGATGATGTTGCTCGGCTGTGAAGTCAGGGGGTAACTGTGTGAATGGATAAGATTGCGCTGTGCTTTGCAGAGGGAACGTGACTGGCACTGCTGCAAAGGATGTGATCGCACCACCGAGCAGCGGAAAATGGTTCTAGGTACTAGTGCTACTACTCTAATTTAGGGCTGCCTGATGCAGGATGTACGAATGTAATTGATGCTAATGCTTCTAGATTTTGTGGGTGTAAAATGAACTACTGATGTAACTAATGCACTTGTTGATTTGCTGTCTAATGCAATTGATGATGCATTTGATTTACCTAGTTGATCAAACTGTTGTGCTGAATGACGCGATTGCAAGGATGATGCGGATATATGAATGATGCAATATGCTTCTATATTTGGTTGATGCAAAATGCACTACTGTAAACAATGCAATTGTTGATTTATGCATCTAATGCAAATGAGAATGCACTTCAATTACCGCCTTGATTTTACTGTTGTGTTGAGTGATGAAGTTGCATGAATGATCGACACGACACGCTTTAGCTAATTGGGAGCGACCTAATACTATCGCTAACTCACCGCTAAGAAAAGCTTAACGCTGCTAAACCCTGATTACCGCTACGAGGTTAGGTCTTAAAAACGCGGGCGTTCACACCACGTACATGGAACGAAACGTCGTGGAATCCCAACAGTTTGCACCGCTTCGGGAATTGCTCCGACGGACAGGTTTTTAACCTGCCCGTTCGAAAGTCCCAAGACACTTTTTCACACATCAAGTGAAATTACCATCTTGAAATCCGGGCCAAATGAAAAGCCGATCGAAAAAGTTTTTGCTTCCGGTCATAAGGCCACGATTGCTCTAAAGTCGTAAGATATTCTACGACTATCCTGTAATCGTAAATATTCTTAACAAATTACCTCGATCGAAGCATATTTCTGATCGAGAGAATCGTATGTTGAAGAGTTTTTCCTTCAACATCCTTCTTACGACCTCCTGATGGTCAAAAGATCATCTACGACCCTTCGGTCAAAGTAAGCTATTTTTACTTGAAGCTGGGGGGCTAGATGACGAGGATCTAATAATCCTCATTTTATTATTCCATAATCATGTAATATGATGTCACATGACATACCCCTTAATATTGTAAGGGAAGAGCAAGTTAGGTAGTCGTAAGTTCTTCTACGACTACCCCCTAGTCGTAAGCACTTCTACGACTATAGTGTGATCGTAAGTCCTACTACGATTACGTCCGGTCGTAAGTCTTTCTACGACCAGTATCTAGTGTAAGCCTTTCTACGACTACCCTCCTAGTCGTAAAGTTCTGCTATGACTAGCTCTGCTACGACTTCCTCACGACCAACTGGGTCCACTTGCCAGAAGGCCCATTTAATGGTGAGAATCCAAGCAGTCAAAATACGTAGTTATGCCCGACATAACTACAGATAATTCTTCACTATCTCTGACTGATAACCGTTTGACAGCATGGGGAGGTTACTACTCCAGTAATTACTCTCATTATTACACAATAATGAGCGACTAATTAGCCTGGAACGACACAGTCACCATTGCATAGTATAAATATGTGTCTTTTGGAGATAGAAAGGGGAGGCTTTTTGGGAGACAGTTAGTAAGACCCTCAGCTGATTGTAATCCAGATACCCAATACAAGATACACAGGAGTATGGTTGTTATTCTCTCCTGAGAAGGCCCGAACCTGTATAAAAATCCCCGTGTCTCTTTCGTCTGCGTGATCAATTGTGGAGACCCCCCGAATCAAACAATCTTTACGTAAGATCGGTTCTAAAACACCGACAATACTATACTGCTTTTAAGTCAAATATTGTATTCCGCATATACCTATTATGGTAAAGCTTACCATTCCTTTGATAATCCTGGCATATTGTTAAATAGTATTTTTCATGCAACTTGTTGAGTACAGTTGTACTCATTCTTGCTAAAACATCAGAAGCAATTTGGGAAGAGACAGGTGATTACTACGATCAGGAGGAGTCACTAGATGGTGACGACTACTAGTATTAGTTCTCATCTGCGCCTCAGCGTACTTGTGGATCTTATGTACTTTTGAGTTGTAATATATTATATTTGGACGACCCACGCCTGCGTCTAAACTGGCTGTTAAGCTTTAGTTATGTAATAAAAGTATATTTTTTATTGCTATATGAGTTTGCCTGTGATGCTACCTCTTACTTCATAACTATACATCCTAAACAGTTATAAAAAGTTTAACGGATCCAAAAATAGAAACGTTACAAGCCGCCTCCTCCCGGTCGTCACTTCCACCCTCTCATGCGCAAGACCGCCTTGAGGTCGCGCCGCTCCCTCCACAACCTACTCTCCTCGTCACATGAACTCCACGAACTCGGTAGCCGTCGTCAGTGAGGGAGCCTACACACCTCAAACAATAACAGGGGTGTGTGATATCACGCGCGTGAACTACTAGTGCATTCAATCATAGTAGAGCCCACATTGCAACGACACTAAGAAAAATCCGTAGCAGCACTGTCCTAAGTATCAAATGAGATTTATTTATCCGCAAATTAATTGAACGACTAGAACCCATGTCACTTTCTTCAATTGTAATGTTGTTTCTACTGATATCTCCCTTTGGCGGAACTTTCTTATGAAAAACATTCTTTTAAAACCCAGCAATCAGAACTATGTAATGCTCTGTCACACAATCGTGCATTACGCCTGTATAGAACCCATGTCAATTTGATTTTTGTTGGAATAAACTAGTTATTCCCTCCAGTCATAAATACACATAGTTTTCAATATTGACATGGTAAAAAAAAATGCAACTTTGACCACCAATTTCTATCGTAATATAGTTATAGCACCCAATAGAATTATAATGTTATGGAAATACTTTTCGAGATAAATCTATACATATAATTTTCATGTATCAAATCTAAGTATTTAAAAAGATGTCAATAGCCTAAGTTTTAAAATTTTGACTGCACGTATCCCAAAACGATATATATTTGTGGCTATCCGGTCGACTCGGCTGATTAGTCGGCCGATTAATCGGTGACGGTGACTAAACCGTCACGAATAGTATAATCGGAGTGGAGTGCTATTAATGCCGTCAAACGATTAATTGACCGTATAATCCGTTTAATAGGGTGTTTTTCCGATTAATCGTTCGTTTTCTTGTTTAATCATGTAAATAACTTATTTTTATTCACTAATTACGATAAATTGGTTTATAATATTTGTGTGATGGTGTTAGTATGTACCATATGGATGAAGTATAAATAATCAAATGCAAAACATGGCAAATAATATTTTGTAGAGTGATAATTTACAATAACGTTGGGTAAATAAAATGTTTGTAATCAATTTTAAATATAAATAAATATATAATAGGAACACATAATCGTCCGTTAGATTCCGATTAGTAGGCCGTATCACGATTAATCGCTTAGCTTTACCCTATCCGTCCATCAACGCATACCACTTTCCTCAGCACTGGACTGGAGGGAGTATATACTAGTTCCTTCAGCTTAGAAACAGTTAGGTCCCAGTTAAAATAAATGAATTTTGCTGAAAAATATTTAATTTCCACAGAAATTCAATAAATTCTCGGACCTTAAAGCATTTACAACGGTATAAACAACTGTTGTCTGTAGTATCTATATATGTCATTTACGGGCAACACTAAAAATAGCTTCTACAATATACTATCTTTTTATATGTCTCTATAGATGACTACTTCATGTATAATTTATCTTATTCCTCGTGTTACAGTCGATTACTTCATTACAGATAACCTATACTATGTATCAAAACAAAACTTACAGACAACACCATTGTATATGTCTCTAGAACTCTCAAAAGAGATGTATGGTTTTAGCTGGCACCTAAGATTCGTGCACACGGTACACGTGGTGCAGAGCCAGTAACTACACGTGGTGCAGAGCCAGTAGTTACTGGCCCCCCGAATCCCGTGGCAGCATCCTACCTATGGACCAGGCCTACATTGACTTCTTCCCCGAATCCAAGCCCTTTACTTTCTCAACACTTATCGACTTAATTAAACACCGATTACGAGCCCCATTTCCTCCTGCATCCGTCCGAAGATTCATTCACCCAACGTCTTCTCCTCACAACCCATCCTTCCGTGCACCGCACACCCCATCATATCACACCCATAGAGCCCATCACACTGACAGTGGTCTCACAACACCCGCGACCCCACGTCTCAGCGAAATTAACAGCAGATCACATGACATCACCATGGCGCACGCGTAGACCACACACAAATTAAAGCCCCCTCCTCTGAAATCCACACACACAGTCAGAGACATCTCATCTCGAAGACTCGAGCTCGGGGTCGGAGCTAATGGTGGAAAGCAAATCCGCTTTTCGCCGTCTCCTCCTCGACTCCTCACAATCCCGATGCCCTCTCGCCAGCCTCCTCTTCCCTCCCCACCTGAGCCGCCTCCCACCGCCTATCACCACCTCCACCGCCGCCACCACTCCGCAGCCGTCGCCGCGGCTGCGGGGGCGGCGGCGCTCGTAGTGGTCGCGCTCGCTCTCGTGCTGCTGTGGTGGCTTCGGCGGAGGAAACAGCGCGCAGCGGGGGAGGCCAAGGAGGGGGCGGAGAGGCTGCAGCGGGTGTCGTACCGGCAGCTCCGGCGCGCGACGGGGGGATTCGCGGCGGGGAGCAAGCTGGGGCAGGGGGGATTCGGCCCCGTGTTCCGTGGCGCGCTTTCGCCTCCCCGTGGCGGCGGCGGCGTCGGGAGACCCGTCGCCGTTAAGGTCATGGACGCCGCGGGGTCGCTCCAGGGCGAGCGCGAGTTCCACAACGAGATCACCATCGCATCCCATCACCTCGCTTCCGCCTCGGCCTCCTCTCCTGACCCCGATGCGGCCGCGAAGCCCGGTGAGAAGACGCGTGACTCCATATTGCTTCCGTTCGCGTACTCGATGTCGGCGCGGGGCGAGGGGCGGGCGCGGCGGATGATGCTGGTGTACGAGCTGATGCCGAACGGGTCGCTGCAGGACGCGCTGCTCGGCCGGCGCTGCCCCGAGATGGTGGCGGAGTGGTCGTGCCGGCTCGCCGTGGCGCGAGACGTGGCCACCGCGCTCCATTACCTCCACTCCGTGGTCAAGCCGCCCGTCGTGCACGGGGACGTCAAGCCCAGTAACGTCCTGCTCGACACGGACCTCCGCGCCCGCCTCGCCGATTTCGGCCTCGCCCGCGTCAACTCCGACCCAGATGACGACGGCAAGCCGGAGAGCGCGGTGATTGCGGAAGGAAGCGATGCGAATGGGAATGCCGACGGGGAATGTGACGATGACGTCTCGGTGGTGGCGGAGAGCACGGTCACAACGACGGTGAATGGGGAGGGGAATGTTGCCCCCAAGTCGCTGGAGTATGACGAGGGCTTCACATCAGCTTCGCCGGCGGAGGCTGCATCCACATCCGGGTTTGACCAGACTAGTGTTGACAGTGGTATGAATAGCCGTAGCTGCAACGGTGGCGGCTCACGCACTGATGGTGTCGCGGCGTCGTCGGGGACTGGGAGCGACTGGTGGTGGCGTCAGGACAATGGCGGGGGCAGCAATGGCGTAAAGGACTATGTGATGGAGTGGATTAGATCGGAGATTAAGAAGGAGCGCCCCAAGAACGACTGGATTGCAGGGGCAGCTGCAACCAACCCAGGTGCAGAGAGGAAGAAGCCAAAGCGGAGGGCGCGTGAGTGGTGGCGCGAGGAGTATGCTGATGAGCTTGGAAAGCAGAAACGAAGGGCACTTGCCAAATCGAGGAGTGAGCAGGCAGGGCTGCATTGGTGGGAGCGGGATATTGATGACGACTTGGATGGGAAGGGGCGATCCAAGTGGAGTATGGTGAAGAGCTGGGGTCGGAGGAGCAACAGTAGCAGTGGCAACGGCAATGGCAGCATTAACTGGTGGGTCAACGGTGCAAGAAGCAGCCGTGATCGGGCAAGTGGGGAATTCGTGCCCAAGAGCGGGGGCGCAGTGAGCAGCACGCCGAGCATGCGCGGCACAGTGTGCTATGTGGCTCCGGAGTATGGTGGTGGTGGTCCTCTGTCAGAGAGATGTGACATCTATAGCTATGGTGTCCTGCTATTGGTTCTTGTGTCCGGGCGCCGGCCATTGCAGGTGATGGCCTCGCCCATGTCGGAGTTTGAGAAGGCAAGCCTCATATCGTGGGCGAAGCACCTCGCACGCGTGAGCCGCCTGATTGATCTTGTCGACCCGGCCCTGCAGGATGTTAACCGTGACGAGGCTCTGCTCTGCATTACCGTCGCACTCCTATGCATCCAGAGGTCCCCAGCTCGTCGGCCATCAAGTGAGGAGGTTCTTCGGATGCTCTCCGGTGAGGGAGAGCCACCGCACCTCCCGTTGGAGTTCTCGCCGTCGCCACCTGGCGGGTTCCCCTTAAGTCCCGGAAAAAGGTTCGGTGAGTTCGTCTAGGTTCTTATTTAGATGCAAAAGTTTGCATTAACTTTATACCTTCATGTGAGTTTCACTGTTCCCCCCTGTACACATTCCAAGTTTCCGTCTTTTTTTACTCACGGATGCATAAAGCTCCCTAGGGGGAAAAGTTTATGGCAATCTAAATTCACATTTGACAAGAACTGCATCCCCAGTAATCACATGCGCAATCATAGGCCCTTAGGCATGCATGATTTGGAACCGAGGAAGTGAGAGACGACTTTAGTAACCCTGTGGAGGGGGATGTCTGCCTTCTGTGCTGGTGTATCCTGAGGCATCTTACTTTTGGACAGGCATTAGAAGGTAGTGCTTTACCGTGCCCCTGGAACCTGGTTTTTTCTCTTACTCTTTTGGAAACCCCTTGTATTACAGCTTTACTTATATGATGGATTCAAGCTTTTGATGTTCGGATATGCTTTTCTGCTCCTTTTGCATCGAGGTGGCACCATCACTTTTCCTGCGTAGTTTATTCTGCAGGGTTGCTACTGCTGGTTTATAATTTCAGAGTCAACCAGGACATTATGTTATCTTGGAAAGCTTCATTGAAGTGGAACTATCCCTCCCCTCCAGTTGTTCTAAAAAAAAAAAAAAGTTGGAACTATCAATCGGTCTTGCTATTCTGGTTCACTAACATGGTTTCGCACATTATACTGGTAGGTTGGTCGTTGGGTACGTCGCTTTGGAGTTGGGTTGTCCCGAACTTGATACTGATATTCTTGGTAGTAGAATCTATGCGCTGTTTGATGTGGATGGTTAGGAAGCCTGTCAAAATTTGGTTATTATTTGGGGCATGAAAAGTATCAAGACTAGTTAACATTTCTATAACCCATAGTTTGTCCTTAAGAAACTGACAATCGGATACCTCTTTTATAAAGTATTAGAGTTCTAAATCATGAGCTCTGTAGGAAATATGTCAGCAGATAGGTAAATACCTACTGATTACTGTTGCAATTTTCTTTTGATACCATAAAAATTTAGCCTTCTCTTCTTGAAGTTACTTCCTTGTGGTTTTCATTTACTAGAAGGGAACCGGCCGTCATGCCGGAAATAAGTCGGCCGTGAAATACTTGAAGGCTGGAAATAATAAGAAGCAAAATATCATAGCTACGAAACGTGACATGTACATTCACTTCAGAATCGTTGCTCAATGTACATTTATATTTTCATAGTAGATGTGGCTACCTTATGTACACACAACAGCACTACTTCGAGAGAGAAAAATAGCTAGAGTTTCGTACCACATGGAAGAAGAGAGATGATGAACAATTTTTTCACCGTAACACAAAAGCTAGAATCAACCTCACCTTTGAGAAACCAGCATCTGGTACATTCATGTTTAATCTTGGTTCTCATCTGAAAGCACAGCATGCGTAATCAATGCAAGAAAATTAGATACATGAGAATTTTACGGTCATTTAATTTTACACAATCAGTAAAATGATAATTAGGGACTTTATATACAACAGGTTTGGAAGCAAAAACACATGGTAAAGGTGTGCAATACGGTTCGTATACCACTATCCACTATGTCCTAGTAAAAGTGGGCTCAAAAAATTAAAAACCAAACATGGACGATAGTGTTACCAAATAGTTTTTTTTTTGGGTGGATACTTGGGTGGCGATGGCACAACTCAAAATAGGTAGTAGCCTTTGTGTTGTAGCAAGCTAGCCTAGCAGTGCGAGGGAGTTTTTGGCCGTTATGGTACTATTGCTGCACGTAATAGCAGCATTAGCACCCTCCCGGCCATAATGACAAAAATAGCATCACGGAGCTGCCGACGACTGACACCTAGCGAAGTTCGGTCCCAAGGGTATTGGACTCCACCTCCACCATGCCCGAGGGGGCGAACTTCCTTACGCGCCCCACGTGTGAATTCTGGTCCCTTGGGACCGGACCTACCGCGTCTGTGCTCCTAGGGGCTGGAGCACCCTAGTTCGTGTCTCTGGGGCATGGTTTTACCGAGCGCAATGCCCCTAGGGCACGGTTTCGCCGAGCACAGTGCCCTAGGGGCATGACACTGTTCTGTTCCCGCGCACGTGCGCTCGCGTGGGACGGAATCGATTCCCTCCCGTCGCTTCCCTCGGTCCCATCCATCACACTCATGCTTCCCATGCATGCAAAGGCTTTCCCCGTATGCAAAAAAAAAAAAGTGCGCGGAAGTGAATCCAATTTCCTCCCATCGCTTCACAGTCGGTGCGAATTGCGTTTGCGCGGCTATAAAAACCGGCGTCGTTCTCACTCTCATTCTCGTCGCTCTCACTCTCATTCTCAAATTTATTCTCATTCCCGCGCTCGGTGTAGAGAGACAAAGAGAATAGAGTGAGTTCCGATTTCACTGTCGATTTTTGTCGTAGTTAATTAGTCGTAATTAATCAATTATAGTTAATTAGTTGTAATTAATTAGTCATAGTTAATTATTCATAATTAATTTAGTAATTATTATTTAGCCATAATTAATTTAGTATTAGTTAATTAGTCGTAATTAATTAATCGCAATTATTTAAGGTCTAATTAATTAGTCATAATTAATTTAGCTGTCGTTAATTAGTTGTAATTAATTAGGCTTACTTAATTAGTCATAATTAATTACTCATAATTAATTAGTCATAATTAATTTAATCATAATTATTTATTAGTAATTAATTAGTCATAATTAATTTAGTCGTAGTTAATTTAATCATTATTAATTTGTGTCTTTTATCTCTTGCAACCCATGCCCCTACCGGAGCTACTCGAACCATTCTACGACAAACATCATTGGAGCAAGTTGTGGACTACCCGGGACAGGGTGGTTCTCCACCCCTCGTGCTTAGGTCGAAGAAGCATTACTGGGACCTTGACCATCGCTACGTTCCAATCCTTCAGACACGGGCCTATTGCCCTTTGCGAGGATGCTCCATGTAGGCTGCTACTTCACCTGGATGGGAGTCTCATGTCAGCATTTCTTGATAGATAGAGAACCGAGATGCATAGCTTCCACATTCGGTAGAGAGAGATGACGATCATTCTCCAGGATGTCTCCTTGACCGATCTACCAATCAAGGGAGGAATCCTTGTTCCAACCGGCCTGCCAACAGATTGGAAGGCCCGCTTGGCGCATCGGTTCGACCTAGCTGTCCCATACAGGGTTCGTGGTATTGATGACTACGGCGGCCCGATCTTCCGATAGGTTCGATTGATTTCGTCGTGAGGACGTTCACGCTTTGAGGCTTCCGGCCGGCAGATCGTCACCTCGCAATTCGCTACACCCGCACGACTGTCGTTATCGACCACGCTCGCACGCGATCAACCTTACCACGAGGGTTATTGTTCCTGCAAGCAATCGAAGCAACTCACAAGAACAAGGAAGATGCAATCTGAATTGTATTACGAATATGAATAAAGTTCACAATGTGGGGTTCCTCAAACCGATATACGGCGAAACTGCAAAGTGGCAGAATAATCTAAGAAAAATCCAACCCTAAACTGTGGCGGCTGTTGTATATATATAAGGGGGGCATGAGGAGGTTGACCTAGGGTTGTGCGGCCATGGGAGAGGCGTACACAACCTAGGCTTTGACCCCGACACGCTTACAAGGCCCTATTAGGCCCAAAACGGTGTCGTAGCACGCAATGACCGGTCGTAGAGCTTGAGACCTGGTCGTAGTGCTGGCAGGTCTGGTCGTAGCGCTGACGAATCTGGTCGAAGAGCTTGAGACACAGTCGTAGCGCCGCGTGTCCGTCGTAGCGCCGCGTGTCCGGTCATATAGCTTGTAGACCTGGTCATAGATCGTCCCCATTATTCCTAAGTAACAAAAGATCACAATTATTAGGTAGTATACCATTCTGCATAGATAAATTATTAGCACCTAGAAACGAGCTCACCTCATAATTTAAGTGACGTGCACGAGCTCTTGTCATAGGACCTTGTAGTTTAGCAACTAGATCTGGAGGATTTTGTGTAGTGCGTGTATCCGAAGGAGTGATGTCCTTATCAGGTATCCCTTGGATATGGCTGAGGAATTTCAATCAATACACTCCGAGTGCACCAGACGAGATTGTTAGAATACACCTTGTTGCTTACCTTATTCATCTTTTTGGTTCGGCTTTATTTCCCACCACATAGGGTGGTTTGGTATACCCTAGTTTCATCTGCATCGCCGAGTCTTTAGTTGACGCCTAGCTTGGGGAGATGATCTATTACAGCTTCGGATCAACCGTCCTTTGAACACATACAGGGGGTTGTGCGACACTTCGCCGCGTGACATCGGATTGAAACCGATCCTTGCCATCTACTATGTGCTCCTGTAGCTATGGAGCTAGGAGCACTTCCCTGTTAGGCGGCCCACCTTCCAGAATGTCGTACTCCAAGTTCCACAACCCCATAGATGGGCCCACTTTGGGCACTTGGTGGACTGCTTCCAAGTTACACTGGGCCAATGACAAACCGGCAAGGTGCTACTCCGTGTTCCACAATGAGTTTGAGTTGTTGTACAATAATAACATCATATGGTCTCCATGGAGCCCACATTTTGTGAACATGATGGTGCCGCAGCGCGTAATGCAATAATTCGATCTATACTAGGTTGTGCCCCCTCCCGATGGGAGGATGCTCGAGCGAGCTGTTCACTTGTGAGTGCAACTCCATCTAAATAATGTTAACAGTTCATACCTATATCCACTCCTCACATAAATTCTTCTTAAATGCATGCAATTGAGGATGGACCGACATTCTGAGGACTACTAGGCAGTCCAACATCAATGTACTATGACTTGGATGGAGACAACACATAATCAGGTTTTGCAGGAGCAGCGATCGTACAACGTTCAGACTTACCGTGAGTGCATCGAGTGGTACGTACCACGGTCACACACTAGACTCACCCGTTCTTTGCCAGAGCGTCTAGAGCAAGTCACGCGTGAAGAGAGGCTTCGTCACTCATTCAATTGACGAAGCGCTTCGCTGCGTGACGACACTTTAAAATACATACAACCTATGCTTGCTTCATTCATGATATTTTTACAGTTTGGTACTGAACATCTGTTGTCTGTCACTTCAGTTCGACCGGATCCAGCAGATCTCACGTGCATCGAATCCGCCATCCACAGCCCAAATCACATCGTTTCGGGCATCTCAGCACTCTCAAGTCCATCTTAGCGGAGTCCAAACAAATAATCAAGAACATGAGCTGCTGTCAGTTGAGAGATGACATCCATTGGACTGCACACCGTGTAGGCTGACCGTGCTCACCTGCTAGGTTGGCACGAACTAGTGAGACTGGCAGACATCTTAGCGCTCCTTGTTGGTCATCCGCACTACAGATCGGGAGGTAAGTTATGTTCAATTTACGTTCTTATTATTTATTATGCCTTTGGTTGTGCAAACATCCGTCTTCCAGCCGCATGTCCATTGGGATGCATTACTTCTGCGATCAACGTCCGCCAGGCCTACTCAGACTGGTGGCTATCCAAGTGCTCCTTGTCGGTCATCCGAACTACACATTAGGGAGGTACATGATGTTCAGCTTAGGTCCTGATTATTTATTTTGCCTAACATCATTCCATCTTACAACCTTCAGTTGAGTGTGGGGGTGACGTCGAATCAACCGATGAGGAGCCGTCCATCCCAACTACCGCCAGGGAGGAGTACATGGTGCCAGGATTTGGAGCATACCACGCCGAGCTCCCACCCCTGGTATACGTTCAGTAGAACCTTGACCAGTACGGAGTACCCTACCATGGCTAGAGCTCCTCCTGGGTCATTGGTACATCGTACGTCAAGGCCAGAGCTCCTTCACACTGAGGGTCGTTCATACATCGTACCTGGGGGTGTGGCTCTAGGGGCGAATTCATGGAGTCGTTCATTACTGATATGATTGCAGGTGGCAGTCAGTTTGGTATGACTCAGCTGGACGACATTAATGTTGGACAAACTCAGCTAGACCAGAGTCAGCTTGTCGAAGCACCTTCGTCCACTCAGCGATCTCCATGCGCCCTCCGAACCGATACGCGCTCTTTAGACCAGTTCACATATCCCAAGGGATATGCTCAACGCAAGACCAGGACGCACACACAGACGCACCGAGCAGACAGAGGCTTAGACGAGTGAGCCATATTGTAGCCCGTATGTAAGTACGTTGTATAGATGTTGTGCGCTTATGTTGTACTATATTTGTATAGATATTTTGCATAACATATTTTTGTACATTATATGTGTATTGTCGAAGTACATCAATTCCGGAACATCTGAGGTTCACATGAAATCATAAAACCATAAAACACCTGAGGATGAAATCATACCTTGGGTAGTCCGGCCCCTAGGGCCACGGCATGGTGAAATTGTTTTCCAGGGGCACTACACTCGGCAAAACTGTGCCTTAGGGGTACGGACTAGGGTGCTCCGGCCCCTAGGGGCATTGACGTGCTAGGTCCGACCCCCAGTGGATCTAATTTCACAACTGGCGCGTGAGGGGAAGTCTGGCCCCCTGGGGCATGGTGGAGGTGGAGTCCAGCCCCCTGGGACCAAACTTAGCTAGGTGTCGGTCGTCGGTAGCTCTGTGGTGCTATTTTTGGCATTACGGCCGGAAGAGGGTTAAATTTAGCATTGCCAAAAGACGCAATATGAAATTGTGAGACCCCGATTTATTTAGCTTGTAATACGTAGCCTTCCATTGGCTCTAGTATCACAAACAAAATACACCGTGTCTCGATGGACATGTGCTTCCCGAAAATTGCAGCACACATACATCATACAAAAGCATGCATCATTTCCATACATCAAATGATAACAAGTCTAGCAAAAGACATACATAATAATAAGTTATTACAGAACAGCCGACCGACCAAATGACATAAGTATTAAGTATCAGCGGAAGCAAAAATTGCCATAAGATGGCTTAAATCAAAAGACGACCAGTTAGCCACATAACACCACAGGGTAACCGACCGGGCCGCCAAGCTAATCGCCCCACACACGGCCACAGCACAACTCACAAAAGTGAGGCCCTTCGGGCTCACCTTCTTCCTCTACACATAATAAGCAATGCAGGTGAGTACAATAATGTACTCGCAAGACTTACAAGTAACAAGCCTATACATAGCTACATAAGAGCTGAATTCAAAGGAAATGGCTATATGGTTGTTTGGACGCATAAAGCAAGTTTCATTTGCAATAATGTAATAGATTGAAAGCAATTTAACAAATCAGTTTTTAAGCATTGAAATAACAGCGGGTAATAATAATTATCAAGTAACCACTTAGAAGTAACTAAACCAATAGCCACTACACATAGCATGAATCTCTGATTCATACCACCCATCAAGTTTTAATTTGAATGTTGGAGTCTAGTTCTCACGGGGCGTTTCCGAGCGTGTCCATAACCTAGGACGAGGCTATTCGAATAGTTCAAAACCCTACAGGGGGTGTACCAATGTACCCACACTTCAGACCACCTTTAAGCCACATGAATTAGCACACTACCTTAGGTATGCCGGCACGGCTAAGTCCTACAAGATATTTCCAATATTGTGTACCAACTATGAGTCGCTCGTATGGATAGAAACCCATACGCTTACATTGTAAAGCCAAAAAGACAACTACCCCTCGAGGTAAAGCTCTTTGGACAACTACAATGCTCCCACATATAAATCACGTCATTTTACCACAACACAACACACCCACGCCCACCTGCGACTCGTAGCTAACACACGCCAAAGTACTAATTCAAGAGAGGTCCCATACCCTCTAGTGTGGTTAGCACGCAAGAATGCTCAGAACGGTGGCGCAAGTAACTCGGTCCTTAGACGACTAGAGCACCAATCCAGTCACACCCAAAGATCACACCATCTTACCATTGTGCCCAAGTACAAATTGTTTTATTTTCAGTTTTAGTTTTGCAATTTGAACATAGCACAAAGCTGAAATATAGAGATTATAATAAGTTTGTGTGATCAAGGTTATCGACGATAACCGCCCATTTCTACCGATAGCTAAGCATGGCTAAGCAACAAACTCGTAAACTACTAAGTGACAAGGGTTCATCCAACGAACCCAAAATCACAGCAAGATAAACCTAGGCTCAGTAGTAGAGGATATACATTTGCCTACTGATAATGCATCTACTGGGTCAACTATCGACAATAGTTAGAACAACATAGCAATGCATACATAGAATTTGCAAACAATATATTAGAATTTGAAAATAGTAGGAACAACATGATCAAATGATGCTACATCTGCTTGCCTTGCTGGAGTGTAGGATCTGATGGCTGTGGCTCAGAATCAATATCCATATTATCTTCGAAACCTAATGCGAAAAGGCGATAAACCAACAAGAACGAAGAACACCAAATAACTCCAATAGCAAAAGACATCCAAATCTAATGAAATTTATACAGCAGCAAGAGAATGATTCTAGACAATTTTAGGAACAAGAATCATGCAATTTGGATTTAGTATGCAAAAGTTATAGCCAAAATATACTCTCTTAGCCTATTAATTCACTAAATTAATTACTGGTACTGTTCATGGCAAAAATTTCTAGAATGATCTAAGTCCTGAAATTTTTATAGCAAGTATATTATGACATTCTAATGACAGCAAAGTTGAATTTACTAAATTTGGAGTTATAATGATTTACTTATGATTTTTCTAAGTTGTAAACCTAGCACAAGTCACTTTACAGGAATATGATCATGCTCAAAACCTATTCCATATTAAAGTACACTAACAGAAGAATTTAACAAAATTGATTTTGCACAAATTGGAATTATACAGAAAAAGATATGCATTTTACTAGATTTAATCCATTTTCTGGAATATTCTAAAATGGCTGATATCAAGTTATTAGTGTTTGTAAAACTCTCTGTTACCGAAACTTATCTAAATGCATTTTTAGATTAAACTTTAGTTAAACATGAACTTATCCCAACTGGAATCAACTAAAAAGGAATTATAACAATTTAGTTAAGCATTTTCTAAGCTTTCCTAGAATTACAAGAAAATTAAATAATGGCAGAAATGAATTAATAATGCCTATAACAATTTCTGCTACAAAGACAAGTCTAAATGTATTTTTAAATTAAACTATAGTGAAACATGAATTTAATGCAGTTGGAAACATCTAAAAAGGATTTAAAATGAATTAGTTATGAGTTTTTAAAGTTTAACTATAATTTTTAGTTGATAAATAAAGACTTACCGAATTATAGTCAAACTTAACAGAACTAAAACGACGTGGACGCTCGTGGGCCGTTGATGCGAAATCAAACGAGCCACGCGCACGAAGAACAGCGCACGCGCGCGATTCCAAAAGGAGCCCACCGTTGGATCTAGATCCAACGGCCCACGTGGATGGAAACATTCGGAGGTCCGAATGTCTCAATCAACCACGACCGTAGATCTGAAGATGAGCGGCTTAGAGCGCAAGCGCATTCGGAAGTCCGAATGCACCCACGATCTCAGCCGCAGATCGTGAGATGGACGACTCCGAGTGTTTGGGACATCCGGAGGAACGAATGCTCCTCAGATCTGGGTCGTTGATCAACAACGCACAACACACTCACGCACGTGGGTTTAAAAGCGCCGGGAGGAGTTTAATGAGCGGACCCACATAACAGTGAGACAAAGAACCAGATTAAGACATACTAATTATCCCTAATGATTGACAATTACTAGATCATTAATGGTGTCCTAATGACGACCGAAAACAGGCGAGTACGCCCGACAAAACCCGAGCGGGATCTACGGCTTGTCGCCGGCGACTCTAGCCACGACGGCGCCCACCAAGAATCAAAATGGATTCGCAATAGGCTTGCGGACCCAATAGTGGTGACCTCGCCGGCGGCGAAGGTCTAGAACATCGGCTAGCCGGAAAATGGAGACGGGGGCTTTTACTACCAAAAGAGAAAATAGCAAAAAGCTCCGCTGCAGTCCAAAGAAGCGAGTGCCACAACCTCTAGGGACTAATAAGAAGCTACCTTGACCGAGATGATCTTCAAATATGGTCGGAGAAGGTCTGACCACGGTGGAGCTTGCTGGACCCGAGGAAGAAGATATGAAATTAGAGACCTGAGCCAAAATGAACACCACTTGTGGTCAAAGTAGCTACAAAATAGCCCATATAAGCTTTATAAGCAAATAATTGAGAAATGGAGCACTCACCGGAGCCGAGGAAGAAAGGGAATGGTTTCGGCCGAATTTGAACAAACCCCAAATTTGTCAAATCCTAAAAATGAAACCCAAAATTAAGTGGGGGGAAATGATTAGGGTATTAAGGAGTTAGAAAGGGTACAAGAATATTTGAAGAAGAACCACTGGAGCTTTATGATCCACAATGGAGCTCCACGGGTCAACAATGGTGAGTTGGTGTTTTTGGTGTATTAAGCTCCAAAAATGAAGAAGGAGCTTTGGATGGTGTAAAGGAACACCAGGAAGGGGTTTGGGACCTTATATAGCTAAAGGATTAGGGTTTGGCCAACAAACGAGATCCACGGGTGTTAGGTTCATAGGGCTGCCATAGCCCGAAAAAGAAGTGATGGGGTGCAGGAGTAGGCCATGGGTGAGGTCGAAAACACCTGCGCCCACGAATTGCCGGCAAAAAGAGACGTTGATAGGGGAACACGATTTGACAGCGCCATGCCTCCCTCTCTCTTTCTCTGTTCACACACGGTGCGAGGTTGAAGACGACCAAAAAGGTTGGGGCGATTTTGAGCCCTTGGATTTTGATCGGGCGGCTGATATCGCGCCACGCTTCCGAGGTTTAAATACAACGGAGGAGATTATGAGCGTTGGATTTTAATCCAACGGCTCAGATCGAACGAAATAATCGGTCCGAATGTCTCATGCGACGAGGACGGTCCGATTTCAATCCAACGGCTGGGGTTCGCCCAAGGCTCCCGAGGTTTAAATCAACAGAGAGGATCGCGAACCCTTGGATCAGAAATGAACGGCCACGATTAACTAAGATATTCGGAGGTCCGAACGTTTCAGACAACCTGGACGGTTGGATCAAGATCTAACGGTTCACAAGGATCAGCGCATTCGCACGGTCCGAATGTTCTCGCGAAGCTGGCCGTGCGATTAGGCTCCAACGGCTGAGATTGGACGTGTGCTAGAAAGGAGGCCTGGTGCAGTCAATTGACTGGACCAAGACAAGTGACTCGAGCCCGAGTCTGACTCGAACCCAACGAAAAGTGAAATTAGGTTTTGAGTTTTAAACTGAGTTGGGACTTTGAGGATTTATTTGAGATAGCAAAACATCTTCAAAAATTCTGAAATTTTTACTGGAGCTGCTAACTCAGATATTAACCTTGTATAAAATTTTCAGAGGTTTTTATGCTGTGCATTTTCTTCCAAAAATTCTGCAAGGCTCTAGTTTAAGGTTTGACTGCCTTCTAAAAATATTCAAACAATTTCTAGCAATTGTGAAATTTTTCAGAGGGGTCACATACCATCCCAGGAACTTAGGAAGAATGTTTCCAAAGGATGATCACAAGATTTGAGATGAATGTTTTTGGAAGACAAGGTTTTGGATCAAAAAACTTGTGACTTTGTATTTCCATAATTCTTGTACAGGAATTATTTAGAACATACAGGAAATACATGATGTAAGAAAAAGTTTTAATTTATACTCATTTTCTTACATTTGGAACACAAGTCCCAAATTGGGATGTTACAGAAACAAAAAAAAAGCTTAGTGAACTTTTACTGAAATCATGAATACTTAGTGAACTTTTACTGTAATCATGAATACCTATGGGCTAGTTAATGAAGCAACCAATCTATATGCAAGACAAAATGAACATTCATGAGATAACTCGGTAAAATTCAATCATGCTTCGCGTTTGGAAGAAAGGTACAATAATTGTAAAATACTACCACCGTTCGAGATTACTCGTTACTGTTGGCTGGTCGAACTTTTACCGTTGCTTTTTTAGCTATACAAAAGCAAATAGCTTTAAATGTAGATTATTAGTAAAGTATTTTTTATTACAAATCTAACAATACCACTTTTATGTTACATAAGTAGATATTCTAAAAATTATCTTTGGTCCTCAAACAACCATCTCTACACACGAACCAAAACAAAACAACAAGTGCATGTGAGAGAGGGGCGAAGGAGTGTGAATATTATAAGTTTGGCATGAATAATAGAGACAACTTGCTAGAGATAGCTTATTGGAGGTGTTGTCTCTAAATCTGTCTTTCAGTGATGTAGAGTTGATATAAAAAAATTAGAGGCAATACTATTAAAGATGCCCTAAGAGTGTATCTAAGGTCCTGATTACAATTAAGGCTGCTGCTATAGCCTCTTACTCCTCGGTTCGTGTTTACTTGTCACCATTGACTTTGACTTTAGGTAGCACACTAATAATCCCTAGGAGCTCGGGCACACACTTAAGAGGACAATGCGGAGCTTTATTGTGTTTTGTATTTTTGCCATAATTGTTAGCACCACCCCTCTTCGGCTAGCTGCCCGTACGGGCTATATTAACTGCCGTCACCACCACCCACTTGTGTGCAATACTATTGCGGACCTTTTCGTGCCCTTGGCCGGCTCCACCGTGGCGCGTAGCGCCGGTGAGCCGCTGTGCAAGAGCGTGGGCTGAAAAATCCTGTTGTCGTAAGCCACGACCTCTTCGTGGTTATTTTGCAAAGACAACCCTCAGGACCTCCCTCGGGGTCGTCTTGCAAAAACCACTTTAAGGACCACTCCGTGGTCATTTTGCAAAGACAACCCTCAGGATCTTCTCGGGGTCGTTTTGTAAAGACCACCTTAAGGACCACTTCCATGGTTATTTTCCAAAGACCACCCCTAGGACCTCCTTCGGGGTCATTTTGCACAGACCACCCCAAAAACCACCCCGTGACCATTTTGCACATACCACCCTAAAGACCACCCTGTGACCATTTTGCAGAGACCACCCTAAAGACCACCCCGTGACCATTTTGCAAAGACCACCCTAATGACCACCCCTGGTCATTTTGCAAAGACAACCTTAACGACCTCCCTATGGTCTTTTTGTATAGACCAAAAATCCGAAAACGAATTATTTGCACGCTGAAAATTGTATTGACTTGATACATAACTTATTCATTATAACTTCAAAAACAGCGAAACCAATTTTGATAATTTTGATTTTTAATGAACTTTATTTTAAATTAGGTTTCAAACATGTCTTTGTAACAGAGAAGGTAGTTTTGGAAAATAATCCATTAACTCAATTATTTTTACAATAGAAAAAGGTTGATAACTTTGAAAATACATAACTAATTCATAAAAACTTCAAATGAGATGAACCAAATTATTTTGACCTTGTATTAACATTCTTTATTTATCTATGTAATTCCTTTATCCTCCACTACTCTGCAAGTTTTCACCAAATAATTAAAATTAGCGAATAGTAAGAGATCTCAATTAAATTGGATTTTTCAGAAAACTAAAATTCAAATTGCCATAACTATCACATACTAAGTCCAAATGGAATAATTCTTTCACCTAAATTCATCTAAAATCATGATTTAACTATTATAGAAAAATCATGCATTTTTTAGCACTTTGATTTTTGAAGTATTTCTCGGTGTTTATCGGTATCTTTATTCTATAGATTCCGAAGCGATTGATATTGACTCATACGCTATTGAGAGTGAACAACTGGTCTACCAGCAAGACAAGCATCATTTGAACTTTCTTTTGAATCATATTTGATCCCAGTTTTGTTAAGTTAGTACAATGATAATTGCTTGCATGCTATTTTAATAATGTTGCTATTTTTGTGATGTGTAGATTAGTTATATCCTATTCATTGAGGTTATCCTTGAATTACTCCAGCACCACATGCTTAAGATAGGATGTGTGAATTTGTATTGTTCGGGTTTGGTTAGCTATGCAAGTCTAGAAACGGTAGTTTGATTGTCGGAAATGACCTGACAATTATGGGAAACATACACTTTCTTATTCCTTTTATTCCAGATCTTCGTATCTATTTTATGAGTTAAATTTTATCAATTTAAAATGAGTTTTGGGTCTGGACAAGAGATTGCTAGTGATGATGCCTTCGTGTACGAGATTTGGGTAAGTGGTAGACTTGTCTGGCCCAACAAGGACCGAACTTTGGTAACGTCGTTAATTCAAGTAAAACTCATGCTACCACACACGGGATATGGGTACCGCTTGCTCAAGTAGGGGGAAGATTTTATTGGTTTAGACCGCAGGTGGTGCGAGGACATAGAGACCGTGAAATCCTATGTTCCTTAGGAACCCAGTGTAATATATACTGTGTGAATGAGCATGATTACCTATGTTGGTTTCGCCCAACATACTAACTGTAACACCCCAGCTCACAATGAGCCTGGAATGCTACTGGAATTAAAAATTAAACTAAAACTAATTACCAATTTTCGGCATAACCTCCTTCGTATAGTTAACTATACGAAGGTCTCAACGATTAATCATGGCACTTAACAATAAACTCCTTATTCAGGTTCATTCAAGCATGCAGGATAATCTCATAAATATAACCAAAATTTGCTATTCTCATTATTACAGTTAATCTGAAACTCAAACCATCCATAAGTAATTCCTAAGATTGAGTGGTAGTGCGTGCATGCAAACATCTACTCCCTCCCATGCATGCGGGTCTTGCCAGTTGTACCTAAAACACATCAAAGCAAGAGTGAACCCAAAGACTCAGCAAGTACCAACAAGGCTAAGCAAGTTATCATTCAAAGCATCAATAATCCAAGATAAACAGTGCACCAAAGTATAGCCTTCATGCTCATGTGAATGCAACCATTGCAATGCACCTTTTCAACTTTATCTCTTTTCGTATTTTACCAGTAATGCGGGGTATACAACCGTCGCTGTATACCTTGCCTGTGCCCTCTGACACAGGGACCAAGAGCCTATACACCACATGTATAGGGACCTTTGCCCATCATCTTAATGATGGGGACCTCTTTTCTCATTGTCCACATTCCACGAATGTGGGGACCTCAAGCCCGTCATCTACATGATGGGGACCTCGAACATACATAGTCACCATGTGACCAATCCTCCAACATGATTGCATGATGCACATGAACAAACTTTAAACCATCATACATATGGATTCACAACAACGACATGCATGAATAAACTTATTCATACTTCTAGCATTCATCACCATTGACATTTGTAGCATTCCAGCATCCATGAATAGCACATATATTCATTAAACTAGCAAACATGAACAATCCTTCATGAATAACATTTAATCATTTCTCAAGTATTCACTTAATCAGGGTTCTTGCATTCATCAAGATAAATGGAAACTCATCACATTAACATTCATACATGGCTATTGCAAGCAAAACACAACATTCTTAGCATACAAACATAAATATGCCATAACCCGAATACTTGCCTCAACTGTGCGAGAACGGTGGACACGAAGAGGGCGCTGCCCCTGGGATCACGCTCCCACCTGAACATAAAGATATCCAAATCTAAGACCAACATACTGGACCCAAAAGCATAAAAACAACACAAACGAACTCGCTAAACTCCCAAGCGTTTCCAATCTTCCAATTTCTAGCGATCGATTTGGTGTTCACTGCGGACAGTCAACTACTAAAATACATAACTTTCTGCTCAGGAGTCTAAATGAGGTGTTCTCAGAGTTTCTGGAAAGGTAATTAAATTACCTAAATAAACTTAGTTGGGGAGCCCTTTTGATTATGCCAACTACTGCCCCTACCAAGCCAATCTACAGAGCAACAATTTTCACGTCGGCTCCTCTGGACAGTACACTAAAATCACCATAACTTTTGCTACGAAAGTCCAAATCTTGCGTTCTTTATCTCTCTGAAAAGGTATGGAGATTACCTACATTTTTCGTTATATTAAGATCCCCTGATTCTCCCTTTAAATATCAGTGTTAACCAGATTCCTACAGACTGCCAGAAACTGATAGATTTGCCGGGCAGCGATACTAAATAAATCATAACTTCCTGACCGTTAATCGGATTTGGGTGATCTTGGTGGCCACTGAAAGCTAAGAACATAATCTACATATCTCTAGGAGACCAGAACTCCTAATTTGGCCTCTAAATACATGAAACTGGCCGCGCAACATTCTGGACAGAAATGGACAATTAACAGAAATAAACCGATCCAATCGATCTACTATCAATCGCCTCTAATGACTATCACACAACACCAAAAACCCATCGTTACCCTTGACGACGTGCTGGACGACGACGAACAAGCCCCGAAGAAGATCTTCCTCCTCCTCCTCTCTTCCTTCTCTTCTCCCTTTTCTTCTTTCCCCTTCTTCTTCCTCCTTGGCCGGCTGGTTCTTCTCCTTCCTCTTGCCGGCAGCAAAGGGGGAAAACATGGAGGGACTTGGGAGGTGCAAGGGAGGAAGACAACCAGGGGAAGGGGCGTGGGAGAGGGGGGTTTGTGGCGGCCACCAAGGGAGGAAAGGAGTGGGACGTGGGAGAGGGGGGGGAGGGCTGTTCGGCTAGGGTTTGGGGGAGTAGCGCCCCCCCTTCTTTGGCCGGCCACCTCAAGCCCACATGGGCCAAGCCCAAGCCCAGGTTGAGGATCAACAGCGATTAACCCCCTCTCTAAGTGTCTAACTGAACAAATTCCCTAAAGGTCCCTCCCGTAATTCCATTTGATCCTTCCCCGATTAATCGATCTCTCCCGAATAAAATTAATCTCCTCCGATTCAATTCTTATCTCACTTTCGGGATATTACACTAACTACCTTACACTGGCCCCTCCGATGTAACATGCTTGCCCACTTAGCATTTGCTATATGCATTTGTACTAAGTTGGGGTTTCATCTTGCATGGGTGGTCTATCTCAATAGGATTTTCTTGCCAAAAAATACCAAATCTCAATTTTCCCGGCCGACACACCATAGGAAGTGTGTTAATTCCGGTGGCTTATGGGCTAGTCGAGTCGTGTTGGTAAAGTAGTACACCTCTATAGAGATAAAACTATTCGAATAGCCGTGTTTGCGGTTATGGACGATCGCTTGAGTTCAGGAGTTACTATTGTTAGACTTTGAATTTAAAATTGTGGGTAAACTTAATACTCTACATGAATGTTCATGCATTTTTGTTTTCTGAAAGTGGGCTGCCATTATGTTGTTTGTTTGATTCATTTGTCATAAAAATTATTATTGGATCACATGCTTTACTTCTACTTCAAATCTGATTTAAAAATGGCAAATGAAAAACTAGTATGTGTAGGTTGTAAATTGTTGCGTGTCTTTCGCAAAACTAAGCCAACATGAGCCATCCTTTGAATGACCTTATGCATAACTAATTTTTATTTGTGTAAGACTTGCCAGTACCTTTGTACTCAGCCAATTTGTCTACTGGCTTACAGGTGAGGAAGATATCGAGCCCGATGAGTTTGTTAGTGTCGATTTAGGCGACACTGATGAGTAGTGCAATCATTTAACTCCCAGTCGGTTGCCGATGGGTTATGGGGCATACCATGCTGGTCTTTTGGTTTATTTACTTGCTTATGCTACTACGATCTTATTTGAATTTGGCCGATCGGCCACTTGTAATAGTTGTAAACTTGGATTACTATTATGTATGTCTTTTGACCTATTTATGTATGAGTGTTGTATGGATGTGATCAATGCTAAATGTGAGTTTGGGGGGCATGTTGGTTGCTGATATTGGGAGCCAACATGATCTCATGCTCGCTGTTCGTGGCTTCCCATTTAACTCACTAAGTGTAGTACTTGGACCATTGGAGAACTGATAATCATGCGATACTTGCAGAGGAGCGATACGCATGATCACCGGGGCTCTAATTGTCGATCAAGCCTCTCACTTAGATGGAGTTAAGTTGGAATCTATTCACGGGAGACCCAGAGTTATCTCCATAAGACCGGGAATGCCTTGGTCTTGCGGAAGTAACCAGGGGGTCCCCACAGCGTTGGTATTAGAGCCATATTGACTGTAGGTTAGAGATAGCATGGGCGTTAAGTTTAGCAAGTTCTTGGTCAAATTATTTCCAAAATTATCAAACTAATTTCAGAAAGTTTAAGTTAGGAAATCTTTTATTCCTTACCCATCTTAGTCTCTAACTCTTACCTCACTATTTATTGGACTTGTGTAAAATATTTTTTTTCCATTGCTCATCTCTCTCTTCCAAAAATAGACACGCTATTAGTCATCGAGAAGAGCAATGGTGAAGGGACATGAAGACGTTGTCGTACTACGAGATTAGGATTAAGTTAGGGATTATTCTTAGATTATATCCACCCTAATTATATTCCTTATCTTGCAGGAGTTGGATTTTGTAGTGTGATTATTCGCTCTCTTTTGTTCCAAATAGTTGCGCATCGCCTACGGGTAGTATGTATATCAATTATGTTAGAAAACTACAGTTGTTTTTCTTGCATCTTGTACTAGCCTTAGTGCCTTTGTACGCCCATTTGGTGTTATATTTTTGTGCATCTTATATCATTATGCTTGTTAGGTTAAGTAGTATACACCGCTGCCCAAGAAGCGGCTAACCCATTGTGTTTGCCTTAGCTATGGTGAATTAGGGTGCTTCGCTAAAAGTTGCAAACAAATGGAGTCAAACGTGGCAATCGTGAAGGTCAAGGTCTGTCGACGTTGTGGTGAGGAAGGACACTACATCAACCAGTGCATCACAAATTGTTGATATCATGAGGATATGCACATGATCTTAGGATGATGTTACAATTGGCAATATTGTTGAAGGTTCGTTGGAACAGTCGTTTTCAGCAAGTGTCAGGGTTTTTTGGTAGTTCCGCAAGTGAGGAAGCGGTAGTACCGTATCGCGGTAGTTCCGCAAGTTGTGCAGCGGTAGTACCGCAGCACAGTAATACTGTTAAGTTGCGGTACGTATTTTCCAGAGAAGGTGTTTTGGGGTTTTTGGTTCTCTCCTGGAAATCGGTACAACCGCAAGAGAAAAGCGGTACTACCGCAAGTGCGGTAGTACCGATTTAAAGAGCGGTATGTAAATTCCAGAGAGGTCTCGTTTTTCCGAGATGAAATTTTGGCTAAGTACCTTCTGGGCGGTAGTACCGGCTAGCAAAGGGCGGTAGTACCGCAGCTCAGTAATACCGGTTTAAAGGGCGGTACATATTTTCCACAGAGAGTGTTTTTGGGGAGTATTGGACTTCCCTAGGAATCGGTAGTTCTGTGGTTATTTGCGCGGTACGACCGTAGTGCGGTAGTACTAGGGTTTTCTTGGCGGTAGTACCAATTGTGTTGTCAAGTTCGGCCAACTTGGTAAAATGGCTATGGGTTAGGTCAAGTTCATGGATTTCAGTGCATATGTGTTGCATGATGCATGTTTTGACTAACGTGGGTCAAGTTGTGAAGAACTTGTTCCCAGAATCATTTTCTTTGTCTATTGTTGTGCAGGAAGCTTCGAGATCGACGAAGGTCAATGACGAGGATGATTTGGACTAGGTTTGGAGAGCTGAGGTTCAGAATGATCGAGGATGCCAGGTAAAGTCATTGGACTCAAGTATGGTGCAAGATGGACAAAGGTGATCGAACGGGCAGTTTGGTGCGACTGGTTGGATCAAGCGGCACGGGGGTCAGTGCAAGTGCCATGGTGGTTTCTAACTTAGATATTAACCTTGTGTAAAATATTTAGAGGTTTTTATGCTGTGCATTTTTCTCTAAAAATTCTGCAAGGTTCTGGAATAGGGTTTTGACTGAAAGTCAAACAAGTTTGACTGACCTCCAAATGTATTCAAACAATTTCTAAAAATTGTGAAATTTTTAAGAGGGGTCACATACCAACCCTAGAACTTCGGAAAAATATTTCCAGGAGATGATCACAATATTTGACAAGATCGTTTTTGGAAGACAAGGTTTTGGATCAAAACACTTGTGACTTTGTATTTCCATAATTCTTGTACAGGAATTGTTTAGAACATATAGGAAATACATGATGTAAGAAAAGTTTTAATTTCTACTCATTTTCTTACATTTGAAACACAAGTCCAAACTTGGGATGTTACAAATCTCCCCCCTTACAAGAATCACGTCCCGAGATTCCGTTTACTCGGAGAAGAAAGACGGGTAGTCTGCACGAAGACGATCTTCCCGCTCCCAAGTTGCCTCATCTTTGGAATGATTCGACCATTGAACCTTAAGGAACTTGATGACACTGTTCCTTGTTCTTCGTTCAAATTCCTCAAGGATACGAACAGGATGCTTGCGGTAGTCAAATCTCCTTGCACATCAAGAGTCTCCAACGGAGTTTCCTCAGTTGGAACACGGAGGCACTTCTTCAAGCGAGACGCATGGAACACATCATGCACCCCCTCAAGTGTAGCTGGCAACTCCAATCTGTATGCAACAGATCCCACTCTCTCGATGATGCGATAAGACCCAACATAACGAGGAGCCAACTTGCCCTTGATGCCAAAGCGCTTGTGAGGACCCGGAATATTTAACTAGTAACACTTAACCTCCAAATGGTTCTAGCGTTACTAATTAAACATTCTAAGCCTCGATGGCCATATGCTTCCCAGAATTGCAGCATATGCACATCATCACAAAATTACACATCATTTCCATACAACAAATATTACTAAGTTCAACAACGACATACATAAAGTAAAGTTATTACAAAAGAGAGCCGACCGGCCAAAAAGAACAATAAACAAGAATGACAGCGGAAGCAAAAGTGCCATAAGATGGCTAGAACAAAAGTCGACCGGTTAGCCATACACCCACAAGGCAACCGACAGGGCCGCAAGCTAGTCGCCATAGCTACCACAACACAGACTCACAAAAGTGAGGCCCTCGAGCTCACCTTCTTCCTCTGCAACAAAACAATTAAGCATAGCATCCGAGTACAAAGATTGTCTTTGTACCGCAAGATCGACGTGTGGAATAGCGCACCTATTCATAAACTACATGCAAGCTTATTTAGGTGGAGGTTGTATGTCTCATTTTGCATGAAGCCAACTTTATTTGCAATAACGTAATACATTTTAAAAGCAAGTTTGCAAATCTGTTTTGTTATCAAAGTAATGAAGTAAAGATACATACAAGTAACCACCTGGAAGTGACTATCCCAATAGCCACCACAACATAGCACGAATCCCGATTCGTACCACCCATCAAGTTTTAATTTAAAAGGTTGTAGTCTAACTCTTGAAAGACCTTGCCAAGCGTGTCCATAACCTAGGACGAGGCTATTCGAATAGTTTTAACCCTGCAGGGGTGTACCAATGTACCCACACTTCAGACCGCCTTCAAGCCACAAGCACACTACCGAAGGTATGCCGGCACGGCTAAGTCCTACGAGACATTTCCAATCTTGTGTATTAACTACGAGCCGCTCATATGGATAGAAACCCATATGCTTACATTGCAAGCCGAAAGACAACAAATCCCATCACGGGTGAAGTCTTTCGGACACTACAATGCTCCCAACACCATCCCTCCTGCGACTCCTCGCGACTCTGAGCCAATACACGCCAAAGTACTAAGTCAAGAGAGGTCCCATACCCTCTAATGTGGTTAGCACGCTAAAATGCTTGGTTTAGTGTAACAAGATGTTCGGTCCTTGTTGACCCGGCACCATTCGATCACACCCAAAACCACACCATCATACCATTGTGCCCAAGTCTAAATCATTTTGTTTTCAGTTTTAGTTTTCATAAGTAGACATGGCACAAGGCGGAAATCATAATCATAATAAGTTTTAGTGATCAAGGTTATCGACAAGTCGATAACCGCCCATTTCTACGAAGCTAAGCATGGCTAAGCAATTGATTCGCAACTACTAAGTGACAAGAGCCCATCCATGAACTCTAAATCACAGCAAGTAACCTAGGCTCATGGTAGTAGAGGATAATCATTTGCTAAGGAAATGCATCTACTAGGCCAACTATTAAAACAAAGTAGCAATGCATACATAGAATTTGTAATCAACATAAATACTTAAAATACTGGGATTAACATGATCAAACTGCTTGCCTTCTTGTCGTTGCTCAAATCTGTTGTGGAGGGTCGCTCTCGGGATTACCGCAAATGTCGAATCCTAGCTAAAAGGCAAAAGAACCAAGAACAACCAATAAGACGAGCAACACTAAAACAAAAGAGCAAGCAAAAATTATCCAAATACGATTTAAACTTATACACAAGGTGAAATACGAATATACCTAGACATAGAAACTGGAAAAACCTAATTTGGATTTGTGGTGCAAAAGATATTATCTAAAACCCATTTTCTACCATAATTAGCACTGTAGCAAAAATATTTTCTAGAAAGATTTTGAAGCTGAAATTTTATGGTAGCTACCACTGGTATAGAGGTAACCCATATAAAAGTTCAGGTCATTTGGAGTTAAAATGATTTAGTTATGATTTTTCTAAGATGCAAAACTAGCATAATGCACTTTCCAGAAATATAAACATGTGCAAAACCTATTTCACATTATAGTATGATAACAGAGGGATTTCCTAACATCAAATTTCTATTTTTAGGATTTACAGGGAATTATTGGTGTCTATTACATCATTAAATGAATTTTTAAGTGCTACTAATAAGGTTAAATCTACTAACATATTTTTCTGGTGCTGATTTAGACCTATCACCATTTTTAGATCAAAGTTTGGTAAATAACAAATTTATCAAAGTTAAAATCATTCAATTAGCAGATATACAGAAAAAGATATGCATTTTCCAAATTTTAATACAATTCTGGAATATATAAAAATAGCAGAAAACAAACTATTAAAGATTACAGAATTTTCTACTACAGAAGCGTAGCTAAAAGCATTTTTATATCAAGCTTTAGTGAAATACAAATTTATTGCAGTTGGTTTCGTGTAAAAAGAATTTATCTTGAATTAGTTATGAATTTCTAAAGTTTTGATACAATTTTCAGTTGATAAATAAATACTTACAGAAATAAAAACCAACCCAACCGAAAATAAACGACGTGGACGCTCGTGGGCCGTTGATGCAACATCCGACGAGCCACACGCACGGAGAACAGCGCACGCGCGCGATTCATAACAGGAGCCCACCGTTGGATCAAGATCCAACGGCTCACGAGGAAGGATGCAACCGGACGGTGCGGTTGCCTCGACGATCCACGACCGCAGATCTAAGGATGAACGGCCAAGAATGATGAGGGGAACCGGATGGTTCGAATGCATACAAGATCTGGGCCGCAGATCGCAAAATGGACGGCGGTCCAAGATCGAAATGCAACCAGGAGTGCTGACACGTGGGGCCGCATGTCAGTGACTGAGAGTCACACATGCGAGGTTTAACACACGTGCACAGTGCGCGTGGTCCCACCTGTCAGTGACTTAAGGGAGGTTTTTAGGACAGCTAGTTAATTACTAATGACCAATGATTAGTGATGATTAGCAATTAATGTGTCCTAAAGATTTTGAACAGAGGCGATTTAGGGACAGAGGGCCCACACGTCAGTGAGACATTAGACCAGATTAAGACACCATTAATACTTCTAATGATTGGGTATTAACTGTGTCCTAATTATTTGACGACAACGGGAGCTACGGCCGGCAAAGTCCCGAGTGGCTACCACGGCTTGTCGCCGGCGACTCCGGTCGCGGCGGCGCCCACAAACTACCAAAATGGGTTCGCAATAGTGTTGCGGTCCCAACAGTGATGACCTCGCCGGCGGTGGAGGTCTAGAACGCCATGAGCCGGAAACAAAGAAAGAGGCCGACACGGCAAAACACGAAAATAGCAAGATGCTCCGCTGCGGTCCAAGGAAGCGAGTGCCATGACTTCTAGGGACTATATAGAAGCTACCTTAACCGAGAGGAGCTCCAAAGATGGCCGGGGAAGACTTGAACACGATGAAGTCCACCGGAGCCGAAGAAGATGAAGTGGAAGATGAGGTTCTGAGCAAAATGAGTGGAACCAAATCATCACCACAGCTTCATTATAGCTCAAAGAGGCTCCAAAAGCAATTAATTGCAAAAAGAACCACTTACTGAGTGGAGAAGAAAGGGGTGAAACCAACTGAAAATCTCCAAACTTAAAATTGAGTGATTCTCGTGAATGCAACCCAAAATCAAGTTAGGGAAATATAGGAAGGTTGAGGAGTTCAAAAGGGTGCAAGAAAAGTTGAAGATGAACCACTGGACACCAAGGCCGCCATTGGAGCTCTACGGCCAACAATGGTGCTTTGAGGGTGTGAGGTGGTTTAGCCGCTCAAACACTAAGAAGAGCAAAGTGTGGCGTAAAGGGACACCAGGAGGACTTAGAGGGGCAATTTATAGGGAAAGAATTAGGGTTTTGAGCAAGAACCCGAGTCCATGGTGGGCTCGGTTCATGCTCCGGTTGTAGACCAAGAAAAGATGGGAGCAAGTGAGACTCAGGACAATGGAGGAGAAAGCCTGTTGCGCATTAAATGCCTCGCAGGGAGACGTTGACGAGGCACGCTCGAAGTGACGCAACAAGCCCCCCATGCTCTCTCTTTCTCTCTGCCATAAACGCCCGCGCGCACGGAGAAGCCGAAGAGGAAGAAGAACAAAGAAGACAAGCCACGCCCGTTGGATCTTAGATGGACGGCTGTGATTAAAAGAGTTCGCCGGACAGTCCGATTGCCTACGGAAATCTGGACGGTTGGATTGAGATCCAACGGTCCCAATTGGCTAATGCAACCGGAGGGTCCGAATGCTCACATGAACGTGGGCCGAGCGATTTGAATCCAACGGCTAAGATTGCACGCGCGTTTTAAAACACGGCTCGGTGCAGTTAGGTGGTCCAAACAAGTCAAGTGGCTCGGACTCGAGCCCGACTCGAACCCAATGAATAGTGAAATTGGTTTTTAGGTTTTAAATATGCTGAGACTTTTGAGGATTTATTTGGGGTAGCAAAATAACTCCAAAAATTCCGAAATTTTTACAGGAGCTTGCTGACCGAGACATTGACCTTGTGAAAAATTTTCAGAGGTTTTTATGCATCGTATTTTTCTCCAAAAATTCTACAAGGTACTGGTTTTAGGTTTGACTGAGAGTCAAACAGGTTTGACTGCCCTCTAAAATATTCAAACAATTTCTAAAAATTGTGAAATTTTTCAGAGGGGTCACATACCATCCCAAGAACTTAGGAAAAATATTTCCAGAGGATGATCAAAACATTTGACAAGAATGTTTTTGAAGGAACAAGATTGGATCAAAAGACTTGTGACTTGCATTTCCATAACCTTTTGTACAATACTTGTTCAGTACACAAAAGAAATACATGATGTAAGAAAAAGTTTTAATTTCTACTCATTTTCTTACATTTGAAACACAAGCCCAAAATTGGGATGTTACAGCGCTGATGACCCTTCAAAGGCGAGACTTTGAGGTACACAAAGTCATTGGGCTCAAAGCTCAACTCTCGGCGACGACGATCCGCATAGCTCTTTTGCCTGGACTGGGCCACACGCAAATGCTTACGAATCAACTGAACTTGGCTTTCGGCCTCATTGATTGAGTCTGGGCGGAAGAACTACCTCTCACTAGTTTCTGACTAGTTCAGTGGGGTTCTGCACCTCCTCTCAAACAGGGCCTCAAAAGGTGCCACACCAAGACTAGTGATGAGAACATCCCTAACTTGGATACAACCGCACCTACACACACAGCTGATCCATAACCAATGTTACAAGGACCAATTACTCGAGCTCGTGCTCGCCAACTTAATCACCAGGTGAATTCGTTCATAGGGTTATATATTACTGAGAATAGATCGCTACCTAATGCAAGTGATTTAATTGTGCTTAGGAACATGAGAAAGGACCAAGGAGAGGTATGTGGAGTCATGGACAAGCATAGGATGCATAATGGAGGACATCACGTCACTTTGGGTCCGAGCCAAGCAAGAGTTCGAGTTGGGCTCGTTCTGAATTCGAGTTCGGACTGCTGCAACAGCACTAAGTTCAAACGGCCGTAACTTCTTCATACGTACTCCGTTTGGGATGGTCTTGAGCTTCATTGAAAGCTTATCAAGTCTACTTTCCAATGGATCCAACCTCAGCTTTAAATTCCAACCGAGCTGGCCACAATAAACAAAACAATCCACGTTTGTTTTTTTACCGAGTCAAAAAGGGTGCTGCGCCACCTCCTCTTGGGCCCATGGGCCTTATAACCCTAGGGGCATGCGTCCACTTCCCTGGCTGCCACCCCTGGTCGTCTTCCCATATAGGAGCCGCCGTCCCCATGGCTAGAACTCGGATTTCATTGAATTTATGTTTAGTCATTGTGCAAACTTCTGTTCTTCAGTTGTGTCAGACGACCACCTGTGAAGACAGCATTTGGGATCCCACTTTTGTTTTTAATACCATCTATACTACAATCTTATTCGCAATATCAGATTGCATACATCTTATTCTTGCTAGTTCTTCGATTGCTCGCAGGAATTGAACCTCGTGTTCAGGTTGATCGCGCTTCCATCACGATCAATAACGTCTCAGAGTTGGTTCAACGATTGCTAAGGCGCAAGCGTCGTCGTACGGTTGTAGTCGGATCACGAGAGTCACCTCCACCCAAAATCGATAGTTATCAATCTCATTGAAAGATCGGGCACCCCGTCTCCATCAACTAGCTTGGAAACTGTTGTTGTAGGAGAATTCAGCAAATGGCAGGCACTTCTCCCACTCCTTCCCGTAGGAAAGAACACAAGCACGGAGCATGTCTTCCAAAACTTGGTTGACTTGCTCCGTCTGACCATCAGTTTGAGGATGATAAGCTGAGCTGGAGGAAAGAAGATGAGTTCACATAGCCTCTTGCAGACTATGCCAAAATCGAGAAGTAAACAAAGAACCACGATCAGAAACGACCGTGTTGGTACATCATGCGAGCTTACGATCCTAGAAACGTAAAGCTTGGCCAAGTGACCGGTACGAATCTTGGTTCTGACCGGTAGAAAATGTGCCACTCAAATTAAAAAGCACCAATTAGCTCTTGGCATAATCAAGTCCTTCTTAGTTAATTGAGGAAGGAAAAAGGCTACTGCCCCACAACAGATTCTTACACAACATACATAACTGAATAGGTGCTATCCTATTATATTTTCCCAAGGACAACTATTAGCTCGATACAACTCCCACGGTAGTTCCCACACACCTAGATGTGGTCAACCCTGTTGAAGTTCACAGGGAACTCGTCCAGAAGATGAGCTCCAGGTGATCCGTTGTCCAATGGAAACAAAGGGTTGAAGAGACGCCTCGGGGATCCTAACAAAGAAACATGACCTTCCAGAGGATCGGGCCTCCGATTGCTAGGAAATCCTGCTGTCATGCGGACTTGGCGGCGCGGTCCATAGACAGGCACTGGCCCTATTACTTTCGGAAGTCGAAACCTAGGTGGTGCCGCAGCAGCTTGGGAGGTCTCATTGGCACCATAAAGCACACTGCGAGGAACGCGGTTCATACTGACCCCGATCCTGAGGTACTCCTGGGCCTCCCTGAGACAGCGCCCAGTTTCTGACAGCTCAAACAGATTGCAGTGATGAACTTGGTCCATGATGTGGACCAACCTCGCCAACTGGCGCACTTGAGGGTCTTCTCCGAACTGAATCTCAGCGAACGTGTTTATGTCCGCTTCAAAACCTCTTTGTGGAAAGTGGTCGTAGGGTGGTTGAGACAATTCCGTCAAGTTGTGACGAAGTTGACTCATAACCCTGCTGTTAGCTTCTTGAATGGCCATGGCTTCCGAGGTGACGTGAACCCGGAAACTGTACGGAATACTGCCGGTCACTTGTCTTGCGATGACGTTGACCACGCATCGATACTCTTCCATTCCAGGTCCTCGGTCCCAGCGGTAGGTGAAATTGGCGCGCCACATCATTTCTCGCAGCAGTGCGGGATACCCGTCCACGTACTCCGCATGCGTCTCCTTGACCAAATACCAGCTGCCCATCTAAAGAATGCAAGAACGAGGTAGGTGAGCAAAAAGCTAGGGAATTCAACCGAAGGTTAGGGTGGGAACAGATACTAAGACAGACAAGGAATAGACCCGAAAACTGAAGGCAAGGAAATCAATAATTCATGAAGAAATGAACTGGAAATGCTAAAAAACAACCCAAAATCTGCACAAGACCTCAAGTTACAAAGTCGACTTCCCAGGTATGACTAACTCGTATGGAAGAACGAGCAATTAGTTTAAGGAAGTCAATTTCAGAACTCTGTTCCAGCCCTAACATGATCCAAGAGCAAGTTTAACCCACCTAATGGAGTGTTAGATATTTAGCTAACTCATATCACTTCTTACCCTTTTATCCCCACAAGTTTTAGTTGAATTATCCTCTCATTTTCAATTATATATACTATAAATAGCTAGCTATCCAGAATTTCTTGCTTGCTGTCCAGATTCTGCCTTCCAATCCCTGGCCGAAATCTCCAATTCCAGAAGCTCCTAACCTTCACCAAAAGACAGCCAATACTTCCATTTAACTCTCATGGTTCTCCCAAAACCAATTTAACCGATAAACAACTATCTTTTGAAAGAAGGTAAGAGGAAAATCAGCATTTCAAAACATAACAAGACAAGGTAAGGTGAGCAAGCTAAGATAGGTAAGGAATAAAATCTGAGAGATGACTTAAGATTTTCATAAATCATTTGATGTTTAGAAACTAAGTTTTCAAAATATTCTAAAGACGACCAAGCTAGGGGTTTCTACGGTCAGTATGGCTCTGATACCAACTTTGTGAGACCCCGGTTTATTTAGCTTGTAATACTTAGCCTTCCATTGGCCCTAGCATCACAAACAAAATACACCGTACTTCGATGGACATGTGCTTCCCAGAAATGCAGCACACATACATCTTTAAAAAGCATGCATCAAGTCCATACATTAGAATACAACAAGTCTAGCAAAAGACATACATAATATAAAATTATTACAAAAGAGCCGACCGGCCAAATGACATAAGTATCAATAACAGAGGAAGCAAAAGGTGCCATAAGATGGCTTTAACCAAAATACGACCGGTTAGCCATAACCCACAAGGCAAACCGATCGGGCCGCCAAGCTAGTCGCCCATACCGCAACAAAACTCACCAAAGTTGATCCCTTGGGGATCAACCTTCTCTACAACAAATAAGCAAAGCAAATGAGTACAAAGAATGTACTCGCAAGACTTACGGGTAACAAACCTAGTTACTACTACAAGCAGGCTTTAATCAAAGGAGAAGACTCAAGGTTAATTTTCAGCATACAACAAGTTTTATTTTCAATAAGTAATAGTTTGAAGGCAATTTTGACAATCTAAATTTTATTTGCATAAATAACAACGAGACAATAATGTAATAACATAACAACAATCTAGAGACGACTAACCCAATAGCCATCACAACAATAGCACGAAATACCCATTCGTACCACTCATGTCATGTTTTAATTTAAAAGGTTGTAGTCTAACTCTTGAAAGACCTTGCCAAGCGTGTCCATAACCTAGGACGAGGCTATTCGAATAGATCAAAACCCTGCAGGGGTGTACCAATGTACCCACACTTCGCATCGCCTTTTGCCAAGCTATTAAGCACACTTCCTCCGTATGCCAAGCATGCGACTAAGTCCTACGAGACGCTTTCCAATGGACTGCGCTAATCAAGAGCCGCACGTATGGGGGTTAACACTTAGTGATCTGCCAGCGAAATATGGATCACAAGGACCCATACGTAGAGTAGGATACACCGGCCTAGGCGGGTGTTCCCCTCCCTACAGACTTGTCCATGTTGCATATAGTTAAATATACAACCCACCACGCGACTCATTAATTAACACCCCTCAAACTACTAAGTCAAGAGAGGTCCCACACCCTTTAGTGTGGTCAGCACGTAAAATTGCTTGGTTTAGTGTAACAAGATGTTCGGTCCTTGTTGACTCGGACACCATTCCAGTCACACCCAAAAGCACACCAACATACCATTGTGTCCAAGTCCAATTCATTTTATTTTCATTTTTAGTTTTCACAAATAAACATAGCACAAAACTGAACCATAAAGTCATAATAAGTTTGTGTGATCAAAGTTATCGACTAAGTCAATAACCGCCCAATTCTACCGGTAACTAAGCATTGCTAAGTATCATATCGCAAAGACAATAAAAAAAGACCATAAATCATTCACCGAGCTCTAATTCACCAGTGAGGATAATGACGGTGACAATCGGCCGAAAGCGAAAAATGATCAAAACCTCCGCAACAGTCCAAAGAAGTGTGTGCCACAGCGTCTAGAGACTAATAAGAAGCTACCTCGACCAAGATGAGCTTCAAAGATGGCCGGAGGAGCTTGGACCACGGTGGAGCTTGCCAAAGCCGAGGAAGAAGAAGTAAAAAATGATGATATGGGCAAATGAGAGAGACCAGATCAACAATATAGCTGTAACACCCCTACTCAACATCGAGCCTGGAATGTTACTAAAATTAAATTAAACTAAGACCAATTACTAATTTTCGGCAGAACCTCCTTTGTATAGTTAACTATACCGAGGTTCCAACAATTAATCATAGCAATTAACAATAAACTCCATATTCAAGTTCATTCGAGCATGCAAGATAATCTAAATAACATAAACAAAACGTGTTATTCTCATTATTACAATTAATCTGAAAGTCAAAACCATCTATAAGTGATTCTTAAGCAGTTTACTTATTATTGGAATAAAACTAAATAGCAGTCGCCTTAAGGATGAGTGGTAGTGAGTGCATCCAAACATCTACTCCCTCCCATGTATGCCGTTCTTGCCAGTTGTACCTAAAACATATCAAAGCAAAAGTTAGCCCAAAGACTCAGCAAGTATCACCAAGGCTAAAGCTTAGTTCACTGTCATAGCATCAATATACCAAAATAAACATTACACTAAACATAGCCTTCATGCTTATGTATTGCGACCAATGCAATGCACCTTTTAAACTTTATCTCTTTTCGTATTTTACCGGTAATACGGGGTATACAACCGTCGATGTATACCCTTGCCTGTGCCTTCTGGCACAGGGACAAAGAGCCTACTATACTCCACAAGTATAGGGACCTTTGCCCATCATCTTCATGATGGGGACCTCATTAATCGTTGCCCACATTCCGCGAATGTGGGGACCTCAAGCCCGACATTTACACGACGGGACCTCAACTATTGATACTTGGTCACTACGTGATCAAGACCCAATCATGCTTACTACATGCATATGTACAATGACATCATCTTTCAAACATATGAATTCAATGTGTACATAATCACATGAAAGCATTAACAACATACAAATGAAACTTTAACCATAACTTGCATTTACCAAGATATTTTGTGATTCATCACATTAACATCCATGCATGACTAATACGAACAAGACACAATCAAACCCAGCAAACAATCATAATTATTCCTCAACTCGAATACTTGCCTCAACTGCGAGAACGGTGGACGCAAGAGGGCGCTGCTCCTCGGGATCACGCTCCCACCGAACATAAAGATAACCCAATCTAAGACCAACATACTAGACCAAAATCATAAATAACAACACAATTGAACTCACTAAACTTCCAAGTGTTTCCAATCTTCCAATTTCTAGCGATCGATTTGGTGTTCACTACGGACAGTCAACTTCTAAAATACATAACTTTCTACTCAGGAGTCCAAATAAGATGTTCTAATACTTTCTGGAAAGGTAATTAAATTACCTAAATAAACTTAGTTGGGGAGCCCTTCTGACTCTGCCATTTACTGCCCCTACCAAGCCAATCTACAGAATATCAATTATCACGTCGGGTTCTCTGGACAGTACACTAAAACCACCATAACTTTTTCTACGATAGTCCAAATCTTGCGTTCTTTATCTCTCTGAAAAGGTATGGAAATTACCTACATTTTCGTTATATCGAGATCCTCTGATTGCATATTTAACTAATGGCTTAACCCAGTTTCCTACAGACTATCCAAATACTGACAGATCAGCAGGACAGCGACACTAAAAAAATCATAACTTTTGATCCGTACGTCAGAATCAGGTGAACTCGGCGGCCACCGAAAGCTAGGAACATTTTCTAAATAACTCTAGCATATCAACACTTCTGATTCGACCTCTAAGAACCCGAAAACAGACACGCAAGTAATGGACAGAATTCTAGAATTAAACGCAGCAGTTCAATGATTATCTAATTGATGGCAATAATGAATCTAACTTGATTCAAAACAGCTAGGAGACGAATCATTACCCTTGAAGACAATAATGAACTCGCTGAAAACCCCACAGGGATCTCCTCTCCCTTTCTTCTCCCTCTCCTCCACCTTCCTTTGGCCGGCAGCAATGGCGGAAGCACCACAAAGGGGGAGGACATCCATAGAGCGCAAGGGGAGGAGGTGTTGGACCAAGGCGTCAATGGAGAGGGAGAGTGGCGGCTCTAGGGGGGAAGGAGGGGCAAGGGGAGGGGCTCTAGGGTTTCAGCCGTCCTCCCCTCTATCCCACTTGGCCGGCCTCCACATGGGCCTCCTGGGCTAAAGGCCCGAGGCCCAGGTTCTCCCTACTTTATTTCTCTGCAGCGAACATTTCGAAGGTCGTAACTTTCTCTCCCGAACTCGGAATGGAGTGATTTTTGTCTTCAAATTTAGATAACTCATAGCAATTCAATTTTCTATTTGTGGAGTTTTTCTTAAAATGCCGTCTTCATTACAAAATTTGCCTTGGAAGTTGACTCGGTTGCGGACCTTGGTTCTCTGTACGGCCTGCCTTGTGGACCCCATATCTCAAACCTTAGAACTCCAAATTAGGTAAATGAGGACTCTAAATTGTACTATAGAAAATGATCTACAACTTTATAGTTATGAGGTTTCCATTCGAAGTCGTTTCAGTCGCGAAAATTACGTTGCAAGATGATTACAGATTTTGTCATGTTTCTGGGCGAGGCAAATAAGGAATCTCTCAATCTCCTTATATTCTCTGTACCTAAACGAGATATTACATTCTACCCCCCTTAAACAGAATTCGACCCCGAATTCTACTTGAAAGATCACTAACTGAACTTAATAATCATTAACACGTACCGATGTTAACAACTCTTGTTAAAGCTCGTGCATGCGAGTTTCCAAGTCCCAAGTCTTATCACACTCAGACCATAATGTATACCAACGTCTTACACCTCAATACTCGTCTCGACCTTTATAGGTTCTCTCGACATACAAGACACAAATGTAAGGTCTTAGTCGTTGGCCATCGGCTCTATCGAAAACTCAAACATGGATCTCTCAGGTACTCACTCAGCACTGAACTTACAAGACGTTGAGTACTCTGCACATGGGCTCGAGATAGTCCTGACGATACGCCAACCTTTAAAATAAAATAAATGTACCTTGGTCCAACCTTCCCTTCGGTACTAAACCAGACATCCTACATACATCACACGGGACTCTTGTTCCAACTCTCAATCGAACTCCTCACTGAAACAAGGATCACCTCCTTAACGAGGGACACACAACAGAACTCGCTTTAAACAAACTCTACTATAAGCAGAGTCAACTTAAAGGAAAGGATTCAAATCGTAACCACGCAATACCAACTCCCCACCAAAAGGGTCAAATCCGAAATCGAAGATTTATCACGAAAATATTTCCACTTTCCAAGTGGCAATTTGCGAATGAACGTTATGAAAGCCAAAGGGGAAAACACTTGAATGCCCAAATCAAAATTTTCATTTATTCCGTCTAAACTGGAAAGAATCACACATGTCAACATAAATACCGAGCTCAACTAACGAAAGACATTCGTCAAAACACAATGCTCAAACAAGAATCAAGAAAACGTGTCTCCACTTGAGGAAGCATCAATTTCTCAGTTTCTCTTTTAGAAATAAAATTTCTCTCAACCTTTGGAATTCCAATTCATCGCATAACACAATAACTCATCTTTCTTAACTTGGCATTCTCAACGCTATGCTCAAGTGGAAATACATCATCCACACCTCTGTATAGAGGCTCTATCGACTCCACCGAAACTTTCTCTCAACAACTCCTCTACCGACATAATTAATTTGACAGATGACTTCCAATGCATCTCAAAATAGATCTCACATGCAAACACATCACCTCAATCTTTTAAGAATAAACAACTCGAAATTCCCAGCACACACATTCATATACTTCATCAAAAAGGTTCTATCAATGATCATCCTATTGTTCGGAATCCACCCTTATTCTACTTCCTCTACACATAATCATTGGGTGACTCAAGGTCCTAGCAAAAAGAATGCGAAGCTCAAAACTAAACTCCAAGACTCCTACTATGAACTTCTCATATAGAAAATAGAGGAAACCTCAAATTAAATCCCTAAAATTCTCACAATCCAAACATACTCGCGCATTGACATCAACACGAAAACATTTCTTCGATTCAATTATCTTTACCAAGATTCTAACTCTTAGAGAGTTACTTACTAAGTCCAAGTGTTTCCTGGCAATAATCCAACAATCTGGACTATCACATTAATCGCTTTAATGATCAGATTACTTTGCTAATACTACTCTCATTACAACACCATCATAATTCATCTGCACAATCGTGCAAGGTATCCAATCGTGACACTCTAATACATCAACTAAATTTCCCATCCTTTCGAAAATTCTAATGTTCCACCTGAATTGAACAATGGATATTGGATCACAAATCTTCATAGGTTCTAATGGTTGCAACAATACAATCAATTTAGCCTCAAAGGCAAACATTCTGTATAAATAAAATTCTCTCCAAGAATTACACACGAAATTAGTTCATCCTTCAATGCTCCTCGATTAACTTACAATCCAAGGTCTCACAACTACATTAAATAAACACTTCGAAAACCACTGTGAAACGAATCGGTGGATCATTCCTTAAAAGAAAAAGAAAATGAAGACATTTACTGCTTGAAGCAAACACAGGATCAAGGGAAATAGTCACTTAGGCAAAGAACTCGAAAAACATAGAGGAAGTCAACAGCTGAGGGCTCAAGTCCTGCTATAAGCGAATACCAAACCACAAATGAGAAGAAGGTATTGCCCTTTGAAAATTGGTAAATTCTTATGGAACAAATACATAAGGTTTAAGTACACTCAAATAAACTGCAAGTTACGAAACGCGACTTAAATCTCAAATACTTTTACTTCAGTCCTTCCTTTAACCATGAAAGTTATTTTCTGTGATTACTACATCACTTTGCCTATTTAAACAAGATAAGCTTGTGAGGACCCGGAATATTTAACTAGTAACACTTAACCTCCAATTGGTTCTAGCATTACTAATTAAACATTCTAAGCCTCGATGGGCATATGCTTCCCAGAATTGCAACATATGCACATCATCACAAAATTACACATCATTTCCATACACATACATCACTAAGTTCAACAACGACATACATAAAGTAAAGTTATTACAAAAGAGAGCCGACCGGCCAAATAGAACAATATACAGGAATGACAGCGGAAGCAAAAGGTGCCATAAGATGGCTAGAACAAAAGTCGACCGGTTAGCCACACACCCACAAGGCAACCGACCGGGCCGCCAAGCTAGTCGCCCCGCAAGCTACCACAACACAGCTCACAAAAGTGAGGCCCCTCAGGCTCACCTTCTTCCTCTCGCAATGTGAACAATTAAGCATAGCATCTGAGTACAAAGATTGTCTTTGTACCCGCAAGACTGACGTGTGGAATAGCAGACCTATTCATAAACTACATGCAAGCTTATTTAGGTGGAGGTTGTATGTCTCATTTTGCATGAAGCCAACTTTATTTGCAATAACGTAATACATTTTAAAAGCAAGTTTGCAAATCTGTTTTGTTATCAAAGTAACAGTAAGTAAAGATACATACAAGTAACCACCTGGAAGTGACTATCCCAATAGCCACCACAACATAGCACGAATCCCTGATTCGTACCACCCATCAAGTTTTAATTTAAAAGGTTGTAGTCTAACTCTTGAAAGACCTTGCCAAGCGTGTCCATAACCTAGGACGAGGCTATTCGAATAGTTTTAACCCTGCAGGGGTGTACCAATGTACCCACACTTCAGACCGCCTTTAAGCCACAAAGCACACTTCCGAAGGTATGCCGGCACGGCTAAGTCCTACGAGACATTTCCAATCTTGTGTATTAACTACGAGCCGCTCGTATGGGTAGAAACACCATACGCTTACATTGCAAGCCGAAAGACAACAAATCCCATCACGGGTGAAGTCTTTCGGACACTACAATGCTCCCAACACCATCCCTCCTGCGACTCCCTGCGACCCGGAGCCAATACACTCCAAAGTACTAAGTCAAGAGAGGTCCCATACCCTCTAATGTGGTTAGCACGCTAAAATGCTTGGTTTAGTGTAACAAGATGTTCGGTCCTTGTTGACTCAGGCACCATTCACCACACCAAAATCACACCAACATACCATTGTGCCCATGTCTAAATCATTTTGTTTGCAGTTTTTAGTTTTCATAAATAGACATGGCACAAGGTGGAAATCATAATCATAATAAGTTTTAAGTGATCAAGGTTATCGACAAGTCGATAACCGCCCATTTCTACCGGCTAAGCATGGCTAAGCAATTAATTCGCAACTACTAAGTGATAAGAGCCCATCCACGAACTCTAAATCACAGCAAGTAACCTAGGCTCATGGTAGTAGAGGATAATCATTTGCTAAGGAAATGCATCTACTAGGCCAACTATTAAAACAAAGTAGCAATGCATACATAGAATTTGTAATCAACATAAATATTTAAAATACTGGGATTAACATGATCAAACTGCTTGCCTTCTTGCTGTTGCTCAATTTGTTGTGGAGGGTCGCTCTCGGGATTACCGCAAATGTCGAATCCTAAGCGAGAGGCAAAAGAACCAAGAACAACCAATAAGACGAGCCACAAATAAACCAATGAGCAAGCAACAATCATCCAAATGCGACGAAATTTATACATAAGGTAGAATACGAATATACCTAGATATAGGAACTGGAAAAACCTAATTTGGATTTGTGGTGCAAAAGATATTACCTAAAAACTCATTTTCGGCCATAATTAGCCTTTGTAGCAAAAATATTTCCTAGAGAGATTTTGAAGCTGAAATTTTTATGGTAGCTACCAACTGGTATAGTGGTAACCCATATAAAATTTCAGGTCATTTGGAGTTAAAATGATTTAGTTATGATTTTTCTAAGATGCCAAATTAGCATAATGCACTTTCCAGAGCATAAATATGTTCAAAACTAATTTTCTGATGAAGTATACCAACAGAGGGTTCTCTAGAATTTATCATATATATTTTGCAATTACAGAGAATTACTTGTGCATTTTATAAGTCTTCCGAATTTTCTAAATCTTGAAAGTAGGTACTAAATCATTAATCAAGGTTTTGCTACAATCTTGGACCTACCATCATTTTTATATTAACATTGGGTTAATAACAAATTTATCGAAGTTGGAATCATTCATTTTGGACATACAGAGCAAGATATGCATTTTCTAAAGTTTTATTCATTTTCGGATTATTCAAAATGACGAAACCAAGGTATTCCAGTTATACAATTTTACTCTCATCGAACGTGCTTAAATCCATTTTTATAATAAGCTAAAGTGATAACCTAATTTATTACTGTTGGAATTAACCAAAAAGCAGTTAAAATGAATTAGTTATGAGTTTCTAAAGTTTTTATATCATTTTCAGTTGATAAACAAATGCTTACCGAAATACAGAACAACCCAATAAAAAGAAAATGACGTGGACAAACCTCAACCCTTGATCTAACATCCTACGGCTCACGCGCCAAAAGCAGCCAGCGACGCGCTTAAAGCCACTAGAAACCCACCGTTGGATCAAGATCCAACGGCTCACACGAGTGTATGCAACCGGACGGTGCGGTTGCTTGGGCCAATCCCACCGCAGATCGCGGATGGACGGTCAGAGCGCACCAACAACCGGATTGTCCGATTGCACACACGATCTCAGCCATTGATCGCAAGATCGACGGCTAAGAATGATCAAAGCATCCGGAGGGTCCGAATGCACTCACGATCTAGGCCGTTGATCAAGGGATCGACGGTGGCTAAAGATCGAGTTCAAAAGATGGATCGACACGCGGGGACCACCGCCGGCGACCTTGAGGCACACATGCGCCGTTTAACCCGTGCACGCGCACTGGGCCCACGTGACAGCGACTGAGAGGGACGGCTAAGGACAGAATTAATGCCACTAATGATGATCATTAACTAGACCCTAAAGACTACTGGAATTTGATTTTAATCCCTCGGGCCCACCAGTCAGCGACCCAGAGGTTAATTCCGACAGCGATTAAATGCCGACTCATTTAATTAGGCAATGATTAGATATTTAATGATGTCGGACAGTGCGGGATCGCACCAGAGGGTGATTAAAGGATGCTGGGCCCACAAGTCAGTGGCTCAACAATAATGATTAAGACACAATTAACAACTAATGATTAGCAATTAATGTGTCCTAATTAGGTGACGAAAACGGGAGCTCGGTGCCGGCAAAGTCCCGATCGTCTTTGACGGCTAATCGCCGGCGACACTGGCCGCGGCGGCGGTGAACAAGGCCCAAAATGGATTCGCAATAGCAGCACGAACCTAATGGTAGCATTCTCGCCGGCGGCGAGGGACTAGAACGCCGGCTAGCCGGAAAACGAAAACGGGAACCCTACGGCTAAACACGAAAATAGCGAAAAGCTCAGCTGCAGACCTAGGATGCGGGTGCCAAAGCTTCTAAGGACTAATCAGAAGCTACCTTAGCGAGAAGAGGCTTCACAGACGGCCGGAGAAGCTTGACCACGGTGGAAGCTCGCCGGACTTGGAGAAGAAAACCCGAAAATGACACCCTGAGCCACATGAGTGATACCAAGCATGAACATAGCTTCATTATGATCCACAGAAGCTATAAGAGCAAGAGATGAGGAAGTGGTGCACTCACCGGAGCTGAGGAAGACGATACTCACTTTTCGGCCGAATTTGAACAAACCCCAAATTGGACAATTCCTGAGAATCAAATCCAAAATTAAGTGAGGGGAAATGTCCAAGATAATAAAGGGATAAGGTTAGGGCGAAGAAACATGAAGGAGGACCACTGGAACACCAAGAACACTGATGGAGCTCCACGGGTCAACAATGGCGATTTGCCATTTTTGAGGTATTAAGCTCCAATACTGTGAGTGAGGCTTGGTGGTGATCTAAAGAGATACTAGGAAGCAATGAGGGTGCTTATAAAGCCTTGAGGACATTAGGGTTTGCACCACAAGCTTTCGGGCGGCAAAACACAAAGCACAATGAGCGGCCGACAAGGGAAAAAGGTTGGGGATGGTGCATTAGGGTATGGCCTGGCTCAGAGGGTCTCCCATACCCCTACACGTCGGCTAGGGTGGCTTTAGGGAGCAAGAAATGACCTCACCATGCCTTACACTGTTTTCGCACGGCGGGAGGTTGAAGATGACCAGCGCAAAAGCTCGGGCGATTCACAGCCGTTGGATGAGACACGAACGGCTGAGATAGTGCCACGCCTACGGGCTTTAAAACACAACGGGGAGGTTGCGAGCCCTACGATTAGAAACGAACGGCTCCGATTGCTCCACGCCGCAAACTCTTATTTACAACGAGCAGTACGCGGCGTTGGATCTTAATCCAACGGCTCGATTCAAAAATGCAACCGAGGGTCCGAAAGTCTCGGCGCATCTCGACGGTTGGATGGAGATCTAACGGCTGACCATCAATCTTGCAACCGGAAGGTCCGAAGTCCTACACGCGCGCGGGCCGTGCGATTTCGATCCAACGGTCGAGATCGATTGCGCGTTTTAAAGAGTGGCTGGTGCGTTTAGTTGACTGGACCGAATCAAATGGCTCGAGCCCGAGTCCGACTCGAACCCAGTAACATAAAACCAGCTTGACTTTGAATTAAAACAGAGACTTTGAAAGATTTATTTGAGGTAGCAAATTAACTCAAAAATTATGAAATTTTTATAGGAGCTTGCTAACTCAAATATCAACCTTGTGTAAAATTTTCAGAGGTTTTTATACTGTGAATAAATCTCCAAAAATTCTGCAAGGCTCTGTTTTGATGTTTGACTAAGAGTCAAACAGTTTGATCGCCTCTAAAAATATTCAAACAATTTCTAAAAATTGTGAAATTTTTCAGAGGGGTCACATATCATCCCAAGGACTTAGGAAAAATAGTTCCAGAGGATGATCATAAGATTTGACAAGATTGTTTTTGGAATAGCAAGATTTAGATCAACAAGACTTGTGACAATGTAATTCCATAATTCCTTGAACAAGAATTGATTGGCACAACAGGAAATACATGATGTAAGAAAAAGTTTTAATTTCTACTCATTTTCTTACATTTGAAACACAAGCCCGAAATTTGGGATGTTACAAAGCTCTTAAGACCAAATCATAGGAACCACTTAAGAACCAATAAAATCTTTCAACATGTCAGTTTGCTCAAAGCAACTCAATCACCACATAACTCAAGAGGTCCAAATGATCACCAACGCAAAACTCGAAACACTTTTACTAAATCCAAATTACGAAAGACCATCAAATTACTTTATTTCTAAAAGAATCATCACTACACACACAAGTCACAATCTCTTACAGATAATCTTACTAACATCAAGATTTGGATCAACAAGACTTGTGAAAATGTAATTCCATAATTCCTTGAACAAGAATTGATTGGCACAACAGGAAATACATGATGTAAGAAAAAGTTTTAATTTCTACTCATTTTCTTACATTTGAAACACAAGCCCAAAATTTGGGATGTTACAACTCTCCCCCCCTTACAAGAATCTCGACCCGAGATTCCGTTTACTTGGAGAAGAAAGAAGGAAAATCTGCATGAAGGCGATCTTCTCGCTCCCAAGTTGCTTCATCTTCGGAATGGTTTGACCACTGAACCTTAAGGAACTTGATGGCACGGTTCCTCGTTCTCCGTTCAGATTCCTCAAGAATACGAACAGGATGCTCACGGTAGGTCAAATCCTCCTGCACATCGAGAGTTTCCAACGGAGTTTCCTCAGTCGGGACACGGAGGCACTTCTTTAGGTGTGAAACATGGAACACATCATGCACACCCTCAAGTGCAGCTGGTAGCTCCAATCTGTACGCAACTGCTCCAACTCTCTCGATGATGCGATAAGGCCCAACATATCGAGGAGCCAACTTGCCCTTGATGCCAAAACGCTGATGGCCCTTCAAGGGTGAGACTTTGAGATACACAAAGTCATTGGGCTCAAAGCTCAACTCACGGCGACGACGATCTGCATAGCTCTTCTGCCTGGACTGGGCCGTGCGCAGATGCTCGCGGATCAACTGTACTTGACTTTCGGCCTCATTGATCGAATTTGGGCCGAAAAACTGCCGCTCCCCAGTCTCTGACCAGTTCAATGGGGTTCTGCATCTCCTCCCATACAAGGCCTCAAATGGTGCCATGCCAAGACTGGCCTGAAAGCTGTTGTTGTAGGAGAACTCCGCAAATGGCAGGCACTTCTCCCACTTCTTCCCATAGGAAAGAACACAAGCACGGAGCATATCTTCCAACACTTGGTTGACTCGCTCCGTCTGACCGTCAGTCTGAGGATGAAAGGCTGTACTGAAGTGAAGGCGGGTCCCCATAGCCTCTTGCAGACTATGCCAAAACCGCGAGGTGAAAAGTGCACCACGATCAGAAATAATCGTCTTCGGCACACCGTGAAGACTCACAATCCTCGAGACATAAAGTTCGGCCAAAGGCCCCACACGAAGCTGAGTCTTGACAGGAAGGAAATGTGCCACTTTAGTCAACCTGTCGATCACGACCCAAATAGCATCATTCCCTTTGGACGAGCGGGGCAATCCGGTGATGAAGTCCATGCCAACGGAATCCCACTTCCATTCTGGCACTGGCAAGGGCTGAAGAAGACCTGCTGGACGCTGATGCTCGGCCTTCACACGACAGCACACGTCGCACTCGGCAACGAACTTGGCAATCTCGCGCTTCATTCGGGTCCACCAGAATCTCTGACGAAGATCCTGATACATCTTGGTAGCCCCGGGGTGAATAGACAAAGGAGAGTCATGGGCTTCGCGGAGAATCATATTCCGCAATTCCATGACCTTAGGAACCACAAGACGCTGCCCAAACCACACAACGCCATGCTCGTCCTCTGAAAAGCACTTGGCCATCCCATCCTTGATGTTCTGCTTGATCTGGCTCACACCGGCATCTGTCTGCTGTGCCGCCTTGATTTGGTCCACCAAGGTTGGTTGCACAACCAATGTAGCAAGAGAACCGTGCTCGATCAAACCCAAATTGAGGCGCTGGAATTCTGAAATGAGGGTAGGTCTTTGCTCTTGGAGCATCAACATGTTGCAATACACCTTCCGACTGAGTGCATCAGCAACGACATTGGCCTTGCCCGGATGGTACTGAATACCCATGTCATAGTCCTTGATCAATTCCAACCATCTTCTTTGCCTGAGGTTCAGATCTGGCTGGGTGAACAAGTACTTCAAGCTCTTGTGGTCGGAATACACCTCACAACGGTTACCAATCAGATAATGCCGCCAAATCTTGAGTGCATGGACCACAGCAGCTAACTCTAAGTCATGAGTAGGATAGTTGAGTTCATGAGGCCTTAACTGCCGCGATGCATAGGCCACAACCTTGCCCTCCTGCATAAGGACACAACCAAGACCCTGACGAGAAGCATCACAATAGATATCAAAACTCTTGTGAATATCAGGGAGAACAAGCACTGGGGCTGAGGTCAACCGCTTCTTGAGTTCCTGAAAACTCACATCACAAGTAGCGGACCACTCAAATTTCTTGTCCTTCTTGAGTAGTTCAGTCATAGGCTTCGCGATCTTGGAGAAATTCTCGATAAAGCGGCGATAGTAGCCAGCCAAACCAAGAAAACTCCGCACATCGGTGACTGACTTGGGCTGACCCCAAGATAGCACATCCCTGACTTTGCTAGGATCCACAGCCACACCTCCTGCTGAAAGAACATGGCCCAAGAATGCCACTTCCTTCAACCAGAACTCGCACTTGCTGAATTTGGCATACGGTGGTGCTCACGCAGCTTGCCCAACACAAGCTTAAGATGCTCAGCATGCTCTTCTTCACTCTTGGAGTAGATAAGGATATCATCGATGAATACCACCACAAACCTATCCAAATACTCCATGAATACCGAGTTCATAAGATTCATGAATAAAGCGGGAGCATTAGTCAAACCAAAAGACATGACGGTGTACTCGTAAAGGCCATAACGAGTAGCAAAAGCCGTCTTAGGAATATCCTCGCCCCGATCCCCGACTTGATGATAGCCGGTCTCAAGTCAATCTTGAGAAGACTAGTGCTCGGTCAATTGATCGAAAAGATCATCAATACGGGCAAAGGATACTTGTTCTTTACCGTCACCTCATTAAGCGGACGGTAATCAACACACATGCGCAAGGTCTTGTCCTTCTTCTTCACAAAGATAGCTGGACAACCTCAAGGAGATGAGCTAGGACGGATAAAACCCTTCTCTTGCAGCTCACCCGGTGCTTCTTCACTCCTCCAACTCATTAGGAGGCATGCGTCGGCCTCTTAGAAATAGGGCGGTGCAGGCAGCAACTCGATCACAAACTCAGATCTCGAGCAGGAGGCATGCGAGCAAGTCTTCGGGAAAGACATCCACGAACTCACATACTGTGGGTACATCCTGGATCTCCAATGCCGGCTTTGCTTCAAGGACATAAAGATGGGGTTCTCGCAACTGCGGTGAAAACCCAACCTGTTCACCTGAAGGACTGGTGTGGTAGACAATCTTCCTGGCACAATCGATTTGCCCCAAGTGTTGGGACAACCAATCCATGCCAAGAATCACGTCCAGACGTGCCGAGTCGAGTAGGATAAGATTCGCCAAGAATCCCACTCCTTCGATGTGGATAGGAACATCCCGGCATACTTGGTCAGCTCTCATTTCCGAACCCGGAGAGCGAATCAGCAGTGGAATCCCCAAAGGAACACAGTGAAGCCCACAATCAACAGCAAAAGACCTCGAAATAAAGGAATGCGAAGCTCCAGAGTCAAATAAAACTGTAGCAGGATGCAAATTAACAAGGAGCGTACCCAACACCACGTCGGGCGCCTCCTGTGCCTCCTCAGCCGAGATGTGGTTGACTCGGCCGCTCCCGACACCACAGGTCTTCGGATCACCTTACGGTCGGTGGGTGACCATTCCGTGTCCTCCATTAGGGCGAGGGCTGCTCGATCCTCGAGGGCAAGCTGCTAGCATAATGGCCCTTCTTGTTGCAGCGGCGGTAACATCGGCGGTGGTTGCGAGCGCACTGCTGCTGGGTCGCAGGCGCGCGCGACTGAGTCACGACCGGCGAGGGCGTGGAGCTGGTGCTGAAGGCCTCGGCGGTGGTGAAGCCAAAGAACGGGCCACCGGTGCAGCCCAACTCGGGACGATCGAGGCCGGCTGTGCAGACACCGGGCCTCCCACTTGCGCTGCGGGACTCGCCCCGCGCTCGCCTTGTGCTCGGCGATGATGGCCTTGTCCACCAAGGTGCGGAAGTCGGGAAGTCCACAATAGAGAGCTTGTCACAAGCTCCTCGGAGAAACCCTCCATGAACTTCTCCTGCTTGGCCTCATCAGTGGCCACCTCAGCAGGAGCGTACCTTGCGAGATGGTTGAACTCATGGAGGTACTCAGTCACAGATCTGCGCCCCTGTTTGAGCGCAAGGAACTCCTTCTTCTTCAGCTTCATCAGGCCGGCGGGGACATGGGCCCGACGGAAGGCGGCCGAACTCCTCCCACGAGACCACGTGTCCCGCAGGCTGCATGGCGAGGAAGTTCTCCCACCATGAGAGTGCCGCACCCTCCAGCTGATGGGATGCGAAAAGTGCCCGCTCCTGCTCTTGGCACTGAGCAACGTTGAGCTTCCGCTCAACCAGACGCAGCCAGTCATCCGCGTCGAGTGGATCCTCGGATCGAGAGAAAGTGGGTGGCTGCGTACGGAGAAACTCCGCAAGCCCACCACGAGACTGGTGGCCACCACCTCCAGATCCTGAAGCAGCAGCGGGAGCGGAGGTGTTCCTCGCAATGACCTCCAAGATCCGGGTCTGGTCCATGCGATTCCGCTCGTCCGAGCAGAACCTCACCATGGTCGGAGGAGGGGAAGCTCCTCATCGAACCAGCCGGTGATTATTGCGAGTGGTTCTTGTCATCTGTTCCACAAAACAAAGTTAAAACACAACTCCGAACAGAGACAAAGAAAACTACTAACCACTTAACAAAACAATCTTTAAAAGCTCAAGTATCAACATAAAATTGCAGCAAGGTCATAAAGATAACAACCATCTTCTGTTATGACTAACTCGTATGGAAAACGAGTAATCAATTTTTCAGAAGACAAATTTCAGAGCACTAACTTACATTCGAGGCAGCTAGGAACAGGTGAAAATCATACTAAAGGAGGGTTAGACACTAAGCTAACTCATATCACTTCTTACCCTGTTAACCCTACAAGTTTTTAGTGGAATTAACCTCTCATTTCAGCACTTTTACTACCTAAATGCTGGCTGTCCAGAAATTGTCTTGCTTGCTGTCCAGATTTCTCCATTCAACTTATGGCGAAATTTGTAGCTCCCAAAGAGCTCCTAATCTTCTCAAGACAGCCATACTTTTTATTTTATAACTCTCATGATGTCCCCAAACCAATCTACTCGATAAACAACTATCTTTTGGAAGAAGATGAGAGGAAAACTCAGCTTTCAAATTCAGTTTAGAATGAGGTGAGATGAGCAAACTAGGATAGATGAGAAGTAAAATCTGAGAACTTACTTAAGATTTTCAGGAAAGCACTGATATTTGGAAAGTAAGTTTTCAAAATATACTAGGGACGACCAAGCTAGGGGTTTCTACGGTCAGTATGGCTCTGATACCAACTTTGTGAGGACCCGGAATATTTAACTAGTAACACTTAACCTCCAATTGGTTCTAGCATTACTAATTAAACATTCTAAGCCTCGATGGGCATATGCTTCCCAGAATTGCAGCATATGCACATCATCACAAAATTACACATCATTTCCATACACATACATCACTAAGTTCAACAACGACATACATAAAGTAAAGTTATTACAAAAGAGAGCCGACCGGCCAAATAGAACAATATACAGGAATGACAAATGAAGCAAAAGGTGCCATAAGATGGCTAGAACAAAAGTCGACCGGTTAGCCACACACCCACAAGGCAACCGACAGGCCGCCAAGCTAGTCGCCCATAGCTACCACAACACGACTCACAAAAGTGAGGCCCTCGTGCTCACCTTCTTCCTCTGCAATGAACAATTAAGCATAGCATCCGAGTACAAAGATTGTCTTTGTACCCGCAAGATCGACGTGTGGAATAGTAGACCTATTCATAAACTACATGCAAGCTTATTTAGGTGGAGGTTGTATGTCTCATTTGCATGAAGCCAACTTTATTTGCAATAACGTAATACATTTTAAAAGCAAGTTTGCAAATCTGTTTTGTTATCAAAGTAATGAAGAAGTAAAGATACATACAAGTAACCACCTGGAAGTGACTATCCCAATAGCCACCACAACATAGCACGAATCCCGATTCGTACCACCCATCAAGTTTTAATTTAAAAGGTTGTAGTCTAACTCTTGAAAGACCTTGCCAAGCGTGTCCATAACCTAGGACGAGGCTATTCGAATAGTTTTAACCTGCAGGTGTACCAATGTACCCACACTTGCATCGCCTTTAAGCCACAAAGCACACTTAGAAGGTATGCCGGCACGGCTAAGTCCTACGAGACATTTCCAATCTTGTGTATTAACTACGAGCCGCTCGTATGGGTAGAAACACCATACGCTTACATTGCAAGCCGAAAGACAACAAATCCCATCACGGGTGAAGTCTTTCGGACACTACAATGCTCCCAACACCATCCCTCCTGCGACTCCCTGCGACCCGGAGCCAATACACTCCAAAGTACTAAGTCAAGAGAGGTCCCATACCCTCTAATGTGGTTAGCACGCTAAAATGCTTGGTTTAGTGTAACAAGATGTTCGGTCCTTGTTGACTCAGGCACCATTCCAGTCACACCCGAAAATCACACCAACATACCATTGTGCCCAAGTCTAAATCATTTTGTTTGCAGTTTTTAGTTTTCATAAATAGACATGGCACAAGGTGGAAATCATAATCATAATAAGTTTTAAGTGATCAAGGTTATCGACAAGTTGATAACCGCCCATTTCTACCGAAGCTAAGCATGGCTAAGCAATTAATTCGCAACTACTAAGTGATAAGAGCCCATCCACGAACTCTAAATCACAGCAAGTAACCTAGGCTCATGGTAGTAGAGGATAATCATTTGCTAAGGAAATGCATCTACTAGGCCAACTATTAAAACAAAGTAGCAATGCATACATAGAATTTGTAATCAACATAAATACTTAAAATACTGGGATTAACATGATCAAACTGCTTGCCTTCTTGCTGTTGCTCAATTTGTTGTGGAGGGTCGCTCTCGGGATTACCGCAAATGTCGAATCCTAAGCGAGAGGCAAAAAGAACCAAGAACAACCAATAAGACGAGCCACAAATAAACCAATGAGCAAGCAACAATCATGCAAATGCGACGAAATTTATACATAAGGTAGAATACGAATATACCTAGATATAGGAACTGGAAAAACCTAATTTGGATTTGTGGTGCAAAAGATATTACCTAAAAACTCATTTTCGGCCATAATTAGCACTGTAGCAAAAATATTTTCTAGAGTGATTTTGAAGCTGAAATTTTTATGGTAGCTACCAACTGGTATAGTGGTAACCCATATAAAATTTCAGGTCATTTGGAGTTAAAATGATTTAGTTATGATTTTTCTAAGATGCCAAATTAGCATAATGCACTTTCCAGGAGCATAAATATGTTCAAAACTAATTTTACAGTGAAGTATACCAACAGAGGGGTTCTCTAGAATTTATCATATATATTTTGCATTTACAGAGAATTACTTGTGCATTTTATAAGTCTTCCAGAATTTTCTAAATGCTGAAAGTAGGTACTAAATCATTAATCAAGGTTTCTGCTACAATCTTGGACCTACCATCATTTTTATATTAACATTGGGTTAATAACAAATTTATCGAAGTTGGAATCATTCATTTTGGACATACACAGAGCAAGATATGCATTTTCTAAAGTTTTATTCATTTTCTGGAATATTCAAAATGACAGAAACCAAGGTATTCCCAGTTATACAATTTTACTCTCATCGAGCGTGCTTAAATCCATTTTTATAATAAGCTAAAGTGATAACCTAATTTATTACAGTTGGAATTAACCAAAAAGCAGTTAAAATGAATTAGTTATGAGTTTCTAAAGTTTTTATATCATTTTCAGTTGATAAACAAATGCTTACCGAAATACAGAACAACCCAATAAAAAGAAAATGACGTGGACAAACCTCAACCCTTGATCTAACATCCTACGGCTCACGCGCGCCGAAAACAGCGCACGCGCGCGAAAGCCACTAGAAACCCACCGTTGGATCAAGATCCAACGGCTCACACGAGTGTATGCAACCGGACGGTGCGGTTGCTTGGGCCAATCCCAGCCGCAGATCGGCAGATGGACGGTCCAGAGCGCACCAACAACCGGATTGTCCGATTGCACACACGATCTCAGCCATTGATCGCAAGATCGACGGCTAAGAATGATCAAAGCATCCGGAGGGTCCGAATGCACTCACGATCTAGGCCGTTGATCAAGGGATCGACGGTGGCTAAAGATCGAAGTTCAAAAAGATGGACTGACACGCGGGGACCACTGTCAGCGACCTTGAGGCACACATGCGCTGGTTTAACCCACGTGCACAGTGCACTGGGCCCACGTGACAGCGACTGAGAGGGACGGCTAAGGACAGAATTAATGCCACTAATGATGATCATTAACTAGACCCTAAAGACTACTGGAATTTGATTTTAATCCTCGCCCACCATCAATGACCGCAGGTTAATTCCGACAGCGATTAAATGCCGACTCATTTAATTAGGCAATGATTAGATATTTAATGATGTCGGACAGTGCGGGATCGCACCAGAGGGTGATTAAAGGATGCTGGGCCCACAAGTCAGTGGCTCAACAATAATGATTAAGACACAATTAACAACTAATGATTAGCAATTAATGTGTCCTAATTAGGTGACGAAACGGAGCTCGGTTAAGCAAAGTCCCGATCGTCTTTGACGGCTAATCGCCGGCGACACTGACCGCGGCGGCGGTGAACAAGGCCCAAAATGGATTCGCAATAGCAGCACGAACCTAATGGTAGCATTCTCGCCGGCGAGGACTTAGAACGCCGGCCAGCCGGAAACGAAACGGAACCCTACGGCTAAACACGAAAATAGCTAAAAGCTCACCGACCTAGGATGCGGTGCCAAAGCTTCTAAGGACTAATCAGAAGCTACCTTAGCGAGAAGAGGCTTCACAGACGGCCGGAGAAGCTTGACCACGGTGGAAGCTCGCCGGACTTGGAGAAGAAAACCCGAAAATGACACCCTGAGCCACATGAGTGATACCAAGCATGAACATAGCTTCATTATGATCCACAGAAGCTATAAGAGCAAGAGATGAGGAAGTGGTGCACTCACGGAGCCGAGGAAGACGATACTCACTTTCGGCCGAATTTGAACAAACCCCAAATTGGACAATTCCTGAGAATCAAATCCAAAATTAAGTGAGGGGAAATGTCCAAGATAATAAAGGGATAAGGTTAGGGCGAAGAAACATGAAGGAGGACCACTGGAACACCAAGAACACTGATGGAGCTCCACGGGTCAACAATGGCGATTTGCCATTTTTGAGGTATTAAGCTCCAATACTGTGAGTGAGGCTTGGTGGTGATCTAAAGAGATACTAGGAAGCAATGAGGGTGCTTATAAAGCCTTGAGGACATTAGGGTTTGCACCACAAGCTTTCGGGCGGCAAAACACAAAGCACAATGAGCGGCCGACAAGGGAAAAAGGTTGGGGATGGTGCATTAGGGTATGGCCTGGCTCAGAGGGTCTCCCATACCCCTACACGTCGGCTAGGGTGGCTTTAGGGAGCAAGAAATGACCTCACCATGCCTTGCACTGTTTTCGCACGGCGGGAGGTTGAAGATGACCAGCGCAAAAGCTCGGGCGATTCACAGCCGTTGGATGAGACACGAACGGCTGAGATAGTGCCACGCCTACGGGCTTTAAAACACAACGGGGAGGTTGCGAGCCCTACGATTAGAAACGAACGGCTCCGATTGCTCCACGTCGCAAACTCTTATTTACAACGAAGGGGTACGCGAGCGTTGGATCTTAATCCAACGGCTCAGATTCAAAAATGCAACCGGAGGGTCCGAAAGTCTCGGCGCATCTCGACGGTTGGATGGAGATCTAACGGTTGACCATCAATCTTGCAACCGGAAGGTCCGAAGTCTTACACGCGCGCGGGCCGTGCGATTTCGATCCAACGGTCGAGATCGATTGCGCGTTTTAAAGAGTGGCTGGTGCGTTTAGTTGACTGGACCGAATCAAATGGCTCGAGCCCGAGTCTGACTCGAACCCGAGTAACAGTAAAACCCAGTTTGACTTTGAATTAAAACAGAGACTTTGAAAGATTTATTTGAGGTAGCAAATTAACTCCAAAAATTATGAAATTTTTACAGGAGCTTGCTAACTCAAATATCAACCTTGTGTAAAATTTTCAGAGGTTTTTATACTGTGAATAAATCTCCAAAAATTCTGCAAGGCTCTGTTTTGATGTTTGACTAAGAGTCAAACAGGTTTGACTGCCTCTAAAAATATTCAAACAATTTCTAAAAATTGTGAAATTTTTCAGAGGGGTCACATATCATCCCAAGGACTTAGGAAAAATAGTTCCAGAGGATGATCATAAGATTTGACAAGATTGTTTTTGGAATAGCAAGATTTAGATCAACAAGACTTGTGACAATGTAATTCCATAATTCCTTGAACAAGAATTGATTGGCACAACAGGAAATACATGATGTAAGAAAAAGTTTTAATTTCTACTCATTTTCTTACATTTGAAACACAAGCCCGAAATTTGGGATGTTACAAAGCTCTTAAGACCAAATCATAGGAACCACTTAAGAACCAATAAAATCTTTTAACATGTCAGTTTGCTCAAAGCAACTCAATCACCACATAACTCAAGAGGTCCAAATGATCACCAACGCAAAACTCGAAACACTTTTACTAAATCCAAATTACGAAAGATCATCAAATTACTTTATTTCTAAAAGAATCATCACTACACACACAAGTCACAATCTCTTACAGATAATCTTACTAACATCAAGAATAATATACTCTGAACACGAATATTTATCATCAACTATTCCATTAGAAAGCCCCCAAAGTTTCACCAAATTGTTCCATACTACCTTTTCATCCCATCTTCAAAATGAGAGTATACCCAAAACCATACAACCTCACTACATCGACCTCTTAAGTTTAGAAGGGGTCTACTACACAATTGAAAAGCTCGTACCAAAACTTTTTCATAAAAGACACATTATCATCCGATTATTTCACAATCATGTGGGCATAAGCCACCTATTATATCATATTAGTTCAACTTTTAGCGATGCTCATCATCAAACTTCAACACACAATAGTTATACTACAACTATTGTTGTTATCAACTGGCTTCATTATGAAATCTAGTTGCTATCTACTTTCCTTCCCAAATCACATGGATATTAACAAACACATATTCAACTGTTCCTCCTCACATTTGGATTTCGGCAAAAATACACTAAAACTTCTAAAATCGAAATCTTCTATCGATCAAAAGTCTCAACAACACTACAACCAAATTCATCGCGTCATTCTATATAGAAGAACTACATAGAACTCCTCCCATAAATTCTAGATCCATCGATATTCAATCCATTCAACCGGTTGTACACAATTCCAATAACTAATCATACTAGGAAATATGTAAATCTAGCATTTCCTCTAGTTTCCCTTTCCACACATTTAAATTAATCCATAGGAACCAAAGAACCCAACAAGTTTAGCAACCTAAACGATTTTAATGACCAGACTAATTCATCTATGTTTCATACTTCTTAATATCTCTTTTGACTCCAAATAGGTATAGACATACTCTCAGTCACTACTCATATATACAGTTCATCAAGAACTAGTAGAAGACAACATCAACTTAATCAATTTCACTTCCAAGGTTACTAATTAATATTATTATGCACCACACCCATGACTCAACTTGATACCCATACCATATCGAGCTATTTGATTACAATCTCTGATTTAACCATAACAAGGCATCACAAAAGGATTTTAATAATTTTGTAACATCCCAATTTTAGGCTTGTGTTTCGAATGTAAGAAAATGAGTAGAAATTAAAACTTTTTCTTACATCTTGTATTCCTGCTTGTCTTGAATGACTTTTGTACAAGAAGTTATGGAAATACAAAGTCACAAGTCTTTGATCCAAATCTTGATCCTTCAAAAACATTCTTGTTCCACCTTGTGATAACCTCCTGGAAATATTTTTCCTAAATTCTTGGGTTGGCTTGGGGCTCCTCTGAAAAATTCCACAATTTTTAGAAATTGTTTGAATGCTGTTGGAGGAAAGTCAACCCAATTCAAAATCTGGTCAAACCTTGGACCAGTACCTTGGTAAATTTTTGGAGGAAATTCCACAGCACCAAAACCTCTGAAAATTTTATTCAAGGTCAATCCCTCAGCTAGAAAGCTCCTGTAAAAATTTCATAATTTTTGTAGTTCGTTTGCTACCTCAAACAATTCTCCAAATGTCAGCCCTTCTCAAAAACCAGAAAAATCGAATCTGGTTTGAGTCAGACTCGGGTTCGAGCCCAAGCCCAACTCAACCGCACTCGGGCGCGCGTGTGTGAGCCGTTGGATTTGAATCCGACGCCCACGACCTCCCCTGGACCTCCCCGCGCGCTCGGGCCTCCTCTGCTCGGATGATCTGGGACGTCCAGGACCACCCCTTGTAAATCGGGATCTTCCAGGACCTCCCTACGCCCTGTTCTTCTTCCTCCACGACCTCCTGGAGGTCTGGTCATCATGATTTTCCCACACCCGTGCGTGTGTCAGGGTCAGAGCAGTTGGGAGCAGTGGCCTGTCACTTTTTGGTCCTTCCCAACATCTCTTTCTGCCACACATTTAATGTGTCAGACCTTTTGCCCTAAAAGAAGTCACCCCTACCAGCTCTGTCACATCTAGCAAGTCCATGGCGGTGTGTGCACCAAGCTTTCTCTCGCCCATGGCTTTGCTCCTCTGTCTTCTTAAGACCCCGAGCTCCTCCCCTGTTTCCTTTAGTCTTTCTCTCCTCCACCAAACTTCAAGAACACCACCTTTGTCGGTTTTGAAGTTCATCAAGATCACCGAGCTCCGTGGTTTAATTGCGAACTTGGTTTTCCAACTTGTTCAATTATCCACAGGGCATCTTGTCTTAATCGAATCGGTTGATTTTAGGGGGAGGCATTGTGGGGACCTGTTCTTCAAGGCCGTCCCTGCTTTCTTCTTCGTCTCCGGCAAGCTTGGCCACCGGAGCACCTCCTTCGGCATCAACCTCTCCTCCGTGCTCCTTTGGACCTCACCTTGGACCTGGTGAGTCCTCTTTAGCCTTTTTGAGCTCTAGGCTTAGCTAGCAAACCTTCTAGATTTTGTCGGTTTTGCCGAAAACCTGTCCTCCGCCTCGCTCCGGCTCGCCGGCGTTTAAGGCCATCGCCGCCGTCAAGAGCACCTCCGATAGGTTCGCAATACCTTTAGCTTCGTTTTAGTGGCTTTGGTTCGCGCCGCCGCGGCTTGGGTCGTCGGCGACGTGCCAGCGAGCTCACCGTCGAGCTCTGTACCTTGTCGCGTTTTTGTCAAGTCATTGGACCTCCTCGGGTTCATCGTGGCCGTCTAAGACCTCCCTAGGGCTAGATCTAGACCTTTAGATCTTTCCCGTGAAAACCCTTAAGTGTAAGACCTCCCCCTCGTTTAATCTTGGTCGTTAAGACCACCCCCATGTCAGATCTGTACCGTAGAGGTTTTCCGTGTAAATTTATAAGTCCCAAAACCTCCTAGAGCGTTTTCCGCCGTTAAAGACCTCCTAGGATTAGCTCTTAGCTGTTAGATCCTGGTCCGCGAAAACTCTTAGTGCTAGGACCTCCCTTGGGGTTGATCCTAACCGTCTAGGACCACCCTGGTTAAATCCTAGCCGCTAGGACCACTCTTGCGCAAAGGGACCTCCTCTGGGTCATTTTGCCAAAACCACCCCCTGGACCTCCACCGAGGTCCTCTATGCAAAAAGACCTCCCCTCGGTCATTCTGCAAAGACCACCCTCGGGGTCCTCTTTGTAAAAAGCCACCCCTGGCCTTTTACAATGAAAACCCCGCTCAGGACCTCTTAGGATCAATCCTAGCCGTTCACGACCTCCCCGGTTTAGATCTGAACGTTAGATCTCATTTTGTAAAATCCTTAGTGCTCAGACCTCCCTCCGCATCAATCTGAACCGTCCAGATCTCCTCCCGTTAAAACCCTGTCGCATAGGACCTCCCCGAGTAGATCTTGGCCACCCAAGACCTCCTCGTGTAAATCCCAGCCGATCAAGACCTCCCCTGGAGATCTTGACCGTCTAGGACCTCCTCCTTTAGATCCGTAGCGTTAGGACCCCCTCCTCTGGTCTGAACCGTTAGATTTTGATCTAATGGGCTAGACCTCCCTCCGTAGATTTAGCCGTAGGACCTCCCTCTGGAGATCTAGACCGTTGGGACCTCCCCCGAGAGATCCTGACCGTTCCGACCTCCTTCCTTGGATTTAAAGCCTTAGGACCTCCCCTAGTGCTCGGGACCGCCAGATCTCGATCTGACGGTCACGACCTCTGTTAGGCGCGAGGACCTCCCTTGCGTGCGCTGTGCATGCACTGGTCGTGGCCGTTGGATCAGATCTCAACGGTCCAGACCTCCCCAATGCGGGAGGAGGTCTTCCCGCGCTGCGTTTGTTCGAGTGCTGTGGCCTGCGATGCAAGATCAACGGCCCACGACCTCTCCTTATTCGTTCGGATCAGTTGGACCTCCCGAGAGCTCAAATTTTCTGAGTCTTTTAAGGTTTCAAATTTCAAAAGTGCATAACTTTGTCATTTCAATTCCTTTTTGAATGATTCCAGTTGTTGTAGCTCTGTTGTAGTACGAACTTTAATCTGAGAATGGATTTAGGCACTGTTATGAAGTAGAAAATGATAGGAACTGCAAGAACTTGTTTAATATGAAATGGTTGTTTAGAAATTCATTGAAAACTTGTAAAATACATAACTTTCTCTCTGTAATTGCAAACTGAGCAAACTCAACTTGGTAAAATTTATCTGTAGGCAGGCTTTAATATGAACTAGGCTTTGTCCTTATTTATGTTCCTCAGAAATGATATATGCTAGTTTTAGAACTTAGAAAAATCATAACTAATTCATTATAACTCCAATTTGTGCAAACTCAGTTTTGCTGTTGTTAGGATAACCATATCTACCTACCATAAAAATTCCAAGTTCCAGATCATTCTAGAAATTTTTGCCATGAACAGCAACTCTAATTAATTTAATTAGGATTTTTCAAGCTGAGAGAATTTAATTTGGCCATAACTTTTTCATGCTAAGTCCAAATGAAGTGGTTCTTGTTTCTAAAATCGTCTAAAATCAATCTCTAGCTACTGTAGAAATTTCATGGGATTTGGATGTTCTTTGCTGTTGAGTTCCTTTTTGGTGTTCTTCGTTCTTATCGGTTTTATCGCCTTTTCGCGTTAGGTTCCGAAGAAAACTTTGAACCTGAGCACTCCCCTCTGCAGCAAGAACAAATCCAGCAAGGCAAGCAGTTTGATCGTGTTAATCCCAGTATTTTAAGTATTTATGTTGATTTCAAATTCTATGTATGCATTGCTACTTTGTGTTAATAGTTGACCTAGTAGATGCATTTCCTTAGACAAATGATTATTCTCTACTACCATGAGCCTAGGTTATTGCTGTGATTAGAGTTCGTGGATGAGCTCTTGTCACTTGGTAGCTTACGAATTAATTGCTTTGCCATGCTTAGCTTCCAATAGAAATGGGCGGTTATCGACTTGTCGATAACCTTGATCACATAAAACTTATTATGATTATGATTTCCACCTTGTGCCATGTCTATTTATGAAAACTAAAACTGAAAACAAAATAATTTGGACTTGGGCACAATGGTATGTTGGTGTGCTTCTGGGTGTGACTGGAATGGTGCCCGGGTCATTAAGGACCGAGTTACTTGCGCCACCGTACTGAGCATTTTGCGTGCTAACCACACTAGAGGGTATGGGACCTCTCTTGACTTAGTACTTTGGCGTGTATTGGCTTCGAGTCGCAGGGAGTCGCAGGAGGGATGGAGGTGGGAGCATTGTAGTGTCCGAAAGGCTTCCCCTGTGATGGCTGGTTGTCTTTCGGCTTGCAATGTAGCGTATGGGTTTCTATCCATACGAGCGGCTCGGGTTAATACACAATATTGGAAAACGTCTCGTAGGACTTAGCCGTGCTTGCATACCTTGAAGTGTGCTTTGTTGCTTAAAAGCGGTCCAAGTGTGGGTACATTGGTACACCCCGCAGGTTAAAACTATTCGAATAGCCTCGCCCTAGGTTATGGACACGCTCGGATACGCCCGTGAGAACTAGACTACAACCTTTTAATTAAAACTTGATGGGTGGTGCGAATCGAGGATTCGTGCTATGTTGTGGTGACTATTGGGATAGTCACTTCCAGGTGGTTACTTGTATGTATCTTTATTTCGCCGTTATTTTGACAACAAAACAGATTTGCAAACTTGCCTTTAAATGTATTACATTATTGCAAATAAAGTTGGCTTTATGCAAAATGAGACATACAACCTCCACCTAAATAAGCTTGCATGTAGTTTATGAATAGGTCTGCTATTCCACACGTCAGTCTTGCGAGTATCTTTGTGTACTCAGTTATCTTTCTTAAATGTATTTGTTGCAGAGGAAGAAGGTGAGCTCGAGGGGCCTCACTTTTGTGAGCTTTGTTGTGGTAGCTTGCGGGGCGACTAGCTTGGCGGCCCGGTCGGTTGCCTTGTGGGTTGTGTGGCTAACTAGTCGACTTTTGTTCTAGCCATCTTAAGACGCCTTTTGCTTCCGCTGTCTTTCTTGTATATTGTTCTATTTGGCCGGTCAGCTTTTTTGTAATAACTTTACTTTATGTATGTCGTTATTGAACTTAGTGATGTATATTGTATGGAAATGATGTGTAATTTTGTGATGATGTGCATATGCTGCAATTCTGGGAAGCATATGTCCATCGAGGCTTAGAATGTTTAATTAGTAACGCTAGAACCATTTGGAGGTTAAGTGTTACTAGTTAAATATTCCGGGTCCTCACAAATTTCCACCAGAAAAGAGATGCATTAAACTTCAACACTCGGAATAATCCAAAAGAAATACATAGAGCCAAAGCTTTCTCATGTTAACAAACTTGCAACAGAAACTCTCATTACCCAAACTATCAAACGAATACATGAGTCATTCTTTTCCAATGAGAAAGAAGGAACAACCATGGAATTATCAATATTGCCAATTGAGGAAGATCACAAGTAATAAAAACAGCTCAACACTCGAAAAACGAAAATTGTTTCAGAGAACCATTAGAGATCATTGAAACACAACAACTACCATGAACCACGAACCCAAGAGAAATTCATCATCCACCACAGAACAAGAATTTGCTAAGATTTGAGGTCGAGAAAGAAAACAACTTTCTAAATCAGCTCACGCTCAACTCCCGCAACTATGGTATTCGGGGTAACTACTCTATTCGTCTACCACGAACGGTGGTATAACCTAACAAAGTCCAAGGCCACAACCACGGCCTCCACTTCTTAACAACTATTATCGACACACATAAACAATATAATCAAATATGATTATACATGATCATCTCATGGCAATCATAAAATAGATTTATGGATATAGAATATCATAACATATCATATCACAGATTAAGAACAAGAAAGATAGTACAGAGGCAATTCAACAATTGCTCAACAAATGAAACATAACAACAGATAATGCGGAAGCAATGTAATTCCCAACCCCACCTACTGTGCACAGTGTGTCAATTTAATATTTTTCTATTAACCACAGACCTAAAGCCCGCTCCGATACCAACTGTAACACCCCAGCTCAACATCGAGCCTGGAATGCTACTAAAATTAAATTAAACTAAATTAAACTAAGACCAATTACTAATTTTCGGCAGAACCTCCTTTGTATAGTTAACTATACCGAGGTTGCAACAATTAATCATAACAATTAACAATAAACTCCATATTCAAGTTCATTCGAGCATGCAAGATAATCTAAATAACATAAACAAAACGTCCTATTCTCATTATTACAATTAATCTAAAACTCAAAACCATCCATAAGTGATTCTCAAGTAGTTTACTTATTATTGGAATAAAACTAAATAGCAGTCGCCTTAAGGATGAGTGGTAGTGAGTGCATCCAAATATCTACTCCCTCCCATGAATGCCGTTCTTGCCAGTTGTACCTAAAACATATCAAAACAAGAGTGAGCCCAAAGACTCAGCAAGTATCACCAAGGCTAAAGCTTTATTCACTGTCATAGCATCAATATACCAAAATAAACATTACACTAAACATAGCCTTCATGCTTATGTAATGCGACCAACGCAATGCACCTTTTAAACTTTATCTTTTTTCGCATTTTACCAGTAATGGGGGGTATACAACCGTCGATGTATACCCTTGCCTGTGCCCTCTGGGACAGGGACCAAGAGCCTATACTCCACAAGTATAGGGACCTTTGCACATCATCTTCATGATGGGGACCTCATTAATCGTTGCCCATATTCTACGAATGTGGGGACCTCAAGCCCGTCATTTACATGACGGGGACCTCAACTATTCATACTTGGTCACCACGTGATCAAGACCCATCATGCTTACTACATGCATATGTACAATGACATCATCTTTCAAACATGAATTCAATGTGTACATAATCACATGAAAGAATTAACAACATACAAAGGAAACTTTAACCATAACTTGCATTTACCAAGATATATTGTAATTCATTACATTAACATCCATGCATGACTAATACGAACAAGACACAATCAAACTCAGCAAACAATCATAATTATTCCTCAACCCAAATACTTGCCTCAACCGTGCGAGAACGGTGGACGCGAAGAGGGCGCTGCCCCTGGGATCATGCTCCCACCTGAACATAAAGATAACCCAATCTAAGACCAACATACTGGACCAAAAGCATAAATAAAGATGTAACACCCCGGCTATCCGGAAGCCAAGATGTCATCTAAAACATCTAACATATATCCATAATGCGGAAGAATTTGAAAAAGTATATCAACTAAAGACAGCATTAAGTTAAACAGGATATGATGAAGGTATCCTTCCTTCACCTTTTAAGTTATTTAATTCTGATCATCAATAAAGAAGGTTCACACGCAGTAATAAATCAACATCCATGTGGAGAAGGTATCCTTCCTTCACCAAATATAATTTAATTATTACAGTTCATCATTAATGAATGTAAGATAGAACTAAATTTAATCTTGAACATGAATAGGATGATGTGAAGCAGTAGTGCGTGTCTACTCCCTCCCAAGTGAGCCAACATCGGGGTTACCTAAAACAAACAAACAACGCAAGAGTGAGTCCATGACTCAAGCAAGTCTGATGAAGGAGAAAGAACACATATACAAACAGACATCACCATTTAAGAATGCGAACCTTGTATTGAGTGAACACTTATGAAAACATGAAATGAATGAATGTAGTCAGGATGGACTGCACACATGCATATCTGGGTATAGTGACCGACACACCCGTCGGTGTTCACTTAAGCCCGCACCTTAACAAAAGTGCGGGGATCCAAATCCTATATGAAGAACGTTTCATATAGGTGGCCAAAGCTGCCCATCTTGGAATTGATGGGTCTTACGTGCCCATCTTTGGAATTGATGGGTCTTTCAATCCACTCCCGTGGACGGGACATGACAATGTCCAAATTTGCCCACATTGGAATGGTGGGACTTACAATCCACTCCCGTGGACATAACATGAATAAAAGGATGCATGATATGAACATGAACAGTGATAATACCATCTCTCAGTATATACTCCACATAATGAAAGAACATAATCAATTCAGCATCTCGGGTAACACAATATGTCACATTATATTCATGTAAACATTCACAATCACAGCACTCAAAATCAACAAAGTACTTGCCTTCCGCGTTGCGACGCGTTAGCAGGCAACGATGGCGCTCCCAAACCCGTAGCCTCGTGGCCTAAACAATTAAATAACCGAAATAAGAACAACATAGAATCCAACCCGAATTAATAGTCTACAATACCCCCCCTTGAACTCCCAAGGAATCGCCATAAAACCTAATCTGAAAAAACAGGCTGCAAACCAAAAACGTGTCGGGACAGCAGCATGAAAATGACAGTAGTTAATGACATGGGACTCGAAATGAGATGAGTCCAGATCCTACCTCATCTTAACGAACATATCTATAACATTCAAGTTGATGAGATTTCCCAATTCGGCCAATAAACTTCTCTAATAAAGAAAACAAAACAGCAGCACAATTTCTGTTTGAACAAACAGGACAGCAATACTAAAACAACCATAACTTTTAATCTACAACTCCGAATTGAGCGTTATTTAACAATATGAAAAGGTTATGAAATTATCTACAATAACCTAGTTGGCACAACATTCAAATTTTGCCTTTAACAAAAAGTGGCACACAGATAAAAACTAAAGATAGAAACTGACATACAATCTGGACAGACTGATCTACAATCTGGACAGTCACAAAGAAAAGTGCATAACTTTTGATCTATAAATCCAAATGAGGTGTTCTTTATCAATCCTGAAAGCTAGTGATATCACCTTCGAAATTTGTTATGGGCAAGACCTCTGAATCACCCTCTAACTAGGCCATATATCAACCTAAACAGAGACTGCTAATTCTCGTCAGGATTCTGGACAGCAGATATTAAATCTATCATAACTTTTGACTCGAAAGTCAGATTTAGGTGATCTTGGCGGCCACCGAAAGCTAAGAACAAGACCTACATATCTCTAGGAGATGGGAAACTCAGATTCGGCCTCTAACATCACGAAAAAGTCCACGCAACAATCTGGACAGAATCGAATTTCTACCCGCAGCAAATCGATCTAATCAAAATTGAACCAAAACACATCTACCACTAATCAAACGATGAGGATCGGCACTCGTTACCCTTGTAGCAACCAGGACGTAGGTGGGAGAACCTTGAGAAGATGATCTCCTCCTTCTCACCTCTTTTGCCCCAAGCAAGGTGCTGTCCTCCTCAATTTCCTTGCGCAACCGGCAGCGGGAGAAAGTCCGAAGGCAGGTTGGGAGGCAAACCAGCAGGACCAGCAACCAAGGAGGATGGGGCGCTCCTAGGGCAGGGCGTGAGGGGAAGAGAGGAGGGTGGAAGGGGCGGCCATAGGAGGGAGGAGTGGGAAAAGTGGGAGAGGTGGGGAGGTGCTAGGGTTTGAGGCCCCCTTTGGCCGGCCACAAGATGGGCCTTTGGGCCCATCTCTAGTGCGGCCGCCCTCATGGGCCCCATGGCTGCCCCTCCACCCAAGAGGCCTTCTCTTGGGTCTGGTGGCCAAAGGCCCAGCCCAAAATCGAAGAACAGTAAACGCGGAGATTTCTTCTTTTAATTTGAACTCGAATTTAAATACGCATTGTTTTTCTCACCAAACAGAAATGGGATATTACATTCTACCCATCTTAACAGGATTCGACCCCGAATCTAAACGCACTTAAGCGAAAGAACAACCACGACTGAGAACGAACAACGGTAACCACGTACCTGTTGTGAACAACGCCGGCTAAAACTCACACACGCGAAACTCCAACCTCCCAAGTAGCCTCACTCTCGAACTGATGGGACCACAACATAAGGACGTAACACGACGTCTGATCTAACACTCAACCCGGTGCTTCCAGGTACACTCATCGGACAAAACTCGAAGGTAAGTTCTCACTTGATAGTTAACGGCGCAACCGAAACCTCCAACTCTGTATCCCCCAAGTACTCACTCAACACGAGAATACACAAGACGTTACGTACTCCGCACCTGGACTCGTGACAGTCCTGGCGATACGCCAACTAGCGAAAACAACCCAATGTATCTTGGGTTAACCTTCTCAATGATACCGAACCACACAACATGCACAAAGAACACGGAACTCTTGTTCCGCCTCTCAATTAAACTCTTTTACCGGCAAAACACATCTGAATAAGAAAGATTCACATCACAACTATACGTTACCAATCGAGTCATCAAGAGTAAAATCCAGAAATCAGAATTTCATCAAGAAAACCTATCCACTTTCCAAGTGGCAAATTGCGAATAAACGTCACGAAAGCCAAAGGGGAGATCACTTGAACGCTCAAACCAAAAACTTCTTTTGTTTTGCCTGAATTGGAAAGAAGCAAACATGCCAACACAACACCAACTCACCATGCAGAAGACACCAGTCAACAACATAAAGCTCAAATGAGTAACAAGAAAACGCTTCAATACCCAAGGAAACATCCTTTTTCTCAATTCCTCTTTTAGGAATAAAATTTCTCTCAGACATTAGAATTCGAATTTGTCGCATACCACAGGGCTCAAACCTCTTAATTTAACATCCTCAAATTAGGCTTAAACCGAAATACATCATCCACACCTTTGTGGAGACTCTATTGATTCCACTGAACACTCTGGACCACTCCTTCAACTGATGACATTAATTTGATAGAAGGCACCAAAGCCCCTCAAAAACCCATGCAATCTCATCACCTCCAACTTTCAAGAATATCACATCAGAATTTTCAGTACACCCGCTCATGAACTACATCAAAAGGGTTCTATCGACAATCATTCCACTACTCAGAGTACTCCAGTTTTCTATCTCCTCTACACACCAATCTTTGGGTGACCAAAAGTTTAGCATGAAAACGGAAAGCCCAAATTTAACCTCCGAGACCTCTACAACGAATTCCTCTTATAACAAATAGTGAAATCATCGGATTAAATCTCTATGATCCCCACAATTCCGACATACTCACTCATTGACATCATCAGGAATCACTCATACCACATCGCGATACTTTCAATAGTGTTACTGTATAAAATTGATTACGATTTCCATACATTTGATAATCCCCAACATTTCAACATGAACCAAGGTTCTGGAACTACACTATACCATAGGTCCTACTTAGTCGAACAATATACGATTTTACCTCGAAACCAAACATTCCATCTGAATCAACTTCCCTCCAAGAGATTCAGGTCAAAACCAACTCATCTTCTATTACTACTCCAATAGTTGGGTAGCAAAACTCACCCCTACAATCACTTAACCACCACCAAACAAACAACAACTTACGAGTTGTAAAACTTTCTGACACAAAACGGTTGATCCTTTCTCAAAAGAAAGAGGCGAACAAGAACAAATTTCACAACACAGAAAATGTTACTGCTCACAAGTGAGCACGAGACCAAAAGAAATAATCTGCAACGAAGATCCGGGAAAACGAAAATTGAGTTCACCATGGAGTGCACGCATCCTCTAAAAGGAATAGCAAATAACCACCAACAAGAAGAATGACATTGCGATTGAAACTCGACAACTCTTGAGTGAAAAGAGCAAAAGTTTATGAACAATTCAAATAACCACAAGTTACAAAACTTGACTAAATTCTCAAATATTCATAATGCACTCTCTCCTTTATCATCAGTAATTAATTCTTTGACTAACATCACTTTGCCACAAAGAACAAGATAAGGTCTTTAGTCCAAACCACAAGGACTAATTACAGAACCAATAAAAATTCTTCCATACGTTATATTTATTGTAAGCAGTTCAACTACACAAGAAACATGAGATCCAAATAATCTCACCACCAAACTCAAACATTTCCAATTACAGATTTCGCGAAAAGCAAGTAGATTATTCTCCTCTTAAAGGAACCAACATAACTTCTTTGGTTGCAACCTCGCGTTGCAACTCAAACCAAAGAGCCTTTAGAGTTAAACCACACAAATCTCTTAAGAAGCAACAGGACAATCCAATACCTTAATTTATTTAAAATAATTTCATTACGGATGATTTAAGAGCTCAAAGAAAATATCACGAAAGCTAAACTTGAAATATTCACATTCGAACGATATCACCAAGGGCGATCAAATTACTATGGGTATTAACATCAATTTCACAACAACAATTAGAAAACACTTCAAAAGACCCACGTGAAAAGAATGAGTTGATTCTTTCTCGAAAGAAGAGACAAATGAAAACGATTTTCACCAACTAGAAAACTCATCCACCACTCTTGCACCGAAGCGTGGGACCAAGAGAAGAAACCAATTAAGCAATGAACTCACAGAACATAAGTGGAGTCCACGGTTGAACGCATAAGCCTCACAAGAAGAGAATATCGAACCTTAATGAGATAAGAACAAATAAGTATTCAAAATCAAACACTTGCATCATCGAAGAACCATTGCAACATTGTAACATATCGTTACTCGATAAACTTCATTTACCACATAAAGCTGAACCCCAAAAGATCATGAATACAAATTCTGAAATTTGATCATTTAGGAAATATCACCATAGGTGATCAAATTACTACGAGAATTAACCTCATTCTAACATTTAGACGAGTTAATAACATCGACAACATACACTAGTACTGAGAATCGTCAAACTTTATTACTCCATCCTAAAACTTCCCAAAGGGAACATAAACCACAAAGTTGAAATAAATTTATTATAACCAGATTATGCTAAGCAATAACAATATCACAATGCACGCTATCAAAGCCTACTTACGAAATTCATCTACTCAATCTGTTGGTGTTGCTCAACACCTTCTTCAAATTGTTCATTAACAATTGATGATTGTACTAATCATGTGTGTACATATGGTACTAATTTCATTTGCAATCACATAACCACATTTAAACATAGATTCACATTTCACCTTTGTTCAGAAATCATTTCAAAACATGATTAAAGATTCACTAACATAATTTTCTATAAACAAGGTTTCATGAATCGATACACCAGCACCCATATGGTACTTTATACAAGTTTCAACAATTTTAGCATACCTGGAAATAGATAAATCTAGCTCTTATGTAAGATCTATAGGTTCTGAATGGATATGGACAATCTTCATTTAACCTACACCATGTATCAAATACAAGGACATTTCAAATTAATCAATTTCACTTTCATGGATGGTAGTTAAGAATAATTGATTTGCACCATGCTAATAACCCAACTTGGTAACTCATATCGTAACAATTTATTCGTTTAGTTATAACTTCTCATTTTAAGCATGGCAAAACGTCACAAAAGGATTCTAACACCTTACTACAGCAAAAGAGAGACTTCAAACCTCAACGCTCGAAGTAATCCAAAAGAAACGCATAAAGCCAAAGCTTTCCCGCAAATGAACTTACAAATGAAAACTCTCACTAACCAAGTCACAAGCGAGTAAATGAGTCATTCTTTTTCAATGAGAAAGAAGGAGCAACCATGGAAACATCAATCTTGCCAATTGACAACGATCACAAGTGGTAAAAGCAACTCAACAGTTGACAAGCAATATTTGTTTTAGAGAACCAAGAGGGATCTATGGAAAACCATAACTATCATGGACCACAAACCCCGGAGAAATTCATCAACCACCACAGGACAAGAATTGCCAAATTCAGAAATGAAAGAAGAGAACAACTTTCTAAAGTAACTCATACTTAGTACCAAACGATGATACCGGGTAACTACTCCTCTAACCACGCATCGCGAACGGTGGTGTAACTCAGTGAATCCCGAGTAACAACCACGACCTCCACTTCTTATCATCCGTTAACAACACGCTTCACCAAAATACTCAATTATGAATATGCAGGATCATCTCACGACAATCAAAGTATTAGTTCATAGATAATGAATATCATAGTAGATCATAGATTAACAATAAGAAAGATAATACAAAAGCAACTCAACAATTGCTCAACGAATGAAACATAACAATAGAAATGCGGAAGCAATAGATTCCCAACCCCACCTCATGCACGTATGTCATTTTAATGTTCTTCTATTAACCACGGACCTAAAGCCCGCTCGATACCAATCGTAACACCCGGCTATCCGGAAGCCAAGATGTCACCTAAAACATCTAACATATATCCATAATGCGGAAGAATTTGAAAAAGTATATCAACTAAAGACAGCATTAAGTTAAACAGGATATGATGAAGGTATCCTTCCTTCACCTTTTAAGTTATTTAATTCTGATCATCAATAAAGAAGGTTCACACGCAGTAATAAATCAACATCCATGTGGAGAAGGTATCCTTCCTTCACCAAATATAATTTAATTATTACAGTTCATCATTAACGAATGTAAGATAGAACTAAATTTAATCTTGAACATGAATAGGACGATGTGAACGAGTAGTGCGTGTCTACTCCCTCCCAAGTGAGCCAACATCAGGGGTTACCTAAAATAAACAAACAACGCAAGAGTGAGTCCATGACTCAGCAAGTAAAGTGAAGGAGAAAGAACACATATACAAACAGGACATCACCATTTAAGAATGCGAACCTTGTATTGAGTGAACACTTATGAAAACATGAAATGAATGAATGTAGTCAAGGATGGACTGCACACATGCATATACCGGTATAGTGAGTGACACACCCGTCGGTGTTCACTTAAGCCCGCACCTTAACAAAAGTGCGGGGATCCAAATCCTATATGAAGAACGTTTCATATAGGTGTCCAAAGCGCCCATCTTGGAATTGATGGGTCTTACGTGCCCATTTGGAATTGATGGGTCTTTCAATCCACTCCGTGGACGGGACATGACAATGTCCAAATTTGCCCACATTGGAATGGTGGGACTTACAATCCACTCCGTGGACATAACATGAATAAAAGGATGCATGATATGAACATGAACAGTGATAATACCATCTCTCAAGATATACTCCACATAATGAAAGAACATAATCAATTCAACATCTCGGGTAACACAATATGTCACATTATATTCATGTAAACATTCACAATCACAAAGCACTCAAAATCAACAAAGTACTTGCCTTCCGCGTTGCGACGCGTTAGCAGGCAACGATGGCGCTCCCAAACGCGTAGCCTCGTGGCCTAAACAATTAAATAACCGAAATAAGAACAACATAGAATCCAACCCGAATTAATAGTCTACAATACCCCCCCTTGAACTCCCAAGGAATCGCCATAAAACCTAATCTGAAAAAACAGGCTGCAAACCAAAAACGTGTCGGGACAGCAGCATGAAAATGACAGTAGTTAATGACATGGGACTCGAAATGAGATGAGTCCAGATCCTACCTCATCTTAACGAACATATCTATAACATTCAAGTTGATGAGATTTCCCAATTCGGCCAATAAACTTCTCTAATAAAGAAAACAAAACAGCAGCACAATTTCTGTTTGAACAAACAGGACAGCAATACTAAAACAACCATAACTTTTAATCTACAACTCCGAATTGAGCGTTCTTTAACAATATGAAAAGGTTATGAAATTATCTACAATAACCTAGTTGGCACAACATTCAAATTTTGCCTTTAACAAAAAGTGGCACACGGATCAAAACTAAAGATAGAAACTGACATACAATCTGGACAGACTGATCTACAATCTGGACAGTCACAAAGAAAAGTGCATAACTTTTGATCTATAAATCCAAATGAGGTGTTCTTTATCAATCCTGAAAGCTAGTGATATCACCTTCGAAATTTGTTATGGGCAAGACCTCTGAATCACCCTCTAACTAGGCCATATATCAACCTAAACAGAGACTGCTAATTCTCGTCAGGATTCTGGACAGCAGATATTAAATCTATCATAACTTTTGACTCGAAAGTCAGATTTAGGTGATCTTGGCGGCCACCGAAAGCTAAGAACAAGACCTACATATCTCTAGGAGATGGGAAACTCAGATTCGGCCTCTAACATCACGAAAAAGTCCACGCAACAATCTGGACAGAATCGAATTTCTACCCGCAGCAAATCGATCTAATCAAAATTGAACCAAAACACATCTACCACTAATCAAACGATGAGGATCGGCACTCGTTACCCTTGTAGCAACCAGGACGTAGGTGGGAGAACCTTGGAGAAGATGATCTCCCTCCTTCTCACCTCTTTTGCCCCAAGCAAGGTGCTGTCCTCCTCAATTTCCTTGCGCAACCGGCAGCGGGAGAAAGTCCGAAGGCAGGTTGGGGAGGCAAACCAGCAGGGACCAGCAACCAAGGAGGATGGGGGCGGCTCCTAGGGGCAGGGGCGTGAGGGGGAAGAGAGGAGGGTGGAAGGGGGCGGCGGCCATAGGAGGGAGGGAGTGGGAAAAGTGGGAGAGGTGGGGAGGTGCTAGGTTTGAGCCCCCTTTGGCCGGCCACAAGATGGGCCTTTGGGCCCATCTCTAGTGTGGCTACTCCTCATGGGCCCCATGGCTGCCCCTCCACCCAAGAGGCCTTCTCTTGGGTCTGCGCCAAAGGCCCTGAGCCCAAAATGGAAGAAACAGTAAACGCGGAGATTTCTTCTTTTAATTTGAACTCGAATTTAAATACGCATTGTTTTTCTCACCAAACAGAAACGGGATATTACAAAAAACACAATTCAACTCACTAAACTTCCAAGCATTTCCAATCTTCCAATTTCCAGCGATCGATTTGGTGTTCACTACGGACAGTCAAATTCTAAAATACATAACTTTCTACTCATGAGTCCAAATAATATGTTATAATACTTTATGGAAAGGTAATTAAATTACCTAAATAAACTTAGTTGGGGAGCCCTTCTAACTCTGCCATTTACTGCCCCTACAAGCCAATCTACAGAACATCAATTATCACGTCGGGTTCTCTCGACAGTACACTAAAAGCACCATAACTTTTGCTACGAAAGTGCAAATCTTGCGTTCTTTATCTCTCTGAAAAGGTATAGAAATTACCTACATTTTTTTGTTATATCGAGATCCTCTGAGTTCATCTTTAACTAATGGCTTAACCCAGTTTCATACAGACTGTCCAAATACTGACAGATCAGCAGGACAGCGACACTAAAAAAAATCATAACTTTTGATCTGTACATCGGAATCAGGTGAACTCAGTGGCCACCGAAAGCTAGGAACATTTTGTAAATAACTCTAGGAGATCAACACTTCTGATTCGGCCTCTAAGAACCTAAAAACAGACATGCAAGTAATGGTCAGAATTTTGTAATTAAACGCAGCAGTTCAATGATTATCTAATTGATGGCAATAACGAATCTAACTTGATTCAAAACAGCTAGGAGACGAATCGTTACCCTTGAAGACACTAATGAACTCGCTGAAAACCCTACAAGTATCTCCTCTCCCCTTTCTTCTCCCTCTCCTCCACCTTCCTTTGGCCGACAACAATGGCGGAAGCACCACAAAGGGGAGGACATCCATAGAGCGCAACAGGAGGAGGTGTTGGACAAAGGGGGCGGACATCCATAGAGCTCTAGGGGGGAAGGAGGGGCAAGGGGAGGGGCTCTAGGGTTTCAGTCATCCTCCCCCTATCCCACTTGGCCGGCCTCCACATGGGCCTCCTGGGCTAAAGGCCCGAGGCCCAGGTTCTCACTACTTTATTTCTGTGCAGCGAACATTTCGGAGGTCGTAACATTCTCTCCCGAACTCGGAATGGAGTGATTTTGTCTTAAAATTTAGATAACTCATAGCACCTCAACTTTCTATTTGTGGAGTTTTTCTTAAAATGTCGTCTTCATTACGAAATTTGCCTTGGAAATTGACTCGGTTGCGGACCTTGGTTCTCTGTACGGCTTGCCTTGTGGGCCCCATATCTCAAACCTTAGAACTCCAAACTGGGTAAATGAGGACTCTACATTGTACTATGGAAAATGATGTACAACTTTGTAGCTATGAGGTTTTCCATTCGAAGTCGTTTCAGTCGCGAAAAGTACGTTGCAAGATGATTACAGATTCTCTTCTTTTTCATGCGAGGCAAATAAGGAATCTCTCAATCTCCTTATATTCTCTGTACCTAAACGGTATATTACAATAGCTTCCTTATAGCTCAGAGGAACTCCAAAAGCGAGTAATTGCTAAATGAACCACTTACCGGAGTTGGAGAAGAAAAGGGGTGAATTCGGCCGAAAAAGATCCAAACTCAAAATGGGTCAATTCCTGTGAATGAAACCCAAAATTGAGTTAGGGGAAATGTTTAGAGCAATAAGGAGTTCAAAAGGGGACAAAAAGATTTGAAGAAGAACCACTAGAGCATCAAGATTCACAATGGAGCTTCATGGCCGAAAATGGTGGTCTTGGTAATTTTGATGTTTTGAGCTCCACAAGCAAATAAAGAGCTAGGGTTGGTGTAAAGGAGTACCAGGAGGGGTTCTGTGGAGCTTAAAAAGCTAGGGGATTAGGGTTTGGCAAGAAAACGAGTTTTTCGAGTGAGCTAGGTCCATAGCACTGCCATGGTCCGAAAAAGAGAAATGATGGGGTGCAAGGTAGGGCATGTCTCCGGCCGAAAGTGAGCCGCATGCACTAAATGCCCGACCAGAGAGAGGTTGACGAGGGAGCAAGACTTGACCAGGCCATGCCGCCCACTATGCTGCGCACGGCGCGAGGAAGAAGATGACCAGAGAAAGCTAGGGTGATTATGAGCAGTTGGATTTTAATCGGACAACTGAGATTGCTCAAAGCTCCTGAGGTTTAAAACATCAGCGGAGATCGTGAGTGTTGGATTTTAATCCAATGGCTCAGAACGAGGCGGCTAGGTCCGACCGAGTCAAAGGAATTGGGCTCGGGTCTGACTCGAGCCCAAGTCTGACTCAAACCCGAGTTTAGTTTTAGGGTTTTATTTTGAGCTGAACTTTGGGGATTTATTTGAGGTAGCAAAACAACTCCAAAAATTCTAACATTTTTACAAGAGCTTGCTAACTTAAATATTAACCTTGTGTAAAATGTTCAGAGGTTTTTATGAAGTGCATTTGTCTCCAAAAATTCTGCAAGGTTCTGGAATAGGGTTTTGACTGAAAGTCAAACAAGTTTGACTGACCTCCAAATGTATTCAAACAATTTCTAAAAATTATAAAATTTTTAAGAGGGGTCACATACCAACCCTAGAACTTAGAAAAATATTTCCAGGAGATGATCACAAGATTTGACAAGATCGTTTTTGGAATACAAGGTTTTGGATCAAAATACTTGTGACTTTGCATTTCTATAATTCTTGTACAGGAATTGTTTAGAACATACAGGAAATACATGATGTAAGAACTTTTTTAATTTCTACTCATTTTCTTACATTTGAAACACAAGTCCAAACTTGGGATGTTACATGAACCATGTTACCGCCGAGGAGGCAAACGACGCACCCGATGTCGTGTTGAGTACTCTCTTTATCGATTCTTTTCCAGCTATTGTTTTATTTGATTCGGGAGCATCTCATTCATTCATCAAGAAGTCCTTTGCTGCTTTACATCATTTTGAGATGCATACACTTCAACCACCTTATCGAATCCGGTCACCGGGATCGGTTTTTCTAAACCGATCAAGTCTGCCGGGACGTAAAAGTTGAAATTCTTGGGGTTAAATTTTTGGCCAACCTAATAGTAATAACTTCAGTGGGTATTGATGTGATTTTAGGGATGGATTGACTATCCAAAAATCAGGGACAAATCAATTGTGCTCAGCGGTCTATTTCTGTCACAAGCGAAGACGGCGATCAAGTCGTTTTTGCACCTTTAGTGGGATGTTCTCATCTCTATGCCTTGGAAGCTAGTATCTCCCTTGAATTGGAGAAGGAAACAGTGGTCACGTATCCAGATGTCTTTCCCGAAGAACTTCCAAGCATGCCCCCTGATCGCAAAGTTGAGTTCGTCATCGAGCTTGCACCCGGTACTGCGCTAATTTAAAAACGGCCGTATCAGATGCCTCCTAATGAGTTGGAAGAATTGAAAAAGAAAATTAAAGAACTTCAAGACAAAGGCTTTATCCGGCCAAGCTCCTCACCTTGGGGGTGCGCGATTATCTTTATCAAAAAGAAAGACAAGAGCTTACGGATGTGTGTTGACTACCGTTCGTTGAACGAAGTCACTGTCAAGAACAAGTATCTACTCCCGCAGATTGATGATTTGTTTAATCAATTGAGTGGAGCCCAAGTCTTCTCCAAGATTAATTTGCGTATGGGCTATCATCAAATTAAGGTTAGAACTGAAGACATCCCGAAGATGGCATTCTCTACTCGTTATGGATTGTACGAGTACACTGTCATATCCTTTGGTTTGACAAATGCTCCGGCCTACTTCATAAACCTTATGAATTCAGTTTTCATAGAGTACTTGGATCAGTTCGTCGTTGTTTTTATCGATGACATCCTTATCTACTCAAAGTCTGATGAAGATGCACAAGGCACCATATGGTTCGGGAACCGTTTGGTGGTGCCATTTGACCGCAACTTGAGAGAGTTAATTCTCAAGAAGGCTCACAACTCTGAATTCTCCATTCACCCCGGAAGCATCAAGATGTACCAAGACTTGAAAAAGAGGTTATGGTGGAGTCAAATGAAGAAGCAGATCGCGCAGTATGTTGCCAAGTGCGACGTATGCCAAAGAATCAAGGCTGAGCATTTGAGATCAGCGGGTACTCTCCAACCTTTGCCAATTCCAAAGTGGAAGTGGGAGGAAGTCAGTATGGACTTCATCACAGGGCTTCCCAGGACTCAAACCGGGTCCGACTCCATTTGGGTAATCATCGATCGTTTGACGAAAGTCGCCCATTTCATTCCTGTCAAGACCACCTACATCGGGGACAAGCAAGCCGAGCGTTATATCGCGAGGATTGTTTGTCTCCACGGTATGCCTAAGGTGATAGTTTCAGATAGGGGTTCTCAGTTCACATCTTATTTGTGGAAATGCTTGCATAAAGCAATGGCGACCAATCTATCATTCAGCTTCTCTTATCACCCACAAACGGATGGACAGACCGAGAGGGTGAATCAAATCTTAGAAGACCATCTCCGAGCTTGTGTGCTGTCCTATAGTAAGAATTGGGAGAAGTGTTTACCGTTTGCGGAGTTCTCCTACAACAATAGCTTGCAGTCAAGCTTACAAATTTCACCCTTCGAAGCACTTTATGGGAGAGCTTGTAGGACACCCTTGAACTGGTCCGAAGCTGGGGAAAGACCGTTTTATGGTCCAACCTTGGTGGAGGATGCTGAAGAACAAGTTCGCATCATCCGAGAGCGACATCGAACGGCTCAATCTCTTCAGAAGTCGTATGCCGACCGTCGTCGTCACGAGTTGAGTTTTGAGGTGAATGATCATGTCTACCTCAAAGTCTCTCCAATGAAACGAACGCGTCGTTTTCAAGTTAAAGGCAAATTGGCACTTCGCTACATCAGACCATTCCGAATCATAGCAAAATTGGGATCGGTGGCCTATCAATTGGAGTTGCCACCATCACTTTCAGATGTGCATGATGTGTTCCATGTTTCACAACTAAGAAAGTGCTTTCGCGTTCCAACTGAAGCAACTAAGTTAGAAGAACTCGACTTACAACCCAATCTTTCTTATCGGGAGCACCCGATTCGCATTCTTGAAGAAAAGGAGCGTAAGATGAGACGACGCCCAGTTTCTGACAGCTCAAACAGATTGCAGTGATGAACTTGGTCCATGATGTGGACCAACCTCGCCAACTGGCGCACTTGAGGGTCTTCTCCGAACTGAATCTTAGCGAACGTGTTTATGTCCGCTTCAAAACCTCTTTGTGGAAAGTGGTCGTAGGGTGGTTGAGATAATTCCGTCAAGTCGTGACGAAGTTGACTCATAACCCTGCTGGTAGCTTCTTGAATGGCCATGGCTTCCGAGGTGGCGTGAACCCGGAAACTGTACGGAATACTGCCGGTCACTTGTCTTGCGATGACGTTGACCACGCATCGATACTCTTCCATTCCAGGTCCTCGATCCCAGCGGTAGGTGAAATTGGCACGCCACATCATTTCTCGCAGCAGTGCGGGATACCTGTCCACGTACTCCGCATGCGTCTCCTTGACCAAATACCAGCTGCCCATCTAAAGAATGCAAGAATGAGGTAGGTGAGCAAAAAGCTAGGGAATTCAACCGAAGGTTAGGGTGGGAACAGATACTAAGACAGACAAGGAATAGACCCGAAAACTGAAGGCAAGGAAATCAATAATTCATGAAGAAATGAACTGGAAATGCTAAAAAACAACACAAAATCTGCACAAGACCTCAAGTTACAAAGTCGACTTCCCAGGTATGACTAACTCGTATGGAAGAACGAGCAATTAGTTTAAGGAAGTCAATTTCAGAACTCTGTTCCAGCCCTAACATGATCCAAGAGCAAGTTTAACCCACCTAATGGAGTGTTAGATATTTAGCTAACTCATATCACTTCTTACCCTTTTATCCCCATAAGTTTTAGTTGAATTATCCTCTCATTTTCAATTATATATACTATAAATAGCTAGCTATCCAGAATTTCTTACTTGCTGTCCAGATTCTGCCTTCCAATCCCTGGCCGAAATCTCCAATTCCAGAAGCTCCTAACCTTCACCAAAAGACAGCCAATACTTCCATTTAACTCTCATGGTTCTCCCAAAACCAATTTAACCGATAAACAACTATCTTTTGAAAGAAGGTAAGAGGAAAATCAGCATTTCAAAACATAACAAGACAAGGTAAGGTGAGCAAGCTAAGATAGGTAAGGAATAAAATCTGAGAGATGACTTAAGATTTTCATAAATCATTTGATGTTTAGAAACTAAGTTTTCAAAATATCCTAAAGACGACCAAGCTAGGGGTTTCTACGGTCAGTATGGCTCTGATACCAACTTTGTGAGACCCCGGTTTATTTAGCTTGTAATACTTAGCCTTCCATTGGCCCTAGCATCACAAACAAAATACACCGTGCCTCGATGGACATGTGCTTCCCAGAAATGCAGCACACATACATCTTTAAAAAGCATGCATCAAGTCCATACATTAGAATACAACAAGTCTAGCAAAAGACATACATAATATAAAATTATTACAAAAGAGCCGACCGACCAAATGACATAAGTATCAATAACAGAGGAAGCAAAAGGTGTCATAAGATGGCTTTAACCAAAATACGACCGGTTAGCCATAACCCACAAGGCAAACCGATTGGGCCGCCAAGCGAGTCGCCCATACCGCAACAAAACTCACCAAAGTTGATCCCTTGGGGATCAACCTTCGCTACAACAAATAAGCAAAGCAAATGAGTACAAAGAATGTACTCGCAAGACTTACGGGTAACAAACCTAGTTACTACTACAAGCAGGCTTTAATCAAAGGAGAAGACTCAAGGTTAATTTTCAGCATACAGCAAGTTTTATTTTCAATAAGTAATAGTTTGAAGGCAATTTTGACAATCGAAATTTTATTTGCATAAATAACAACGAGACAATAATGTAATAACATAACAACAATCTAGAGATGACTAACCCAATAGCCATCACAACAATAGCACGAAATACCCATTCGTACCACTCATGTCATGTTTTAATTTAAAAGGTTGTAGTCTAACTCTTGAAAGACCTTGCCAAGCGTGTCCATAACCTAGGACGAGGCTATTCGAATAGATCAAAACCCTGCAGGGGTGTACCAATGTACCCACACTTCAGACCGCCTTTTTGCCAAGCTATTAAGCACACTTCCTCTGGTATGCCAGTACGACTAAGTCCTAGGAGACGCTTTCCAATGGACTGCGCTAATCAAGAGCCGCACGTATGGGGGTTAACACTTAGTGATCTGCCAGCGAAATATGGATCACAAGGACCCATACGTAGAGTAGGATACACCGGCCTAGGCGGGTGTTCCCCTCCCTACAGACTTGTCCATGTTGCATATAGTTAAATATACAACCCACCACGCGACTCATTAATTAACACCCCTCAAACTACTAAGTCAAGAAAAGTCCCATACCCTCTAGTGTGGTCAGCACGCAAAATTGCTTGGTTTAGTGTAACAAGATGTTCGGTCCTTGTTGACTCGGACACCATTCCAGTCACACCCAAAAGCACACCAACATACCATTGTGCCCAAGTCCAAATCATTTTATTTTCATTTTTAGTTTTCACAAATAAACATAGCACAAAACTGAACCATAAAGTCATAATAAGTTTGTGTGATCAAAGTTATCGACTAAGTCAATAACCGCCTAATTCTACCGGTAACTAAGCATTGCTAAGTATCATATCGCAAAGACAATAAAAAAAGACTATAAATCATTCACCGAGCTCTAATTCACCAGTGAGGATAATGACGGCGACAATCGGCCGAAAGCGAAAAATGATCAAAACCTCGCAACAGTCCAAAGCGTGCAGCTACGGCGCCTAGAGACTAATAAGAAGCTACCTCGACCAAGATGAGCTTCAAAGATGGCCGGAGGAGCTTGGACCACGGTGGAGCTTGCCAAAGCCGAGGAAGATGAAGTAAAAAATGATGATCTGGGCAAATGAGAGAGACCAGATCAACAATATAGCTGTAACACCCCTACTCAACATCGAGCCTGGAATGTTACTAAAATTAAATTAAACTAAGATCAATTACTAATTTTCGGCAGAACCTCCTTTGTATAGTTAACTATACCGAGATTCCAACAATTAATCATAGCAATTAACAATAAACTCCATATTCAAGTTCATTCGAGCACGCAAGATAATCTAAATAACATAAACAAAACGTGTTATTCTCATTATTACAATTAATCTGAAAGTCAAAACCATCTATAAGTGATTCTTAAGCAGTTTACTTATTATTGGAATAAAACTAAATAGCAGTCGCCTTAAGGATGAGTGGTAGTGAGTGCATCCAAACATCTACTCCCTCCCATGCATGCCGTTCTTGCCAGTTGTACCTAAAACATATCAAAGCAAAAGTTAGCCCAAAGACTCAGCAAGTATCACCAAGGCTAAAGCTTAGTTCACTGTCATAGCATCAATATACCAAAATAAACATTACACTAAACATAGCCTTCATGCTTATGTATTGCGACCAATGCAATGCACCTTTTAAACTTTATCTCTTTTCGTATTTTACCGGTAATACGGGGTATACAACCGTCGATGTATACCCTTGCCTGTGCCTTCTGGCACAGGGACAAAGAGCCTATACTCCACAAGTATAGGGACCTTTGCCCATCATCTTCATGATGGGGACCTCATTAATCGTTGCCCACATTCCGCGAATGTGGGGACCTCAAGCCCGACATTTACAAGACGGGGACCTCAACTATTGATACTTGGTCACTACGTGATCAAGACCCAATCATGCTTACTACATGCATATGTACAATGACATCATCTTTCAAACATATGAATTCAATGTGTACATAATCACATGAAAGCATTAACAACATACAAATGAAACTTTAACCATAACTTGCATTTACCAAGATATTTTGTGATTCATCACATTAACATCCATGCATGACTAATACGAACAAGACACAATCAAACCCAGCAAACAATCATAATTATTCCTCAACTCGAATACTTGCCTCAACCGTGCGAGAACGGTGGACGCGAAGAGGGCGCTGCTCCCTGGGATCACGTTCCCACCTGAACATAAAGATAACCCAATCTAAGACCAACATACTAGACCAAAATCATAAATAACAACACAATTGAACTCACTAAACTTCCAAGTGTTTGCAATCTTCCAATTTCTAGCGATCGATTTGGTGTTCACTACGGACAGTCAACTTCTAAAATACATAACTTTCTACTCAGGAGTCCAAATAAGATGTTCTAATACTTTCTGGAAAGGTAATTAAATTACCTAAATAAACTTAGTTGGGGAGCCCTTCTGACTCTGCCATTTACTGCCCCTACCAAGCCAATCTACAGAATATCAATTATCACGTCGGGTTCTCTGGACAGTACACTAAAACCACCATAACTTTTTCTACGATAGTCCAAATCTTGCGTTCTTTATCTCTCTGAAAAGGTATGGAAATTACCTACATTTTTCGTTATATAGACATCCTCTGAATTTATCTTTAACTAATGGCTTAACCCAGTTTCCTACAGACTGTCCAAATACTGACAGATCAGCAGGACAGCAACACTAAAAAAAATCATAACTTTTGATCCGTACATCAGAATCAGGTGAACTCGGCGGCCACCGAAAGCTTGGAACATTTTCTAAATAACTCTAGCATATCAACACTTCTGATTCGACCTCTAAGAACCCGAAAACAGACACGCAAGTAATGGACAAAATTCTGGAATTAAACGCAGCAGTTCAATGATTATCTAATTGATGGCAATAACGAATCTAACTTGATTCAAAACAGCTAGGAGACGAATCGTTACCCTTGAAGACACTAATGAACTCGCTGAAAACCCCACAAGGATCTCCTCTCCCCTTTCTTCTCCCTCTCCTCCACCTTCCTTTGGCCGGCAGTAATGGCGGAAGCACCACAAAGGGGGAGGACAACCATAGAGCGCAAGGGGAGGAGGTGTTGGACCAAGGCGTCAATGGAGAGGGAGAGTGGCGGCTCTAGGGGGGAAGGAGGGGCAAGGAGAGGGGCTCTAGGGTTTCAGCCGTCCTCCCCCCTATCCCACTTGGCCGGCCTCCACATGGGCCTCCTGGGCTAAAGGCCCAAGGCCCAGGTTCTCCCTACTTTATTTCTGTGCAGCGAACATTTCGAAGGTCGTAACTTTCTCTCTCGAACTCGGAATGGAGTGATTTTTGTCTTCAAATTTAGATAACTCATAGCAATTCAACTTTCTATTTGTGGAGTTTTTCTTAAAATGTCGTCTTCATAACAAAATTTGCCTTGGAAGTTGACTCGGTTGCGGACCTTGGTTCTCTGTACGGCCTGCCTTGCGGACCCCATATCTCAAACCTTAGAACTCCAAATTAGGTAAATGAGGACTCTAAATTGTACTATAGAAAATGATCTACAACTTTATAGTTATGAGGTTTTCCATTCGAAGTCGTTTCAGTCGCGAAAATTACGTTGCAAGATGATTACAGATTTTGTCATGTTTCTGGGCGAGGCAAATAAGGAATCTCTCAATCTACTTATATTCTCTGTACCTAAACGAGATATTACATTCTACCCCCGTTAAACAGAAGTCGACCCCGAATTCTACTTGAAAGATCACTAACTGAACTTAATAATCATTAACACGTACCGATGTTAACAACTCTTGTTAAAGCTCGCGCATGCGAGTTTCCAAGTCCCAAGTCTCATCACACTCAGACCATAATGTATACCAACGTCTTACACCTCAATACTCGTCTCGACCTTTATAGGTTCTCTCGACACACAAGACACAAATGTAAGGTCTTACTCGTTGGCCATAGGCTCTATCGAAAACTCAAACATGGATCTCTCAGGTACTCACTCAGCACTGAACTTACAAGACGTTGAGTACTCTGCACATGGGCTCGAGATAGTCCTGACGATACGCCAACCTTTAAAATAAAATAAATGTACCTTGGTCCAACCTTCCCTTCGGTACTAAACCAGACATCCTACATACATCACACCGGACTCTTGTTCCAACTCTCAATCGAACTCCTCACTGAAACAAGGATCACCTCCTTAACGAGGGACACACAACAGAACTCGCTTTGAACAAACTCTACTATAAGCAGAGTCAACTTAAAGGAAAGGATTCTCATCGTAACCACGCAATACCAACTCCCCACCAAAAGGGTCAAATCCGAAATCGAAGATTTATCACGAAAACATTTCCACTTTCCAAGTGGCAATTTGCGAATGAACGTCACGAAAGCAAAAGGGGAAAACACTTGAATGCCCAAATCAAAATTTTCATTTATTCCGTCTAAACTGGAAAGAATCACACATGCCAACATAAATACCGAGCTCAACTAACGAAATACATTCGTCAAAACACATAGCTCAAATAAGAATCAAGAAAACGTGTCTCCACTTGAGGAAGCATCAATTTCTCAGTTTCTCTTTTAGAAATAAAATTTCTCTCAACCTTTGGAATTCCAATTCATCGCATAACACACTAACTCATCTTTCTTAACTTGTCATTCTCAACGCTATGCTCAAGTGGAAATACATCATCCACACCTCTGTATAGAGGCTCTATCGACTCCACCGAAACTTTCTCTCAACAACTCCTCTACCGACATAATTAATTTGACAGATGACTTCCAATGCATCTCAAAATAGATCTCACATGCAAACACATCACCTCAATCTTTTAAAAATAAACAACTCGAAATTCCCAGCACACACATTCATATACTTCATCAAAAAGGTTCTATCAATGATCATCCCATTGTTCGGAATACACCCTTATTCTACTTCCTCTATACATAATCATTGGGTGACTCAAGGTCCTAGCAAAAAGAATGCGAAGCTCAAAACTAAACTCCAAGACTCCTACCATGAACTTCTCATATAGAAAATAGGGGAAACCTCAAATTAAATCCCTAAAATTCTCACAATCCAAACATACTCGCGCATTGACATCAACACGAAAACATTTCTTCGATTCAATTATCTTTACCAAGATTCTAACTCTTAGAGAGTTACTTACTAAGTCCAAGTCTTTCTTGGCAATAATCCAACAATCTCGACTATCACATTAATCGCTTTAACGATCAGATTACTTTGCTAATACTACTCTCATTACAACACCATCATAATTCATCTGCACAATCGTGCAAGGTACCCAATCGTGACACTCTAATACATCAAGTAAGATTTCCCATCCTTTCAAAAATTCTAATGTTCCACCTGAATTGAACAATGGATATTGGATCACAAATCTTCATAGGTTCTAATGGTTGCAACAATACAATCAGTTTAGCCTCAAAGGCAAACATTCTGTATAAATAAAATTCTCTCCAAGAATTACACACGAAATTAGTTCATCCTTCAATGCTCCTCGATTAACTTACAATCCAAGGTCTCACAACCACATTAAATAAACACTTTGAAAACCACTGTGAAACGAATCGGTGGATCATTCCTTAAAAGAAAAAGCAAATGAAGACATTTACTGCTTGAAGCAAACACAGGATCAAGGGAAATAGTCACTTAGGCAAAGAATGCAAAAAACATAGAGGAAGTCAACAGCTGAGGGCTCAAGTCCTGCTATAAGCGAATACCAAACCACAAATGAGAAGAAGGTATTGCTCTTTGAAAATTGGTAAATTCTTATGGAACAAATACATAAGGTTTAAGTACACTCAAATAAACTGCAAGTTGCGAAACGCGACTTAAATCTCAAATACTTTTACTTCAGTCCTTCCTTTAACCATGAAAGTTATTTTCTGTGATTACTACATCACTTTGCCAGTTTAAACAAGATAAGCTCTTAAGACCAAATCATAGGAACCACTTAAGAACCAATAAAATCTTTCAACATGTCACTTTGCTCAAAGCAACTCAATCACCACATAACTCAAGAGGTCCAAATGATCACCAACGCAAAACTCGAAACACTTTTACTAAATCCAAATTACGAAAGACCATCAAATTACTTTATTTCTAAAAGAATCATCACTACACACACAAGTCACAATCTCTTACATATAATCTTACTAACATCAAGAATAATATACTCTGAACACGAATATTTATCATCAACTATTCCATTAGAAAGCCCCCAAAGTTTCACCAAATTGTTCCATACTACCTTTTCATCCCATCTTCAAAATGAGAGTATACCCAAAACCATACAACCTCACTACATCGACCTCTTAAGTTTAGAAGGGGTCTACTACACAATTGAAAAACTCCTACCAAAACCTTTTCATAAAGGACACATTATCATCCGATTATTTCACAATCATGTGGGCATAAGCCACCTATTATATCATATTAGTTCAACTTTTAGCGATGCTCATCATCAAACTTCAACACACAATAGTTATACTACAACCATTGTTGTTATCAACTGGCTTCATTATGAAATCTAGTTGCTATCTACTTTCCTTCCCAAATCACATGGATATTAACAAACACATATTCAACTGTTCCTCCTCACATTTGGATTTCAGCAAAAATACACTAAAACTTCTAAAATCGAAATCTTCTATCGATCAAAAGTCTCAACAACACTACAACCAAATTCATCGCGTCATTCTATATAGAAGAACTACATAGAACTCCTCCCATAAATTCTAGATCCACCGATATTCAATCCATTCAACCGGTTGTACACAATTCCAATAACTAATCATACTAGGAAATATGTAAATTTAGCATTTCCTCTAGTTTCCCTTTCCATACATTTAAATTAATCCATAGGAACCAAAGAACCCAACAAGTTTAGCAACCTAAATGATTTTAATGACCAGACTAATTCATCTATGTTCTATACTTCTTAATATCTCTTTTGACTCCAAATAGGTATGGACATACTCTCAGTCACTACTCATATATACAGTTCATCAAGAACTAGTAGAAGACAACATCAACTTAATCAATTTCACTTCCAAGGTTACTAATTAATATTATTATGCACCACACCCATGACTCAACTTGATACCCATACCATATCGAGTTATTTGATTACAATCTCTGATTTAACCATAACAAGGCATCACAAAAGGATTTTAATAATTTCCACCAGAAAAGAGATGCATTAAACTTCAACACTCAGAATAATCCAAAAGAAATACATAGAGCCAAAGCTTTCTCATGTTAACAAACTTGCAACAGAAACTCTCATTACCCAAACTATCAAACGAATACATGAGTCATTCTTTTCCAATGAGAAAGAAGGAACAACCATGGAATTATCAATATTGCCAATTGAGGAAGATCACAAGTAATAAAAACAGCTCAACACTCGAAAAACGAAAATTGTTTCAGAGAACCATTAGAGATCATTGAAACACAACAACTACCATGAACCACGAACCCAAGAGAAATTCATCATCCACCACAGAACAAGAATTTGCCAAGATTTGAGGTCGAGAAAGAAAACAACTTTCTAAATCAGCTCACGCTCAACTCCTGCAACTATGGTATTCGGGGTAACTACTCTATTCGTCTACCACGAACGGTGGTATAACCTAACAAAGTCCAAGGCCACAACCACGGCCTCCACTTCTTAACAACTATTATCGACACACATAAACAATATAATCAAATATGATTATACATGATCATCTCATGGTAATCATAAAATAGATTTATGGATATAGAATATCATAACATATCATATCACAGATTAAGAACAAGAAAGATAGTACAGAGGCAATTCAACAATTGCTCAACAAATGAAACATAACAACAGATAATGCGGAAGCAATGTAATTCCCAACCCCACCTACTGTGCACAGTGTGTCAATTTAATATTTTTCTATTAACCACAGACCTAAAGCCCGCTCCGATACCAACTGTAACACCCCAGCTCAACATCGAGCCTGGAATGCTACTAAAATTAAATTAAACTAAGACTAATTACTAATTTTCGGCAGAACCTCCTTTGTATAGTTAACTATACCGAGGTTCCAACAATTAATCATAACAATTAACAATAAACTCCATATTCAAGTTCATTCGAGCATGCAAGATAATCTAAATAACATAAACAAAACATCCTATTCTCATTATTACAATTAATCTAAAACTCAAAACCATCCATAAGTGATTCTCAAGTAGTTTACTTATTATTGGAATAAAACTAAATAGCAGTCGCCTTAAGGATGAGTGGTAGTGAGTGCATCCAAATATCTACTCCCTCCCATGAATGTCGTTCTTGCCAGTTGTACCTAAAACATATCAAAACAAGAGTGAGCCCAAAGACTCAGCAAGTATCACCAAGGCTAAAGCTTTATTCACTGTCATAGCATCAATATACCAAAATAAACATTACACTAAACATAGCCTTCATGCTTATGTAATGCGACCAACGCAATGCACCTTTTAAACTTTATCTTTTTTCGCATCTTACTAGTAATGGGGGGTATACAACCGTCGATGTATACCCTTGCCTGTGCCCTCTGGGACAGGGACCAAGAGCCTATACTCCACAAGTATAGGGACCTTTGCACATCATCTTCATGATGGGGACCTCATTAATCGTTGCCCATATTCCACGAATGTGGGGACCTCAAGCCCGTCATTTACATGACGGGGACCTCAACAATTCATACTTGGTCACCACATGATCAAGACCCATCATGCTTACTACATGCATATGTACAATGACATCATCTTTCAAACATGAATTCAACGTGTACATAATCACATGAAAGCATTAACAACATACAAAGGAAACTTTAACCATAACTTGCATTTACCAAGATATATTGTAATTCATTACATTAACATCCATGCATGACTAATACGAACAAGACACAATCAAACTCAGCAAACAATCATAATTATTCCTCAACCCGAATACTTGCCTCAACCGTGCGAGAACGGTGGACGCGAAGAGGGCGCTGCCCCTGGGATCATGCTCCCACCTGAACATAAAGATAACCCAATCTAAGACCAACATACTGGACCAAAAGCATAAATAACAACACAATTCAACTCACTAAACTTCCAAGCGTTTCCAATCTTCCAATTTCCAGCGATCGATTTGGTGTTCACTACGGATAGTCAAATTCTAAAATACATAACTTTCTACTCATGAGTCCAAATAAGATGTTCTAATACTTTATGGAAAGGTAATTAAATTACCTAAATAAACTTAGTTGGGGAGCCCTTCTAACTCTTCCATTTACTGCACCTACCAAGCCAATCTACAGAACATCAATTATCACGTCGGGTTCTCTCGACAGTACACTAAAAGCACCATAACTTTTGCTACGAAAGTCCAAATCTTGCGTTCTTTATCTCTCTGAAAAGGTATAGAAATTACCTACATTTTTTTTTATATCGAGATCCTCTGAGTTCATCTTTAACTAATGGCTTAACCCAGTTTCATACAGACTGTGCCAAATACTGACAGATCAGCAGGACAGCGACACTAAAAAAAATCATAACTTTTGATCTGTACATCAGAATCAGGTGAACTCAGTGGCCACCGAAAGCTAGGAACATCTTGTAAATAACTCTAGGAGATCAACACTTCTGATTCGGCCTCTAAGAACCTAAAAACAGACACGCAAGTAATGGACAGAATTCTGGAATTAAACACGGCAGTTCAATGATTATCTAATTGATGGCAATAACGAATCTAACTTGATTCAAAACAGCTAGGAGACGAATCGTTACCTTTGAAGACACTAATGAACTCGCTGAAAACCCTACAAGGATCTCCTCTCCCCTTTCTTCTCCCTCTCCTCCACCTTCCTTTGGCCGACAGCAATGGCGGAAGCTCCACAAAGGGGGAGGACATCCATAGAGCGCAAGGGGAGGAGGTGTTGGACAAAGGGGGAGGACATCCATAGAGCTCTAGGGGGAAGGAGGGGCAAGGGGAGGGGCTCTAGGGTTTCAGTCGTCCTCCCCCCTATCCCACTTGGCCGGCCTCCACGTGGGCCTCCTGGGCTAAAGGCCCGAGGCCCAGGTTCTTACTACTTTATTTCTGTGCAGCGAACATTTCGGAGGTCGTAACTTTCTCTCCTGAACTCGGAATGGAGTGATTTTGTCTTCAAATTTAGATAACTCATAGCACCTCAACTTTCTATTTGTGGAGTTTTTCTGAAAATGTCGTCTTCATTACGAAATTTGCCTTGGAAGTCGACTCGATTGCGGACCTTGGTTCTCTGTACGGCCTGCCTTGCGGGCCCCATATCTCAAACCTTAGAACTCCAAATTAGGTAAATGAGGACTCTACATTGTACTATGGAAAATGATCTACAACTTTGTAGTTATGAGGTTTTCCATTCGAAGTCGTTTCAGTCGCGAAAAGTACGTTGCAAGATGATTACAGATTCTGTCTTGTTTCTGTACGAGGCAAATAAGGAATCTCTCAATCTCCTTATATTCTCTGTACCTAAACGGTATATTACAATAGCTTCCTTATAGCTCAGAGGAACTCCAAAAGCGAGTAATTGCTAAATGAACCACTTACCGGAGTTGGAGAAGAAAAGGGGTGAATTCGGCCGAAAAAGATCCAAACTCAAAATGGGTCAATTCCTGTGAATGAAACCCAAAATTGAGTTAGGGGAAATGTTTAGAGCAATAAGGAGTTCAAAAGGGGACAAAAAGATTTGAAGAAGAACCACTAGAGCATCAAGATTCACAATGGAGCTTCATGGCCGAAAATGGTGGTCTTGGTAATTTTGATGTTTTGAGCTCCACAAGCAAATAAAGAGCTAGGGTTGGTGTAAAGGAGTACCAGGAGGGGTTTTGTGGAGCTTAAAAAGCTAGAGGATTAGGGTTTGGCAACAAAACGAGTTTTTCGAGTGAGCTAGGTCCATAGCACTGCCATGGTCCGAAAAAGAGAAATGATGGGGTGCAGGGTAGGGCATGTCTCCGGCCGAAAGTGAGCCGCATGCACTAAATGCCCGACCAGAGAGAGGTTGACGAGGGAGCAAGACTTGACCAGGACATGCCGCCCACTATGCTGCGCACGGCGCGAGGAAGAAGATGACCAGAGAAAGCTAGGGTGATTATGAGCGGTTGGATTTTAATCGGACGACTGAGATTGCTCAAAGCTCCTGAGGTTTAAAACATCAGCGGAGATCATGAGTGTTGGATTTTAATCCAATGGCTCAGAACGGGGCGGCTAGGTCCGACCGAGTCATAGGACTTGGGCTCGGGTCTGACTCGAGCCCAAGTCTAACTCAAACCCGAGTTTAGTTTTAGGGTTTTATTTTGAGCTAAACTTTGGGGATTTATTTGAGGTAGCAAAACAACTCCAAAAATTCTAACATTTTTACAAGAGCTTGCTAACTTAAATATTAACCTTGTGTAAAATGTTCAGAGGTTTTTATGTAGTGCATTTGTCTCCAAAAATTATGCAAGGTTCTGGAATAGGGTTTTGACTGAAAGTCAAACAAGTTTGACTGACCTCGAAATGTATTCAAACAATTTCTAAAAATTATGAAATTTTTAAGAGGGGTCACATACCAACCCTAGAACTTAGAAAAAATATTTCCAGGAGATGATCACAAGATTTGACAAGATCGTTTTTGGAATACAAGGTTTTGGATCAAAATACTTGTGACTTTGCATTTCTATAATTCTTGTACAGGAATTGTTTAGAACATACAGGAAACACATGATGTAAGAAATTTTTTAATATCTACACATTTTCTTACATTTGAAACACAAGTCCAAACTTGGGATGTTACATGAACCACGTTACCGCCGAGGAGGCAAACGACGCACCCGATGTCGTGTTGAGTACTCTCTTTATCGATTCTTTTCCAGCTATTGTTTTATTTGATTCGGGAGCATCTCATTCATTCATCAAGAAGTCCTTTGCTTCTTTACATCATTTTGAGATGCATATACTTCAGCCACCTTATCGAATCCAGTCACCGGGATCGGTTTTCTAAACCGATCAAGTTTGCCGGGACGTAAAAGTTGAAATTCTTGGGGTTAAATAGTTGGCCAACCTAACAGTAATAACTTCAGTGGGTATTGATGTGATTTTAGGGATGGATTGACTATCCAAAAATCAGGGACAAATCAATTGTGCTCAGCGGTCTATTTCTGTCACAAGCGAAGACGGCGATCAAGTCGTTTTTGCACCTTTAGTGGGATGTTCTCATCTCTATGCCTTGGAAGCTAGTATCTCCCTTGAATTGGAGAAGGTAACAGTGGTCACGTATCCAGATGTCTTTCCCGAAGAACTCCCAAGCATGCCCCCTGATCGCAAAGTTGAGTTCGTCATCGAGCTTGCACCCGGTACTGCGCTAATTTCAAAACGGCCGTATCAGATGCCTCCTAATGAGTTGGAAGAATTGAAAAAGAAAATTAAAGAACTTCAAGACAAAGGCTTTATCCGGCCAAGCTCCTCACCTTGGGGGTGCCCGATTATCTTTATCAAAAAGAAAGATAAGAGCTTACGGATGTGTGTTGACTACCGTTCGTTGAACGAAGTCACTGTCTAAGAACAAGTATCTACTCCCGCAGATTGATGATTTGTTTGATCAATTGAGTGGATCCCAAGTCTTCTCCAAGATTAATTTGTGTCTGGGCTATCATCAAATTAAGGTTAGAACTGAAGACATCCCGAAGACGACATTCTCTACTCGTTATGGATTGTACGAGTACACTGTCATATCCTTTGGTTTGACAAATGCTCCGGCCTACTTCATAAACCTTATGAATTCAGTTTTCATAGAGTACTTGGATCAGTTCGTCGTTGTTTTTATCGATGACATCCTTATCTACTCAAAGTCTGATGAAGATGCACAAGGCACCATATGGTTCGGGAACCGTTTGGTGGTGCCATTTGACCGCAACTTGAGAGAGTTAATTCTCAAGAAGGCTCACAACTCTGAATTCTCCATTCACCCCGGAAGCACCAAGATGTACCAAGACTTGAAAAAGAGGTTATGGTGGAGTCAAATGAAGAAGCAGATCGCGTAGTATGTTGCCAAGTGCGACGTATGCCAAAGAGTCAAGGCTGAGCATTTCAGATCAGCGGGTACTCTCCAACCTTTGCCTATTCCGAAGTGGAAGTGGGAGGAAGTCAGTATGGACTTCATCATAGGGCTTCCCAGGACTCAAACCGGGTCCGACTCCATTTGGGTAATCATCGATCGTTTGACGAAAGTCGCCCATTTCATTCCTGTCAAGACCACCTACATCGGGGACAAGCTAGCCGAGCGTTATATCGCGAGGATTGTTTGTCTCCACGGTGTGCCTAAGGTGATAGTTTCAGATAGAGGTTCTCAGTTCACATCTTATTTGTGGAAATGCTTGCATAAAGCAATGGGGACCAATCTATCCTTCAGCTCCGCTTATCACCCACAAACGGATGGATAGACCGAGAGGGTGAATCAAATCTTAGAAGACCATCTCCGAGCTTGTGTGCTTTCCTATAGTAAGAATTGGGAGAAGTGTTTACCGTTTGCGGAGTTCTCCTACAACAATAGCTTGCAGTCAAGCTTACAAATTTCACCCTTCGAAGCACTTTATGGGAGAGCTTGTAGGACACCCTTGAACTGGTCTGAAGCTGGGGAAAGACCGTTTTATGGTCCAACCTTGGTGGAGGATGCTGAAGAACAAGTTCGCATCATCCGAGAGCGACATCGAACGGCTCAATCTCTTCAGAAGTCGTATGCCGACCGTCGTCGTCGCGAGTTGAGTTTTGAGGTGAATGATCATGTCTACCTTAAAGTCTCTCCAATGAAAGGAACGCGTCGTTTTGAAGTTAAAGGCAAATTGGCACTTCGCTACATCAGACCATTCCGAATCATAGCAAAATTGGGATCGGTGGCCTATCAATTGGAGTTGCCACCATCACTTTCAGATGTGCATGATGTGTTCCATGTTTCACAACTGAGAAAGTGCCTTCGCGTTCCAACTGAAGCAACTAAGTTAGAAGAACTCGACTTACAACCCAATCTATCTTATCGGGAGCACCCGATTCGCATTCTTGAAGAAAAGGAGCGTAAGATGAGACGATGCCAAGTTTCTGACAGCTCAAACAGATTGCAGTGATGAACTTGGTCCATGATGTGGACCAACCTCGCCAACTGGCGCACTTGAGGGTCTTCTCCGAACTGAATCTCAGCGAACGTGTTTATGTCCGCTTCAAAACCTCTTTGTGGAAAGTGGTCGTAGGGTGGTTGAGACAATTCCGTCAAGTCGTGACGAAGTTGACTCATAACCCTGGTGGTAGCTTCTTGAATGGCCATGGCTTCCGAGGTGGCGTGAACCCGAAACTGTACGGAATACTGCCGGTCACTTGTCTTGCGATGACGTTGACCACGCATCGATACTCTTCCATTCCAGGTCCTCGATCCTAGCGGTAGGTGAAATTGGCGCGCCACATCATTTCTCGCAGCAGTGCGGGATACCCGTCCACGTACTCCGCATGCGTCTCCTTGACCAAATACCAGCTGCCCATCTAAAGAATGCAAGAACGAGGTAGGTGAGCAAAAAGCTAGGGAATTCAACCGAAGGTTAGGGTGGGAACAGATACTAAGACAGACAAGGAATAGACCCGAAAACTGAAGGCAAGGAAATCAATAATTCATGAAGAAATGAACTGGAAATGCTAAAAAACAACCCAAAATCTGCACAAGACCTCAAGTTACAAAGTCGACTTCCCAGGTATGACTAACTCGTATGGAAGAAGGAGCAATTAGTTTAAGGAAGTCAATTTCAGAACTCTGTTCCAGCCCTAACATGATCCAAGAGCAAGTTTAACCCACCTAATGGAGTGTTAGATATTTAGCTAACTCATATCACTTCTTACCCTTTTATCGCCACAAGTTTTAGTAAGGGGGGGGGGAGGTTTCTCACATCCCTAAGTTAATAAAGAGGATTATTATGCAACTCATGAGCATGCATCATTATTTTCAAGCATTTACTTTTTATATTGCTCTTGGAAAATCTCAAACAAAGATCATACATACACTTCAAATTTGAACTCCAACTAAAAACAGTAACAAAAGCTTGTAAACATCTTCTGAAAATAATTTATTCAAATACTTTATGAATTATCATGAATTAATATAATTTTTCCCAAATTGTTGGGATTGGTTTCAACCCTCAGAAAATAAAAAAACAATTTTAATGACCTACACTAAGTTTGAATTTTTATTATGTGAAATATATCTTGAACATGAGGGTTTAAGAATTTTAATGGACACTATACCTTCCCAGGAACCACCATGATTTATTTCATGATTTTAGGAATTTTATTCCTATTTTTAAAGCCTCGGTCAAAGTAGACAAATTAAAATTTATTCACAGTCAAACCCTAACCCTAACCAGCCGCTACTGTTCCTCGGGCTCATGTCCGGCCGCACCACCCGGCTGAACCCAACCACTTAGTTGCACTCACGTTTGGACCATCCGTTGTGAGATCAACGGTCCAGATCAAAAGAACCGTTCAGACCACTGGGACATCTCACTTGACTTGAGCCGTCTGATTAAAATCCAACGGCCCACGTGGAACCACTTAACATAGCCTCGCGCGCATGCGTTTGAGTCACTGGCAAGGTGGACCCGTGCTGTCAGCGCCTTCTTCAACCTCGTGCAGGAGCTGGGCTCCACATGGCTGAGGCTTTCTGCTCCGAGCCTTTGAGGGATTCTCACGTCGTCAATCCACTACACAATTGAGCCACTCCTGGGGTTTCACCTTGTTACGCCGCCTCCATGGCCATCAATGCATGAGCATATTACCCCTCGCACCCCCTTAGTTTTTGCTAGCTTTCCTCTTGGTGGCTGAGGAAAGAGAAGCTTTCTCGTGTTCCTCTCTTCGGTAAGCTCCAACCTGGTGATTCCCCTCTCTTCCACCTTCAATGCCTTGTCCATTTTTGCTAATGCGAGCTTCTCCCATTGCTGGTAGTTTCCCGACCATTTTTCGTGCTCTCACTATTTTCCAGAGCGTGCTCTATAGACACCACCGTGTCAATCTTCACTTCAGGGAGGTAATGTCCCTTACTTTTCGTGTCATATCGTGTCCTTTATCTTGTATAGAGTTCCCCTCAACTAATTGCAACAATGCACGACAGGATCTTTGTGATTTTGAAGTTTGTCCCTTTCGGCCGAGGAACAAACTTTTCTTCTTCCACTTTGCTCCGGTAAGCTGCTAACTTGATCCCTTGCTACTAAAGCATCCTTACATGGTCCTTATCCGATTCTGACATACACTGTTCTTAGGATTGCTCAGGGTTTCTCTTTTCGATTGAACCGTGCCGTCGTTATCATCTTCTCCAGTACAGGCATAGCTCCGACCTCCTCCAGGCTTCTCCGAACACCCTCCTAGCTCAGGTAGCACACTAATAATCCCTAGGAGCTCAGGCACACGCTTAAGAGGACAATGCGGAGCTTTATTGTGTTTTGCAATTTTGTCGTATTTGTTAGCACCGCCCCTCTCCGGCTAGTTACTGGTACGAGCTATATTAACTGCCATCACCACCACCCACTTGTGCGCAATACTATTGCGGACCTTTCGTGCCCTTGGTCGGCTCCGCCGTGGTGCGTAGCGCTGGCGAGCCGACGTGCAAGAGCGCGGGCTGAAAAATCCTGTTGTCGTAAGCCATGACCTCTTCGTGGTTATTTTGCAAAGACAACCCTCAGGACCTCCCTCAGGGTCGTCTTGCAAAGACCACCTTAAGGACCACTTCCGTGGTTATTTTGTAAAGACCACCCCAAGACCTCCTTTGGGGTCATTTTGCACAAACCACCCTAAAGACCACCTCGTGACCATTTTGCACAAACCACCCTAAAGACCACCTCGTGACCATTTTGCACAGACCACCCTAAAGACCAACCCGTGACCATTTTGCACAGACCACCCTGTGATCATTTTGCAAAGACCACCCCTGGTTATTTTGCACAGACAACCTTAACGACCTCCCTCTAGTCTTTTTGTACAGACCAAAAATCCAAAAACGAATTATTTGCACACTGGAAATTGTATTAACTTGATAAATGCATAACTTATTCATTATAACTCCAAAAACAGTGAAACCAATTTTGATAATTTTTTTATGAACTTAATTTTAAATTAGGTTTCAAACATGTCTCTATAACAGAGAAGGTAGTTTTGGAAAATAATCTATTAACTCTATTATTTTTATAATAGAAAAAGACTGATAACTTTGAAAATACATAACTACTCCATAAAAACTCCAAATGAGATGAACTAAATTATTTTGAGCTTGTATTACCATTCTCTATTTATTTCTATAATTCCTTTATCCTCCACTACTCAGCAAGTTTTCACCAAATAATTAAAATCAACGAATAGTAACAGATCACAATTAAATTGGATTTTCTAGAAAACTGAAATTCAAACTGCCATAACTATCACAGACTTTGATTTTTGATGTATTTCTCGGTATCTTTATTCTATAGATTCCGAAGCAATTGATATTGACTCGTACGCTACTGAGAGTGAAGAACTGGTCTACCAGCAAGGCAAGCATCATTTGAACTTTGTTTTGCGTCATATTTGATCCCAGTTTTGTTAAGTTAGTGCAATGATAATTGCTTGCATGCTATTTTGATAATATCGCTATTTTTGTGATGTGTAGATTAGTTATATCCTATTCATTGAGGTTATCCTTGAATTACTCTAGCACCACATGCTTAAGATAGGATGTGTGAATTTATATTGTTCGGGTTTGCTTAGCCATGCAAGTCTAGAAACGGTAGTTTGACTGTCGGGAATAACCCGACAATTATGGGAAACATACACTTTCTTATTCCTTTTATTCTAGATCTTCGTATCTATTTTATGAGTTAAATTGTGTCAATTTAAAATGAGTTTTGGGTCTAGACAAGACATTGCTAGTGATGGTGCCTTCGTGCACGAGATTTGGCTAAGTGGTAGACTTGTTTGGACCAACAAGGATCTAACTTTGGTAACGTCGTTAATTTAAGTAAAACTTGTGTTACCACACGCGGGATATGGGTACCGCTTGGTCAAGTAGGGGGAAGATTTTATTGGTTTAGACCACAGGTGGTGCGAGGCTATAGAGACCGTGAAATCTTATGTTCCTTAGGAACCCAGTGTAATATATACTGTGCGAATGAGCATGATTACCTATGTTGGTTTCACCCAACATACTAACTACCTTACACTGGCCCCTCCGACGTAACACGCTTGCCCACTTAGCATTCGCTATATGCATTTGTACTAAGTTGGGGTTTCATCTTGCATGGGTGGTCTATCTCAATAGGATTTTCTTGCCGAAAAATACCGAATCTCGATTTCCCCAGCTGACACACCATAGAAAGTGTGTTAATTCCGGTGGCTTACGGGCTAGTCGAGTCGTGTGGGTAAAGGAGTACACCTCTGCAGAGATAAAACTATTCGAATAGCCATGTTCGAATGCAGAGATAAAACACTTTATGATCTTATTTAAATTTGGTCGGTCGGCTACTTGTAATAGTTGTAAACTTGGATTACTATGATGTACATCTTTTGACCTATTTATGTATGAGTGTTGTATGGATGTGATCATTGCTAAATGTGAGTTTGGGGGCATGTTGGTCGCTGATCTTGGGAGCCAACATGATCCCCTGCTCGCTGTTCGTGGCTTCCCATTTAACTCACCAAGTGTAGTGCTTGGACCATTAGTGAACCGATAATCATGCGATACTTGCAGAGGAGCGATACGCATGATCACTGGGGCTCTAGTTGTCGATCAAGCCTCTCACTTAGATGGAGTTAAGTTGGAATCCATTCACAGGAGACCCAGAGTTATCTCCATAAGACTGGGAATGCCTTGGTCTTGCGGAAGTAACCCGGGGGTCCCTACAAAATGCTATTTGGTTTAAAAAAAACCGGTGCTTCTTTTCAGTGTTTGATGCAAGCGACTTTTTCATCTCAACTAGGTCGAAATCTGGAAGCCTATGTTGACGATCTAGTTGTAAAAAGCATCAAATGACTTAATCATATCATTGACCTGCAAGAAACATTCGACAACATCAGAAAGCACCACTTGAAACTCAATCCTGAAAACTGTGTATTTGGAATCTCTTTAGGAAAGTTTCTTGGATTCCCGGACTCCCGAGGAATCGAAGAAAATCCTAAAAAGATAAAGGCCATTGTGCAAATGCGCCCCCAGAAACTCACAGGATGCATGGTGGCTTAAGTTGTTTCATCGCATGCTTAGGAGAAAAAGGACTACCTTTCTTCAAACTTCTAAGGAAGCACGAGGGTTTTGAGTGGTCAGAAGAGGCTAACGCTGCCTTTGAGGATGTCAAGAGGTATCTTATGAGTGCCCCTGTTCTGATTTCTCCGAAACCAAGAGAGATGCTCTTAATTTATCTAGCTGCCACACCATAGGCAGTGAGCGCAGTACGGGTCGTAGAACGTGACAATGTACAACGATCGATTTACTACGTCAGTGAAGTTTTGCACGGGCCTAAGGAGCGTTACCCTCAGGTCCAAAAACTTCTATATGCCCTCCTCATGTCTTTGAGGAAACTACAACATTATTTTCAAGCGCACAAACAAGCTATGCCGTCTGATTTTCCCTTGGGAGCGATCCTCTAGAATAGGGAAACACTGAGATGCATGGCAAAATTGTCAGTCGAACTTGGGGAGTTCGACATCCATTTCATGTCCTGAACGACCATTAAATCCCAAATCTTGGTAGACTTTATCGTTGAATGGACAAATCTTAAACCTGTTCAAGATCCCCTGTACGATTCCCACGATCAGTCGATGATGTACTTTGATGGGTCACTTACTTTGAGTGGCTCGGGGGCTGGGGTAGTCCTGGAATATCCTACCGGAGAGATCTTAAATTATGCCGTACAACTAAACTTTCAGGCCACTAACAACGTGGCAGAGTACGAAGGTTTGTTAGCTGGTATACGAGCTGCGAAAGCGCTCTCGATTCGCCGACTACTCGTGAGAGGAGACTCTCAACTAGTCGTGAATCAAGTCGGAAAAGAGTACCAGTGCTCTAATCTGACAATGTCTCGGTACTTATCGAAAGTTCAAAAGCTTGAAAAGTATTTTCTTGGTTTTGAGGTAAATTTATCCTTCGAAAGGATAATTTCCTCATAGACCAGCTTGCTTGTATCCCGATCTATAGTAAGAAAGGAGTCTTCTTGGAACAACTCCAGAAGTCGTCTCTAGTCAAAGAACCAGAGACACATCTTATTGAGACAGCCTCTCTAGAATGTGAGGATACCTGAATTACTCTCATCTACGAGTATCTTCAGACGGGTTTAGTACTCGACGATGATCCCAGGGCTGATCGTTTATCCCTAAAGGCCAAAATGTATAATTTGGTTGAAGGAGTACTCTATAAACGAGGCACTCAAGGCGTTCTCATGCGATGGATTCTGCAGAGCGAGGGATTAAAACTCCTTCACGACACACACAGAGGCATATGTGGAACTCATGCTTCCTACAGAACGCTAGTCGGTAAGGTCTTTCGACAAGGTTTCTACAGGCCAATATCCCTTTACGATGCCAAAGAGCTGGTTAAAAAGTGTGTATAATACCAGTTTCATAGCAGGCAAATACACCAACCGGCTCTAGCATTTCAAACAATCCCTCTATCTTGGCCTTTTGCGACCTATGGTCTCGATATCCTAGGACCGTTACTCAAAGCTCCAAGCAGTTTCGAGTTCCTTTTTGTGGCTATTGATACGTTCTCAAAATGGATAGAAGCTGAGCCTGTGACTGGGATAACAACGGAATCAGCAAAATGGTTCATGATGAGATGCGTGATTACTCGATTTGGAGTTCCGAGTCGAATAATCACAGATAATGGTAAGGAAATTTCGAGTGCAAAATTTTGACAATTTTGTGATGAGTTGGGTACCAAGCTGTGTTACGCTTCTGTTGCCCACCCCCAAAGCAATGAGGCAGTCGAAAGAGTGAATGGCCAAATAATGCAGAGAATCAAAACTCGGGTCTTTGACCAGCTTGTTAAGCACTCGGGGGCTTGGGTACAAGAATTACCCTCAGTACTATGGGCAGTTTGTACAACTACTAGTCGGGCTACAGGTGAAACACCCTTTTTCTAGTTTTCTATGCCGAAGCCATGCTTCTGCTAGAACTAAAGATTAGGTCAGCACGAGTTGAAAACTTTAATGACTCCGCCCAAGAACAACTTCGAGCGGACGACATCAACCTGCTCGAAGAGAAGAGAAACCAAGCTTTAATCTATTCAACAGTCTACCAACAAACCCTACGCAGATACTACGATCGTAAGGTCCAACCTCGCAGCCTTACTGTAGGTGACTTGGTATTGAAGCTTATCCAGTCCCAGGCTAATCGGAACAAACTTTCCCCCAAGTGGGAGGGTCCTCACACTGTGGTCGAAGTTACGCGTCCAGGTTTGATACGACTAGCAATGGAAGATGGTCGGGTTCTCTCAAACTCTTGGAACATCGATCAGTTGCGTAAGTTTTATGTGTAACAAGCCACCACGACAATAAAGTATCAGGTTCTTTCTATCTTTATTGTCTTACTTTGAGTAGTGCTTTTATAATTTTTCGACCATTGTTTATATGCTCAGTTTTTTCTTTACACTGGTCGAAGGAAGGTCACAACAACTAGTCGAAGTCTTTCCTCTTTGCACGTGGTCCTGCCCGCTAGAAGGAGCTTCCTAGTCTCGCCTTGTTCCTACCTTGTGCTGCTAATACAAAGACACTAGGCTCAAAAAAAACATGGTCGAATGATTTTAAGCCAACTCTTTTCACCTTAGTTTATTTCTTCATTTATTTTGAAAAATAATGTAAGAAGAGTGCACTTTTGAGATTTATTCGACTGCTTTTGGTAAACTCGGTCGGTTCTAACTGGATGGAGGAAGAAACACACCTAGTCGAAGCCTCTTCTCTCTGCACATGGTCCTGCCCACTAGAAAGAACCTCCTAGCGTTGTCCTGTTTCCTACTCTTGCCACCAGGGAAAACCTATCGAGTACACCGAAAAAGGTCAAACGAATTTATAAGGTCCTCTAGATGTTTGTTTAACTCAAGTTGCCGTTCTTGATTTGATTAATCTGGTCGGAGATGGTAACATCACCTAGTCGAAGTCTTTCCTCTCTACACGTGGTCCTGCCCACTAGAAGGAACTTCCTAGCGTCGATTCGTTTCTACTCTTTCGACTCGTGCATGATAATCATGATCGAAAACTATAAGTTAACCAAACCTCTCTGTTTTCAGAAACCCTTTTTTTACTATTTACTTAGTTTATTCACATAAACTAAGCAAATAGTCAGGGGTTAGGATAAAGTTATAAAAATGACTTCAATTCTTAGTCTTGTTTTTTTTTTCATTCATTATCTTATGAGTTACTAACTACTCAACAAGATGATTTGCAAGAAAAAGGAGGGAGAAAGGAAGGATTACATATATCTGGTCTAATCGTCTTTTCCATTCAATATCTTATGAGTTACTAACTACTATACGAGATGATTTGCAGGAAAAAGGGAAGATCATATATATCGACAAAGAGCTTGTCTTTACAGGTTCCTTTTACAAATTACTCTGATGAAGGAGATCCTATTTGCATCTCCTCCGCGACCTTCTCGCCAACCAACTGCATATCTTCAATCAATCGCTCCACTTCTGCTTCAGTGCAGTCAAAGTCGGCTTCAATTGACTGAGGGTTAAGGTTGGGGTCACGAGCTTTAAGTTTCGCTAAGACATAACTTACAGCCCCTTTGACCGCTTCCTTTATCGAGTCGGTCTGGTTGGTCTTCAGAGTAGTCACTAACTCTTACAGAGTACCGACTTGCTCCCTAATGGCACTCGTGTGAGCAGCTATCGTGTCTTCATGAAGAATGACCTCTTCAGCACGTAGCCCACCAAGTACATTGTTCAAGAGAGAGACATTGTCTTGAAGATTGACCTTCATCGACTTGATCTCCTCCTGGGTACAAGTCGAAGCCTTATGGAGTCATTTTATTTTGACCAATCGCTCTGAAAAGATTGAAGCTGGTCAGATAAAATAACTCTTAAGAGACGAGAAAACCAATCTAGTAGCAGGTAAAGAATTACTTACCTGCTAATTGAGAATCCAGTTTCTCAATTTCTTGATCTTTGTCCTTAGCGATGTGGGAGATCTCGTGAACAAACAAAGTCTTTTCTCTGACCTCGGTTTGAAGGGTTCCCACCTCGGTTTGAAGAGTTCTCGCTTCGACCTCTTTTTCTAAAATAGAACAAGAGTTAAGAAGGTGAAGATCAATATCATAAGCAGTTGTAAGTCCAGGACTTACTGTTTATTTCTTCCTGCAACTATTGAGTCATAGAGTTTGCCTCCTGAAGCTTCTTCAAAAGGTCATCTTTTTCTTCCCTTAGCTTTTTCGTCTCGGTTCTTTCATAGTCGAGCGAATCAGCTAGAGTCTTTTCGTCACTCTTGAACCTACAGAGGTTACAAGTCGACATGAACATAGAGCCAAGTGGTTATAAGTTTTTCTACGACTACCCTCAAAGTCGTAAGTTTTTCCATGACAACCCTTCGGTCGTAAGTACTTCTATGACCAATACCTAATCATAAGTTTTTCTATGACAATTTTTTGGCTGTAAGTGTTTCTACGACTAGTACCGAGCCATAAGATTTCCTATGACGTCCCCCACGAGTACTATACAAGTAGTTGAAATATAAAACGACTACGAGTATTAATGACTCATCATCTCTCTGCCTGTTCGCAGAGTACCGCTTTCTCTTGTCGTAGCTTGACAAGTTGCCGATTGTATTCACAGACAGTGGCAATTTGTTCCAAAGCTTTCTACAAAAAGGAAGATAGTGAGAAGCGAAGAAAAACCGCATATATGGGTATCGTCAGATACTTACATTAATGCTCGTTCGAGCAAACATGGAGGCAACCATCCTGGATTCTTCAGCCCATCCATCTTTTTGATACGGTCCCGCCAAACCTTTTCAAGACGTTCGTCGTTGAAAATCTCCCCACTGTCGAGAATATCCCTTGGGTGAGGGATTTGATCATGGGATCTAGTGGCAGAAGATTCCACAATGGAAGCAGGGCTAAAGAAATCAGAATAAAAGTTGAAGTACTCCTTTTCTTCTGATTCAGTGATAGAAGTTTCTCCTTGAGGATCAGGAGGAACCTCTACGGCGGCTTCCTTCCCAACGCGGTGATCAGATGATCCACCGCCTTGGCTAGAGGGTTCTGCCGTTACCTTCGCCGTCTTTGTCTCCACGATCAACTTGGTGGTCGGAGTAACTTCAGCAACAACTTCTTCCACCATAGGAATAGCGACCAAACCTTCGACTGCAGCTGTCATTCCTTCAGTTGCTGAAGAAGTAGCAGCTTGCTTCTCGATAGAAGCATCCTTAGGGGCTGAAAAAGTCGGGCTAAGATTACAAAAAGGAGAGCACGTTAAAATCATGAAAAACAAAAAGGTAAATGCTTTTCTTACACTTTTGTCTTTTCACATATCTCTGCGTCCTGGACTTAACCAGGAATTTGGAAGCAACCTTCCCGACGGAAGATTTCTTCAACTTCTTCTCGACCTCTCCTAGTCGTAATTCAAGCGGGGGAACAGGAGTCGCTGCTTCTTGAGCCTCCCGACTCTCCCCGGATGGCTGAGACCTGTCTTGACCACTTCAAGAGTGTTGTTTCCCTTGACCTTAGGCTCTGCTAGAGCAGCGGTTTTCTTCACAAAAGACATGAAGCTTTTTCAGTTCTCATTTTTTAGCTGCTTGACAAAGCCACAAGAGGCAGAAACTGTGAAAGTTATGTTGTCGTAATATAAGGGTACCTTGACCTTGGGGGCTTTGCGTTTAAGAGTTATGGCCGCTTCAGCCACCTTTGCATTCTCTGCAGCAGCCATGTCTGCTGTGAATTTTGCAAAAGGTTTGCTCGGAACAACCGGGCTTGAGCTTTTGGCATCCTTGTCATCGACTTTCACAAGTCAACGCTTTTTGGTTGGATGAGCTTTGACTTGCTTTGCCTCCGCCATTGCTCCAATAACCACCAAGTCAACCTCCGTGTCGTCTTGGTGGTCTTCCATGCCTACTTTCTGTTAGAATCAGAAAAAACAATAATTACTAAGTGGTCGTAAGTTTTTCTAAGACCAGTACCTAGTCGTAAGTCCTTCCACGGCTGTCTCACGATCGTAAGTTCTTCTACGATCATAAGCTGGTCATAGGAGCTTCTACGACCAGTATATAGTTGTATGTTTGCCTATGACATTATTCCAGTTGCAAGTTTTTCTACGACTATGAAATTCTAAAGATGAAATCAGTCTTTGATTACCTTTAGGCGTTCCAACCTTTCCTCAGTGGATAAAACCGCTAGGATTTGAGGAGCCGCCACATTCGGTGGAGCTTTCTCGTATATGAGCTTGATGCGGCTGCCAATCTCCGCTTGTGAAAGATCTGTGCAACCAGATAAAGTATTTAACTGACCAGTCTAGGATTAACCAAAATGAGAGCTAAAAGTAGAATATCACTTACCATCCTTGTAATCTCTGGTCGGGTCTGTTGTCCCCGAGTACCTCCGCATACGAGGAACTTGTTTCTTCAGAGGGCTAATGCGGCGCGTGATGAAATTCTTCACCACGTGCCATCCCGTGAGTCCCTCCGCCTTCAAGTCCTTGATAGCTTGAATGTAGGGGGCGATCCAGTCAAGGTCCTTAGGAGTTGAATCCCAGGAGGAAATCTGATGTGGACATGACTCTTATAGATACAATCAAATTTGCTATGCTTGCTATTACAAATACAAGAGCTCGTACACTTCACTTAAATTATCAGCTGAGCTCGTTTTTAGAAGTGCATTTATACTATATGAACTATATGATGATACATAATGATAAAAATATATATTTGTGCAGCACCACGTCACTTTGTGTCCAAGCTAAGTAAGAGTTCAAGTTGGACACGTTTTGGAATCCAGATAAGCCTCTAGAGACAGCTCTGCCTTTAAATGAGCATAACTTTCACATACGGACTCCGTTTGAGGTCCATGAGTACTTGATTGAAAGCTTATCTCGTCCTCTTTCAAACGGATCTAGCCTCACCTCTAAATTCCTTTTGTGCGCACCGCAATCATCAAAAGAAGGTGCTGTGTCACCTATTTCGGCAGTGGGCCTTGTAATTCAGAAAAACCCTAGGCCCATTACTATTCATATGGTACTGTTCACAAATGAACAGTACCACCACTCCTCCCTCTTCCTCCTATACATAGTGGTCGTCGCCCTAGAGTTTCCTTGGATTTCGTTTATGTTTAGTTTGCCTTCGTTGCAACTTGTATCTTCTACATGTGTTGACTAGACCACCCGGTCAAGATCCTTAATCGGTATCCCACCTTATGAGTGTTTCAATCTTATTTGTAATTTCAGATTGCTATTTATCTTGTTCTCGTTTGTTCTTCGATTGCATGCAGGAATAGACCTTCGTGGTCAGGTCGATCGTGCTTCTAGCAAGGTCGATAACGAACTCGGAGTTGGTTCAGCGATTGCCAGGCATATTAGTCGTGCACGATTGGTAGCCGAATCGTGAGTCATATCCACCCAAATCAAGTTATCCATCTCACCGAAAGATCGGGACACCCATTGTCGCATCAGGTGGTATCAGAGCTACAGTTGATCGGTGAGATTTTTTCTTTGCCTACAGTCCACGAAAATAAAAAAATAGAGTTAGTTCATCTTGTCCAAACCAATTTGTGCCTTGCAATTTTTTTTCCAGTAATTTGCTTGTTGAAATTTTGGTTGCATGGTCGTGTCAGGTTGTTGATTTCTAGTTCTAGTTTTTATCTAGTTAGTCTTTGTCTAGTTATATCTCGTGTTTCTTTTGCGTCACTTAATCGTTCTTTTAGGGTTCTTAGTTTGGCATCTAAAACAGAAAATTTGTGGGTTAGAACTCCTCTAATCCGCACCAAAAATAGTATTCGTTTTCACTCCATCTAATCCGAATTGCTTGCTAGAGCTTTAGCCGATATGACCACGAAACTGAGAGGATTGCCGTGAACATTTGGGGGAATTGGTGTCCGAGTCCAGCATCCACCCTTTGCTGTTATTTGCGACTTGCGGCAAAACCTAGGGCCGGCCAAATATTAGAAGGAGAAAGAGGTAGCCGCATAGAACAAAAAGCCGCGGTACAAAAAAAAAAAAAAAGAGAAAAGAAAAATGCACAAAAATTGGTGGAGAACTTCCACATATAACCACAAGTTTTCAAAAAAAAATTCAGCAAGTTTAGCCAAAGAATTTGAAAGATATAGCAGTTTCAAATTAGAACCCGGGATGGTTTCGAGTCTGAGTAGGATTCCGTTTCCGAGACATTTGTAGTAAAACGGGCATAACTTTTGCATACCGTGTCCGTTTTTGACGTTCTTGTGCTCGTTTCGAAGATAATGGTGAGGCGCATCCTTTACGTCTAAGCCACTAGTTGCCCTCTAGGTTCCCCAAAATCGGCCATCTTCGACCCCGAATTCGCGTCGCAAGTTTTCGGTTTCTGTTTTTACCGTTTCTTTCGGTCTTCCCTTTGGAATTTGGTGTTCGCCTCAACTGCAAAGTTGTAGATCTCGTCAAAACCTTTCAGAAGAGTATATATAAGCCATATAAAACTTTGATTTTTCATCTCTTGATATTAGCTATTATTTCTGCTAAATCTAGAGGGTTGTTTGTATTGCACCGATATTGCTGTCTTTTGTGCTCTACGTCGTGCGAACAATCTTGTACCCTATACAGAAGTTTGAGTAGTTGGCTAGCGTCTCTCTTAGCACTTGGTGTGAGAATTTTCTTTGCTTGCATCAAGTCATATTGATCTTTGCATGTGCGTGCATACATTTCTCTTGATAGACTTTGATTAGCTGGCTTTGATTAGGCTAGGATGAGCAACTTTGACTAGTACTTAGAGCAATTTTTCAACTTGCATTTACTGATTTGATTATTGCTAATCCCTGCTACCATATTGAAGTCTATCCTTGCTCCACTTACTACCATTATACAGGTACCAGTTGCTTGCAATCGCTTTGTCAATCTTCAGAGATCATTTGGCACCGACACTAGTTGCCGATCACCGCCTATTTGCTTGGTAAGAACTGGTAAGAACTTGGTATAAGCTTGAGTGTGAGCGACTTTGAGCCTCCAGATCCTAGTAGTTGATAGGAACATATACTTGTGATTTGTTTCCTTGTTTCTACTAACTATGTTAGGCTCACGAGATGATTACAAGATAGATCCACGTCTTCTTCGAGCCATTGAACGAGAGCACAAGAAAGTCCACGAGGAAGATGCACGCTTGAGACGCGATTATCCACCATGGGAGGTACATGAACGTGATAGTATGTCTGGTAAAACTAAACTCACTATGCCTTCTTTTGTTAGTAAATTTGATCCTGATGCCTATGTTGACTGGGAGATAGGTTAAGACAAAGAATTTGAATATTATGAATTATCTGATAGGCAAAAGATTAAAGCTGCCACTAGTATTTTTGTTGAAGATGCAATACTTTGGTGGAAGTATTTATGTAGACATGGAAGAGTGCCTCAAACTTGGCATGTATTAAAGAAACTTTTGAGAGATGAATTTGTTCCTAAATATAATCCTGATTATTTGTTAGTTAGATTACAACGTTTAAAACAACTTAGTAGAACGGTACGGGAATACTATCATGAATTGAAAACTCGTTTATTGCGTTGTGGCTTAGAGGAACATGCTGAAGCTACAGAGAATAGATTCTTAAGTGGACTTAATAAAGAAATTCAGGGCATTCTTATTCACAAAGAATATAATTCTCTCCCTCATTTGTTTATACTTGCTTGTAAGGTTGAACGTCAGATTGAAGAGAAATTGAGAATGCTTGATGATAGGAAACATTAGTACAAACCTATGTTTGTGGCTTTTTCTGTGACTAATAATTTGCAGAAAGTTGAGAACCATACCAAAGAGGAGAATGAGCTGATTGAACCATCGAGAACATTGGTTAAGAAGGAAGATGAGGAGATGGATGCACATACATCATCTGAGGAGAGCCAAAAAGGTAAACATCATGGTGCTATCATCACTCAAGGTGAGTATACTTGTGAAGAACTACAATTGTCCACTGTTCATGATATTTTAGAGCAAAAATTAGTGGAAAACAATTCTGATATGCACATATTTCTAGTAGAGAATACATACTGCATTGATTTAAGTGCATCATGTGATAAAATTGTTGATTTACCTGTCAACTTGAGTGCACCATGTGATGAAATAATTGAATTGCCTACTGTTTTCAGTGATTCATGTGATGAGTTAATCGCATATAATGATCATGTGGAATTGATTAGACATTTAGTAGTTTTGACTAGAATTTCTCCTGCTGATTCTTTGTGTTACATTATGTTGGATTCACTTATGAAATTGTCACATGCTATGGAGAAAGTTTCCGAAATCGTATGTTCAAAATCCTTGTCTAGTGTCTACACTCTTGGGTGTAAGTTTAATTTGATTGGAGATTATGGCGCAGACTTGTGCTTACATGGATGAATTGAAGTTTGTTGTTTTAAACAACAATTCTTATGTGTCGAATCTTGTTCGTTATGAGAGAAAATTAAAATTTAGTGATCATCCAATGTCTATGTATTCATCTCTTATTGCACCATCTAGTATGGACAATCTGCATCATGATGTTGAAGTATGGGACAATTTACATATCTTTTCACTCTTACTAGATGAATTTTCTATTGCTCGATTGAAATCTGTTAATATGGATGAACTTTGTTTGATTCCAAAAGTTACGGATTTGCCCATATATGCTACCACTGCAAGTTTACAACTTCGGAGAGTTGAATTGCATAAATACTTCACTTATATTTGCAAAACTAGTTACAATAATTGCTATGTGAGAAATTTTGTTTTGGTCATTAACATATATGATTATTATTAGGGTAATAATATAATGAGGTTTTGATCGCTGCTGTTTTATAACATTAATTGTGCAACAACGAAGAACTATTAAAACGGATGACATATACATATACCATGCATACACCTTGGCTTCTTTGTTACCTTATTTTCAGTCTATCAAAACCGAGGATGGCTTTGTTTTCAAGAAGGGGAGGATGATGAAGACATGACCCCTATAGATACAATCAAATTTGTTATGCTTGCTATTTCAAATAGAAGAGCTCGTACACTTCACTTAAATTATCAGGTGAGCTCGTTTTTAGGAGTGCATTTATACTATATGAACTATATGATGCTACCTAATGATAAAAATGTATATTTGTGCAGCACCATGTCACTTTGTGTCCAAGCCATGCAAGAGTTCAACTTGGACACATTCTGGAATCCAGTTCTGCCTCTGGAGACAGCTCTAACTTCAAACGAGCATAACATTCACATACGGACTCCGTTTGAGATCCACGAGTACTTGATTGAAAGCTTATCTTGTTCTCTTTCAAAAGGATCTGGCCTCACCTCTAAATTCCTTTTGTGTGCACCGCAATCATCAAAAAAATGTACTACGTCACCTATTTCGGCCGTAGGCCTTGTAATTCGGAAAAACCCTAGGCCCATTACATTTCATGTGGTACTGTTCACATGTGAACAGTACCACCGCCCCTCCCTCTTCCTCCTATACATAGTGGTCGTCGCCCTCGAGTTTTCTTGGATTTCGTTTATGTTTAGTTCGCCTACGTTGCAACTTGTATCTTCTGCATATGTGACTAGACCACACGGTCAAGATCCTTAATCGGAATCCCACCTTATGAGTGTTTCAATCTTATTTGCAATTTTAGATTGCTAATTATCTTGGTCTTGCTTGTTCTTCGGTTGCATGCAGGAATAGACCTTCGTGGTTAGGTCGATCGTGCTTCTAGCAAGGTCGATAACGAACTCGGAGTTGGTTCAGTGATTGCTAGACATATTGGTCATGTGTGATTGGTAGCCGAATCGTGAGAGTCGTCTCCACCCAAATCAAGTTATCTATCTCACCGAAAGATCGGGACACCCATTGTCGCATCAAAATCCTCTCAGCAGCATTCCCAACAAACGAGAGGTTGTCCTCGTTGGTGATCTCCTAGTAGAACCACCTATTCTTCCACCCCGGCCACGATGACCGGGTGAACATCTGAATATACTCCCTCGACTTGCCATCGTGGAGCTTTAGACCACAACTTTCGGTGATCCCGGCTTGTCAGGCCATACCATAATAATACTGAAAGAGCTCGAGGTCCGCCGGAACCCCCAGGTATGCCTCACATAGGTACACGAACACACTTAACATGGTGATAGAATTGGGGCCTAGGTTCACCAATTCTACCCCAAAGTGCTCAAGTACGAGCATGAGAAAAAGGGTGAGCAGGCAATCAGAGGCCGCATTCGCAGTACGCTTGGAAAACGGTGATTTGCCCAATTTCCCCTGATGGCCAATGTTGCCCAGTTGCCGAAGTCCACTACACGAGTACCTTTTTCAGAATCTTCTCTGCGGCGACCAGAGCTTTCATCTTCACCCTACCCATCTTTGATTTGGCCCATTGAGAAACGGTTTCGGCCATCTTTCTCAAGAGAGGGAGGTTTGGATTTGGAAAGGCTTCAAGAAAGCGTACGATTTGGCTAGCGGCGGAGAATACGAGAACTCGATGAATAGTCGAGGCGGTTTGGGGAAAAGTGAGAACCCTAAAACCACCCCTGCACTAAGTTTTATAACTGCACACTTGAAACAAAACGCCGTGGAAACTCAACGGTTCCCACCGCTTCAGTAATTTCTCTGACGGACAAATTTTCTTAAATTTGCATGTTCGAGAAAACCAAGGCTATCTTCACACCTCAAGCTAAATTACCTTTTTGACCAAGTATATTTCTAGTCAAATGAAATACCAGTCAGAAAGGTTTTACTTTCGATTACCATACTATGACCACTTCGGAGTCATAAGATTTTCTACGACTACTTTGTAGTCGTAGGATTTTCAACAACCTTTTTGACCAAGTATATTTCTGGTCAAATAAAATATATGTTGAAGAGTTTTTCCTTGAACCCTCACTTTACAACCACCTCGTGATCGTAAGAACATCTACGACTCCTTTTCAAAGTAAGCTATTTTCACTTGAAGCTTGGGAGCTAGATGACGAGGATCAAATAATCCTTATTTTACTATTTATTTATATATTATGGGTAAATATGACATCATACGTCTATAAGCTATACCCCTTATAGTCTTAAGGGAGAAGCCAATCAGGTAGTTGTAAGTTCTTCTATGACCACCCCCATAGTCGTAAGTTCTTCTACGACTACATCAAGATCATAAGTTCTTCTACGATCACCTCTGGTCTTAAGTCCTTTTACGACCAGTACCCAGTCGTAAGCCTTTCTACGACTACTCCCTGGTCGTATGTCCTTCTACGACCAGCTCAGCTACGACTACCCTGTAATTAATTAGGTCCACTTGTCTATAGGCTCAATTGATTACGAGATCTGAGCAGTCAATATATGCTGTTATTCTCTGGAGTAACTGCATGTAATGCACCATTATCTCTGATTAGTAACTACGCGACGACGTGGAGAGGTTACTACTCTGGCGATTACTATCATTATTACATCCATTATACGAAATAATGAGGCGCCTCTTGACCTAGAACGACTACCTCTTCGCGTACTATAAAAGGGCTTCAGTCAGAGAGAAGGAGAGAGGCGGATTGATACAAGACAATCGAGGATACGCAATTAGTAGTAGTATAAGTCTTAGTCTTTCCACTGATTGTAACCAACATACACAACACAATACACACAGGAGTAGGGTTGTTATTCTCTCCAAAGAAGACCTGAACCTGTATAAAAATTCCCGTGTCTTTTCTGTCTGCGTGATCAATTGTGGAGACCCCCCGAATCAAACAATCTTTACGTAAGATCGGTTCTAAAACGCCAACAAAAGGTAATTGTGTATACATCAAATCATCAAAGGTACATTTTCTCATAGCATTCAGTTTGCAACTCAATTTGCAAGTATAAGTGAAGTAAATAGTAGAGTTATGCATCACCCGGTTATGAAACACAATTGTCCTCAACTTTTGTAAGTTAATGGGCAGCACAACAGTTGGTTTCAAAGTGCACAAGTCATTCATATAATCAGAGCTCAATGGATTAATAGCAAAATCATCTAGCAAGGGTGAAACGATTTGTATGTTCTTCCATACTTTAACATCCTTATTCAGATTGTCAATGCTAGATGGTGCAATAAGAGATGAACAGATAGGTATAAGATAATCCACAAAATGCAGCACACAAGTATTGTTGTTCCAAACAACAAGCTTCAATTCATCCATATGATCACAAGTTATGCATATACGATATACAAGAAATTGGTTGTCTACACCATAATCTCCACTCAAATTAAAAAGTAGGTGTAGGTGCTAGATGAAAAATTTAGATATGAAATTTCAGAAACTTTCTCCATAGCACATTCCAGACTAACGGTCTCATTAAGCATGATATAACACAATGCATCAGTAGGGGATATTCTATCAAGTACTTTCTTATGTGTAATTAATTCAACATGTGCAAAATTATGAGAATTCAGGTCAGCACATGGTTCGTTCAAGGCAACACAAGGAAAATCAAAAGATTGCACTACAGTAGGTATATACTCACAAGGTTGCTCTATGCCTTCCTGTAGCACCAAATCAGTATCTTTGTCATTGTCGTCCTCATTAGATACTGTAGGTACCTCAAATCGCTCCTTTAATGGCATAAGATGTGCCAGATCATCCTTCATCTCTTCAAGCATCTTCGCAGTATCTATAGATGGAGTAGGAACCAAAACAATGTCAGCATTTTCAGTTACCTTAGGTTGCACCTCGCTTGTGACCGTGGTGGTGGAGGTACAAAACGACCTTGCAATTTTTCTTCATCTGCTCCCATGTGTACATGAAGTGGTACTCCAAATTCGACCACCAATGTTGAATATCACCGATCAATGCTGTCCTTGCCATGCTCATCTTCTCATAAGGATCAAGGTCCTATCTTTCAAAGTAGCTCTCTAACATAGTAACCCATAGAAAGTAGTCCAACGATGTACTCTTAGCAGTGAGTGGTAATATATATGCAGGTAGTTGTTTCCTTTTGAGTTCAAATTTGCCTGTGATGACATCGTAATCTACCAATTTCAACCAACCTGTCATTGTTAGTAGAAAAATAAGGAACAAATCATAAGTATATGTTCCTATCAACTACTAGGATTTAGAGGCTCAAATCAAGTCACTCACATTCAAGTTTATATCAAGTTCTTACCAATGCAGCAAGGAAGTGGTACAATTAGTGGCTGGTTCGTGATACTCTCACTTGCGATTAGCCCAACGATTGCGAGGAACAACACCTGCTGAGTTAGTAGGAAGTGGAGCTCGGAAGGCTTTAATATGGTAGCAATGCTTAGCAATAATCAAATCAGTAAATGCAAGTTGAAAAGATTGTTCAAAGTACTAGCCAATGTTGCTGATCCTAGCCTAATCAAAGCTAGCTAGTCAAAGCCCTATGCAGGGAAGTGTATGTACGTACACGCAACGATCAATGTGACTTGATGTAAGCAAAGAAGAACCTCACAACAAGTGCTAGGAGAGACACTAGCCAACTACTCAAACTTATTTCTAAGGGCACAAGATTGTTCGCGTGATGTAGAGCACAAAAACAGAATAACGTGCAACGTAAAGAGCCCTCTAGATTGAGTAGAAACAATAGCTAGTCTCAAATAATGAAGAAGTAAAGTTTTATATATCTTATATATGCTCTTCTGAAAGGTTTCGATGAGATCTACAACTTTGCAGTTGAGACAAACCCCAAATTTTGAAGGGAAGACCGAAAGAATGGCCAAAAATAGAAATTGAAAACTTACAACGCGAATTCAGAGACAAAGATGGCCGATTTTGGGGTTCTTAGAGGACAGAAGACATAAGCCAGTCATTTTTCAGATGCGCATCATCGTTAGCTTTCAAACGAGTATAAGAATGTCGAATTCTGACTCAGTATGCAAAAGTTATGGCCGTTTTATTGAAGGTGTGTCGGAAACGGACTCGAATTCGTTTCGACGTCAAATTGAAACTGTTATAACTTTTGCTCCCGTGGGCCAAACGTGCCCAATTTTTTGTGGAGGCTTATGGATGTGTATCAATAAGGGCTCCACCAATTTTCACTGATTTTTGTGAAGGTTTGATGGGTTTGTAATTTTTGGGAAGGAAGGACATTTTTTTTCTCTCCTTCTGGTTTTTTTTCTTCTATTTTTCTTCCTCCTATTTTTTTCTCTCTCTATTTCTTTTTTTTCACTTTGGAGCCTGAAACCCTAATTTTTTTCCTTCTTTTGTTCTTCTTCAAAACCAAAACCCAATCTTCTTTCTTCCCTTGCACAAAACCGAGACTATGAGACACCGGTTTATTTAGCTTGTAATACTTATGTAACATCCCAATTTTGGGCTTGTGTTTCAAATGTAAGAAAATGAGTAGAAATTAAAACTTTTTCTTACATCATGTGTTTCCTGTTTGTATTGGACAAGTATTGTACAAGACTTATGGAAATGCAAAGTCACAAGTCTTTTGATCCAAATCTTGTTCCTTCAAAAACAATCTTGTCAAACCTTTTGATCATCCTCTGGAGATATTTTTCCTAAGTTCTTGGGATGGTATGTGACCCCTCTGAAAAATTTCACAATTTTTTTAGAAATTGTTTGAATATTTTAGAGGGCAGTCAAACCTGTTTGACTCTCAGTCAAACCTAAAACCAGTACCTTGTAGAATTTTTGGAGAAAAATACAATGCATAAAAACCTCTGCAAATTTTACACAAGGTCAATGTCTCAGTCAGCAAGCTCCTGTAAAAATTTCAGAATTTTTGGAGTTATTTTGCTACCCCAAATAAATCCTCAAAAGTCTCAGCATATTTAAAACCTAAAACCTGGTTCACTGTTCCTTGGGTTCGAGTCGGGCTCGAGTCCGAGCCACTTGACTCGGTCGAACCACCTAGCTGCACCGAGCCGCATTTTAAAACGTGCGTGCGATATCAGCCGTTGATTCAAATCGCCGCCCACGCTCGTGTGAGCATTCGGACCCTCGGTTGCATTAACCAATTGGGACCGTTGGATCTCAATCCAACCGCCCGATTTCCGTAAGCAATCGGACCGTCCGTGGGCTCTTTAAATCGCAACCGCCCATCTAAAATCCAACGGTCGTGGTTGCTTTCTCTGTTCTTCTTCCTCCTCTGTCCCCGAGCGAAGCGCGCGACAATGGCGAAAGAGAGAGCGCGGGCGGCTTTGATGTGTCACCTTAAGTTTGCTTTCGTCAACGCTCTCTGCGGGGCATTTAATGCGCACTGTGCTTTCTCCTCCATTGTCACCGTGCTCACTTGCTCCCATCATTTCTTGGTCCATGACCGTAGCATGAACCGAGCCCACCATGGACTCGGGTTCTTGCTCGAAACCCTAATCCTTTCCTATATATTGCCCCTTAGCTCCTCCCGGTGTTCCTTTACACCACACCTAGCTCCTCTCGTGTTTGAGCTCAAAACTATCTCAAACCTTCAATCCACCATTGTTGACCCGAGGGCTCCAATGGCGGCCTTGGTGTCCAAAGTGGTTCATCTTCAACCTTTCTTGCACCCTTTGAACTCCTCAACCTCCTTTATATTTCCCCTAACTTGATTTTGGGTTGCATTCGCAGAATCACTCAATTTTAAGTTTGGAGATCTTCGTTGGTTTCACCTCCTTTCTTCTCCACTCAGTAAGTGGTTCTTTTGAAATTATTTGCTTTGGAGCCTCTTTGAGCTATAATGAAGTGTGGTGATGATTTGGTTCCACTCATTTTGCTCGTAACCTCATCTTCCACTTCATCTTCTTCGCTCAGGTGGACTTCATCGTGTTCAAGTCTTCCCGGCCATCTTTGGAGCTCCTCTGCTAAGGTAGCTTCTATATAGTCCCTAGAAGTCATGGCACTCGCTTCCTTGGACCGCAGACGAGCATCTTGCTATTTTCGTGTTTTGCCGTGTCGGCCTCCTTCTTTGTTTTCCGGCTCGCTGCGTTGGACCTCCACCGCGGCGAGGTCATCATCATTGGGTCCGCAACACTATTGCGAACCCATTTTGATAGTTTGTGGGCGCCGTGACCGAGTCGCGCGACAAGCCGTGAAAGCCACTCGGGTTTTGTCGCTGAGAAGCTCCCATTTTCGTCGATTATTAGAGCACGCGAATTGCCTAATCATTGTTAATCATTGGATGTCATTAATGTGTCTTAATCGCCTAATGTCTCACCGACTTGTGGGCCCAAACCTCAGTAATCATCACCGGCGTTAACCAATTGCTTTGGACATCATTAATGCTAATGATTGTCATTAAATCGCTTTAGCATTATCGTGTCCGAGATTGTCTTTTGGGTCACCGACGCAGGCCCGTAGGCCTTAAACCTCGATCTCGGGGTCATTAGGCCTAATTCTCGAGTTCATTAAATGTTAATCATTGTTAGCATTTAATTGGTCCTAAATCGCCCCTTGTGCCACTGCCAGGTGGGCCCTCTGTCCCTAAATCACCACTGTTCAAAATCATTAGGGCACATTGATTGCTAATCATCATTAATCATTGGTCATTAGTAATTAATTAGCTGCCCTAAAACCTCTTTAAGTCATCGCCGGGTGGGTCGCGTCTATTTGTGCGTGTGTTAAATCTCGCATGTGTGACTCTCAGTCACTGACATGCGGCCCCACGTGTCAGCACTCCTAATTGCACTTCGATCTTGGACCACCGTCCATTTTGCGATCTGCGGCCTAGATTTTGTATGCGTTCGGACCCTCCGGTTCCCCTCATCATTCTTGGCCATCCATCACTTGATCTGCGGCCCTGATCGTGCGTGCAATCGGACCTTCCGACTGGGGGCGTGATCGGAGCCGTTCATCCTTAGATCTGCGGTCGTGGATCGTCGAGGCAACTGCACCGTCCGGTTGCATCCTTCCTCGTGAGCCGTTGGATCTTGATCCAACGGTGGGCTCCTGTTATGAATCGCGCACGTGCGCTGTTCTCCGTGCGTGTGGCTCGTTGGATATTGCATCAACGGCCCACGAGCGTCCACGTCGTTTATTTTCGGTTGGGTTGGTTTTTATTTCTGTAAGTATTTATTTATCAACTGAAAATTGTATCAAAACTTTAGAAATTCATAACTAATTCAAGATAAATCCTTTTACATGAAACCAAGCGCAATAAATTTGTATTTCACTAAAGTTTAATATAAAAATGCTTTTAGCTATGTACGTAGTAGAAAATTCTGTAATCTTTAATAGCTTGTTTTACGCTATTTTTATATATTCGTAATTGTATTAAAACTTGGAAAATGCATATCTTTTCTCGTATATCTGCTAATTGAATGATTTTAACTTTGATAAATTTGTTATTAACTAAACATTAATCTAAAAATGGTGGTAGGCCTAAATCAGACTGAGAAAAATATGTTAATAGATTTAACCTTATTAGTATCAATTAAAAATTCATTTAATGATGTAATAGACACCAGATAATTCTCTGTAAATCCTAAAAATAGAAATTTGATGTTAGGAAATACCTCTGTTATCATACTATAATGTGAAATGGGTTTTGCACATGTTTATATTTTCGGAAGTGCATTATGCTAGTTTTGCATCCTAGAAAAATCGAACTAAATCATTTTAACTCCAATTAAGATGAAACCACTTGTATTAGCCTTAAAATGTCAAGTAGCAACCTATCATAAAATTTTCAAGTCCGAAAACCTCTAGAAAATATTTTTGCTCTGAGACCTTATTATGGTCGAAAATGGGTTTTAGGTAATATCTTTTGCACCACAAATCCAAATTAGGTTTTTCCAGTTTCTATGTCTAGGTATATTCGTATTCTACCTTATGTATAAATTTCGTCGCATTTGGATAATTTTTGCTTGCTCGTTTGTTTAAGTGTGGCTCGTCTTATTGGTTGTTCTTGGTTCTTTTTGCCTTTCGCTTAGGGTTCGACATTTGCGGTAACCCCGAGAACGACCCTCCACAACAGTTTGAGCAACGAGCAAGAAGGCAAGCGGTTTGATCATGTTAATCCCAATATTTTAAGTATTTATGTTGATTACAACTTCTATGTATGCATTGCTACTTTGTGTTAATAGTTGGCCTAGTAGATGCATTTCCTTAGCAAATGATTATCCTCTACTACCATGAGCCTAGGTTACTTGCTGTGATTTAGAGTTCATGGATGGGCTCTTGTCACTTAGTAGGTGCGAATTAATTGCTTAGCCATGCTTAGTTTCCGGTAGAGCAGGCGGTTATCGACTTGTCGATAACCTTGATCACATAAAACTTATTATGGATTATGATTTCCACCTTGTGCCATGTCTACTTATGAAAACTAAAACGAAAACAAAATGATTTAGACTTGGGCACAATGGTATGATGGTGTGATTTTTGGTGTGATGGAATGGTGCCCGGTCAACAAGGACCGAACATCTTGTTACACTAAACCAAGCAATTTAGCGTGCTAACCACATTAGAGGGTATGGGACCTCTCTTGACTTAGTACTTTGGCGTGTATTGGCTCCAGTCGCAGGAGTCGCGGGAGGGATGGTGTTGGGAGCATTGTAGTGTCCGAAAGACTTCACCGTGATGGGATTTGTTGTCTTTCGGCTTGCAATGTAAGCATATGGGTTTCTATCCATATGAGCGGCTCGTAGTTAATACACAAGATTGGAAATGTCTCGTAGGACTTAGCGTGCGGCAGCATACCTTGGTAGTGTGCTTTGTGGCTTGAAGGCGATGCAAGTGTGGGTACATTGGTACACCCTGCAGGGTTAAAACTATTCGAATAGCCTCGTCCTAGGTTATGGACACGCTTGGCAAGGTCTTTCAAGAGTTAGACTACAACCTTTTAAATTAAAACTTGATGGGTGATACGAATCGGGATTCGTGCTATGTTGTGGTGGCTATTGGGATAGTCGCTTCGTGTGGTTACTTGTATGTATCTTTACTTATCATTACTTTGATAACAAAACAGATTTGCAAACTTGCTTTTAAAATGTATTACATTATTGCAAGTAAAGTTGGCTTCATGCAAAATGAGACATACAACCTCCACCTAAATAAGCTTGCATGTAGTTTATGAATAGGTCCGCTATTCCACACGTCGATCTTGCGGGTACAAAGACAATCTTTGTACTCGGTTGCTACGCTTAATTGTTTTGTTGCAGAGGAAGAAGGTGAGCTGAGGGCCTCACTTTTGTGAGTGTGTTGTGGTAGCTTATGGGCGACTAGCTTAGCGGCCAGTCGGTTTCCTTGTGGGTGTATGGCTAACTGGTCGACTTTTGTTCTAGCCATCTTATGGCGCTTTTGCTTCATTGTCATTCTTGTATATTGTTCTATTTGGTGGTCGGCTCTCTTTTGTAATAACTTTACTTTATGTATGTCGTTGTTGAACTTAGTGATGTATGTGTATGGAATTGATGTGTAATTTTGTGATGATGTGCATATCTTGCAGTGCAGGAAGCATATGTCCATCGAGGCTTAGAATGTTTAATTAGTAATGCCGAACCATTTGGAGGTTAAGTGTTACTAGTTAAATATTCCGGTCCTCACAAAGTTGGTATCAGAGCCATACTGACCGTAGAAACCCCTAGCTTGGTCGCCTCTAGAATATTTTGAAAACTTACTGTCAAAAGGTTTGTAAAACTTAAGTAAGTTCTCTAATTTTACTCCTTACCTGTCTTAGCTTGCTCATCTCACCTTACTCTCACTTAAGTTTTGAAAAAGTTGTTTCTCTCTTCGTTTAAAAAATTAGCCTCTATCGATTAACTTGGTTTTGGGAGAAACATGAGAGCTTGGAGAAAGGAATTTGGACAGCTAGCTAGTGGTTAGTAATTAAGGTAGGAAATGAGAGGTAAATTCAACTAAAACTTGTGGGAATGAAAGGGTAAGAAGTGATATGAGATTAGCTAATGCCTATACTCTATTAAGTGGTTATACCTTGATTTTTGGACTGTTTTGAGCTAGAATTTAGTTCTGAAAATTTTGGATTTTCTCACACGATTACTCGTTCTTCCATACGGGTTAGTCGTTTCAGGAAGTTGATTTGGTGATTTTTGGTCCTGTGCTCTTGGTGGTTATTCCTGAGCCCTTTTTATTGAGTTTGGATTTCTTTGCTTTCTTTTTATCTCGGGCTTGTAGCTAACTCATCTTAGTGAATCAGGATGGCTGGTGGGACACGAAGCGGCCGAAATCAGCCGGGTAGTCCCGATGAGGAGCTTCCCCCTCCTCCGACCATGGCGGAAGTCCTCATGCAGATCGAACGCAATCGTTCGGAGGACCGTAGGGTGTTGGAGGTTATCGCGAGGAACACCTCCACTCCCTCTGGTGCCTCTGGATCCGGAAGTGGTCACCAGTCTCGTGGGGGACTTGCGGAGTTCCTTCGCACGCAGCCTCCCACCTTCTCCGGCCCAGGATCCCTTGACGCAGACGACCGCTGCGTGCGGTTGAGCGAGCTTCGGCGTTGCTCGATGCGGGAGCAGGAGCGGGCACTTTTCGCATCCCATCAGCTGGAGGGTGCGGCACTCTCATGGTGGGAGAATTTCCTCGCCATGCAGCCCGCGGGACACGTGGTCTCGTGGGAGGAGTTCCGGTCAGCTTTCCGTCGGGCCCATGTCCCCGCCGGCCTGATGAAGCTGAAGAAGAAGGAGTTCCTTGCGCTCAAACAGGCGCAAATCGGATCGAGTACCTCCATGAGTTCAACCATTTGGCGAGGTGCGCTCCGTTGAGGTGGCCACTGATGAGGCCAAGCAGGAGAAGTTCATGGAGGGTTTGTCTGAGGAGCTTCAGGACAAGCTCTCTATTGTGGACTTCCCCGACTTCCAGACCTTGGTGGACAAGGCCATCATCGCCGAGCACAAGGCGAGAGCGCTGGGCGAGTCCCGCAAGCGCAAGTGGGAGGCCCAGCGGTCTGCGCAGGCCGGCCTCGTTCGTCCCCGAGTTGGGCCTGCACCGGTGGCCCGTTCTTTGGCTTCACTGTAATATCCCGGAAAGTTTTTGTCAGTGTTGTTGAGAGCAGGTTGATAATCATGATAGTGACCTTTAGTTTTTTTGCTAAAACCAGGTTTTTGAGGGGGAAAAACGAAACTTTCTGGCAACTTGGGCTGGGCCAAGGCCCGATGGGTGGCCGGCCAGGGGCTCCCCTCCCCAAACCCTAGCCGACCAAACCCCTCTCCTCCCTAGCACCGGCCTCCTCCCTCTCCTCCCTAGCGGCCGCCCCTCTCCTCCCTAGCCGCCCCTCCTCTCCTACCTTGCGGCCAACCCTTCCCCTTCCCCTCCTTGCAGCCCCACCTCCCCACCTCCTTGCACCCTCCTTGATCCCCATTGTTGCTGGCCAAGAGCAAGAAAGAAAAGCCTTGGGTGGCGGCCAAGAGGAAGAGAAAAGAAGGGAAGAAAAGGAGAGAAAGGAGAAGGAAGAGAAGAAAGGAGAAGGGAAGAAGGATCCGCAACCGGAACTCGTGGTGATCTTCATCCGCGCTACGCACCTTCGTCGTTTGGCAAGGGTAACCCGTGGTTCTTTGTTTTGGGTCGTTTTCTTGTTGTCCAATTTTCGGATGACAGTAGATCGGTGTTCTGCAGTAGCATATATTGTCGTTTTTGGTTAAGGTAAGGGCAGATTTGGGTCTGGGCATCTCCTAGAAAGTTGTGGGTATCGTAGTTATCTTTCATTGCCGACAAGAATCAGGTCATTGGGACTTCGATAGCCAAAGTTATGATTTTTTTAGTGCTATGATGTTTCTGTGGGTAACAGATTTGACAGTGTCGGTTTAACCCGATTTAAACTCGCTGTTAGAGGAGTTTCCAGAGGGTCTCACCATAACGAAAAATGAAGCTAATCCTCTTAGCTTTCAGGAAAACTAAAGATCACTGAATTTGGATGAACGTAGAGAAAGTTATGCTATTTTCTTTATTTCTGTCCAGAAACTGAATGCTGTTGAGCTGCTCTGACTAAAGGGATTGGTAGGGGTAGAAGATGGCCGAATCAGAGGGTCACCCCAACTAGGTTTATTTAGGCAACTTAATTACCTTTTCAGAAAGTCTAAGATCATCTCATTTGGACCCCTGAACAGAAAGTTATGAATTTTTGAAGTATGCTGTTTGCAGTGACCTATCGCTAGAAATTAGAAAAGTTGAAAATGTTAAAAAGTTAGCGATTTCGAATGTGATGTTATGTATGGTTTTGGTCCAGTAAGCAAGTCTTAGTTTGGGGTTTTATTCTTGTCCAGGTGGCAGCGAGGTCCCAAGGGCAGCACCTACTTCGCGTCCGCCGTTCTCACACGGTTGAGGCAAGTATTCGGGTTAAAATGGAAATTCTTGTTGCATGTCATGATTGAGTTGTGTAATGTTCATTGTTGTCATGTGAAAGCGATGTTGAGATGGCCCTAGTGGTGTTGATGCTTGCATGTTATGACTATGATTATTCATAATGCTTCTGTTTTCATGACTAAGGTATATGTTGAATTCTATTGAATGAGAAGAAATAGATGTTATATTCATGCATATTCTGAGCATCTTGAAACTTGGTCATGAGGTGACCAAGTGATTCAGTTGAGGTCCCTGTCAGTCAATGACAGGCTTGAGGTCCCCACATTTATGAAATGTGGGCAATATGTCTGAGGTCCCGACATTTTGATGACGGGCAAAGGTCCCTATACAAGTGGTTGTATAGGCTCTTGGTCCTGTGCGGATGGCGCGAGCATGGGTATCCATTGACGGATGAATACCCGCACACGGTAAAATGCGTAAAGAGTTAAAGAACAAAGAGTGCATAGCATTGTCGCATATTTTAATATTGGAAATGCCATGAGTAATGTTGGTTAAAGTTGTTCAAATGGTTATGTCTTTATGATCCTGTAATCTTGTTGATACTTGCTGAGTCCTATGGCTCACCCTTGCTTTGTTTTGATTTAGGTACTTCTGGCAAAGACGTCATGCATGGGCGGGAGTAGATGATTGGAAAGCACGCACCACTTCACAACAATAATGCAATTGTTATTTTAGCATCACATAAGAATAAATAGATCACGAGAAATACCCATAGTTATTTTATGATTATGAATGACGAAATAAGTTATGGATGTGAGAATGGTGTTATTTAATTACCTTCATATGATTATCCCTTATGCATGAGTGTAATGGTTTATGAAATTCTTGTTAAATGTTATGTTCACTTGTTAGAAAATTGTTTTTCCTAGATTACAAGAGAAACTCTGTCAAAAATTTGTAAATTCGCTCTAGTTGTATTTAGTTTTGGTAGCACTCCAGGCTCGTTCTGAGTTGGGGTGTTACAGTTGGTATCGAGCGGTGTGAGGTCGCGGGCATCGAAATATTAATTTTGACACACTAAGCCTGATGAGGTGGGATTGGGTTTTCTTTTGCATTGCACTACGCTATTGTCATTGTATGATTATTCTTGAAGGTTTGATACTAGTTATTCTTATGCTTATTGTGGTTAGTTTTATTGTGGTGTTCTTAGATGGCAAGAGGCAGAGGTCGTGGTCGTGGCGGCAGGTGTGCGGCGAGGCGTGCAATGCCCCGCCGAGTTGAGTGTGAGTGGTGAAGCAAGTCCTGCGAGGTCAGAGGAAGAAGTTGCTTCAGTAGCCCTCGGGGATCAAGCTCCTCCAGTTGTTCCGGTTGACGTCCCATTGGTGGCCCCCGCGGTGGTACCCGCGGCAGTTACTATGGGATTGCATCAGTGGAACGCCCTGCGCCTTGATACCTTTGATGGATTGGGCACTCCAGTGGATGCGGCCAACTGGCTGCGTCACATGGAGAGGCACTTTGGTGCTTTGGGGATGTCGTGCGAGATGAGGGCACGGTTGTGGCATTTCGGCAAGGGCAGCGGACATCCGGTGGGAGGAGTCTTGGCAGCTAGGGCTCACGCTCATGGCCCTGTTACATGGGAGTTGTTTGTGGAACAGTTTAGGAGGAGGTTTTATCCAGCATCGTTTGTGGAGAGGATGGAAGTCTCACTGCAGAGCTACAAGCAGGGTAAGATGACGGTGTCGGAATATGAAGCAGGTTTTAACAATCTGATCCGCTTTGTGCAGCGGTGGCTCTGAGATGAGGCGAGAAAAGGCTAAGAGGTTTCGCAGGGGCTCAGCGGGAGTTCCGTCAGTCTTGGGAGCGCTAGAATTGCGTGACTTTAGCTCCCGGTAGAGCAAGCCGGGGCATGGAGCTAGAGATGCGGCTTGGGAGGACCTACCAGCACAGGAGGTACCATGGTCGGTGGGGCTAGTGGCACGAGAAGAAGAATTTTGGAGGAGGTAGTGGGTCATTTCGAGCCGGTTCCAAGAAGTTCAAAGGCCGCAGAATTCCTTCAAGTCCAGAACCACAAGGCCACGATCATCTTTTACTTCAGTCGTGATGAGTGGGCCTAGGTTGTGCCCAGCCTGCGGGGTATGAAATGTTTCAAGTGTGGCAATGAGCATCGGGCGTCGAGTGTTCTTGGTCAGATCTTGTCGCCACCGTGGTCGGGAGGGCCACAAGGCATTGGTCTGTCGGCGGAATCCCGCCAAGATTATTAAATGGGAACCAGCCGACATCGGCACGAGCAGCGGCGTCTTCGCGAGGTTGATTCGGATGTTAGCACCACACCTATTCGGTCTTGGGTCACCTCACCTATCTTGACATCACGGAGGATGCCACCGCCGGTACTTTTGGCCACCGGTGCCAAAGCACCGTTTCTGTTCCGGTGCCTTGGCACCCTCTGCGATTGCCGCACCTCCTTTTGTGGTGCGGAGTTCCTACCGCACCGCAGCAGATGGCAGATTTCCTATGCCATGCCGACGGCAGAGTCGGCAGTCGTCCGATGTGGTGACAGTGCGCTCTTAGTGGACTCGGTGGAGGCTTATGTTCTTTTGATTCAGAGCTACTTTCTCTTTTGTATCATTAGAGTTTGCTAGTCGGGCCAATTTGAGTATGCGATCTTTATCTCGATCGATTGTAGTTAATTCTCTGGTGGAATTCTTGCTAGCTCCACATCGATCGGGTTGTGTGATCTCATTGGATGGGGAAGATTTCATTGCTAATTTAATGGTCCTGAAAATGGAGCCATTTGATGTTATTTTGGGTATGGGTGGTTACATAGCTATCGAGCGATTATTTCGTGCTTTTGGAAGACAAGAACTCTTCAAGCACCTTCGGGCTTGAGGTAGTTTTCGAGTAGTGCCCCTCTTTTACTCTCTGTGTGTTGGCTAGCTTGTATCCACGGTAGCCAGTCGTGAAGAGTGGGTTTCTTTTGTCACTAATGGGAAGCCAAGTTCCTCCTTGACTGCGAGAATTAGTTCCGTGGTTCGAGAGTTCTTAGATGTTTTTCAGCAGAGTTGCGGGGATGCCCCTCCTCGCCCCGTGGAGTTTGGATTGATTTGATACGGGTGCTCAACCGGTTTCCATGACCCGTATCGCTGGCGCGTCCTTTCGGGAAGAATTAAAGAAACAGTTGGATGATCTAAAAGCGAAAGATCTTATTCGACCTAGTGTGTCACCATGGGGAGCTCGGTATTGTTTACCAAGAAGAAAGATGGTAGTTGGCGCATGTGTATTGATTACGTGCACTCAACCGGTGACCATCAAGAATAAATATCCTTTGCCTCGCATTGAAGATTTATTTGATCGGTTGAGAGGGGCAAAGGTGTTTTCAAAGATAGACCTTGATCGGGCTATAACCGGATCCTCGTCCGAAAGGAAGATATTGAGAAAACGGCGTTCTCTACAAGGTGCGGGCACTTTGAATTCAAAGTTATGTCATTTGGACTAACGAATGCCCCTGCTGTTTTTATGGAAACTATGAGCAGATATCTTGCATGAGTATCCGGATGATTTTGTCGTAGTTTTTATTGATGATATTTTGATCTATTCAAAGACGAAGATGAGCATGAGCGTCATCGAGGTTGGTGTTGAAACACTAAGAGAAAATAGGTTCTATGCCAAGTTCAAAAGTGTGAATTCGGATGTCCAAGTGGGGTTCCTCGGGCATATTATAAATGATAAAGGAATATCGATCGATCCAGGAAAATTTCCACGATGGTTGAATGGGCAAGACCGACCAACGTCAAGGAAGTGAGAAGTTTTACGGTATGGCGAGGCTATTACCGGCGTTTTGTGCAAGATTTCTCCATTATTGCAAAGCCGTTGTCGTGCTCACTCGAGAAAGATGTGAAGTTTTTGTGGGACGATGATTGTGGCGCAGATTTCGGACTTTGAAGGAAAAGTTGGTGATTGCTCCGGTTCTTACTATTCCGAGCACGGAAGCGATTCACGAGTGTACTCGATGCATCTCGAGTTGGTTTGGGTTGTGTGCTCATGCGGGACGGGAAGGTTCGGCTTATGCATCTAGGCATTTGAAGAAGCATGAGCGAATTATCCAACTCATGATTTAGAATTGGGTGCAGAGTGTTCGCTTTGAAGCTTTGGAGGCATTATCTTTATGGCGAATCTTGTGATATCTTTACGATCACAAGAGTCTTAAGTACATTTTACGAGAGGATTTGAATCTAAGGCGAAGATGGTTAGAGCGATAAAGATTATGATCTCACGATTGATATCATCTGGCAAAGCTAACGTGGTGGCAGATGCTCTTAGTCGCAAGGCGACACCGCTACTGGATTGTCTTATTGCGGATTTTGACCGTATGGAGATATCGTATTGCTATGTAGGGACTGCTCATGTCGAGACACACTGATTTTGGGGTCGACCATTCCACAAATGAAAGTACAAGAAGCGCGACAAAATGACCCATTTTCTTGAGGGTCGAAGCGTTGGACACAGGAAAAGAAGGAATTTCAGTTTGGATGGGTTTGGAGCATTGCGATTCAAAGGACGATTATGTGTGCCACAGAAAGCAGGAGTTAAGGATGACATTTTAAAGGAGGCACATCGCACTCCGTATACTGTTCATCCAGGAGAGACGAAGATGTACCGTGATTTGAAGCAGAATTTCTGGTGGAAAAGAATGAAGGTGGATATTGCCAATTATGTAGCTTCTTGTGGTGTTTGTCAGCAGGTGAAGGCTGAACATAAACGTCCTGGGGGGTTATTGCAGCCTTTGGAAGTACCCCAATGGCCATGGGATGATATTTCTATGGATTTTGTTGTTGCGTTGCCTCGTTCACCGCGAGGCAAGGATGCGATTTGGGTTATAGTGGACCGGTTCAGCAAGTCGCACATTTTATTCTGTCGTCTTCGACGAACTCGGCTAGTGATTTGGCCCTATCTATGTGCGTGAGATTGTGAGATTGCATGGAGTGCCAAAACCATCATTTCGATGTGGATGCTAAGTTTGTATCCAAGTTTTGGGAGAGTTTGCAGAATGCTTTGGGTACACAACTCCGTTTGAGTACCGCTTTTCATCCTCGCAGATGGACAAGCAGAGCGCACTATTCGGACCTTGGAGGATATGTTGAGAACCCGTGTCCTATCTTGGAAGGGTAGCTGGAAGATCGGTTGCCTTTGGTAGAATTTGCTTATAATAATGATTATCACTCCGGCATAAAGGCCGCTCCGTTTGAGGTTTTGTATGGACGAAAGTGTAGATCACCCCTTTCTTTGGGAGTCAGGTGAGAAGGCGATTTGGGCCTGGATTGGGTACAAAAGACGGTGGAACAGTAGCCTTAGTGAGGCAATTTATTGGCACTCAAAGGCATGAAGAGCTATGCGATGTAAGGAGAAGAGACTTAGAATTTGAAGTGGGTGACCAGTACTCTTGAGGTGTCTCCACAAAAGGAGTAGTGAGATTTGGTACCAAAGGAAGCTTAGCCCGAGGTACATTGGCCCATTCGCGATCTGCCCGGATTGGGAAGTTGGCATACCGCTGGACCTCCGAGTCCATGAGGGTGTGCACAACGTGTTTCATGTATCCATGTTGAGGAAGTACTTGCGAGATCCGAACATCATATTTCATTGGAACCTTTAACCATTGAACAAGATCCGTCCTTCGAGTCCAAGCCGGTAAGAATATTGGAAAAGTCAGAGAAGGCACTAAGGAACAAGACCTTGAAGTATGTTAAGGTACTTTGGTCACAGCGATGCTGAGCGGAAGCTACGTGGGAATTGGAATCTCGCATGCGCGAGATTTATCCGAATTATTCACTTGGTGTGTATCCATTGTATGTTAAGTGTTCACCCTCGGTTTCTCTTGTGCTCGTAGACGTTTAGAATTCGGGGTCGAATTCTATTTAAGGGGGGGAGACTGTAATATCCCGGAAAGATTTTGTCAGTGTTGTTGAGAGCGGGTTGATAATCATGATAGTGACTGTAGTTTTTGCTAAAACCAGGTTTTGAGGGGGAAAACGAAACTTTCGGCAGCTTGGGCTGGGCCAAGGCCCGAGAGGGTGGCCGGCCAGGGGGCTCCTCCCCAAACCCTAGCCGACCAAACCCCCCTCTCTCCTCCCTAGCAGCCGCCCCTCCTCCCTAGCAGCCGCCCCTCTCCTCCCTAGCACCGCCCCTCCTCTCCTACCTTGCGGCCAACCCTTCCCTTCCCCCTCCTTGCAGCCTCACCTCCCCACCTCCTTGCACCCTCCTTGATCCCCATTGTTGCTGGCCAAGAGCAAGAAAGAAAAGCCTTGGGTGGCGGCCAAGAGGAAGAGAAAAGAAGGGAAGAAAAGGAGAGAAAGGGAGAAGGAAGAGAAGAAAGGGAGAAGGGAAGAAGGATCCATAACCGGGAACTCGTGGTGATCTTCATCGCGCTGCGTACCTTCGTCGTTCGGCAAGGGTAACCCGTGGTTCTTTGTTTTGGGTCGTTTTCTTGTTGTCCAATTTTCGGATGACAGTAGATCGGTGTTCTGCAGTAGCATATATTGTCGTTTTTGGTTAAGGTAAAGGCAGATTTGGGTCTGGGCATCTCCTAGAAAGTTGTGGGTATCGTAGTTATCTTTCATTGCCGACAAGAATCAGGTCATTGGGACTTCGATAGCCAAAGTTATGATTTTTTTAGTGCTATGATGTTTCTGTGGGTAACAGATTTGACAGTGTCGGTTTAACCCGATTTAAACTCGCTGTTAGAGGAGTTTCCAGAGGGTCTCACCATAACGAAAAATGAAGCTAATCCTCTTAGATTTCAGGAAAACTAAAGATCACTGAATTTGGATGAACGTAGAAAGTTATGCTATTTTCTTTATTTCTGTCCAGAAACTGAATGCTGTTGAGCTGCTCTGACTAAAGGGATTGGTAGGGGTAGAAGATGGCCGAATCAGAGGGTCACCCCAACTAGGTTTATTTAGGCAACTTAATTACCTTTTCAGAAAGTCTAAGATCATCTCATTTGGACCCCTTAGCAGAAAGTTATGAATTTTTGAAGTATGCTGTTTGCAGTGACCTATCGCTAGAAATTAGAAAAGTTGAAAATGTTAAAAGTTAGCGATTTCGAATGTGATGTTATGTATGGTTTTGGTCCAGTAAGCAAGTCTTAGTTTGGGGTTTTATTCTTGTCCAGTGGCAGCGAGGTCCCAAGGGCAGCACCTACTTCGCGTCCCGTTCTCACACGGTTGAGGCAAGTATTCGGGTTAAAATGGAAATTCTTGTTGCATGTCATGATTGAGTTGTGTAATGTTCATTGTTGTCATGTGAAAGTGATGTTGAGATGGCCTAGTGGTGTTGATGCTTGCATGTTATGACCGCTGATTATTCATAATGCTACATTTTCATGACTAAGGTATATGTTGAATTCTATTGAATGAGAAGAAATAGATGTTATATTCATGCATATTCGAGCATCTTGAAACTTGGTCATGAGGTGACCAAGTGATTGATTGAGGTCCTGTCGGTCAATGACAGGCTTGAGGTCCCACATTTATGAAATGTGGGCAATATGTCTGAGGTCCCGACATTTTGATGACGGCAAAGGTCCCTATACAAGTGGTTGTATAGGCTCTTGGTCCCTGTGCGGATGCGCGAGCATGGGTATCCATTGACGGATGAATACCCGCATTACGGTAAAATGCGTAAAGAGTTAAAGAACAAAGAGTGCATAGCATTGTCGACATATTTTTAATATTGGAAATGCCATGAGTAATGTTAGTTAAAGTTGTTCAAATGGTTATGTCTTTATGATCCTGTAATCTTGTTGATACTTGCTGAGTCCTATGGCTCACCCTTGCTTTGTTTTGATTTAGGTACTTACGGCAAAGACGTCATGCATGGGCGGAGTAGATGATTGGAAAGCACGCACCACTTCACAACAATAATGCAATTGTTATTTTAGCATCACATAAGAATAAATAGATCTGAGAAATACCCATAGTTATTTTATGATTATGAATGACGAAATAAGTTATGGATGTGAGAATGGTGTTATTTAATTACCTTCATATGATTATCCCTTATGCATGAGTGTAATGGTTTATGAAATTATGTTAAATGTTATGTTCACTTGTTAGAAAATTGTTTTTCCTAGATTACAAGAGAAACTCATCGAAAATTTGTAAATTCGCTCTAGTTGTATTTAGTTTTGGTGGCACTCGTGCTCGTTCGAGTTGGGGTGTTACATTCACCACCGCCGAGGCCTTGACTGACTCCACGTCCTCCGCAGCCGTGACTCGATCCACGCGCTGCGACCAAAGCAGGTGTTCCCGCAACCCCGCGGCCGACGTCACCTGCTTCTACTGCCACAACAAGGGCCACTACGCGAGTAGTTGTCCTAAGAAGACTGGAGCGGCCCCTCGTCCTAATGGAGGACGCGGGCAAGGGAGTGGTCACCCACCTGACCAGAAGACCCCGGGCTTGGGGAGCGGCCGAGTCAACCACATCTCGGCTGAGGAGGCACAGGAGGCGCCCGACGTGGTGTTGGGTACGCTCCTTGTTAATTTGCATCCTGCTACAGTTTTATTTGACTCTGGGGCCTCGCATTCTTTTATTTCGAGGTCGTTTGCTGTTGATTGTGGACTTCACGGTGTTCCTTTGAGGGTTCCACTGCTCATTCGCTCTCCGGGTTCGGAGATGAGAGCTGACCGAGTATGCCGGGGCGTTCCTATCCACATTGAAGGAGTGGGATTCTTGGCGGATCTTATCCTGCTCGACTCGGCGCGCTTGGATGTGATTCTTGGCATGGATTGGTTGTCCCAACACTTGGGGCAAATCGATTGTGCCAGGAAGATTGTCTACCTCACCAGCCCTTCAGGTGAACAGGTTGGGTTTTCGCCGCAGTTGCGAGAACCCCATCTTTATGCCCTTGAAGCAAAGCCAGCATTGGAGATTCACGACGTCCCCACTGTGTGCGACTTCACGGATGTCTTTCCTGAAGACTTGCCCGGGATGCCTCCTGTTCGAGATCTGGAGTTTGTGATCGAGTTCTTGCCGCACGCCCCTATTTCTAAGAGGTCAGACGCATGCCTCCTAATGAGTTGGAGGAGTGAAGAAGCAACCGGGTGAGCTGCAAGAGAAGGGTTTTATCCGTCCTAGCTCATCCCCTTGGGGTTGTCGATTATCTTTGTGAAGAAGAAGGACAAGACCTTGCGCATGTGTGTTGATTACCGTCCGCTTAATGAGGTGACGGTAAAGAACAAGTATCCTTTGCCCGTATTGATGATCTTTTCGATCAGTTGGCCGAGCACGAGTCTTCTCCAAGATTGACTTGAGACGGGCTATCATCAAGTCGAGGATCGGCCGAGGATATTCCTAAGACGGCCTTTGCTAGTCGTTATGGCCTTTACGAGTACACCGTCATGTCTTTTGGTTTGACTAATGCTCTGCTTTATTCATGAACCTAATGAACTCGTATTCATGGAGTATTTGGATAGGTTTGTGGTAGTATTCATCGATGATATCCTTATCTACTCCAAGAGTGAAGAAGAGCATCGAGCATCTTCACTTGTGTTGGGCAAGTCGCGCGAACACCACCGTATGCCAAATTCAGCAAGTGCGAGTTCGTTGAAGGAAGTGGCATTCTTGGGCCATGTTCTTTCGCAGGAGGTGTGGTGTGGATCCTAGCAAGGTCGGTGATGTGCTATCTTGGGTCAGCCAAGTCGATCGCCGATGTGCGGAGTTTTCTGGTTTGGTGGCTACTATCGCCGCTTTATCGAGAATTTCTCCAAGATTGCGGCGTATGACCGAATTGCTCAAGAAAGACAAGAAGTTTGTGTGGTCCACTGCTTGTGATGTGAGTTTTCAAGAACTCAAGAATCGGTTGACCTCAGCCCCAGTGCTTGTTCTCCCCGATATTCACAAGAGTTTTGATATCTATTGTGATGCTTCTCGTCAGGGTCTTGGTTGTGTTCTTATGCAGGAGGGCAAGGTTGTGGCCTATGCATCGCGGTAGTTGAGGCCTCATGAACTCAACTATCCTACTCATGACTTGGAGTTGGCTGCGGTGATCCATGCACTCAAGATTTGGCGGCATTATCTAATTGGTAACTGTTGTGAGGTGTATTCTGACCACAAGAGCTTGAAGTATTTGTTCACCCAGCCAGATCTGAACCTCAGGCAAAGAAGATGGTTGGAATTGATCAAGGACTATGACATGGGCATTCAGTATCATCCGGGCAAGGCCAATGTTGTGGCAGATGCACTCAGTCGGAAGGTGTATTGCAACATGTTGATGCTCCAAGAGCAAAGACCTACCCTCATTTCGAAATTCCAGCGCCTCAATTTGGGTTTGATCGAGCACGGTTCTCTTGCTACATTGGTTGTGCAACCAACCTTGGTGGACCAAATCAAGGCGCACAATGAGATGATGTTGGTGTGAGCCAAATCAGCGAACATCAAGGATGGGATAGCCAAGTGCTTTTGGAGGGCGAGCATGGCGTTGTGTGGTTTGCGCAGCGTCTTGTGGTTCCTAAGGTCATGGAATTGCGAATTTGATTCTCCGCGAAGCCCATGATTCTCCTTTGTCTATTCACCCGGGGCTACCAAGATGTATCGGGATCTTCGCCGAGATTCGTGGACCCGAATGAAGCGCGAGATTGCGGTGTTCGCGTCGAGTGCGGCGTGTCTTTGTCGTGTGAAGGCCGAGCATCGGCATCCAGCAGGTCTTTTTCAGCCTTTGCCAGTGCCAGAATGGAAGTGGGATTCCGTTGGCATGGACTTCATCACCGGTTTACCCCGCTCGTCCAAAGGGAATGATGCTATTTGGGTCGTGATCGGCGAGGTTGACTAAAGTGGCACATTTCCTTCTGTCAAGACTAAGCCGTGTGGGACCTTTGGCGAACTTTATGTCTCGAGGATTGTGAGTCTTCACGGTGTGCCGAAGGCGATTATTTCTGATCGTGGTGCACTTTTCACCTCGCGGTTTTGGCATAGTCTGCAAGAGGCTATGGGGACCCGCCTTCATTTCAGTCTGACCTTTCATCCTCGGGATCGATGGCCGACGGAGCGAGTCAACCAAGTGTTGGAAGTTATGCTCCGTGCTTGTGTTCTTTCCTATGGGAAGAAGTGGGAGAAGTGCCTACCATTTGCTGAGTTCTCCTACAACAACGATTTTCGAGCCGATCTTGGCATGGCACCATTTGAGGCTTTGTATGGGAGAAGATGCAGACCCCATTGAACTAGTCGAGAGGCGGTGGCGGCGATTTTCGGCCCGATTCGATCAATGAGGCCGAAAGTCAAGTTCGATTGATCCGCGAGCATCTGCGCACGCCCGATCCGCATAAAAGAGCTATGCGGATCGTCGTCGCCGTGAGTTGAGCTTTGAGCCCAATGACTTTGTGTATCTCAAAGTCTCACCCTTAAAGGGCCATCGGCGTTTTGGCATCAAGGGCAAGTTGGCCTCGATATGTTGGGCCTTACCGTATCGTCGAGAGAGTTGGAGCGATTGCATACAGATTGGAGCTACCGGTGCACTTGAGGGTGTGCATGATGTGTTCCATGTTTCACACTGAAGAAGTGCCTCCGTGTCCCAACCGAGGAAACTCCGTTGGAAACTCGATGTGCGGGAGAATTTGACCTACCGCGGCGTCTGTTCGCATTCTTGACGAATCGAACGGAGAACAAGGAACCGTGTCATCAAGTTCCTTAAGGTTGATGGTCAAACCATTATGAAGATGAGGCAACTTGGGAGCGAGAAGATCGCCCGTGCAGATTTTCCTTCTTTCTTCTCCGAGTAAATGGAATCTCGGTCGAGATTCTTGTAAGGGGAGAGTTGTAACATCCCAATTTTGGGCTTGTGTTTCAAATGTAAGAAAATGAGTAGAAATTAAAACTTTTTCTTACATCATGTGTTTCTGTTTGTATTGGACAAGTATTGTACAAGACTTATGGAAATGCAAAGTCACAAGTCTTTTGATCCAAATCTTGTTCCTTCAAAACAATCTGTCAAACCTTTTGATCATCCTCTGGAGATATTTTTCCTAAGTTCTTGGGATGGTATGTGACCCTCTGAAAAATTTCACAATTTTTTTAGAAATTGTTTGAATATTTTAGAGGCGATCAAACTGTTTGACTCTCAGTCAAACCTAAAACCAGTACCTTGTAGAATTTTGGAGAAAAATACAATGCATAAAAACCTCTGCAAATTTTACACAAGGTCAATGTCTCAGTCAGCAAGCTCCTGTAAAAATTTCAGAATTTTTGGAGTTATTTTGCTACCCCAAATAAATCCTCAAAAGTCTCAGCATATTTAAAACCTAAAACCTGGTTCATTGTTCCTTGGGTTCGAGTCGGGCTCGAGTCCGAGCCACTTGACTCGGTCGAACCACCTAGCTGCACCGAGCCGCATTTTAAAACGTGCGTGCGATATCAGCCGTTGGATTCAAATCGCTCGGCCCACGTTCGTGTGAGCATTCGGACCCTCGGTTGCATTAACCAATTGGGACCGTTGGATCTCAATCCAACCGTCGCATTTCCGTAGCAATCGGTGTCGGCGGGCTCTTTTAAATCGCAGCCGTCCATCTAAAATCCAACGATCGTGGTTGCTTTCTCTGTTCTTCTTCCTCCTCTGTCCCACGCGCGCGACAATGGCGAGAAAGAGAGAGCGCGGGCGGCTTTGATGTGTCACCTAAGTTTGCTTTCGTCAACGCGTCTCTGCGGGGCATTTAATGCGCACAGGCTTTCTCCTCCATTGTCACCGTGCTCACTTGCTCCCATCATTTCTTGGTCCATGACCGTAGCATGAACCGAGCCCACCATGGACTCGGGTTCTTGCTCAAACCCTAATCCTTTCCTATATATTGCCCCTTAGCTCCTCCTGGTGTTCCTTTACACCACACCTAGCTCCTCTCTGTGTTTGAGCTCAAAACTATCTCAAACCTTCAATCCACCATTGTTGACCCGAGGGCTCCAATGGCGGCCTTGGTGTCCAGTGGTTCATCTTCAACCTTTCTTGCACCCTTTTGAACTCCTCAACCTCCTTTATATTTCCCCTAACTTGATTTTGGGTTGCATTCGCAGGAATCACTCAATTTTAAGTTTGGAGATCTTCGGTTGGTTTCACCTCCTTTCTTCTCCAGCTCCGGTAAGTGGTTCTTTTTGCAATTATTTGCTTTTGGAGCCTCTTTGAGCTATAATGAAGTTGTGGTGATGATTTGGTTCCACTCATTTTGCTCAGAACCTCATCTTCCACTTCATCTTCTTCGGCCCCGGTGGACTTCATCGTGTTCAAGTCTTCCCCGGCCATCTTTGGAGCTCCTCTCGGTTAAGGTAGCTTCTATATAGTCCCTAGAAGTCATGGCACTCGCTTCCTTGGACCGCAGCGGAGCATCTTGCTATTTTCGTGTTTTGCCGTGTCGGCCTCCTTCTTTGTTTTCCAGCTCGCTGGCGTTCCAGACCTCCACCGCCGGCGAGGTCATCACTGTTGGGTCCGCAACACTATTGCAAACCCATTTTGATAGTTTGTGGCGCCGCGGACCGAGTCGCCGGCGACAAGCCGTGAAAGCCACTCGGGTTTTGTCAGTTGAGAAGCTCCCATTTTCGTCAGATTATTAGAGCACAGTAATTGCCTAATCATTGTTAATCATTGGATGTCATTAATGTGTCTTAATCTGGCCTAATGTCTCACTGACTTGTGGGCCCAAACCCCCTGTAATCATCACTAGCGTTAACCAATTGCTTTCGGACATCATTAATGCTAATGATTGTCATTAAATCCCTGTTTTAGCATTATCGTGTCTGAGATTGTCTTTTGGGTCACTGACGTGTGGGCCCGTAGGCCTTAAACCTCAGTCTCGGGGTCATTAGGCCTAATTCTCGAGTTCATTAAATGTTAATCATTGTTAGTATTTAATTGGTCCTAAACTGCCCCCTTGTGCCACTGCCAGGTGGGCCCTCTGTCCCTAAATCACCACTGTTCAAAATCATTAGGGCACATTGATTGCTAATCATCATTAATCATTGGTCATTAGTAATTAATTAGCGCCTAAAACCTCCTTTAAGTCATCGCCGGTGGGTCGCGCGCGCAGTGCACGTGTGTTAAATCTCGCATGTGTGACTCTCAGTCACTGACATGCGGCCCCACGTGTCAGCACTCCTGATTGCACTTCGATCTTGGACCACCGTCCATTTTGCGATCTGCGGCCTAGATTTTGTATGCGTTCGGACCCTCCGGTTCCCCTCATCATTCTTGGCCGTCCATCACTTGATCTGCGGCCCTGATCGTGCGTGCAATCGGACCTTCCGACTGGAGGCGTGATCGGAGCCGTTCATCCTTAGATCTGCGGTCGTGGATCGTCGAGGCAACCGCACCGTCCGGTTGCATCCTTCCTCGTGAGCCGTTGGATCTTGATCCAACGGTGGGCTCCTGTTATGAATCGCGCGCGTGCGCTGTTCTCCGTGCGTGTGGCTCGTTGGATATTGCATCAACGGCCCACGAGCGTCCACGTCGTTTATTTTCGGTTGGGTTGGTTTTTATTTCTGTAAGTATTTATTTATCAACTGAAAATTGTATCAAAACTTTAGAAATTCATAACTAATTCAAGATAAATCCTTTTTACATGAAACCAACCGCAATAAATTTGTATTTCACTAAAGTTTAATATAAAAATGCTTTTAGCTATGCTTCAGTAGTAGAAAATTCTGTAATCTTTAATAGCTTGTTTTTCGCTATTTTTATATATTCCGTAATTGTATTAAAACTTGGAAAATGCATATCTTTTCTCGTATATACGCTAATTGAATGATTTTAACTTTGATAAATTTGTTATTAACTAAACTTTAATCTAAAAACGGTGGTAGGCCTAAATCAGCAGACTAAAAATATGTTAATAGATTTAACCTTATTAGTAGCAATTAAAAATTCATTTAATGATGTAATAGACACCAGTAATTCTCGAAATCCTAAAAATAGAAATTTGATGTTAGAAATCCCTCTGTTATCATACTATAATGTGAAATGGGTTTTGCACATGTTTATATTCTCGAAAGTGCATTATGCTAGTTTTGCATCCTAGAAAAATCATAACTAAATCATTTTAACTCCAATTAAGATGAAACCACTTGTATTAGCCTTAAAATGTCAGTAGCAACCTATCATAAAATTTTCAAGTCCAAAACCTCTAGAAAATATTTTTGCTCTGATTACCTTATTATGGTAGAAAATGGGTTTTTAGGTAATATCTTTTGCACCACAAATCCAAATTAGGTTTTTCCAGTTTCTATGTCTAGGTATATTCGTATTCTACCTTATGTATAAATTTCGTCGCATTTGGATAATTTTTGCTTGCTCGTTTGTTTAAGTGTGGCTCGTCTTATTGGTTGTTCTTGGTTCTTTTGCCTTCGCTTAGGGTTCGACATTTGCGGTAACCCGAGAACGACCCTCCACAACAGTTTGAGCAACAAAGAAGAAGGCAAGCGGTTTGATCATGTTAATCCCAGTATTTTAAGTATTTATGTTGATTACAACTTCTATGTATGCATTGCTACTTTGTGTTAATAGTTGGCCTAGTAGATGCATTTCCTTAGCAAATGATTATCCTCTACTACCATGAGCCTAGGTTACTTGCTGTGATTTAGAGTTCATGGATGGGCTCTTGTCACTTAGTAGTTGTGAATTAATTGCTTAGCCATGCTTAGTTTCCGGTAGAAACGGGCGGTTATCGACTTGTCGATAACCTTGATCACATAAAACTTATTATGGATTATGATTTCCACCTTGTGCCATGTCTACTTATGAAAACTAAAACTGAAAACAAAATGATTTAGACTTGGGCACAATGGTATGATGGTGTGATTTTTGGGTGTGACTGGAATGGTGCCCGGATCAACAAGGACCGAACATCTTGTTACACTAAACCAAGAAATTTAGCGTGCTAACCACATTAGAGGTTATGGGACCTCTCTTGACTTAGTACTTTGGCGTGTATTGGCTCCGAGTCGCAGGGAGTCGCGGGAGGGATGGTGTTGGGAGCATTGTAGTGTCCGAAAGACTTCACCGTGATGGGATTTGTTGTCTTTCGCTTGCAATGTAAGCATATGGGTTTATATCCATATGAGCGGCTCGTAGTTAATACACAAGATTGGAAATGTCTCAGAGGACTTAGCCGTGCGGCATACCTTGGTAGTGTGCTTTGTGGCTTGAAGGCGATCTCAAGTGTGGGTACATTGGTACACCTGCAGGTTAAAACTATTCGAATAGCCTCGTCCTAGGTTATGGACACGCTTGGCAAGGTCTTTCAAGAGTTAGACTACAACCTTTTAAATTAAAACTTGATGGGTGATACGAATCGGGATTAGTGCTATGTTGTGGTGGCTATTGGGATAGTCGCTTGTGTGGTTACTTGTATGTATCTTTACTTATCTGTTACTTTGATAACAAAACAGATTTGCAAACTTGCTTTTAAAATGTATTACATTATTGCAAATAAAGTTGGCTTCATGCAAAATGAGACATACAACCTCCACCTAAATAAGCTTGCATGTAGTTTATGAATAGGTTCGCTATTCCACACGTCGATCTTGCGGGTACAAAGACAATCTTTGTACTCGGTTACTACGCTTAATTGTTTTGTTGCAGAGGAAGAAGGTAAGCTGAGGCCTCACTTTTGTGAGTGTGTTGTGGTAGTTATGGGCGACTAGCTTAGCGGCCGGTCGGTTGCCTTGTGGGTGTATGGCTAACTGGTCGACTTTTGTTCTAGCCATCTTATGGCGCTTTTGCTTCATTGTCATTCTTGTATATTGTTCTATTTGGCTGGTCGGCTCTCTTTTGTAATAACTTTACTTTATGTATGTCGTTGTTGAACTTAGTGATGTATGTGTATGGAATTGATGTGTAATTTTGTGATGATGTGCATATGCTGCAATTCTGGGAAGCATATGTCCATCGAGGCTTAGAATGTTTAATTAGTAATGCCAGAACCATTTGGAGGTTAAGTGTTACTAGTTAAATATTCCGGGTCCTCACAAGCCTTCCATTGGCCCTAGCATCACAAACAAAATACACCATGCCTCGATGGACATGTGCTTCCCAGAAATGCAGCACACATACATCTTTACAAAAGCATGCATCAAGTTCATACATTATAATACAACAAGTCTAGCAAAAGACATACATAATATAAAGTTATTACAAAAGAGCCGACCGGCAAAATGACATAAGTATCAATAACAGCGGAAGCAAATGGTGCCATAAGATGGCTTTAACCAAAAGATGACCGGTTAGCCATAACCCACAAGGCAAACCGACCGGCCTGCCAACCTAGTCGTCCATACCGCAGCAAAACTCACCAAAGTTGATCCCTTGGGGATCAACCTTCTCTGCAACAAATAAGCAAAGCAAATGAGTACAAAGAATGTACTCGTAAGACTTACGGGTAACAAACCTAGTTAGTACTGCATGCAGGCTTTAATCAAAGGTTTATTTTCAATAAGTAAAAGTTTGAAGGCAATTTTGACAATCTGAATTTTATTTGCATAAATAACAGCGAGACAATAATGTAATAACATAACAATAACCTGGAGACGACTAACCCAATAGCCATCACAACAATAGCACGAATTACCCATTCGTACCACCCATGTCAAGTTTTAATTTAAAAGGTTGTAGTCTAACTCTTGAAAGACCTTGCCAAGCGTGTCCATAACCTAGGACGAGGCTATTCGAATATATCAAAATCCTGCAGGGGTGTACCAATGTACCCACACTTCAGACCACCTTTTTTGCCAAGCTATTAAGCACACTTCCTTTGGTATGCCGGCACGGCTAAGTTCTATGAGACGCTTTCCAATGGACTACGCAAATCAAGAGCCGCACGTATGGAGGTTAACCCTTAGTGATCTGCCGCCGAAATATGGATCACAAGGACCCATACGTAGAGTAAGATACACCGGCCTAGGCGGGTGTTCCCCTCCCTATAGACTTGTCCATGTTGCATATAGTTAAATATACAACCCACCACGTGACTCATTAATTAACACCCCCAAAGTACTACGTCAAGAGAGGTCACATACCCTCTAGTGTGGTCAGCACACAAAATTGCTTGGTTTAGTGTAACAAGATGTTCGGTCCTTGTTGACTCGGGCACCATTCCAGTCACACCTAAAAGCACACCTACATACCATTGTGCCAAAGTTCAAATTATTTTGTTTTTATTTTTAGTTTTCACAAATAAACATAGCACAAAGCTGAACCATAAAGTCATAATAAGTTTGTGTGATCAAAGTTATCGACTAAGTCGATAACCGCTCAATTCTACCGGTAACTAAGCATTGCTAAGCATCATATCGCAAAGACAATAAAAAAAGACCATAAATCATTCACCGGGCTCTAATTCACCAGTGAGGATAATAACCTATGGCAGTGGCAGGGGTGAATAATTTCAGGGCAACAATGCAATGGGATTAACTACCTCTAATCGACAAAATAAATCTTGACACAAAGAAGCATGCATACTTAGTTTTTGCAAACAAGATATTACACTTTAAAAGTAATAGGAGCAATATGATCAAATGATGTTACACTGCTTGCCTTGCTGGAGATTACTTTCTTGCTGCAGAGGATCACTCACGTAATCAATAATTTCTTCGGAACCTAACGCAAAAATACGATAAAATCAATAAGAACGAAGAACACCAAAAGAAACTCAAAAGCAAAAGTTATCCAAATCTCATGAAATTTACACAGCAGCAAGGGTATGATTTTAAATGAATTTAGAAACAAGAATCAAGTCATTTGGATTTAGTATGAAAAAGTTATAGCTAAAACCATTTCTTTTAGCCTGGAAATTCAACTAAATTAATTGCTGGTACTGTTTATGGCATAAATTTCTGGAATGATCTAAAGTCTGAAATTTTTATGGTAGGTAGGTTATGACATCCTAAGATCAGCAAAGTTGGGTTTACTCAATTTGTAGTTGAAATGAAATACTTATGATTTTTCTAAGTTGTAAATCTAGCACATATCACTTTCCAGAAATGAAATCATGATCAAAAGCTATTTCCTATTAAAGTATGCTAACAGAGGAATTTTACAAGCTTGAGTTTGCTCAGTTTGGAGTTATACATTAAAAGATATGCATTTTACAAAGTTTTACTTGAATTTCTGGAACATTAAATAATGGCAGAAACAAATTAATATTGTTTATAAAATTTCCTGCTACAAAAACATGTCTAAAAGTATTTTTAAATTAAACTATAGTGAAACATGAATTTAATACAGTAGGAACCATCTAAAAAGGACTTAAAACGAATTAGATATGAATTTCTAAAGTTTTAATACAATTTTCAGTTGATAATTAAAGATTTACCGAAATAAAACAAAGCTTATTAAAAAGGAATCGACGTGGACGAACGTGGGCCCTTGATTCGAAATCCAACGACCCACGCGCAGGAGAAATAGTGCACGCGCGCAATCCTAAAGAGGTTCACCGTTGGATCTAGATCCAACGGTCCACGTGGATTGGGGATGTTCGGGGACCCGAACAGCTCAATCAATATCAACCGAAGATCTTCAGATGGAGGGCTCAGGGTGTAGTGTGCGGGTGACCCGAACGGCGCATGCATCTCAGCCGCTCATCGCGAAGTGGGCGGTCCAAAGCGGTTGAGAGCTCGGGTGGTCCGAACGGCCACTCAGATCTAGACCATTGATCTAGATCTGATGGTCCCTAGTGACTTGGACGTTCGGGGACCCGAAAGTTCCCGAAAATCTGGGTCGTTGATCTCAAGATCAACGGTCCACGATGCGCGCATAAAACACGTCTGGGTTTTAAGTGCATGGAGGGGTTTTAAATGCGCAGCCCACATGTAAGCGATACAGAGGGGGATTTAGGACAGCTAATAAATGCTAAACCCAATGATTAGAGATGATTAGCATTAATTGTGTCCTAATGTTTTCGCACAGAGGGGGTTTAAGTGGGCGGGGGCCCACCTGGCAGTGGCACAAATGGTCAGCTTAAGACACATTAATTACTAACCAATGATTAGTAAGTAATGACCCCGGATTTGTCCTAATGAACCCGTGACAACGGTTTAAAGCCTACAGGCACACATGGCAGTGACACAAGAGGCATTTTCGGACAAACATTTATTGTTAAGACAGTGATTAATGATAATCATTAGAATTAATGATGTCTAAACGGAATTATTCTAGGCCAGCGGGGGTTTTAAGTGGTTGGGCCCACCTGTCAGTGGCACAGTGGACCAGCTTAAGACATATTAATTACCTCCAATTATTAATAATGATTAGAAATTAATGATGTCTTAACGATAACTCCAAGTGACGATTTCATCCGTGTGAGACCCCGGTTTATTTAGCTTGTAATACTTAGCCTTCCCTTGGCTCTAGTATCACAAACAAACAACACCGTGTCTCGATGGACATGTGCTTCCCAAAAATTGCAGCACACATACATCATACAAAAGCATGCATCAATTCCATACAGCATAATATAACAAGTCTAGCAAAAGACATACATAATAATCAGTTATTACAGAACAGCCAACCAGCCAAATAACAAGTATGAAGTATCAGTGGAAGCAAAAGGTGCCATAAGATGGTTTTAAACCAAAATATGACCGGTTAGCCACATAACACCACAGGGCAACCGACCGGGCCGCCAAGCTAATCGCCCCACACACTGCCACAGCACAACTCATAAAAGTAAGGCCCTTCGGGCTCACCTTCTTCCTCTGCACACAACAAGCAATGCAGGTGAGTACAATAATGTACTCGCAAGACTTACGAGTAACAAACCTATACATAGTTACATGAAAGCTGTATCAAAGGAATGTTGGTTATATGGTTATTTGGACGCATAAGGCAAGTTTCATTTGCAATAATATAATATATTGAAAGCAATTTAACAAATCAGCTTTTAAGCATTGAAATAACAGAGAGTAACAATAATTATCAAGTAACCACCTAGAAGTGACTAACCCAATAGCCACCACACATAGCATGAATCCCTGATTCATACCACTCATCAAGTTTTAATTTAAAATGTTGTAGTCTAACTCCTGAAAATCTTACCCAAGCGTGTCCATAACCTAGGACGAGGCTATTCGAATAGTTTTAAACCCTGCAGGGGTGTACTAATGTACCCACACTTCAGACCGCCTTTAAGCCACATGATTTAGCACACTTCCAAAGGTATGCCAGCACGACTAAGTCCTACGAGACATTTCCAATATTGTGAATCAACTACGAACCGCTCGTATGGATAGAAATCCATACGCTTACATTGTAAAGCCAAAAAGATAACTACCCCTCGAGGTAAAGCTCTTTGGACAACTACAATGCCCCCCCCACACCACCAACTCATCTTACCACAACACAAACACACACACGCCCTCCTACGACTCGTAGCTAACACACGCCAAAATACTAAGTCAAGAGAGGTCCCATTTCCTCTAGTGTGGTTAGCACGCACAAAATGCCAGGATAACAGGTACTCACAAGATGTTCGGTCCTTAATTGACTCGGGCACCATTCCAATCACACCCAAAAGATCACACTATCTTACCATTGTGCCCAAGTTCAAATTGTTTTTATTTTCAGTTTTAGTTTTGCAATTTGAATATAGCATAGAGCTGAAATATAGAGATTATAATAAGTTTATGTGATCAAAGTTATCGACAAGTCGATAACCGTCCATTTCTACCGATAGCTAAGCATGGCTAAGCAACAAACTCATAAACTACTAAGTGACAAGGGTTCATCCAACGAACCCAAAATCACAGCAAGATAAACCTAGGCTCAGTAGTAGAGGATAAACATTTGCCTACTCATAATGCATCTACTAGGTGAACTATCAACAATAGTTGAAACAACATAGCAATGCATACGTAGAATTTGCAAACAATATATTAGAATTTGAAAATAGTAGGAACAACATGATCAAATGATGCTACATCTGCTTGCCTTCCTGGAGTGTAGGATCTGATGGCTGTGGCTCAGAATCAATATCGATATTATCTTCGGAACCTAACGCGAAAAGGCGATAAACCAATAAGAACGAAGAACACCAAATAACTCCAACAGTAAAAGACATCCAAATCTAATGAAATTTATACAGCAGCTAGGGGATGATTTTAGACAATTTTAGGAACAAGAATCATGCAATTTGGATTTAGTATGCAAAAGTTATAGCTAAAATACACTCTCTCAGCCTATTAATACATTAAATTAATTACTAGTACTGTTCATGATGAAAATTTCTAGAGTGATCTAAGTTCTAAAATTTTTATGATAGGTAGATTATGACATCCTAAGGTTAGCAAAGTTAAGTTTACTAAATTTGATGTTATAAATATTTACTTATGATTTTTCTAAGTTGTAAATCTAATGCTAGCCATTTTACAGAAATATAACCATGTTCAAAACCTATGCCATATTAAAGTATACTAACAGAGGAATTTATCAAAATTGATTTTGCACAAATTGGAATTATACAGAAAAAGATATGTATTTTACAAGTTTTAATTCTATTTCTGGAATATTCAAAATGGCAGAAATCAAGTTATTTATGTTTGTAAGACTTTCTATTACCGAAACTTATCTAACAGCATTTTTAGATTAAATTTCAGTTGAACATGAACTTATCCCAACTGGAATCAACTGGAAAGGAATTATAACAATTTAGTTAGGTATTTTCTAAGCTTTCCTAGAATTGCAAGAACATTAAATAATGGCAGAAATGAATTAATACAATTTATAACATTTTCTGCTGCAAAAACAAGTCTAAATGTATTTTTAAATTAAACTATAGTGAAACATGAATTTAATGCAGTTGGAAACATCTAAAAAGGATTTAAAATGAATTAGTTATGAGTTTCTAAAGTCTTAATGCAATTTTTAGTTGATCAGAAAATGTTTACTGAAATATAACCAATCTTAACAGAAATAAACGACGTGGACGCTCGTGGGCCGTTGATGCGAAATCCAACGAGCCACACGCACGGAGAACAATGCACGCGCGCGATCCTAAAAGAAGCCCACCGTTGGATCAAGATCCGACGGCTCACGAGGAGGGAAACATTCGGACGGTGCGGTTGCCTCAACCATCCACAGCCGTAGATCTGGAGATGAACGGCTCGGAGCGCACCTCCCTTCGGGCAGTCCGAATGCACTCGCGATCGCAGCCGCAGATCGAGCGATGGACGATCCAGAAAGATTAGGCAACCGGACGGTCCGAACGTTTCTATTGATCTGGGTCGTTGATCACAAGATCGACGGCCCACGATCATCAAAACGCTACGCACGCCCCCAGGAGATTAAGTGCGCCGGGAGGGGTTTAATGAGAGGGCCCACATGTCAGTGAGACAAGGGGCCACTTAGGACAGCGATTAATTACCAAAAATCAATGATTAGAGATGATTAGTAATTAATGTGTCCTAATGATCTTGCACAGAGGTGGATTTAAGAGATGGGGGCCCACCTGGCAGTGAGACATTTTGCCAGCTTAAGACACATTAATTGCTAACCAATGATTAGCAATTAATGACCCCTGATTTTGTCTTAAAGAACCCCAGACTGTGGCTTAAGGCCTACGGGCCCACATGCCAGCGGCTCAGCGAACCAGATTAGGACAAATTAATTACTCCAAATCATTAACAATGATTAGATCATTAATGGTGTCCTAATGATGATCGAAAACAGGCAAGTACGCCTGACAAAACCCGAGTGGGATCTACGGCTTGTCGCTGGCGACTCCGGCCACGGCGGCGCCCACCAAGAATAAAAATGGATTCGCAATAGGCTTGCGGACCCAATGGTGGTGACCTCGCCGGCGGCGATGGCTCTAAACGCCGGCGAGCCGGAAAATGAAGATGGGGGCCAATACTGCCGAAAGCGAAAATAGCAAAAAGCTCCGCTGCAGTTCAAGGAAGTAAGTGCCACGACCACTAGGGACTAATAAGAAGCTACCTTGATCAAGAAGAGCTTCAAAGATGGCCGGGGAAGGTCTGACAGAGAAAGAACCCGCCAGAGTTGAAGAAGATGACACGAACAAGACGACCTGAGCAAAATGAACACCACTGGGTGGTCATAATAGCTACAATATAGCCCATAGAAGCTTCATGAGCAAGCAATTGAGAAATGGAGCACTCACCGGAGCTAAGGAAGAAAGGGGGTGGTTTCGGCTGAATTTGAACAAACCCCAAATTTGTCAACTCCTACGAATGAAACCCAAAATTGAGTCAGGGGAAATGATTAGGGCAATAAGGAGTTGAAAAGGGTACAAGAATATTTGAAGAAGAACCACTGGAGCTTCATGATCCACAATGAAGCTCCACGGGTCAACAAAGGTGATTTGGTGTTTTTTGGTGTATTAAGCTCCAAAAATGAAGAAGGAGCTTAGGATGGTGTAAAGGAACACCAGGAAGGGGTTTTGGGACCTTTATAATGGTTGGAAAAACTAGGGTTTGCCAAGAGGAGCCTCTCGGGTGAGCTAAGTCCATGACACAAACATGGACCGAAAAGCAAAATGATGGAGATGTAGGAGTAGGGCATGCCTCTCGGCCGAAAGCACCTGCAAGCACTTAATGCCGACCAAGGAGACGTTGCCAGAGGAACACGATTTGACAGCGCCATACCTCTCTCTGTTCACGCACGGCGGGAGGTTGAAGATGACTAGAGAAAAAGGCAAGGACGCTGTGAGTCGTTGGAATTAGAAATGGACGGCTTAGATCTCTCGAAGCTCCTGAGGTTTAAATACAACGGAGGAGATTGTAAGCGTTGGATTTTAATCCAACGGCTCAGATCGAACAAAACAATCGGAAATCCGAACGTTTCTGGCTACGCGGACGGTTTGATTTTAATCCAACAGCTGGGATTCACCCAAAGCTCCGGAGGTTAGAATCAGCAGAGAGGATCGTGAACCCTTGGATAAAAAATGAACGGCCACGATGAGAGATTGCATTCGGACGTCCGAATGTTCACGCGAACTTGGGCCGATCGATAAGGATCCAATGGCTGAGATTGAACGCGCGCTTTTTAAAAGGAGGCCCGGTGCAGTTAGTTGACTGGACCAAGACAAGTGGCTCGAGCCTGAGTCCGACTCGAACCCAACGAACAGTGAAATTAGGTTTTGAGTTTTAAACTGAACTACGACTTTGAGGATTTATTTGAGATAGCAAAACAACTCCAAAAGTTCTAAAATTTTTACTGGAGCTTGCTAACTCAGATATTAACCTTGTAAAAAAATTTCAGAGGTTTTTATGCTGCGCATTATTCTCTAAAAATTATGCAAGGCTCTGGTTTAAGGTTTGACTGAAAGTCAAACAGGTTGGACTGCCTTCTAAAAATATTCAAATAATTTCTAAAAATTGTGAAATTTTTCAGAGAGGTCACATGCCATCCCAGGAACTTAAGAAAAATATTTCCAAAGGATGATCACAAGATTTGAGATGGATGTTTTTGGAGGACAAGGTTTTGGATCAAAAGACTTGTGACTTTGTATTTCCATAATTCTTGTACGAGAATTGTTTAGAACATACAGGAAATACATGATGTAAGAAAAAGTTTTAATTTCTACCCATTTTGTTACATTTGAAACACAAATCTAAAATTGGGATGTTACAATCCAGCAAAACCCGAAGGCAAGGATGGGCTCGCTGTCGGCGGCTCCGGCCACGGCGATGCCCGCAAAGTGCCAAAATGGGTTCGCAATAGCCTTGCGGTCCCGATGGTGATGACCTCGTTGGCGGCGACGGCCTAGAACGCCGTCGAGCCGGAAAAGAATGGTGGGAACATGTACTGCCAAAAATGAAAATGGCGAAAAGCTCCGCAAAGGTCTACAAAAGCGGGTGCCACAACTTCTAGGGACTAATAAGAAGCTATCTCAACCAAGATGAGCTTCAAAGATGGTCGGAGGAGCTTGGACAGCAGAGAAACCCGCCGGAGTTGGTGAAGATGAAGTGAAAAATGGTGGTCGGGCAAAATGAGTGAAACCAGATCAACACTAAAGCTCCATTAAGACTCATAGAAGCTCCATGAGCAAGTAATTGCTAAATGAACCACTTACCGGAGCTGAGGAAGAAAGGGGGTAAAATCGGCCGAAATGATCCAAACTCAAAATTGATGAATTCCTGTGAATGAAACCCAAAATTGAGTTAGGGGAAATGCATAGGGGGTTAAGGAGTTCTAAAGGGTACAAGAAGAATTGAAGATGAACCACTGGAGCACCAAAGCCATCAACAGAGCTTCACGGCCATTAATGTTGGTTTTGGTATTTTTGGTGTTTTGAGCTCCAAAAACAAAGAAGGAGCTAAGGGTAGTATAAAGGAACACCAAGATGGGTTTTGGGAAGCTTTATAAGGCTAGAAAATTAGGGTTTGGGCCAAAAACGAGCTCTTCGGGTGAACTTGGCTCACGACATAACCATGGACCGAAAAGAGGAAATGATGGGGCGCAGGGGTAGGGCGAGGCTACGGCCGAAAGCAAGCCGCACGCACTAAATGCCCAACCAGAGAGAGTTGACGAGGGAGCAAGACGTGACCAGGGCCATGCCGCCCACTGTGTTGCGCACGGCGCAAGGAAGAAGATGACCAGAGAAAAGCTACGGCGGTTATGGGTGATCCGATCAAAAATTGACAGTCAGGATTTGCTCCAAAGCTTCTGAGGTTGAAAACAAAGAGGAGATCGTGAGCGGTTGGATTTTAATCCAATGGTTAAGATTTGAGGCGCAGCAAGGGGGTATGACTAGGGTTTTAAAATAAAAGCTGGACTTTGGGGATTTATTTGAGGTAGCAAAACAACTCCAAAAATTCTAAAATTTTTACAGGAGCTTGCTAACTTAGATAATAACCTTGTATAAAATTTTCAGAGATTTTTATGAAGTGCATAGTTCTCCAAAAATTCTACAAGGTTCTGCAATAGGGTTTTGATTGAAAGTCAAACAGGTTTGACTGCCCTCTAAAAGCATTCAAACAATTTCCAAAAATTGTGAAATTTTTCAGAGGGGTCACACACCAACCCTAGAACTTGGGAAAAAAATATTTTGCAGGAGATGATCACAGAATTTGACAAGAATGTTTTTGGAAGACAAGGTTTTGGATCAAAAGACTTGTGACTTTGTATTTTCATAATTCTTGTACAAGAACTTTTCAGACCATACATGAATTACAAGATGTAAGAAAAAGTTTTAATTTCTACTCATTTTCTTACATTTGAAACACAAGTCCAAAATTGGGATGTTATAGAGACAGCTCCAAGTAGAAGTGGCAGCGAGCTGGGTTGAAGTTTGCTACGGTAGGAAAATGTGGTAGTGGCAGGGAGGGTGGTGGTCGTGGCAACAAGATGGCAGCTGCGGGAGAAGCTCGGGTTGCTGTGGTGGCAAATGCATGTTGGTGGCCGCAGCAGCTGTTGGTTGGCGGCGATAGGGTTCTGTTGTTGTCGCGGCAGTGAGAAACAGCGATGGTAGGGCGAAGTGTTTGCCGCAGCCATGAGATCAAGCAACGGCAGCGAGCTAGGTTTGCTATGGCAGACAAAGTGCAGCGGTGGCAGGGCGATAGGCGATTGCCACGACAGTGTGATGAGGCTGCGGTTGGAAGTGTTGGTGGATGTCGCGGCAGGGAAAGGTAGTGACTGCAGAACCGTTGTGGATGCCATGGCAGGGAAGTGTGGAGGCTGCGACAGGAAGGTGACCTTGCGGATTTGTAGAGATGATCTTGCAGTAAGAAACAAGGTGACACAGATTAAGCTACACAAAGGAAAACAATGATTAAGATGCAATCTAGACAATGACGAACTAGACTCTAACTAAACTAGAAATCAACAACTGACACGACGATGTAACCAAAAATTCAACAGACAAAATACCGAAAAGAAAAATTGCAAAGGCTCAACGGACTCGGTATGGATGATAGATGCAAATTTTTTTATGGCAATTTTTTCTGGAGTCTAGGTATGAAAAACAAATTACTATTAAGGTTACTGATTTCTCACTGGAGAACTATAGCTACGATACCACTTGATGAACCACGGAGGTTCTGATTTTGGCCTGATCTTTCAATGAGAAGGTAAGTTCGGTAGTAGTCGCTCAACTCTCACGATCCTAGCTATGAACTCACAAGGCTCGAAACCACACAATCATTGAACTTCTCAACATGTAGTTATCAACCGTACACGAATACCCGGTTGACCTGATCACGAAGATCGATTCCTGCATACACCGAAGAAGCACGCAAGAACAAGATAATAAGCAATATGAAATTACGAATCTGAATTGAATGTATTGATAGGTGGGGTTTCGAAAAACAATGTCGCTATTGATCTCGCCAACCAAGAGGACAAATAATAAAGTATCAAAGCTAAACTTCAATCAACAAAACCCGAAGAATTAAAGGGGATAGCAGCAAGTATCTATAGGTACTATTCATTCATGAATAGTACCATGTGAACAGTAACCCTAGGTTGCCATATGGGCCAGGGAGGTGGTCGACCCAAATACCCTAAAGTGGTGGCTGTCCTTTGGACCCAATAATTGATACAAGGCCCTTGGTCTAATGTGAGGTGGCGCAACACCAGATATAAGTGAAGTAAATTCGTCGTCGGTGGCCCGTTCGAGTAGAGTTTGATGCAGCTGAGTAGCCTAGTTGGAGGTGGAGTAGCGGTTGTATCCGGCGGGTTGATGTTTGTGAGGACCCGGGGTATTTAACTCGTAATACTTAACCTCCAAATGGTTCTAGTATTACCAATTAAATATCCTAAGCCTCGATGGACATGTGCTTCCCAGAATTGCAGCACACATACATCATAACAAAATCATGCATCATTTCCATACATCACACAACACTAAGTCTAGCAAAAGACATACATCATATAGAGTTATTACAAAAGAGCCGACCGACCAAATAACATCAAAGTAACATAAACAGCGGAAGCAAAAGCGCCATAAGATGGCTATAAACAAAAACCAACCGGTTAGCAATAACCCACAAGGCAACCGACCGGGCCACCAAGCTAGTCGCATGATCCGCAGCAAAATTGTGAGGACACCCGGGTTAAGTCTGCAAGACCGAGACTAAGCAAGGTCTTATAGACATAACTCTGGGCCTCAAGTAAATGAATTCTAAGTTAACTCCATCTAAGTGAGAAGTCTTGACTGAAACTAGAGCCCCGATGATCATGTATACTGCTCCTCTGCAAGTATTACATGATGATTGGTTCTCTAAACAATCAAAGACCACACTTAGTGAGTTAAAATGGAATTCATGAACAGTGAGCATGAGGTCATGTTGGCTCCCAGGATAAGCGACCAACATACCCAAACTCACATACAATATTGATCACATCCATACAACATTCATACATTCATAGTTCAAAAGACATACATTAATAATAGTCAAGTCTACAACTATTACATCTGACCGACCGGCCAAATTCAAATGAAATCATAAAGTAGCAGTGGAAGCAAGTAAATAAACCAAAAGTCCAGCAAAGGTATGCCCATAACCCATCGGCAACCGACTAGGAGTTAAATGATAGCATCACTCGTTAGTGTCGCCTAAATCGGCGCTAACGAGCACGTCGGGCTTGCAATCTTCCTCACCTGAAAGCCAGTAGACAAACTGGCTGAGTACAAGGTACTCGCAAGTCTTACACAAAGTAAAAAATATTTATGCTTAGAGGTTATTCAAGGTATGTCATTAGTGGCTTAGTTTTGCAGGAAACACAACATCTTATATCTCTAGTTTGCTTAAGAAAAGAATTTCACAAGACATAGATAGTCATATAGGTCAAGCAATACCAAAGTGGCTGCCCACTTTGATAAACTAAAGTACATGAACATCCCATTCATGCCAAACCAAGTTATAACCATGTCAATTTTTAATTTAAAGTCTATGTAATGACTCATCCAAAAACCAAGTGTTGTCCATAACCGTGGACACGGCTATTCGAATAAATTAAACTCTGTAGAGGTGTACTACTTTACCCACATGACTCGACTAGCCCGTAAGCCTCCGGATGCCTCCGGTTAATGACACACTTCCTTTGGTATACCGGCCGAGGAGAATCGAGATACATTCATTTTTAGCAAGAAGACCCTATTGAGATAGACCACCCGTACGAGATAACTCCCAACTTAGACATAAGCATATAGCAAATGTTAAGCGGGCACACACGTTGCATAGGAGGGGCCAGTGTAAGGTAGTTAGTATGTTGTTGTGAGCAACATAGGTAATCATGGTCATTATTCACAGTATATATTACACTGGGTTCCTAAGGAACATAGGGATTTCATGGTCCCTATGTCCTTGCACCACCTGCGGTCTAACCCAATAAAATCTTCCACTTACTTAACCAGACGGCACCCATATACTGGATGTGGTAGCACGCTTGTTACTTGGACTGAAAGTTCAAGGCTTGGTCCTTAAAGGGTCCGGACAAGACCACCACATACCCAAACTTGTGCAACATCACCCACACTTACTACCACTTGTCCAGACCTAAAACCATTTAACATAACCAAATTTTAGACCAACAACTAGCTATAATGATCTGGACAAAAAGAAAATTAAGAGTTGTTGTGTGTCTCCCACAATTGACGAGCTATTCCCGCCAATTGATATATTGCGTTATCTAGACCTACAATGGCTAAGCATTCACACGCAACAACCATATCATCACAAGCATCTATCTTATGCATATGTGTATGGGAGATATCGAGGATAACCAGCAAGTATAGGACATAACTAACTACTCAAAAATAATGATATACCAAAGATAGCATGCAAGCAATATCATTGCATTTTAAAAGCTAATGTATAAAAACTGGGATCAATATGATGCAAGAAGAAAGTTCAAATGGTGCTTGCCTTTCTAGAAGCGTAGTTGTTCACTTTCGATAGCGTAGGAGTCAATATCAATAACTTCGGAATCTAAAGAATAAAGACCGATATAAACACCGAGAAATACCTCAAAAATCAAGATGCTAAAAAATGCATGATTTTTCTACAGTAGCTAAGTCATGATTTTAGATGAATTTTAGTGCAAAAACTATTCCATTTGGATTTAGTATATGAAAGTTATGGCAGTTTGAATTTTAGTTTGCTGGAAATTCCAATTTAATTAGAATCTGTCACTATCCACTGATTTTAATTATTTGGTGAAAATTTGCAGAGCCGTGGTGGAACAAATGATTATATGGTTAAATATAGAATATTATTATAAGTCCAAAACAGTTGAGTTTACCTCATTTGGAGTTTTTATGATTTAGTTAAGAATTTTCTAAGTTATCAGCTTTTCCTATTGCAAAAATTAATGCAGTTAATAGAGGATTTTCTAAAACTACCTTCTCTGTTATAGAGACCAGTGTGAAACCTATCTTAAAATAAAGTTCAATGAAAATGGAAATTATCAAAGTTGGTTTCACTGCCTTTGGAGTTGGAATGAACAAGTTATGCATTTATTAATTTTAATACAACTTCTAGTGTACAATTAGACCAGAGGGAGGTCTTTTAGGGTTGTTTTTGTAAGATGACTGCGAAAGAGGTCTTTGGGATGGTCTGTTACCTACGAGCAGAGGGTGGTCTGCGTAAAACGGTCCAGGGGTGGTCTTTGTAAAAGATCACCAAGGAGGTCTTGGGGGTAAGTCCTGGAAAGAAGGCCGTGAGGAGATCCTGAGGGATGTTATCGCAAAACAACCACAGGGAGGTCCTGCGGGTTATCATCGGAATAGAAAAGTTTTTGGATGGATGAGATGTACTTTAGGGAGGTCCTAACGGTTGAGATAAGACCTAGGAGGTCCTGGATGGCTGAGATAAACTCTAAGAGGTCTTGGACGGTCCAGAGGAGGTCTCAAGAGGTCCTGGACAGTGCACATGAACCCAGGGAGGTCTGGACGGCCAAGATAATAGCAAAAGAGAGGTCCTACGGGGTGGTATGTTGCAGAAACGACCCCTAGGGAGGTCCTGAGGTTGTCTTTGCAAAATGACTATGAAGGAGGTCCACTGTGGTACAACTAATAGGGGGTGGGGCCCGTATGTAAGTGACTTAATGACTACTGTCAGGACATCATTTAAAGGCTAATGATTACCACTTAACTCCTAACCTCCCAGCTACAGTGCGTGTCCATGTACGACAATGGGACGCTCGTCTAGCGACCTTGCCTGACGGCTCGCCAGCGCCACGCGCCATGGCAGAGCTGGCCAAGGCCCGCGATAGATTTGCAATAGTATTGCACATCTAAAGCAAGTGGTCTCAACGGCTGAGTCGGCCTGTACCGGCAGCTAGCTGGAGAGGAGCGACGGGGCTCTTTACGACAAATAAGCAAATACAAAAGAAGAAACTACGCATTGCCAACAAGCGGTGCTAGAGGTCCTAGGGACTAAATAAAAACTACCTGAGTGGGGAAAATGTGCTCGAGGAGCTTAGGGTTCGGTGTAGCACCGCCGGCGCTGGAGAAGAAAAAGGTGACGACACGACTTTGCAAGAAGAACAAGTCCTTAAAAGAACCACAAAGAGTGGGTGCTCGAGATAGCTCAAGGACCTTAAGAATAGGCTATAGAAGTGAAGTACAAGACATGGCCTTACCAAAATGAAGTGGGAGGTGAAAAGTCGCTTATGGCTGAAAATGGTCCAAGCTTCAATTTCACCAGATCCTGTCGTGCATTGGCAAAATTGATTGAGGGGAAAGCTTTAGGATGTCCTTAAGACACAATGTGACGCACAAAGTTGAGGATAAAACTCACCGAAGATGAATATGTGAAGGGAAGGTCCTCTGGTGTGTTCTTCGAAGAACCGTAGGAGCTCAATTACATACCAGACACTACAAGCAAAGGTAAGAGCTTGCATTAGCAAAACGGAGATGGTCTTGAACATAGAGCAGAGAGGGACCTTCAAACGTAAGCTTACCCCAAAATGGAGTACGAATGAGCTTCCCTCTCCTCAGCCGAAAAGAGAAGTGAGGGAAAACTAAGGCTCTCAGGGGTAATATGCCCAAGAAAAGACGGCAATGGAGGCGTCATTACACGGGGAAGCTCCACGAGTGGTCAACAGGGACGGTGGATTGACGGCGTTACAGGCACGAGGAAGGAATCGTCGGCCGCGTCTCATAGGATGCCTGAGCTCTCCTGCGTGAGGTTGACGAAGGTGCTGATAGCCTGGGCCCACAGGTTAGTATCTAAATCGTGCGTGCGTGAGCCAGAGGAAGGTGGGGGGTCGTGGGCCATGGGATTATCATCGAATGGTCCACGATCACCTAGGCGGTCACGACTGCTATAAGTGGAAGGAGGTCGTGGGCCGTTGGATCTTCATCGAACGGCTCATAATCTAAAGTGGTATTCGGACTACCAAAACGATGGAGAGGTCTGGAACGTTGATCTTAGATCCAACGTCTGCGTGTGTTAGTGCATTTAGACGGTTGGGTTGAGCTGGTTCACTGAGCCGAGCTCGAGCCCGAGGAACACTGGTGGTCGGTTTGGGGGCTAGGGTTTGACTGAGAATAAAATTGCTTCCTCCACTTTGACTAGGGTGCTAAAAATAGCAATAAATTTCCTAAAAATGTGAAATAAATCACAAGGGTTCCTAGGAACGTCTAGTACCCATAAAAATTATTAAAACTCTATGTTGATGATATAATTTGTATAACCCAAATTCAACCTAAGGGATGCCATTGAATTTTGTTTGGATTTTTATGAAGGTTGAACCTAGTCCCATAAATTTGGGAAAAATTATATTTATTCTTAATAATTCATATAGTATTTGAATAAATTATTTCCAACAGACATTCAGAAGTTTTTGTTGCTATTTTTGGTTGGAGTTGGAAATGGAAGTGTATGTTTGAACTTTGTTTGAGATTTTCCAAGTGCAATATAATAAATAAATGCTTGAAAACATGATGCATGCTCATGAGATGCATAATAATGCTCTTTACTAACTTGGGGATGTGACAAACCTCCCACCTACAAAAGATCTTGACCCCGAGATCTCGGTATGCCAGAAGATGGATAGGAAGGTTTTACAAAGAGATACAACAACTAAGGTTCGAAGACGTTTCATGTAGAAGGAAAAAGATCTGGATATTCACTTCGCAACCGATCCTCATGTTCCCAAGTATCCTCATCTTTAGTATGGTTACTCCATTGGACTTTGAGGAACTTGATGTCGCGATTCCTCTTCTTGCGCTCTTTTTCTTCAAGGATACGGATCGGGTGCTCCTGATAAGAAAGATCGGGTTGCAAGTCGAGCTCTTCCAACTTAGTTGCTTTAGTTGGAACGCGAAGGCACTTTCTTAGTTGCGAAACATGGAACACATCATGCACATCAGAAAGTGATATTGGCAACTCCAATTGGTACGCCATCGCTCCTACTTTTGCCAGAATTCGGAATGGTCTGATGTAGCGAGGTGCCAATTTACCTTTTACTTGGAAACGATGTGTTCCTTTTAATGGAGATAATTTAAGGTAGACGTGATCATCCACATCAAAACTCAACTCGCGGCGACGACGGTCGGCGTAAGACTTCTAACGAGATTGAGCTGTCCGAAGTCGCCCACGGATGATACGAACTTGCTCTTCGGTATCCTTCACCAGGGTTGGACCATAAAACGGTCTCTCCCCAGCTTCGGACCAGTTTAAAAGTGTCCTAAAAGCTCTCCCATACAATACTTCGAAGGGTGACATTTGTATGCTTGATTAGAAGCTATTATTGTAGGAGAACTCCGCAAATGGTGGGCACTTCTCCCAATTCTTGGTATAGGACAATACACATGCCCGGAGAAGGTCTTCCAAGATTTGATTTACCCTCTCGGTTTGTCCATCCATTTGCGGATCATAAGCGGAGCTAAAAGATAGGTTGGTCCCCATTGCTTGATGGAGACACTTCCAGAAATAGGATGTGAACTGTGGGCCTCGGTCTGAAAAGATCACTTTAGGAACGCCATGGAGGCAAACAATTCTGGAGATATACAACTCTGCTAACTTGACTCCAGTGTAGGTGGTCTTGAGAGGAATGAAGTGAGCAACTTTCGTCAGATGATCCACAATCGCCCAAATAGAATCAGACCTAGTTTGAGTCCTTGGAAGGCCGGTGATAAAATCCATGCCAACTTCTTCCCATTTCCACTTGGGAATAGGCAGGGGTTGTAGAGTACCTGCTGGCTTCAAATGCTCAGCCTTGACTCTTTGGCATACATCACACTCGGCAACATATTGAGCGATTTGTTACTTCATTTGGCTCTACCAAAACCTCTTTTTTAGGTCATGGTACATCTTGGTGCTTCCGGGGTGTAAAGAGAATTGAGATTTGTGAGCTTCCTTGAGAATTAGCGCTCTCAAGTTGAGTTCAAGTGACACCACTATACGGTTTTCGAACCATAGGGTACCTTGTGCATCTTCTTTGAAACACTTGGTCTTGCCTTGATTCACTTGCTTGCGGATTTGAGCCAATTCAGAATCGGTCTTCTGGGCTTCTCTAATCTGGTCATCAAGTGTGAAATTCACACTAAGGGCAGCAAGAGACCCTTCTTCAATCATCTCCAAGCGTAGACGTTGCATTACAGCACACAAACCTTCTGAAATGGGGGTTACTGATAAACAGTTGCATTGAGATTTTCTGCTCAACGCATTGGCCACCACATTGGCTTTCCCTAGATGATAATGGAGTCCAAAATCATAATTCTTGATCAACTCAATCCATCTTCTTTGCCTCAAGTTCAGATCAGCTTGGGTGAAAATATATTTGAGACTCTTGTGGTCGGTGTAGATCTCGCAACGATTACCGATGAGGTAATGTCACCAAATCTTCAGAGCATGAACCATTACTACGAGTTCCAAATCATGAGTGGGATAATTCACCTCATGAGGTCTCAATTGCCTTGATGCATACGCCACAAACTCGACCCTCTTGCATAAGTACACAACCGAGCCCATGGTGAGATGCATCGCAGTAAATGTCAAAGTTCTTGTGAATGTTAGGCAAGATGAGTACTCGGGCTTTGGTTAAACATTATTTTAAGATCTAAAAGCTCTTCTCACATTCCTCCGACCATTCGAACTTCTTTTCCTTCTTCAGAAGCTGGGTCATCAGCCTAGCAATTTTGGAGAAGTCCTTGATGAATCTGCGGTAATACCCCGCAAGTCCAAGGAATCTGCGGATGTCGGTGACACTTTTGGGTTGCCTCCAGTTTAGCACATCATGCACTTTACTTGAATCAACAGCGACACCGCCCTTAGATAGAATATGACCCAAGAAACTAACTTTCCGTCGCCAAAATTCACATTTGCTGAATTTGGCATAGAATTGATGTTGACAAAGCTTCTCCAATACTAGTCGTAAGTGCTGCTCATGTTCTTCATTAGACTTAGAGTAAATAAAGATGTCGTCGATGAAAACCACGACAAACTTGTAATACTCCGGTTTGTGTTAAGTCGTTAGTCGGGGAGGAATAACTCTTCGGGAGAGAAATATCTGGTTTTGCGGGAAGGACCATTTGTGAATTTTTCAATTCAGCAGGTCACGAGGGGGAAAAATGCAGTCTGCTCCAGCTTGGGCTTGGGCCTGGCCCAAGAGGGCCCTAAGGGTGGCCGGCCAAAGAGGTCCCCCCAAACCCTAGCCGAAATCCCCCTCTCCCCTCCTCCCCCACTCCCCTTTCGGCCGCCCCCCTCCCCATCTCCACCCTTGCGCCCAAACCCCTTCCCCTTCTCCCTGGTTGCTTCCCCCTTGCGCCCCTTGCCCTTTCCCCTCCCTAGCCCTTGCTTCCGGTCAAGAAGTGGAGGGGAACCTCCATTGGTGCGGCCGGCAAAGGGAAGAAGAGGAGGGAAGAAGAGGAGGAAGGAGTTCGTCTTCGTGCGGTGGGTTCTTCTTCTTGCCGCGGCTCTACAAGGGTAACGTCGCTTGGTCCTCACTGGTTTGGTGTTGCATTCGCGTCCGTTTTGGTAGATCGATTTTCGTCACCTGCTAGGCGGCGTTCTGTCCAGAAGGTTGGGGGTCAGTTTTCGTGAGGTTAGAAGCAGAATCTGGGATTCTGATCTCCTAGGAAAAGTTGGGTTATGGTCTTAGCTTTCAGTGGCGTCCAAGATCACCCAAATCGGATTAACGGTTTGGGAGTTATGATTTTTTTAGTAATGCTGCCCTGTTAGTCTGTCAGTAGTTGGACAGTCTGAAGAAAACGGGCCAAAACTGCTAGTTAGAGGGAGAATCAGAGGATCTCTCTATAACTAAAAATGTAGGTAATCTCCATACCTTTCCAGAGGGATAAAGAACGCAAGATTTGGACTTTAGTAGCGAAAGTTATAGTAGTTTTAGTGATCTGTCCAGAAATCCTGACGTGATTATGCTGTTCTGATAATTAGCTCGAAAGGGTTATTAGACGACCGAATCTGGAGGGCTCACCAACTAGGTTTAGGTGGGGATTTTGTTAAGCTTTAATGGGAGTCCAAGAACACCTCATTTGGACCTCTGTACGGAAATTTAATAATTTTAGAACTTGACTGTTGACAGAGGGCAGACCCGCACTTAGGAAGGTGGGGGTCGGGATTGCGTTGCAATTTGTTATTTGATGTGTTCACTTATATAATTCATGTGTTCGTTGCCGTGGTCTTAGTTTATATTCTTAATGTATTAGGTGGGGGATTGGTACCGGAGGCGGCACCCTCTTCGCGACCTACCTTCCCGCACGGTTGAGGCAAGTGCATTGGTTGTTACTTAATTGTGCTTGTGTGGTATTGTTGGTGTGATTACCGTACATAATATCATCGCATGCTTTTGGCCTAGTGAGTGTTAAATATGATGATCGCTCAAATTATGCTTATGCTTTATTGTTGTACAATGTTGTTGTCTTTTGGTAAGATTGATGATGAATAAGAGATGAGCATATGCATATTGAGAACATGCTGAGATTTGGTCACATGGTGACCAAGCATGTTTCCCTATGAGATTCCCGTCATGAATTGGTCCCCATTACTTGCGGAGTAATGGGCAATTGGTCCCTGTGCGTGCGCGCACAGGCATGGGTAGGCAGCGACGGTTGCATACTCTGCATTACTGGTAGTAATGCACACATAAAGATAAAGAGAAAGGTTCCTTGAGCATTGCATCTGCATGTGAAATGTTTTGTTGTTGATCTTCCACTTATTGATGCTGATGTTATAGCTTCTATTTCTGTACTTGCTGAGTCTGTGGACTCACTCTTGCTTTTATTGTTATTTTAGGTACCCGAACCAAGAACGACATGCATGGGGGGAAGTAGTCTGCTAGTCACACACATGCCACATGAACTAAATAAAGTTGAATGATCTTCAGATCGTAATTGTTTTTAGTATTCTAGGCGAGTTGCTCAAAGATTTATTATGTTTTGTCTCATGCAATGGATTAAATGTAATAATGATGAGTAGTGTAATTTCATACCTCTCTAGTTATGTTAGATACTTAGCATGTCTTTGTTTATCTTTTGATGTCTCTGGATGGAAGTTTTAGGTAATATTTGAATTATCTGTGGGTTGGAACCTTCGTGTAATTAACTTTACAAGGGAGGTTCTGCCGAAATTTATTAAGAATGTCTAGATTAGAATTATTAGGGTTTGTTTAGTAGCATTCCAGGCTCATGTCGGGCTGGGGTGTTACAGTTGGTATCAGAGCGGGCTGTAGGTCCGTGGTATTTGAAAAGTTAAATTTGACACACTATGCACAGTAGGTGGGAATGGGTTAATGCATTGCATTACGCTACTATTGAATTTATGATTACTCTTGTGTGATAGCTACTAGTTAGAGTTTACTTGTGGTCCTAGTTATTGTAAGCGCTTATTGTTTGATTGTTTTTTTTTGTTGTGGTGGTTAGAGATGGCAAGGGGTGGAGGCCGCGGTCATGGTCGTGGCGGCGCAGGAGCGGCGAGGCTGCAATTCCCGCCAGTTGAACTCCGTGGCTGGGAGTTAGCCTGCGGAGTCGAGGAAGAGGTTGCTTCAGCAGACAGAGAATCGAGGCCCCACCGGTGTGCCGTTGTCGCCCAATGGTGGCACCTGCAGCGGCACCTGCGGTGTATGCCATGGGATTACATCTTTGGAACGCTTTGAGGCTGGACACCTTCGACGGGTCAGGCACGCCAGTTGACGCAGCTAACTGGCTGCGGCACATGGAGAGGCACTTGAGCTCGGGATGACTTCGAAATGAGGCTCGATTCGTGGCTTTCCAACCGAAGAGGCGGCGGATATCCGTGGGAAGGAGTCCTAATGGCGGACAAGACTCATGGACCGATTACACGGGAACATTTTGTTGAGCATTTCAGAAGAGGTTTTATCCACTTCATATGTGGAGCGAATGGAAGTCTCTTTGCGAACTACAAGCGTGGTAAGATGACAAATGATGAGTATGAAGCGGGTTTTAATAACTGGTTCGTTTGTTCCAGCTGTGGCCACAAATGATGAAGAAAAAGCCAAGAGATTTCGCAGGGGGCTCAGGCAAGAGTTCCGTCAGGTATTGGGAGCATTGAAGTTGCGGGATTTTAGTTCTCTGGTAGAGCAAGCCAGGGGCATGGAACTGGAGATGCAGCTTGGTGAGGAACTGCCAGGGGCAGACGGCATAGTGGTGTTTGAGGGTGCTGGTGGCAGCCAGAAGAGGGGTTCTGGCTGTAGGGGTGGGACATTCCAGAGGCCCACTTCCAAGAGATTCAAAGGGCCGCAGAAATCATTCAAGACCAAGTTCACCGGGGCACAGTCTTCTTCCACCTCGCGAGCGTCGGCGGGTGCGCCTAAGCTACGTCGATCCCGAGCAGGCATGAAGTGCTTCAAGTGTGGCGGTGAGCATAGGGCTTGAGTGCGGTGGTTCGGTCTTGCCGCCATTGTGGTCAGAAGGGCCATAAGGCTTTGGTCTGTCGGCGGAACCCGGCTAGTATCATCAAGTGGGAACCTGTTCCAGTGTCAGCGCCATCGCCTGCAGCTTCTTCTCGGGGGTCGGTGCATATGTTAGCGGCTACTCCTACTCAGACTTGGGTACCGCCTCAGCCATACCTTCCTGCTCCTGGAGGAGCCCCACCGCTAGGGTACTTTTGGCCGCCCCCTCCCGTGGCCCCACATCCAGTTGTGGCGCCTTCAGCACCTCCAGCAGTTGTCGTACCACCGTACCAGGGTGTCAGAGCTCCTACCGCCCCAGCAGCAGTCTCCTATGCTATGCCGACGGTAGAGTCGGTGGGTTGACCCGATGTGGTGACAGGTACACTCTTAGTGGACTCAGTAGAGGCACTTGTTCTTTTTGATTCAGGAGCTACCTTTTCCTTTGCATCACTAGATTTTGTTAGTAAGGCGAATTTGAGTATGCAGCCAATAGCTCGATCGATTCTAGTTAATTCTCCTGGGGGAATTCTTTCTAGCTCCACCGTTTGTCCTGGTTGTGTGGTTTCGATAGATGGAGAGGAATTTATTGCTAATTTGATGGTTATGAAGATGGAGCTGTTTGATGTTATCTTGGGGATGGATTGGTTGCATAACTACTGTGCTGTCATCTCTTGTTTTTGGAAGACAATAACCTTGCAAGCTTAAATGCAGACGTAAGATTGTATTCCAATGTAGCGCCCCATCTCACTCTTTTTGTGTTGGCTAGCCTGTTTCCGTGGCCGTGCAAACAAGAGTGGATTTCTTTGTCTCTCGTGGGAAGCTGAGTTCAACTTTATCGAAGAAGATATTTCGTTGTTCGGGAATTCTGGATGTTTTTCCAGAGATTACAGGATGCCTCCACCTCGTCCGTAGAGTTCGAATTGATTTGGTACCGCGCCCGACCGGTTTCCATGACCCCTACCGCTTGGCCCGTCCGTTCGGGATGAACTAAAGAAGCGTTGGATGATTTAAAAGCGAAGGACCTTATTCGGCCCAGTGTGTCTCCGTGGGGAGCTCCTGTTCTTTTTACCAAGAAGAAGGATGGTAGTTGGCGCATGTGTATTGATTATCGTGCTCTTAACCAGCTGACCATCAAGAATAAATATCCTCTGCCTCGCATAGAAGATTTATTTGATCAGTTGAGAGGGGCCAAGGTATTCTCAAAGATTGACCTTCAATCAGGTTATAATCAAATCCCTGTCCGAAAGGAGGATATTGAGAAGACGGCATTCTCCACAAGGTATGGGCATTTTGAAATTAAAGTTATGTCTTTTGGACTAACGAACGCCCCTGCTGCTTTCATGGAGACAATGAACAGGATGTTACGTGAATACCTGGATGATTTTGTTGTTGTCTTTATTGATGACATTCTGATTTATTCAAAGACTGAAGCTGAACATGGGCGTCACCTGAGGCTTGTGTTGGAGACGCTAAGAGAAAATAAGTTCTATGCCAAGCTGAAAAAGTGCGAGTTCTGGATGTCTGAGGTGGGATTTCTGGGGCATGTTATCAACGACAAGGGAATATCGGTTGATCCGAGTAAGGTTTCCACAGTGGTTGAATGGAAGAGGCCGACCAATGTCAAAGAAGTGAGAAGTTTCTTGGGCATGGCAGGATATTATCGGCGTTTTGTGCAGGATTTCTCCATTATTGCTAAGCCTTTGTCCAGACTCACACAAAAGAGGTGAAATTTATGTGGGACGATAATGCGAGCATAGTTTTCAAACCCTTAAAGAGAGGTGGTGATGCTCCTATTCTTACTCTTCCTGAGTCTGGGAAGCGGTTTACGGTGTACTCCGATGCGTCTCGGATTGGGTTAGGTTGTGTCCTCATGCAGGAGGGAAAGGTGATAGCTTATGCGTCGAGGTAGCTGAAGAAGCATGAGCAGAATTACCCAACTCATGATTTAGAGTTGGCAGCTGTAGTGTTTGCCCTGAAGCTTTGGAGACACTATCTGTATGGTGAAGGTTGTGATGTTTATACAGATCACAAGAGTCTTAAGTATATTTTTACACAGAAAGATTTGAATTTAAGGTAGCGCAGGTGGTTGGAGCTGATTAAGGATTATGACCTCTCTATTCAGTACCATCCTGGCAAGGCAAACGTAGTGGCTGATGCTCTGAGTCGCAAGGCGACGCCTGCAACATTGGATTATCTCATTGCTGATTTTGACCGTATGGGTATATCATTTTGCTATGCGGGACCGCATACGTGAAACACTGATTGATCTTGGAGTCGGCCATTCCAGGCGGGTGCGGAAGCACAACAGATGATCGGTTTTGCGAGAGGGTCGAAGCGCCGGACATGGGCAAGGTCGGGGATTTCAGCTTGGATGGGTTTGGTGCGTTGCGGTTTAAAGGTCGCCTTTGTGTGCCACAAAAGGCGGAAGTCAAAGGTGATATCCTAAGGGAGGCTCATCGTACTCCGTATACTATTCATCCAGGCGAGACCAAGATGTACCGTGACCTGAAGCAGAATTTTTGGTGGAAAAGGATGAAGGTAGACATCGCCAACTATGTAGCCTCCTGTGGAGTTTGTCAGCAAGTGAAGGCAGAGCATAAGCGTCCTGCAGGATTATTGCAACCATTGGAGGTCCCTCAGTGGCCTTGGGAGGACATCACCATGGACTTTGTAGTTGCGTTACCCCGGTCACCGCAAGGGAAAGATGCAGTTTGGGTGATAGTGGATCGACTCAGCAAGTCTGCACACTTTATTCCTATCTCGCACAACTAACTCCGCAAGCGACTTGGCTCCTATTTATGTGCGTGAAGTCGTGAGGTTACATGGGGTACCAAAGACCATCATTTCCGACAGGGATGCCAAGTTTGTCTCCAAGTTTTGGGAAAGTTTGCAGAGTGCACTGGGCACCCAGCTCCGTCTCAGTACAACATTTCATCCACAGACAGATGGGCAGTCGGAGCGCACCATTCAGACTTTGGAGGATATGTTGCGATCTTGTGTTTTATCTTGGAAGGGTAGTTGGGAAGATCAGTTGCCATTAGCAGAATTTGCTTACAACAACAGCTATCATTCCAGTATTAAGGCCGCCTGCTCGAGGTTACGTATGGGCGTAAGTGCAGTCACCGTGTTGGGAGGCGATGGGTGAGAGAGCAGTGTTGGGACCAGATTGGGTCCAAAGGACGGTTGAGCGAGTGGCTTTGGTGAGGCAGAACCTGTTAGCAGCCCAGAGCAGGCAAAAAAGTTATGCGGACGTGAGGAGAAGGGACTTGGAATTTGAAGTGGGGAATTAGGTGCTTTTGAGAGTATCTCCCACAAAGGGTGTGGTGAGGTTCGGTACCAAAGGGAAGCTTAGCCCGAGGTACATTGGACCTTTCACTATTTTGGCACGGATCGGGAAATTGGCATACCGTTTGGATCTTCCAGAGTCGATGCGGGGGGTGCATAATGTATTTCATGTATCTATGTTGAGGAAGTACCTGCGAGATCCAGAGCATCATGTACCACTAGAGCCTTTGACTATTGAGCAGGATCTGTCCTTCGAGTCCAAACCAGTGCGAATTCTGGAAATATCAGAGAAAGAGTTGAGGAACAAAACTCTGAAGTATGTTAAGGTGCTTTGGTCGCAGCAGACAGAAAAGGAGGCCACTTGGGAACTGGAGTCTCGCATGCGAGAGCTTTATCCAGAATTATTTACAGCAGGTACGTAATATTGTTATAAGGTGTTAGCTGTGCTTTTTCCGTTGTGGCTTAGCGTGTAAGAATTCAGGGACGAATTCAGTTTAAGGGGGGTAGAATGTAATACTCCGGTTTGTGTTAAGTCGTTAGTCGGGGAGGAATAACTCTTCGGGAGAGAAATATCTGGTTTTGTGGGAAGGACCATTTGTTAATTTTTCAATTCAGCAGGTCACGAGGGGGAAAAATGCAGTCTGCTCTAGCTTGGGCTTGGGCCTGGCCCAAGAGGGCCCTAAGGGTGGCCGGCCAAAGAGGTCCCCCCAAACCCTAGCCGAAATCCCCCTCTCCCCCTCTCCCCTCCTCCCCCACTCCCCCTTTCGGCCGCCCCCCTCCCCATCTCCACCCTTGCGCCCAAACCCCTCCCCCTTCTCCTTGGTTGCTTCCCCCTTGCGCCCCTTGACCTTTCCCCTCCCTAGCCCTTGCTTCCGGTCAAGAAGTGGAGGGGAACCTCCATTGGTGCGGCCGGCAAAGGGAAGAAGAGGAGGGAAGAAGAGGAGGAGGGAAGAAGAGGAGGGAAGAAGAGGAGGAGGGAAGAAGAGGAGGAAGGGTTCATCTTCGTGCGGTGGGTTCTTCTTCTCGCCGTGGCTCTACAAGGGTAACGTCGCTTGGTCCTCACTGGTTTTGTGTTGCATTCGCGTCCGTTTTGGTAGATCGATTTTTGTCACCTGCTAGGCGGCGTTCTGTCCAGAAGGTTGGGGGTCAGTTTTCGTGAAGTTAGAAGCAGAATCTGGGATTCTGATCTCCTAGGAAAAGTTGGGTTATGGTCTTAGCTTTCAGTGGCCGCCAAGATCACCCAAATCCGATTAACGTTTTGGGAGTTATGATTTTTTTAGTAATGCTGCCCTGTTAGTCTGTCAGTAGTTGGACAGTCTGAAGAAAACGGGCCAAAACTGCTAGTTAGAGGGAGAATCAGAGGATCTCGCTATAACGCCAAATGTAGGTAATCTCCATACCTTTCCAGAGAGATAAAGAACGCAAGATTTGGACTTTAGTAGCGAAAGTTATAGTAGTTTTAGTGATCTATCCAGAAATCCTGACGTGATTATGTTGTTCTGATAATTAGCTCGAAAGGGTTATTAGACGACCGAATATGGAGGGCTCACCAACTAGGTTTAGGTGGGGATTTTGTTAAGCTTTAATGGGAGTCTAAGAACACCTCATTTGGACCTATGTACGGAAATTTATGAATTTTAGAACTTGACTGTTGACAGAGGGCAGACCCGCACTTAGGAAGGTGGGGTCGGGATTGCGTTGCAATTTGCTATTTGATGTGTTCACTTATATAATTCATGTGTTCGTTGCCGTGGTCTTAGTTTATATTCTTAATGTATTAGGTGGGGGATTAGTACCGGAGGCGGCACCCTCTTCGCGACCTACCTTCCCGCACGGTTGAGGCAAGTGCATTGGTTGTTACTTAATTGTGCTTGTGTGGTATTGTTGGTGTGATTACCGTACATAATATTGTACAAGCTTTTGGCCTAGTGAGTGTTAAATATGATGATCGCTCAAATTATGCTTATGCTTTATTGTTGTACAATGTTGTTGTCTTTTGGTAAGATTGATGATGAATAAGAGATGAGCATATGCATATTGAGAACATGTTGAGACTTGGTCACATGGTGACCAAGCATGTTTCCCTTTGAGATTCCCGTCATGAATGCGACGGGCCCGAGATCCCCACACTCGTGGAGTGTGGGCTTGAGGTCCCCATTACTTGCGGAGTAATGGGCAATTGGTCCCTGTGCGTGCGCGCACAGGCATGGGTAGGCAGCGACGGTTGCATACTCTGCATTACTGGTAGTAATGCACACAGAAAGATAAAGAGAAAGGTTCCTTGAGCATTGCGTCTGCATGTGAAATGTTTTGTTGTTGATCTTCCACTTATTGATGCTGATGTTATAGCTTCTATTTCTGTACTTGCTGAGTCTGTGGACTCACTCTTGCTTTTATTGTTATTTTAGGTACCCGAGCCAAGAACGACATGCATGGGGGGAAGTAGTCTGCTAGTCACACACATGCCACATGAACTAAATAAAGTTGAATGATCTTCAGATCGTAATTGTTTTTAGTATTCTAGGCGAGTTGCTCAAAGATTTATTATGTTTTGTCTCATGCAATGGATTAAATGTAATAATGATGAGTAATGGAATTTCATACCTCTCTAGTTATGTTAGATACTTAGCATGTCTTTGTTTATCTTTTGATATCTCTGGATGGAAGTTTTAGGTAATATTTGAATTATCTGTGGGTTGGAACCTTCGTGTAATTAACTTTACAAGGGAGGTTCCGCCGAAATTTATTAAGAATGTCTAGATTAGAATTATTAGGGTTTGTTTAGTAGCATTCCAGGCTCATGTCGGGCTGGGGTGTTACAAAACTTATCCAAATATTCCATGAAAACTGAATTCATAAGATTCATGAAATAAGCAGGTGCATTTGTCAAATCGAAAGACAAGACAGTGTACTCGTATAGGCCGTAACAAGTAGAGAATGCTGTCTTCGGAATGTCTTCCGTCCTAACCTTGATTTGAATATAGCCCAAACGAAAATCAATCTAGGAGAAGACTTGGGCTCCACTCAATTGATCGAACAAATCATCTATCCGCAGGAGCGGATACTTGTTCTTGACAGTGACTTCATTCAATGGACGGTAATCAACACACATCCGCAAACTTTTGTCTTTCTTTTTGACAAAGATAGACGGGCATCCCCAAGGTGAGGAGCTCGGCTGGATAAATCCTTTATCTTGAAGTTCTTTGAGTTGCTTTTTCTATTCTTCAAACTAATTAGAAGGCATCCGATATGGCCGTTTTGAAATTAGCGCAGTACCTGGTGTAAGCTCGATGACGAACTCAACTTCACAATCAGGGGGCATGCTTGGGAGTTCTTCAGGAAAGACGTATGGATACTCATATACCACTGGTACCTTCTCTAATTCAAGGGGGTACTAGCTTCTAAGGCATAGAGATGGGAACTGCCCACTAAAGGCACAAAAACGAGTTGATTGCCGTCTTCACTTGTGACTGTAATAGACCGCTGAGCACAATCAATCTTTCCCTGATTTTTGGACAGCAATTCCATCCCTAAGATCACATCAATACCCACTGAAGTTATCACTATAAGATTTGCCAAAAAGTTAACCCTCTGAATTTCCACATTTACGTCCCGGCAGACTTGATCGGTTTGGAAAACCGATTCCGGCGACTGAATCTGGTAAGGTGGCTGAAGTGTATGTATTTCAAATTGATTAAGTGTAACATATTCCTTTTTAATGAATGAATGAGATGCTCCGGAATCAAATAAAACTAATGCTGGGCAAGAATTTACGAGAAGTGTACCCAAAATGACGTTTGGAGCGTCGCTGGCCTCCTCGGCAGTGACGTGGTTCACCTTGCCACATGTAGGGACTTGAGTGTGAGGACCCCAATTTATTTGGCTTGTAACGCTTAACCAACCGCCTGGTCCTAGCATCACAAATCAAATAAACTGAGCCTCGAGATATGTATACTTCCCAGAAAGCAGTATACACACCTCACCACAAAATTATGCATCAACTCCATTCCAAGCATAGAGTCCAAACATCACACTACAAGCTGAAAGTAACGAAAGTAGAGTTATTACAGACAAAGGCCGACCGACCAAAAGATACATAAATACCAGAAGAACGACAGCGGAAGCAAAAGTGCCATAAGATGGCTATAAACAAAGCCAATCAGCGTGCCTTCAACCCACAAGGCATCTGACCGGACCGCCAAGCCTAGTCGTCGTACACGAAATGGCAGCAGAACTCACAGAAGTGAGGCCCTTGGGGCTCACCTTCTTCCTCTGCAACAAAAACATCAAGCAAAGCCAATGAGTACAAAGATTGTCTTTGTACTCGCAAGACTGACGTGTGAACTAGCAGACCTGTTTATATGCTACATGCAGGCTTATCCGGTGGAGGCAATATGTTTCATTTGCACAAAGCCAAATTTATTTGCAACAAAGTAATACAGTTTGAAGGCAGGTTTGTAATTCATTTTTAATGTTGAAATATAGTAAAGATAATAATAACAAAAGAGTAAAGATAAACAACCTAGGAGTGACTATCCCAATAGTCACCCCAACAATAGCACGAATCCCAGATTCGTACCACCCATCAAGTTTTAATTTAAATGTTGTAGTCTAGTTCTTACGGGGCGTATCCGAGCGTGTCCATAACCTAGGACGAGGCTATTCGAATAGTTTTAACCTGTGAGGGTGTACCAATGTACCCACACTTGGATCGCCTTTAAGCCAAGCACACTTCGAAGGTATGCGGCCTGACTAAGTCCTACGAGACTTTTTCCAATATTGTGTATTAACTACGAGCCGCTCGTATGGATAGAAATCCATACGCTCACATGGTAAAGCCGAAAAGACAACTACCTTTGCGGGGTAAAGCTTTTCGGACAACTACCATGCTCCCAACACCATCCTCCTGCGACCTGCGACCGGAGCCAATACACGCCAAAGTACTAGGTCAAGAGAGGTCCCATATACTCTAGTGTGGTTAGCACGCAAAATGCTCAGTACGGTGGCGCAAGTAACTCGGTCCTTAACTGACTCGGGCACCATTCCAGTCACACCCAAAGATCACACCAATCATACCGATGTGCCCAAGTCTAAATCATTTTTTTTGTTTTTTGTTTTTAGTTTTGCAATTAACATAGCACAAGCTAGAATATAAGAACAGTAATAATTTTGTGTGATCCAAATCATCGACTATGTCGATGATCGCCCAATTCTACCGGAAGCTAAGCATGGCTAAGCAACTGAACTCGTAATCTACTAAGTGATAAGAGTTCATCCAACGAACTCTAACCACAACAAGTAACCTAGGCTCAGGTAGTAGAGATCAATATTTCACGTACAGGATATGCAGCTACGGTTTTAACTAATCAGTTTAACACAAAGCAATGCATACATACAACTGAAACAAAATATTAGACTTTAAAATACTGGGATAAACATGATCAAACTGCTTGCCTGGCTGCTGCTGCTCAATAGGCTCAACCTGTTGCAGAGGATCACTCTCGATAGAACCAGAACCGTCGCAATCTATCGATCGAGCAGAAACAACGAATAAGAACAAATAACACCGACAAAACTCAAACATGCAACAACATCAAAACATACCAAAAATTTTCATAGCAGCTAAAACAAGATTTATCAAAAATTTTAGAAACAGAGAACAACTCATTCTAATGTGTTATGAATTTTCTAGGAATTTTCTAAGCTAACAATACACATAAAGCACTAGTTAATTACTTAACAAATTTTCATGAACAGAAATAGTATCTAAAACCTATCCTGATAATTAGTATACTAAAAATGAAAATTTTCAAAATTGGTTTTACTGGATTTGGACAAAAATTGAGATAGATATGAATTTTCTAATTTGGAAATACAATAATACACCATTTAAGCAATAACCATATTTTAGCTAACAGAGACATGGGTGAAACAATTTTAGTAAATAATATATTTAAAATGAAAAACAACAGCACTGGTTTCATGCGATTTGGAGAAAAATTGAATTAGTTATGAATTTTCTAAGTTTAAATGAATTAACAGTGCATCAGAAATCTATTTCAGATAAACTAAAACATTTAATCCTTTTCCTACCGACAATGAGCTAGCCACGACCAGCGACGGTGGGCTGCGCGGCGGCCGACCGGTCAAACTTGACCCGTGGCGCCAACGGCGACGTCGAAGGCGTATTCTAAGAATACGTCTTCGGCTTATCCAGACGTACTCCTAACTTACAAGTACAGAGAAATACGCTTCTACAAAGAGAACACGTATTATCCAAGTTTACAAAAATATTAACTGACAACATGGACCCACACGACAAAGACTCAGAGGATAAATAACGATTGGATTAAAGTTTCTAAACGCGATTAACTCTGGAGGGCCCACAAAACAGCGACTCACTAAACAGGGATTAGAGCTTAAGCTAAACGACACCGGCGGCTTGCCGGCGCGCACGGGGACAGCGGCGCGGCCGCGCAGCGGATCTAGCGAACCAGTAGGCCTCAAGGCGAGTGAGTTATACCTTCAGGTTCGCAAAGACCTCGCGAACTCGATGGCGTTGACGCGGAGTCCGATGGTTGCCGGAGGTGAGCTCGCGACGGCCGAAGGCGGAGAAGAAGGTGCGGCTTCCGCGGAGAAGACGCTACGGACTTCGAGAAGCTTCGGGAATGTAATACCCCGAATGTTTCTACGGAAGGAGAGTAAACGAAAAAGGAGTTTTTCTGTAATACTCCAACTTATTGTAATGAAGGAAGCAGTGAAAAGAGAAATTAAACTTTAGACGAGGGAAAATCTGCAATTCTTTGACAACCTGGGCTTCGGGCTTTGGCCTAAGAGGCCCATGAGGGGCCGGCCACTAATAAAAGGAGGGGGAAACCCTAGCCCACCACTGTAGCATGCATTGCTACAGTGTTCCGCCGCCGCTACAGTTCCGCTACAGTGCGCGCCCTCCTTGCACTCCGTTGCTCTCTCTTGGTGATGCTCTCCCATTGCTGTCGGCCAAGGAGAAAGGTGGAGGGACAGAGGAGAAGAAGAGAAGATGAGCATCTAGCGGGGGTAATTCAGCGGGCACGCGTGTCTCCAAGGGTAACGATTGCCGGTTGTTGTTGTTTGATTAGTCGTAGAAGTGAAACCGATTAAATTTGATTAGATCAAAGTCTGTCTGTTGGAAATTCAATTCTGTCCAGTAGTTTGCGCGTCTGTTTTCGCAATCTTAGATGCCGAATCAGAGGATCCCATCTCCTAGAGTATTGTAGGTTTTGTTCTTAGCTTTCGGTGGCTGCCAAGAACACTAAATTCTGACTTTCGAGTCAAAAGTTATGATAGATTTATTATCTGTTGTCCAGAATCCTGACGAGAATTAGCAGTCTCTGTATATGTTGATATATGGCCTAGTTAGAGGGTGATTCAGAGGTCTTGCCCATAACAAATTTTGAAGGTGATATCACTAGCTTTCAGGATTGATAAAGAACACCTCATTTGGATTTATAGATCAAAAGTTATGCACTTTTCATTGTGACTGTCCAGATTGTAGGTCAGTCTGTCCAGATTGTATGTCAGTTTCTATGTTTAGTTTTGACCCGTGTGCCACTTTTTGTTAAAGGCAAAATATGAATGTCGTGCCAACTAGGTTATTGTAGGTAATTTCATAACCTTTTCAGATTGTTAAAGAACACTCAATTCGGAGTTGCAGTTTAAAAGTTATGAACGTTTTAGTTCTGCTGTTCTAATTGCTCAGTCAGATTCTGTTCTGCTGTTTCGTTTGACAGTTAGCAATTTAGTTTGGCCGAATTGGGTTATCTCGTCAACTACAAAGTTGTAGCTAAATTTGTTAAGCTCGTGTAGGATCTGGGCTCATCTCTTTTGGAGTCCCAGATCATTAGTTTTGGTCTTTACCGTGCTGCTGTCCTGATGGGATTCCATGTTGCTGCTGGAATTTCAGATTCGGGTTATGACTATGTTTTGGGTGTGCAAGAGGGTAGTGTAGAATATTAATTCATGATGGGCTCTATGTTGTTCTTATTTCGGTTATTTAATTGTTTAGGCTGCGAGTCTACGGGTTTGGGAGCGCCATCATTGCCTGCTAACGCGTCGCAACGCGGAAGGCAAGTACTTTGTTGGTTTTAAGTGCTGTGATTGTGAATGTTTACATGAATGTGATGTGACATCTTGTGATACCCGAAATGTCGAATTGGTTATGTTCTATCAATATGTGGAGTAAATGCCGAAAGATGATATTAGCATTGTTCATGTTCATATCATGCATCCTTTTATTCATGCTATGTCCACGGGAGTGGATGTAAGTCCCACCATTCCAATGTGGGCGAGTTTGGACATTGTCATGTCCGTCCACGGAGTGGATTGAAAGACCCATCAATTCCAGTATGGGCACGTAAGACCCATCAATTCCAGTATGGGCAGCTTTGGACACCTATATGAAACGTTCTTCATATAGGACTTGGATCCCCGCACTTTTGTTAAGGTGCGGGCTTAAGTGAACAACGACGGGTGTGTCACTCGCTATACCGGTATAAGCATGTGTGTAGTCCATCCTTGAGTACATTCATTCATGCCATGCATTCCTAAGTTTTCATTCGATGTATGCTCATATTCTCTTATGATGATGACTTGTTCATATGTGTGTTATGTCCCTTTTACTGTACTTGCTGAGTCGTGGACTCACTCTTGCGTTGTTTGTTTATTTTAGGTAACCCCTGATGTTGGCTCACTTGGGAGGGAGTAGACACGCACTACTTGTTCACATCATCCAATTCATGTTCAAGATTAAATTTAGTTCTATCTTACATTCCTAAATGATGAACTGTAATAATAATTTTATAATTGGTGAAGGAAAGATACCTTCTCCACATTGATGTTGAATTATTACTGCATGTGAACTTTCATTATCAATGAACTGAAATAAATAGGTTAGATGGTGAAGGAAGGATACCTTCATCATGTCTTGGTTGTTTTGATACTATCATTAGTTGATTTTATTCAAATTCTTCCGCATTATGGATGTATGTTAGATGTTTTAGGTGACATCTTGACTTCCGAATAGCCAGGGTGTTACAGGGAAGGTGCGCAACAGCTTCGCCCTGACTCCAGAAAGGATAAGCACACGATAACACCGACGGAGAGGGACTGAGGCGGCCGGAATTGCCTCGGCGGCGGATCACCGTGCGCGAGGAAGAAACACCCGCACACCCTCCACGATGCACCAAAGACATAAACGAGCCCACCGTTAGACTCAGTGGAGGATTGCGATCACGAGGGACCAAGTGACAAGGCTAGAGACTCACCAGAGCACTAGCAAGCTCGCGGGGCTGCCGCAACCGGAGGCGGAGACGACGAAGTTGCTCCCGGCGATACACTGGACGCCGAGGGTCCTGGATGGGAAAAATGGAGGCGGCGAAGAGAGTGGATCACAATGGCGTGGTTGCGGAAACAAGGGCGGCGCTAGCACGGCGGTGCTGCCCAGGGGTTCTTCTCCGGCCGAAATCAAGAAACGGGCGGAGAGAGCTACAGAGCGGGGAAAACGAGGGATGAGTGGTCGCGGTGAGGTAAAGAAGGCCTGGCGATGCGCCACGGACGGACACGAGGGCAAATAGGTGGCAGCGGCGAGGTACGTGGCGCTCATGCGCGAGCGACCGCGAGCTCCGGTGAGACGCGGAGAAGACAAGGGCGGACCTGACAGGTAGGGCCCACTCGTCAGTGATAGCAGCGAAGCGGCGCGAGTCGGAGTCAGGTGCGGCGCGACGAGATGGTTTGACTCGATCAGGAACGTGTCGATCGTTGGATCTAGGATGGACGGTCGAGATCAGTGTATGCATTCGGACAGGTCGACGGGACAAGCAATGTGGACCGTGCGATCTCCATCGGACGGCTGATAGCCATCGGGCTCGCGCGGTGCAGCTAGGCGGTGCGGCTGAACCAAGTGGCGCGGTCGGACTCGAGTCGGAGTTGGGTTCGGGCCCGAGGAACAGTGATTCCAGATTTGAATTCAAAAGGCTGAGCAGGTTTGGGGAATTTTTAGAGATAGCTCCCGAGCTCCAAAAATTCTGAAATTTTTAAGGGAGCTAACAGGGACAGAGGACAACCTTGTGTAATTTTTCCAGGAATTTTCATGCACCAGATTTCTCCCAATAAATTTCACAAGCTGCTGTCCAGGGGTTTGACCAGATTTCCAAACTGGTTTGACTTGGCCATTTGAAATAGCAACTAAAATCTAAAAATTGTGAGATTTTTCAGAGAGGTAGATAGGATGATCAAGATGATAGGAAAAATATTTTCAGAGGATGATCACAAGTTTTAAGGCTAAGAATTTGTTGACAACAATTATCATTCACAAGAATTAAATCTTAGAATTGGAAATTGTTTAGGGAAAATTTGGAAAACTTCCAAATGACTTCATGAGATAACAAAAGTTTTTATTTCTCCTCATAATTTACATTTGAAATACAAACCCTAACTTAGGGCTGTTACATTGAGGAGGAGTAGAAGTTTCCCTTGGTGGTGGTGAAGGCCTTGCTGGAGCCGGAATTGGACCGTTGTAGACTCGCGGCATCCCACGTGCTTTTGCTAAGCACTGATGCGCATAATGTCCCTGGCGCTCACAATGAAAACACGTGACACTTGATCGAATATAGCCGCTGTTCGGGGGCTGCCCTCCCCCATTCTTTCGCTGCACAAGGTTGAGAAGGCCCTGGTGCAACGGTAGATGGCCTGGGTGGTGCTGGAGCTTGAGTTCGGGGTGCCTGGGGTGGCCCAGTGCATTGCCGAGGAAAACTGCCACTTGCTGAAATTTGAGCGGCCCTCTTCCTCTTCCTTGACTCTTCCACTGCTATACTCTTGTGTTCCACTACTATGGCCTTGTTGACCATGTGCTGGAAGTTTATAAAATCATGCACAGGAAGAGCCAGCTACATCTCCTCTGTCAAACCGTTCATGAAACGGTTCTGACGGCGGGCATCAGTGGAAACGTCATCAGGAGCATAGCAGGCTAGGGAGTTGAACTCGTGGAGGTACTCAGTCACACTCTTCTTTCCTTGCTTAAGGGCAAGGAATTGTTGCTGCTTGATCGAAATTACCCCCTCAGGAATGTGGGCTTCCCTAAAGGCTTCTCGAAACTCGTTCCAAGAGGGAACTTCTCTGTTGGCTTGCACGGCAGAGAAGTTGTCCCACCATGTGCTTGCAGCGCCCTCCAGCTGATAGCTGGCGAATAGAACCCTCTAAATGCCAGTGCATTGAGCGATCACTAGCTTCTTCTCTATGGTGCAGAGCCAGTCCTCCGCCTCCATAGGATCTTTGGTTCCAGAAAAGGATGGAGGATTGGTTCGCTGAAAATCAACGAGCCCTCCATGAGTGCGGTCAGAGTTGGCTCCTCCTGCAGGGGCAGGAGTCGGAGAGGTGTTGCGCGCGATAGCTTCCAGAATCCGAGTCTGGTCCATCCTATTGCCGCTCAATCTGAGCTAAGACCTCCGCCATGGTAGGCGGTGGAGGAAGGACTTCCTCTTGGTCTACAGTGGGAGGGGGTCGTGGAGGTGGAGACCCCTCCTCCTGCTATGCCCTAGAGCGAGTACTCGGCCCGGCCATCCTGTTGACAAAAGTGGTTAGGAAAAAGAACTAGATTTGCACTTTCAAGGGTGTAGGTAAAATATGGACAGCAAGCACACTACCCTCATTTAAGCATGCATAAAGGTATAAAATGCATAAAAACTTAACACCAAAGGAGCGTACAAAGGCACTAGGGCCTGTACAAAATCCATAAATTCAAATCATAGTTTTCCGGTGCAATTACATTAATAAGGGCCGTTAGGCGAAATGTAACTGCCCAAAACAAAAGTTCTTGCGAGAAAACAACAATAGTTCAATTACTACTGACCTATTACATAAATTAGGGATACATGCTCGGACACCAAGCTCACTACTCCAATGCCTAAATATTGTTCGGTCAAAGTTCACCGAAAACTCAACAAGGAGGTGATATCCAGGCGATCCCGTGTCCTCGGGGTCCTCGGGATTAGTGAGACGTAAAGGAGATCCTTGCTCTATCACATGGCCTCCAGCAGGCTCTGACCTATGAGTGCGAGCAAAGCCCATCGACATGCGCACCTGGCGTCTTGCCCCATAGTTGGGTACCTGTCCTCTTACTTCAGGGAGACGGTACACCGGTGGTGCTGTAGCATACGGGGAGACCTCGTTTGCGCCATACACCACATGGCGGTCAATGATCCCTATGCTATACATGAGTTGTAGGTTCTCTTGGGCCACCACGAGACGTTGACAAGTCTCATACAACTCATGCGTAACGCATCTATGGATTTGGTTCATGATATGAACCAATATTGCTAACTACCTAACTTGGGGATCCTCCCCGAACTAGATCCGGGCAAAGGTGTCCACCTCCGCGCCATGCTCTCGCATAGGAAAATGGTCGTATGGCGGTTGGGACAACTCCGTCAAATCGTGACGAAGTTGGCTCATGGCCACACGAGCCACTTCCTGTACAGCCATGGCTTTAGAAGTGCCCTGTGCCTGGAAACAATATGGAATGCTCCCTGAGACTTGTCTTGCGATGATATTGATCATAGCCAGGCATTCCTCCATGCTTGGCCCTCTGTCACAGCGGTAGATGAAGTATTGGGGTTGATACGTAAAATTCGCTCTCTACATCATATCTCGAAGGAGTGCTGGGTATCCGTCCACATCCACAGCTTGAGTTTCTTTGACAAGATATTGGCGATTCATCTAAAAGTAAGGACAGTAAGGTAAGTGATCTTTGCAAATTAAAACAAGACTAAGGTGAGAAAAGATGCTAAGATGGATGAGGAATAAAAGATATTCCTAACTTAATTTTCTGAAAGTAATTTGATATTTTGAAAATAATTTTGACCAAGGACTATCTAAACTTAACGCCCATGCTATCTCTAACCTACAATCAGTATGGCTCTGATACCAACGCTGTGAGGACAACCGGGTTAAGTCTGCAAGACCAAGACTAAGCAAGGTCTTATAGACATAACTTTGGGCCTCAAGTAAATGAATTCTAAGTTAACTCCATCTAAGTGAGAAGTCTTGACTAAAACTAGAGCCCCGATGATCATGTATACTGCTCCTCTGCAAGTATTGCATGATGATTGGTTCTCTAAACAATCAAAGACCACACTTAGTGAGTTAAAATGGAATTCATGAACAGCGAGCATGAGGTCATGTTGGCTCCCACGATAAGCGACCAACATACCCAAACTCACATACAACATTGATCACATCCATACAACATTCATACATTCATAGTTCAAAAGACATACATCAATAATAATCAAGTCTACAACTATTACATGTGACCGACCGGCCAAATTCAAATGAAATCATAAAGTAGCAGCGGAAGCAAGTAAATAAACCAAAAGTCCAACAAAGGTATGTCCATAACCCATCGGCAACCGACTGGGAGTTAAATGATAGCATCACTCATTAGCGTCGCCTAAATCGGCGCTAACGAGCACGTCGGGCTCGCAATCTTCCTCACCTGAAAGCTAGTAAACAAACTGGCTAAGTACAAGGTACTCGCAAGTTTTACACAAAGTAAAAATATTTATGCTTAGAGGTTATTCAAGGGATGGCATTAGTGGCTTAGTTTTGCAGGAAACGCAACATCTTATATCTCTAGACCATCTAGTTTGCAAAAGCCATTGTGTAAACCATTGCTTAAGAAAAGAATTTCACAAGACATAGATAGTCATATAGGTCAAGCAATACCAAAGAGGCTGCCCACTTTGATAAACTAAAGTACATGAACATCCCATTCATGCCAAACCAAGTTATCACCATGTCAATTTTTAATTTAAAGTCTATGCAGTGACTCATCCAAAAACCAAGTGTTGTCCATAACCGTGGACACGGCTATTCGAATAGATTAAACTCTGCAGAGGTGTACTACTTTACCCACATGACTCGAGTAGCCCGTAAGCCCCTGGATGCCTCCGGTTAATGACACATTTCCTTTGGTATGCCGGCCGAGGAGAATCGAGATACGGTCATTTTCAGCAAGAAGACCCTATTGAGATAGACCACTCGTACGAGATAACTGCCAACTTAGACATAAGCATATAGCAAATGTTAAGCGGGTACACACGTTGCATGGGAGGGACCAGTGTAAGGTACTTAGTATGTTGTTGTGAGCAACATAGGTAATCGTGGTCATTATTCACATTATATATTACACTGGGTTCCTCAGGAACATAGGTATTTCACGGTCCCTATGTCCTTGCACCACCTGCGGTCTAACCCAATAAAACCTTCCCCTTACTTAACCAGATGGCACCCATATACCGCATGTGGTAGCATGCTTGTTACTTGGACTGAAAGTTCAAGGCTCGGTCCTTAAAGGGTCCGGACAAGACCACCACATACCCAAACTTGTGCATAACATCACCCACACTTACTACCACTTGTCCAGACCTAAAACCATTTAACATAACCAAATTTTAGACCAACAACCAGATATAATGATCTGGACAAAAAGAAAATTAAGAGTTGTTGTGTGTCTCCCACAATCGACGAGCTATTCCCGCCAATTGATCTATTGCGTTCTCTAGACCCGCAATGGCTAAGCATTCACACGCAACAACCATATCATCACAAGCATCTATCTTAGGCATATGTGTATGTGAGATATCAAGGATAACCAGCAAGTATAGGACATAACTAACTACTCACCAAATAATGATATACCAAAGATAGCATGCAAGTAATATCATTGCATTTTAAAAGCTAATGCATAAAAACTGGGATCAATATGATGCAAGCAGAAAGTTCAAATGATGCTTGCCTTTCTAGAAGAGTAGTTGTTCACTCTTAGTAGTGTAGGAGTCAATATCAATAACTTGTGAATCTAAAGAATAAAGACCGATATAAACACCGAAAAATACCTCAAAAATCAAGATGCTAAAAAATGCATGATTTTTCTACAGTAGCTAAGTCATGATTTTAGATGAATTTAGGTGGAAAAATTATTCCATTTGGATTTAGTATATGAAAGTTATGGCAGTTTGAATTTCAGTTTGTTGGAAATTCCAATTTAATTATAATCTATCACTATTCACTGATTTTAATTATTTGGTGAAAATTTGCAGAGCCGTGGTGGAACAAATGATTATATGGTTAAATAGAGAATATTATTATAAGTCCAAAACAGTTGAGTTTACCTCATTTGGAGTTTTTATGATTTAGTTAAGAATTTCCTAAGTTATCAGCTTTTCCTATGGCAAAAATTAATGCAGTTAATAGAGGATTTTCTAAAACTACCTTCTCTGTTATAGACACTGGTGTGAAACCTATCTTAAAATAAAGTTCATTGAAAATGGAAACTATCAAAGTTGGTTTCACTGCCTTTGGAGTTGGAGTGAACAAGTTATGTATTTATTAATTTTAATACAACTTCTAGTGTACAATTAGACCAGAGGGATGTCTTTTAGGGTTGTTTTTGTAAGATGACTGCGAAAGAGGTCTTTGGGGTGGTCTGTTACATACGAGCAGAGGGTGATCTGCGCAAAACGGTCCAGGGGTGGTCATTGTAAAAGATCACTGAGGGGGTCTTGGGGGTAGTCCTAGAAAGGAGGCTGCGAGGAGGTCCTGAGGGATGTTATCGCAAAACAACCACATGGAGGTCCTGCGGGTTATGATCGGAACATAAAAGTTCTTGGACGGCCGAGATGTACTTTAGGGAGGTCCTAACGGTTGAGATAAGACCTAGGAAGTCTTGGATGGCTGAGATAAACTCTAAGAGGTCTTGGACGGTCTAGAGGAGGTCTCAAGAGGTCCTGGACGGTCCAGATGAACCCAAGGAGGTCTGGACGGCCAAGATAATAGCAAAAGAGAGGTCCTGCGGGGTGGTCTGTTGCAGAAACGACCCATAGGGAGGTCCTGAGGTTGTCTTTGCAAAATAACTATGAAGGAGGTCCATTGTGGTACAACTAATAGGGGGTGGGGCCCATATGTAAGTGACTTAATGACTACTGTCAGGACATGATTTAAAGGCTAATGATTACCACTTAACTCCTAACCTCCCAGCTACAGTGCGTGTCCGTGTACGACAACGGGACGCTCGTCTAGTGACCTTGCCCGGCGGCTCGCCGGCGCCATGTGCCATGGCGGAGCCGGCCAAGGCCCGCGATAGATTTGCAATAGTATTGCGCATCTAAAGCAAGTGGTCTCGACGGCTAGTCGGAGAGGAGCGACGGGGCTCTTTATGACAAATAAGCAAATACAAAAGAAGAAACTCCGTATTGCCAACAAGCGGGTGCCAGAGGTCCTAGGGACTAAATAAAAACTACCTAAGTGGGGAAAAGGTGCTCGAGGAGCTTGGGGTTGGCTGTAGCACCGCTGGCGCTGGAGAAGAAAAAGGTGACGACACGACTTTGCAAGAAGAACAAGTCCTGAAAAGAACCACAAAGAGTGGGTGCTCGAGATAGCTCAAGGACCTTAAGAACAAGCTATAGAAGTGAAGTACAAGACAGGGCCTTACCAAAATGAAGTGGGAGGTGAAAAGTCGCTTACGACCAAAAATGGTCCAAGCTTCAATTTCACCAGATCCTGTCGTGCATTGGCAAAATTGATTGAGGGGAAAGCTTTAGGATGTCCTTAAGACACAATGTGACGCACCAAGTTGAGGATAAAACTCACCGAAGATGAATATGTGAAGGGGAGGTCCTCTGGTGTGTTCTTAGAAGAACTGCAGGAGCTCAATTACATACCAGACACTACAAGCAAAGGTAAGAGCTCGCATTAGCAAAACGGAGATGGTCTTGAACATAGAGCAGAGAGGGACCTTTAGATGGAAGCTTACCCCAAAATGGAGCACGAGTGAGCTTCCCTCTCCTCAACCGAAAAGAGGAGCTGTGAGGGAAAACCAAGGCTCTAAGGGGTAATATGCCCAAGAAAAGACAGCAATGGAGGCGGCATTACACGGGGAAGCTCCAGGAGTGGTCAACAGGGGCGGTGGATTGATGGTTACTGGCACAAGGAAGGAATCGTCGGCCGCGTGTCACAGGATACCTAAGCTCTCCTGCGCAAGGTTGACGAAGGTGCTGACAGCCTAGGCCCACAGGTTAGTGTCTAAATCGTGCGTGCGCGAGCCAGAGGAAGGTGGGAGGTCGTGGGCCGTGGGATTCTCATCGAATGGTCCATGATCACCTAGGCGGTCACGACTGCTGTAAATGGAAGGAGGTCGTGGGCCGTTGGATCTTCATCGAATGGCTCACAATCTAATGTGGTATTCGGACTGTCGAAACGATGGGGAGGTCTGGAACGTTGATCTTAGATCCAACGTCTCGCATGCGTTAGTGCATTTAGACGGTTGGGTTGAGCTGGTTCGCTGAGCCGGGCTCGAGCTCGAGGAACACTGGTGGTCGGTTTGGGGGCTAGGGTTTGACTGAGAATAAAATTGGTTCCTCCACTTTGACCAGGGTGCTAAAAATAGCAATAAATTTCCTAAAAATTTGAAATAAATCACAAGGGTTCCTAGGAACGTCTAGTACCCATAAAAATTATTAAAACCCTATGTTGATGATATAATTTGTATAATCCAAATTCAACCTAAGGGATGCCATTGAATTTTGTTCGGATTTTTATAAAGGTTGAACCTAGTCCCATAAATTTGGGAAAAATTATATTTATTCTTGATAATTCATATAGTATTTGAATAAATTATTTCCATCGGACATTCACAAGTTTTGTTGCTATTTTTGGTTGGAGTTGGAAATGGAACTGTATGTTTGAACTTTGTTTGAGATTTTCCAAGTGCAATATAATAAATAAATGCTTGAAAACATGATGCATGCTCATGAGATGCATAATAATCCTCTTTATTAACTTGGGGATGTGACAAAAACTCATAGAAGTCGATCCCTTGGGGATCCACTTTCTCATCTGCAACAATAAAGCAATGTAGTTGAGTACAAAAATGTACTCGCAAGACATACAAGTAACAAGCCTATACATAGCTATATGAAAGCTGTAACAAAGGAGATGGTTATATGGTTAATTGGACGCATAAAGCAATTTTCATTTGCAATAATGTAATAGATTGAAAGCAATTTGTCAAATCTATTTTTAATCATTGAAATAACAGCGAGGTAACCATAAATAACATAAGCAACAACCTAGAGGTGACTAACACAATAGCCACCATAACAATAGCACGAATCCCCGATTCGTGCCACTGATCAAGTTTTAGTTAAAAGGTTGTAGTCTAATTCTTGCGGGAAATAACCAAGCGTATCCATAACCTAGGACGAGGCTATTCGAATAGATTTAACCCTGCAGGGGGTGTACAAATGTACCCACACTTTAGACCGCCTTTTAGCCACAAGATTAAGCACACTTCCGAAGGTATGCCGGCACGGCTAAGTCCTACGAGACGTTTTCTAATATTGTGTATCAACCACGAGCCGCCCGTATGGATAGAAATCCATTGGACTAGAACGCCGGCGAGCCGACGGTAACCAAAACGGCTGAGAGCGAAAACGGCTAAAAGCTCTGCAAAGGTCCACAAAAGCGGGTGCCTAGACTTCTAGGGACTAATAAGGAGTTACCTTAGTTGAGAAGAGCCTTGAAGATGGTCGGAGAAGCTTTGACCCCAGAGAAGCTCACCGGAGTTGGGAAAGAAAGCTACGTGAACGCGGCCTGAGCAAAATGAACACCACTAGGTGGTCAAAATAGCTTCAACCAGGCCCACAAAAGGTTCGGGAGAAAGTAATTTGGCAAAAGAAGCACTTACCGGAGTTGGAGAAGAAAGGGGATGATTTCGGCCGAAAAGATTCAAACTTAAAATTAAGTGATTCGTGTGAATGCAACCCAAAATTAAGTTAGGGGAAATGATTATGGGGTTACAGAGCTCTAAAGGGTACAAAAAGAAAGGAGAAAGAACCACTGGAGCACCAAAGCCACCAACAGAGCTTCACGGCCTTCAATGGCGATTTGGGGATTTCTGTGGTTTTGAGCTGCAAGAACAAGGAAGGAGCTAGGGGTGTCATAAAGGAACACAAGGAGGAGCTTGGGGTGCTTTTTATAGCCAGAAACCAACGGGCAACAAGAAAATGAAGCCCACGGTGGACTTGGTTCACATACTGCCATGGGCGAGGTGGAGAAGACTGGAGCAGCTGAGAAAGGCAATCTTGAGGGCGAAAACTCACTGATGGCATTAAATGTCGAGGACCAGGAGTCGTTGAAAGGTGACGCATGAAGTTGACAAAAGCTCTCCCTCTCCCATGCCCTGTTCTATCACACTGGTATAGGCACGAGCGCGAGGAAGAAGAAGGTGACCAGGTCTTTGAGGGCCCACTAGTTAGTGAGAGGGGTTAAAATGGCTCGGTTTTAGGGATAGCAAACTAACTCCAAAAATTTTGAAATTTTTACAAGAGCTTGCTAACTTAGATATTGACCTTGCATAAAATGTTCAGAGGTTTTCATGTTGTACATTTTCCTCCAAAAATTCTGCAAGGTGCTGAACTAGGGTTTGGCTTAGAGTCAAACTGGTTTGACCAACCTCTAAAAATATTCAAACAATTTCTAAAAATTGTGAAATTTTTCAGAGGGGTCACACATTAACCCTAGAACTTCGAAAAAATGTTTCCAAAGGGTGATCATAAGGTTAGACAAGAAAGTTTTTTAAAGGCAAGATTTAGGTCAAAAGAGGCTTGTGGTTTTGTATTTATGTAATTCCTTTACAAGGATTTTCAGAACATACATGAAACACAAGATGTAAGAAAAGTTTTTAATTTTTACACATTTTTTTACATTTGAAACACAAGCCAATACTTGGGACGTTACAATGTCCTCATCAAGAACTTAAGATATTTTGAATCCATTTTTGCCGTTTGTCACTGAAGCCCTTCAATTTGAACATAGCACAGATAACATGATGTTCAACCTTATCGAAGGCTTTCTCAAAATCAAGCTTAATAATGATAATCTCTCTTTTTGACTCATGACAGATATAAAGATATTGAACAGCCAGGCAAGGTAATTGTAATATCCCGGAATGCTTTAGAGAGAGAATTAAAAGAATTCATGGAGTTTTCTAAAAAAATGAGAAAATTTGGGCCATGGGCTTTTGGCCCACGGCATTGAGGCCCAAGGTGGGCCGACGACAATAAAATGGTCGAGGGGGCGACAGCCTTGCCCTAGCCGCCACACCCCCTACCCCTTGCCCTAGGGCGCTGCTGTGACCCTCACTGCCTCGCCTCCTTGACCTAGTTGCCGGGTGCTACTGCCGAAGGGGAAGGAGGCCAGCGAGGAGAAGAGCAAGGAGAAGGAGAGGAGGAAGGAGAAGAAGAAGAAAAGGAAGCAAAAGAGAAGGTTTTTGTGGGTTCTCGTGATTTGTCGTGATCATCAGGAGAAACCCTGTTAATCCCTAGGTTTTGGCATGTATTAGTTGCTGTTAAGTTTGTAGATCATTTTGATCAGGGGAAAGTTAGTTTTCAATCTACCATAGTTCGTCAAGGTTAGGTGCAGAACTTTGCTGGGGTGATTTAGGGTATTTAGGCTTGGATTCACAGGCCAGTCCAATTACAAAAAGTTAGATAATCTCGTTAGCTTTCTAGGAAGGTCTAGATCATTAGAATCGAAGTAGAGAGTGAAATGATACGGTCTTAGGAAAGTTGCTGTCCAAATTTTGGACGTAGCTGGCAGACGTCGTGAAGATGGGCCGGTTTCATATAGTAGATGGCAAAATTAAAATGTGTTGACAACTTGAATAATGTAAAAAATTTTGTGTAGTTTCCAGAACTAGTATCATTCATATATTTTCAAGTTTTAGAATTAAAGATATAAAATTGTGAAACAGATTGTCCTAGCAGATTCTGGGACGGTCTTTGGGGAAACAAACGGGGCAAAAAACGGTAGAATTTGTCGGATCCGGGAATAACACCCCCCAAATCCTCTGTGTATTATACACTAGTCCCTGGAACAGTAGCTAGTGTACACAATAAACAAATATAGAAACATCCATAATTTGCACAACTTTATTAATAAATATCAGAGTTTATCATAAGAAAGGCTTACAAGAAAACAATAAAGAACACAACGAAAGACAAAGAAGAAGTAGTAGAGGCTAGCAAATCTGCTATAGGCAATTGTCTGGGGTAGCGGCCTAGTCATTGAGGTCCACACCGATAGCAAAGTCCTTCTCTTCTGAACACCATTTTATTAAGCAAGGGTGAGTACAAAACTATACTCCGCAAGTTACACCCAATAACAGATTATAATGCATGCAAGGATATATCAAAGGAAGGCTTATATGGTTATTTGTGCAAAAGAAATGTTTGGCATTTTAAATACATTCACTAAGTTTCAAAGCAGTTTAAATTTTATCTAAAATTAATTTGATTTTAAATGTCAAGTTAATGTAGGAGAAACCTCCATACACTTCTAGTGAAGGGCTAACCATACTTGTCAATACTATACCGGAGGCTATACCGATTTGGTTCTTAGGATGGTACGTTCTGGTATCGATCCATACCGGTGTACCTTTTCAGATTTAATATAATAATACGAGTGTATATATTTATAAGTATATATTTGTTTAATTATATGCACACCAAATATCACTTGTAGTATTAATCTAAATACATAGTGGTACTATCAAATATAACACACAGTTCCATAGATGGTATTATAAATTCAACCGGTATGGCCGATATTGAGGCCGATACAACACGTAGGGCTACTTTGTACTGGTTTAGATGACGGTATGGTACATACCGGCCATACCGGCTGGTACCGGTATGGTATTGATAACTATGGGACTAACCCCCGTATACCAAGGCTTTCTGCCCATATTTCCCCAATTGGATAAACTATCCAAAATCATTTAATAAAATCTTTTGAAATCAAAACCAAAGTCTAACTTTGAGTGCCTTTGCCCAGCATGTCCATGACTGTGGACACGGCTATTCGAATAGTTTTACACTCTTAAGAGGTTGTACAACTTTATCCACAAGAGATAATCAACTTATATTTTATGTTTTACACACTTCCGTTGGTGTGTGACTAAGTGATTATCTCAAGGTCTTTACAATGCTTCATCCCAAAGTAGTCATGCCCGTTAAGGTTTCTTCCATTAGGCTAACCACTCGTCGGAAGCCTCCTCTTGCGCCAAGTGGGAATACTGTCTAACCGATATCTGCACATCATAATGGCAAAACAAACAGTAAAACGTTACAAATTATTTAGCCTAGTCTGTCCCATTCCAGACTTGTGTACGGTGGAGCTTTGCAAGATGCAGGTCGAATACCGGTCCTTAACTAACTTGGGTGACTTTCAAAATAACCTTAGGCCTCAACCATTCACTGAATTGAGTCTATGCATAAACCTACACCCACCAACTATCCATTTCGCCCAAGTCTAAACCAGATTTTAATTTTATTTCATTTATCAAATCATTTGTAAACTTCCATGACGCACCAATGCCATGGATACATCTTAAATCTAAAGTATTTTTGGCTGAAAATTCCCAAATCAAGTATTTCAGGTCTAAGCATGGCTAAGCTTATTTTTTCCCAAAATATTCTAGTTCATACTATTGCATAAACTAGATTTTCATCTAAGGTGTCAATGTATGTTTAATTCAATGTCAAAAGTTGGCTATACAATGGTAATGGTGCCATGTCAGCATGACTCATGGACGATGGTGGTGAGGTGGCACACGTGCGGCATACCATGTGGCCTGACGTGGCGTGCGATGTCAGCACAAAACCGGTGGTGGCTCGGAAGCCAAGGGCCCTAGTGAACGGTGGTGCGGTAGCCGGTGATGAGGGTACCAATGGATAGAGGGAGATACATGGAGCATGATGCTCACCTTTCCGGTGTCTAGGTGCGCACAGACAGCCGGCGTCGATGGCGGTGCAATCGGGTCTGCGGCCGTGAGGTCACTCCGGCGATGCTTCGGTGAGGAGGGTGTGTGCATGACATAGAACGTGCAATGGCAAAGTCAGGGGTGGGGTCGATGGTGGTGGGGCATCATTTATGGTGGCGCTAATGGCAATGGAGAGGCTTGTCGCTTGTGGGCGATGGGAGAAAAACTTCGATTGCAACGAGAGGAAACGATGAGGGGAGACGAGACTTCGGGGAAGAGATGAGGAGGGAGAGGGGCACCTTATGCTCCTATTTATGGGGCAAGGGGGTGGGTAGGGAGAGACATCACACGGCACGAGGTGCGCTGGACATTGTGCAATCTAGTGAAAACGTGGGCATGAATGAGGAGGAAACGGCCAAAAATGGATACGGCAGAGTAAGGGGGTTTTAATGACCTTGATGTCATGAGAAATGGGGGAGAGAATTGCAGCGTGTGAGGAGCACGAGCTAGTGCTCATGGCGGTTGTGTGCGTAGGAAGAAGAAAGGGTGGCTGACACGTGGGCCCGCGTGGTAAGAGAGAGAGGGAGTGGAGTAGGTAGGCTGGCGGGGGTGGGTTTGGCTGATGGAAAAAATATAAAATGGGCCGAGGAAAAGGGTTTCGGCCCAAAAGGAGAAAGGGAGTTTTTAATTCATTTCCAAATTTGAGAAAATACAACAAATCAATTAGGCTTTTAGAAAATAGCAAATAGAGTTAAAAAATTCTAGAAAAAGTCATATAAATTCCTTGAATTATTTTGAATTTAATAAAATTATTTTCAACTTAAATTTGGCTTTTATTTTTGCACATAAATAATTTTTTAATTTTGGAAAATGGTTAAAACTATTTTAAATTCCAAAAAATTCAAGAAATTAATTAAATTTTCCTTTTTAACTTTAAATCCTAGAAAATCCCAAAAAAAACTCAATAAATTTTCTTTTTGACTTTAAAATCCAGAAAATTCAAGAAAACCAAGAAATCTCTTTTAATTTTCAGATAATGCAATAAAATAATAACTTTATTAATTTTATTTTTGGTAATAGAAGTTTAGAATGTTACAAACTATCCCCCTTAAAAGAGAGGCTAGAAAGAAAGTTGGAAGTACTCAGTCTTCAACTTGAATTGTCATCGTACGTACCTTGCTCCACATTTGACGGGGCCTGAGTTGTGATGTTGTATAGACATCCTTTTCTAGAATTTTGCAGCTTCGTTTTGCCTGTGTGGTGTTGACTGTTGGTGCTTCGGAGTTGTTCATGTATGGATTTGTTGTTTGTTGCTTCTTAGGGTATCTCTTGGCATAGTGCCTTCTCTTGGTAGTTGAAGCACATGATTCCTGTGGCATGAGATGAGTTCTTCTGTGATTGGTCTCCAATAGATGTGTTGGGGAACAAAATGTTGGCTAGATGGTTCACTGTTGTTTCTTGAGGCATTGGCAGGCTTAAACTTCTGTATTTTTGTAGTTCGAACAAGTATCTTCCATTGTTTTTTACTACCTATTGCTAGTGTTGTCTTGATTAGAATAGCTTCTGGAATGTTGTTTCAGGTGAGTGCTAAGAGTCTTTTTGAGCATTGCTTGGCAAAATGGCCCATATCTTGACACCTGTAGCATTGTAATCCTACCCTTGATGCTTTGTTCTGCTAAGATTCCCCACCATTGTTGTCGCGGAACATCTAGACGTAGTGTTGATCCTGAAGTCATGGGTGCAGTTGTTGTTTGTGATCGATTGGGTTGAGGTTGAATCACATGAGCCTCGGAGTTTCTTGCAACATATTGCCCTTGATCCACCATCTTCCTCTTGTGACAATTGTCCTGCTGATGGCAGGTAGCTTCTAGATTGAGTGCCTTGGGATTGATCCTGTTGGAATTTTGTTCCTTTGATTCTTGGGGTAACTTGGTAGAAGTAACCATAGTCTTGCCTTACTTGGCTTGAATGAGAGTGACTTGATAACTTTCACATTGTTGCTATGATACAAAGGTTAATATTGTCTTTAAAGGGCATTGAGCTGGTAATAATCTTCACCATCACATAAGTAATATGCAATCTTGTTCATGGGACATTCTCCGAGTGGATGATTTCCTTCACAGCTTGAGCAATTGATTTTGTGCTCACTACCATTATGTCCTATCTCTCCACAATGAATACAGGCACAATTCTTAGACTTGGACAGTGGGTAGAACCACAAATGTCTCTGCTCAACTTGATCTTCTTTTGTAATAACATGGCTCACTTGACTTCTTATGACAGGTTAAGGTTCGAGGTTCTTCTGCTCTGACTTCTAGTGCTGAAGTTGCTTGTGGTGTCAAGAATGCTTGTTTATGTAAGGGGCATCATTTGACAAAGTGCCCTTCCTCGCCACAACAGTTACAAACTTTATACTGGATCCTCTTCCTCTAGGAACACTTGGTGAAATAGTGTTCGGTGCTATTGCAGTTAACACAATGAATGTCTTGTTTTGGCTTTCTCTTTTCAGGGCATCTATAGGTGAAGTGTCCTTGTTCACCACATTTGTAACAGATAACATACTTCCAAGGATGGTGACTTTTAGGAAGAAAGTGGCTCATGTCACTACTATGAGATACTTCAGGTGGCTTGATCCTTAGTAATTCATCGTAGGGACACTGTTCATGAGTTGTAGGAGCAGTTGTTGAGGAAACATTTTTGTTCATCTACTGCATTAGTTGAGTCTGGGTGACAAAAAACTGATTCAAATTGTGAAGTGTCACTATTGATAGTTGTTGGTTGTGTTCGTGTGATACTTCGTTTAAGCAATTGAGTAACTAAAAGAATTGAAAGGAAAATAAATGGATTGAATAGTGGAAAACTTTTAAATTTAGTAGATTAGGGAGAGTAGTGGGCCATCAGCCCATAGCCCTAGTGGGAGAGTCCATCTTTAAGATGGAGAGGTGGGAGCTGGCCAAAACCCTAGCTTTTCTTTTCTTTTTCTTTCCCTAGCCACTACCTGCTTGAGCTCTGCCCTCCCGTGCCAAAACCCAACCTCCAGTCGCCTCTACATTTGTTGCCGCATAGCCTGGCTGCACTAACCGTCGCCTGCACTAGCCATCACCTGCTGCCTCCTTGCTTTGGCCGCCTGTGCGTGCCGTTTTGTTGGCCGCTACATGCTGCAAGAACTACCGCTACATGCCTCAAGAACTGTCACTACATGCTACTACTAGAAAATGTGCTACATGATTTGCACTTGTCCATCAACGTTGCAACAGTAAAGAGAGAGGGAGAGAAAGAGGAAGATCAGCAAGATGAGAGGGATGAGAGGAAGAAGGAAGAGAGAAAGAAAGAGAAGATTCCATGGGAAAATTGGTGATACTTGTCGCAGTCTCCAAGGGTGATGATCAAGTCTTTCCCGCTATTTTGTTTTTCTTACTTAGTGATTTAAAACGAGATTAGAGTGGGAACTAGATTGGTTTAGACTGCTGATTTCTTGTACCATAAATTCGGGTACCGGTTGGGCATACTATGGGAATTTCGTCTCATAGAAAGTTGTAGAGGATTTCTATAGCTTTCTGTAGAATATTTATTCAAAGTTGTAGAGGATCTCTATAGCTTTCTGTAGAATATTTATTCACATCGATCAGATGTGTAGATTTTATGTTATGAATTTTGTAAGTTGCTATCTATTAAGTCTCTCGAGTTCTAGTAACACACATTAATCTATAGATTAAAAATAGAATATAGAGTAATTTGGGATTTCGATCTACACGAAAAGGGTAGGTAACTTCCTAAGGATTTCAAAGAGTCTAAGAACAAGATTTTGGACGGTAAAATAGAAGTTATGATTTTTGAAAAAACTGTAGTCCAGAACTGAGTTGCTATTGGAGGCGGTCATGAGAAAACTTTAATTTGACAAAGTTATTGGTAGAATGTAATTTTTGGCATAACGAGGAGATGGTAGATAATTTCTTGTAGTTTTTGAAAAGTCTTAGATTATTATATTTTCACATGTGGATTAATAGATATGAAATTATTAAGTCTATTGTGCAGAACATGACAGATCTGTCTTCTAGGTTATAAATGACGGTTTCGATAATTTAATCTGAACTTTTGATCACCTAAGAAGTTGTAGAAAATTTTGTATAGATTCCAGAATGATATGGTTTACTATTTTACCATGTGGGAGTTGAAAGTTATTGTAATACCTCGAATATCAAATAGAGAGAACATATTAATCGGAAGAGAAATTTATTCAAATTTGAATGCATTAAAGTTTAGAGGAAAATTGAAAGAAAATTCAGGATTTGAGAGAGGATTGGACCTTCGGCTTTTAGCCCAAGGTGTCCTAGCCAAGTGGGCCGGCCTTGTAGTGGAGTCAAGAAGGGGGTCTCCTTCCCAAAACCCTACCCTCTGCTACAGTACCGCGCCGCATCAGAGCATCGCGGTGCATCAGAGCAGCCCCCTCCGTGCTGCTCTACCAAGATGAGGAAGAAGCTCCGAGGTGCTGCCGCCATGGTGGAAGGAGAAGAAGGGAGAAGGAGAAAGGAGGAGGAAGATCATCTTCTCCAAGGTTCTCCCACCTACGTCCTGGTTGCTACAAGGGTAACGAGTGCCGATCCTCATCGCTTGATTAGTGGTAGATGTGTTTTGGTTCAATTTTGATTATATCGATTTGCTGCGGGTAGAAATTGATTCTGTCCAGATTGTTGCGTGGACTTTTTCGTGATGTTAGAGGCCGAATCTGAGTTTCCCATCTCCTAGAGATATGTAGGTCTTGTTCTTAGCTTTCGGTGGCCGCCAAGATCACCTAATTCCGACTTTCGAGTCAAAAGTTATGATAGATTTAATATCTGCTGTCCAGAATCCTGACGAGAATTAGCAGTCTCTGTTTAGGTTGATATATGGCCTAGTTAGAGGGTGATTCAGAGGTCTTGCCCATAACAAATTTTGAAGGTGATATCACTAGCTTTCAGGATTGATAAATAACACTTCATTTGGATTTATAGATCAAAAGTTATGCACTTTTCTTTGTGACTGTCCAGATTGTAGATCAGTCTGTCCAGATTGTATGTCAGTTTCTATCTTTAGTTTTGACCCGTGTGCCACTTTTTGTTAAAGGAAAAATTTGAATGTCGTGCCAACTAGGTTATTGTAGGTAATTTCATAACCTTTTCAGATTGTTAAAGAACGCTCAATTCGGAGTTGTAGATTAAAAGTTATGGTTGTTTTAGTATTGCTGTCCTGTTTGTTCAGACAGAAGTTGTGCTGCTGTTTTGTTTTCTTTATTAGAGAAGTTTATTGGCCGAATTGGGAAATCTCATCAACTTGAATGTTATAGATATGTTCGTTAAGATGAGGTAGGATCTGGACTCATCTCATTTCGAGTCCCATGTCATTAACTACTGTCATTTTCGTGCTGCTGTCCCGACACGCTTTTGGGTTGCAGCCTGTTTTTCGATTAGGTTTTATGGCGATTCCTTGGGAGTTCAAGGGGTATTGTAGACTATTAATTCGGGTTGGATTCTATGTTGTTCTTATTTCGGTTATTTAATTGTTTAGGCCACGAGGCTACGGGTTTGGGAGCGCCATCGTTGTTCGCTAACGCGCCGCAACGCGAAGGCAAGTACTTTGTTGCTCTTGAGTGTTGTGATTGTGAATGTTTTCATGAATATAGTGTGACATATTGTGTTACCCGAGATGCTGAATTGGTTATGTTCTTTCATTATGTGGAGTATATACTGAGAGATGGTATTATCACTGTTCATGTTCATATCATGCATCCTTTTATTCATGTTATGTCCACGGAGTGGATTGTAAGTCCCACCATTCCAATGTGGGCAAATTTGGACATTGTCATGTCCCGCCCACGGAGTGGATTGAAAGACCCATCAATTCCAAGATGGGCACGTAAGACCCATCAATTCCAAAGTATGGGCAGCTTTGGACACCTATATGAAACGTTCTTCATATAGGACTTGGATCCCCGCACTTTTGTTAAGGTGCGGGCTTATGAACACCGACGGTGTGTCACTCACTATACCAGATATGCATGTGTGCAGTCCATCCTTGATTACATTCATTCATTTCATGTTTTCATAAGTGTTCACTCGATGCAAGGTTCGTGATTCTTAAATGGTGATGTCCTGTTTGTATATGTGTTCTTTCTCTTTCATCAGTACTTGCTGAGTCATGGACTCACTCTTGCGTTGTTTGTTTATTTTAGCTAACCCCGATGTTGGCTCACTTGGGAGGAGTAGACACGCACTACTCGCTCACATCATCCTATTCATGTTCAAGATTAAATTTAGTTCTATCTTACATTCGTTAATGATGAACTGTAATAATTAAATTATAATTGGTGAAGGAAGGATACCTTCTCCACATGGATGTTGATTTATTACTGCGTGTGAACCTTCTTTATTGATGATCAGAATTAAATAACTTAAAAGGTGAAGGAAGGATACCTTCATCATATCATGTTTAACTTAATGTCGTCTTTAGTTGATACTTGTTTCAAATTCTTCCGCATTATGGATGTATGTTAGATGTTTTAGGTGACATCCCGCTTCCAGGATAGCGTGGTGTTACGATTGGTAATGTTTTAGGTGACATCTTGGCTTCCGGATAGCCAGGGTGTTACAGTTTGGTATCGAGCGGGCTTTAGGTCCGTGGTTAATAGAAAAAAATATTAAATTGACACACTGTGCACAGTAGGTGGGGTTGGGAATTACATTGCTTTCGCATTATCTCGTTGTTATGTTTCATTTTGTTGAGCAATTGTTGAATTGCTTCTGTACTATCATCCTTGTTGGTAATATATGATCTGCTATGATATTCAATATCTATGAACTAATAATATGATTGTCATGAGATGATCCTATATATTCATAGTTGAGTATTTTTGTGAAGCGTGTTGTTATCGGATGATAAGAAGTGGAGGTCGTGGTTGTTACTCCGGATTCACTGTGTTACACCACCGCTCGCAGACGTGGTTAGAGGAGTAGTTACCCAGTATCATCGTTTGTGTACTAAGTATGAGTTACTTTAGAAAGTTGTTCTCTTCTTTCATTTCGAATTTGGCAATTCTTGTCTGTGGCGGTTGATGAATTTCTCCGGTTTGTGGTCCATGATAGTTATGGTTTTCCATAGATCCTCTTGGTTCTCTCAAACAATTATTGCTTTCGATCGTTGAGTTGCTTTTACTACTTATGATCGTTGTCAATTGGCAAGATTGATGTTTTCTTGGTTGCTCCTTCTTTCTCATTGAAAAAGGATGACTCATTTACTCGCTTGATAGCTTGGTTAGTGAGAGTTTCTCATGTAAGTTCGTTTGCCCAGGAAAGCTTTGGCTTTATGCTTTTGGATTACTTGAGCGTTGAGGTTTGAAGTCTCTCTTTGCTGCAGAAGGTGTTAGAATCCTTTGTGATGTCTTGTAATGCTTAAAATGAGAAGTTATAACTAAGCGAATAGATTGTTACGATATGAGTTATCAAGTTGGGTTATTAGCATGGTGCAAATCAGTTATTCTTAACTACCATCCATGAGAGTGAAATTGATTAAATTGAAATATCCTTGTATTTGATTCATGGTGTATGTTAAATAAAGACTGTCCATATCCATTCAGAACCTATAGATCTTACATAAGAGCTAGATTTATCTACTTCCTAGTATGTTAAAATTGTTGAAACTTGTATGAAGGACCAGATGGGTGCTGGTGTATCGATTCATGAAACCTTGTTTATAGAAAATTATGTTAGTGAATCTTTAATCATGTTTTGAAATGATTTCTGAACAAAGGTGAAATATGAATCTATGTTTACATATAGTTATGTGGTTGCAAATGGAATTAGTACTGTATGTACACACATGATAAATACCATCATCGATTGTTAATGAGCGCTGAAGAAGGTGCTAAGCAACACCAATAGTTGAGTAGATTAATTTCGTAAGTAGTCTTTGCTATCGTGCCTTGTGATATTGATATTGCTTAGCATAATCTTGTTATAATAAATTTATTTCAACCTTGTGCTTGTATTCCCTTTGGGAAGTTTTAGGATGGAGTAATAAAGTTTGATGATTCTCAGTACTAGTGTATGTTGTCGATGTTATTAAATCGTCAAAATTGTGAGAATGAGGTTAATTCTCGTAGTAATTTGATCACCTATGGTGATATTCTCTAAATGATCAAATTTCAAGTTTTATGTTCATGATCTTTTGAGGGTTCAAGCTTTTATGTGGTAAATGAAGCTTATCGAGTAACGTTATGTTGCAAATTTATAATGGTTCTTCAGTGATGCAAGTGCTTCGATTTTGAATACTTATTTGTTCTTATCTGTTAAGGTTCGATATTCTATTCTTGTGAGGCTTATGCGTTCAACTGTGGACTCCACTTATGTTCTGTGAGTTCATTGCTTAATTGGTTTCTTCTCTTGGTCCCATGTTCAGTGCGAGTGGTGGATGAGTTTTCTAGTTGGTGAAAATCGTTTCCATTTGTCTCTTCTTTTGAGAAAGAATCAATTCATTCTTTTCACGTGGGTCTTTTGAAGTGTTTTCTAATTGTTGTTGTGAAATTGATGTTAATACCCATAGTAATTTGATCGCCTTTGGTGATATCGTTCAGATGAGAATAATTCAAGTTTAGCTTTCGTGATATTTTCTTTGAGCCCATGAATCATCCGTAGCTGAAATTATTTTAAATAAATTAAGGTATTGGATTGTCTGTTGCTTTTAAGAGATTTGTGTGATTTAATTTTAAAGGCTCTTTGTCCGAGTTGGCAACGTGAGGTTGCAATCAAAGAACTTATGTTGGTTCCTTTAAGAGGAGAATAATCTACTTGCGCTTTCGCGAAACTCGTAATTGGAAATGTTTGAGTTTGGTGGTGAGATTATTTGGATCTCATGTTTCTTGTGTAGTTGAACTGCTCGAACAAATATGACGTATTGAAGAATTTCATTGGTTCTTAATTAGTCCTTGTGGTTTGGACTAAAGATTTTATCTTGTACGTTGTGGCAAAGCGATGTTAGTCAAAGAATTAATTTCAGTGTTAAGGAAAGAGTGCAAGAGGAATATTTGAGAATTTGAGTCAAGTTTTGTAACTTGTAGTTATTCGAATTGTTCATAAACTTTTGCTCTTTTCACTCAAGAGTTGTCGAGTTCCAATCGCAATGTCATTTTCTTATTGGTTGTTATTTGCTATTTCCATTTCGAGGTGATGCGTGCCCTCCGCTGTGAACTCAACTTTCGTTTTTCCAGATCCTTATTACCAGATTATTTCTTTTGGTTTTGTGCTCACTGTGAGCAGTAACATTTTCCTGTGTGGTGAAATTTGTTCTTATTCGCCTCTTTCTTTTGAGAAAGGATCAACCGCTTTGTGTCAGAAAGTTTTACAACTCGTAAGTTGTTGTTTGTTTGGTGGTGGTTAAGTGATTGTAGGGGTGAGTTTTTGCTACCCAGCTATTGGAGTAGTAATAGAAGATGAGTTGGTTTTGACCTGAATCTCTTGGAGGGAAGTTGATTCAGATGGAATGTTTGGTTTCGAGGTAAAATCGTATATTGTTCGACTAAGTAGGACCTATGGTATAGTGTAGTTCCAGAACCTTGGATCATGTTGAAATGTTGGGGACTATCAAATGTATGGAAATCGTAATCAATTTTATACAGTAACACTATTGAAAGTATCGCGATGTGGTATGAGTGATTCCTGATGATGTCAATGAGTGAGTATGTCGGAATTGTGGGGATCATAGAGATTTAATCCGATGATTTCACTATTTGTTATAAGAGGAATTCGTTGTAGAGGTCTCGGAGGTTAAATTTGGGCTTTCCGTTTTCATGCTAAACTTTTTGTCACCCAAAGATTGGTGTGTAGAGGAGATAGAAAACTGGAGTACTCTGAGTAGTGGAATGATTGTCGATAGAACCCTTTTGTTGTAGTTCATGAGCGGGTGTACTGAAAATTCTGATGTGATATTCTTGAAAGTTGGAGGTGATGAGATTGCATGGGTTTTTGAGGGGCTTTGGTGCCTGCTATCAAATTAATGTCATCAGTTGAAGGAGTGGTCCAGAGTGTTCAGTGGAATCAATAGAGTCTCTCCACAAAGGTGTGGATGATGTATTTCGGTTTAAGCCTAATTTGAGGATGTTAAATTAAGAGGTTTGAGACCGTGCGGTATGCGATGAATTGGATTCCAAAGTTTGAGAGAAATTTTATTCCTAAAAGAGGAACTGAGAAAATTGGTACTTCCACAAAGAAGTGACACGTTTCTTTGATTCTTGTTTGAGCTTTGTGTTTTGGTCGAATGTCTTTCGCAAGTTGAGCACGACGCTTATGTTGGCATGTGTGGTTCTTATCGTTCGGAAGAATAAAAGAAGTTTTGATTTGGGCATTCAAGTGTTTTTCCCTTTGGTTTTCGTGGACGTTTATTCGCAAATTGCCACTTGGAAAGTGGAAAGGTTTTCTTGATGAAATTCTGATTTCTGGATTTTGCTCTTCAGGACCCAGTTGGTAACGTATAGTTGTGACGTGAATCTTTCTTATTCAGATATGTTTTGCCGGTAAAAGAGTTTGCTTAAAAAGAATTCGATTGTATGTTTCTGGTTAACGGAGGTGATCCTTGTTTTCAGTGAAGAGTTCAATTGAGAGGTGGAACAAGAGTTCGTGTTCTATGTGCATGTTGTGTGGTTCAGTATCAATTGGAAGGTTAGCCAAGGTACTTTGGGTTGTTTTCGTTAGCTACGGAATTTGGAAGTTGGCGTATCGCAAGGACCGCCTCGGTCCATATGTGGTGTACTACATTTAGCATGTTTGGTGCCGAGTGAGTACCGTGAGAACTAGAGTTTGAATATTCGTTAACGCCATTGACCATCGAGTAGGATCTTACCTTTGAATCTCTTTCGATGAGTGTACTTGGCAATGTCGGATTGAGTGTTAGGTCGATGTAGTTTACGCCAATGTCTTGTGGTCTTGTCACCGAGAGATAGGTCATTTGGGACTGAGTCTCGCATGCGCGAGTTTTATCCGCACATGTTTGCTCGGGCATATGTTAATAGATGTTTTTTTCAGTGGCAATTATTCTTTCGTTTATTTCGACGGTTAGAATTCGAGGTCGAATTCATTAAGGGGGTAGAATGTAATACCTCGAATATCAAATAGAGAGAACATATTAATCGGAAGAGAAATTTATTCAAATTTGAATGCATTAAAGTTTAGAGGAAAATTGAAAGAAAATTCAGGATTTGAGAGAGGATTGGACCTTCGGCTTTTAGCCCAAGGTGTCCTAGCCAAGTGGGCCGCCTTGTAGTGGAGTCAAGAAGGGGTCTCCTTCCCAAAACCCTACCCTCTGCACAGTAATGCGCCGCACTCAGAGCACGCTGTACTGTAGCAGCCCCCTCCGTGCTGCTCTACCAAGATGAGGAAGAAGCTCAGGTGCCGCTGCCATGGTGGAAGGAGAAGAAGGGAGAAGGAGAAAGGAGGAGGAAGATCATCTTCTCCAAGGTTCTCCCACCTACGTCCTGGTTGCTACAAGGGTAACGAGTGCCGATCCTCATCGCTTGATTAGTGGTAGATGTGTTTTGGTTCAATTTTGATTATATCGATTTGCTGCGGGTAGAAATTCGATTCTGTCCAGATTGTTGCGTGGACTTTTTCGTGATGTTAGAGGCCGAATCTGAGTTTCCCATCTCCTAGAGATATGTAGGTCTTGTTCTTAGCTTTCGTGGCCGCCAAGATCACCTAATTCCGACTTTCGAGTCAAACGTTATGATAGATTTAATATCTGCTGTCCAGAATCCTGACGAGAATTAGCAGTCTCTGTTTAGGTTGATATATGGCCTAGTTAGAGGGTGATTCAGAGGTCTTGCCCATAACAAATTTTGAAGGTGATATCACTAGCTTTCAGGATTGATAAAGAACACTTCATTTGGATTTATAGATCAAAAGTTATGCACTTTTCTTTGTGACTGTCCAGATTGTAGATCAGTCTGTCCAGATTGTATGTCAGTTTCTATCTTTAGTTTTGACCCGTGTGCCACTTTTTGTTAAAGGCAAAATTTGAATGTCGTGCCAACTAGGTTATTGTAGGTAATTTCATAACCTTTTCAGATTGTTAAAGAACGCTCAATTCGGAGTTGTAGATTAAAAGTTATGGTTGTTTTAGTATTGCTGTCCTGTTTGTTCAGACAGAAGTTGTGCTGCTGTTTTGTTTTCTTTATTAGAGAAGTTTATTGGCCGAATTGGGAAATCTCATCAACTTGAATGTTATAGATATGTTCGTTAAGATGAGGTAGGATCTGGACTCATCTCATTTCGAGTCCCATGTCATTAACTACTGTCATTTTCGTGCTGCTGTCCCGACACGCTTTTGGGTTGCAGCCTGTTTTTCAGATTAGGTTTTATGGCGATTCCTTGGGAGTTCAAGGGGGTATTGTAGACTATTAATTCGGTTGGATTCTATGTTGTTCTTATTTCGGTTATTTAATTGTTTAGGCCACGAGGCTACGGGTTTGGGAGCGCCATCGTTGTTCGCTAACGCGCCGCAACGCCGAAGGCAAGTACTTTGTTGCTCTTGAGTGTTGTGATTGTGAATGTTTTCATGAATATAGTGTGACATATTGTGTTACCCGAGATGCTGAATTGGTTATGTTCTTTCATTATGTGGAGTATATATCGAGAGATGGTATTATCACTGCTCATGTTCATATCATGCATCCTTTTATTCATGTTATGTCCACGGGAGTGGATTGTAAGTCCCACCATTCCAATGTGGGCAAATTTGGACATTGTCATGTCCGCCCACGGAGTGGATTGAAAGACCCATCAATTCCAAAGATGGGCACGTAAGACCCATCAATTCCAAAGATGGGCAGCTTTGGACACCTATATGAAACGTTCTTCATATAGGACTTGGATCCCCGCACTTTTGTTAAGGTGCGGGCTTAATGAACACCGACGGTGTGTCACTCACTATACCAGATATGCATGTGTGCAGTCCATCCTTGATTACATTCATTCATTTCATGTTTTCATAAGTGTTCACTCGATGCAAGGTTCGCATTCTTAAATGGTGATGTCCTGTTTGTATATGTGTTCTTTCTCTTTCATCGCATTTGCCGAGTCATGGACTCACTCTTGCGTTGTTTGTTTATTTTAGGTAACCCCGATGTTGGCTCACTTGGGAGGGAGTAGACACGCACTACTGCTCACATCATCCTATTCATGTTCAAGATTAAATTTAGTTCTATCTTACATTCGTTAATGATGAACTGTAATAATTAAATTATAATTGGTGAAGGAAGGATACCTTCTCCACATGGATGTTGATTTATTATACTGCGTGTGAACCTTCTTTATTGATGATCGAATTAAATAACTTAAAAGGTGAAGGAAGGATACCTTCATCATATCTCGCTTAACTTAATGTCGTTTTTAGTTGATACTTGTTTCAAATTCTTCCGCATTATGGATGTATGTTAGATGTTTTAGGTGACATCCTGGCTTCCGGATAGCCAGGGTGTTACAGTTGGTAATGTTTTAGGTGACATCTTGGCTTCCGGATAGCCAGGGTGTTACAGTTATCATAGTTTTATGCTGGGACATAATTGTGGAATTTGAGAGCGCGTAGTAGCGTTGTTGATTAAGCACTGATTTGTATTGCCTGTGAGGACCCTTGGGTTCCGAGGCCTTCCCGGTATTATAGAAATAATCTGGGCCTCAAGTAAGTGAATTCCATCTTAACTTCATCTAAGTGAGAAGACCCAGTTGCCCTAGAGCCTGAAGGGATACGGGTAGGCTACGCTAGCAGCAATTCAAAATTTCTACGACACAAACCAAGAAGCCAAGCAAGTAGATGATCACGGATCATTACCACCAGACGCCCAGTGCAACAGAAGAAGAGTCGGAGCAGCCTGTTCCAACAAAGAGCGCGTCGATGAAGTGGTTGTAGTCGATCATCTCCTCCAGTAACCTCTGAAGTTCCTTGTGAAGATCGTGGATCATCATCAAGTGCAACAGCAACCGTAACAACGTCTCTATGGTATCCACACGTCCAGGGAAAGAACAATCGAATGCTGGTGTGCTAGCACCATGTCGCATGGCGGGGCTCTCTTGGGAAGATGGCGGCTAGGGTTTCGGTGGAGCAACTCAAGTCTCTTACCTATCATGTATCCCAATAGCCTTATGCATCTTCTTATATAGTGCCCTTGACGGATCCTATCTGAACACATTTTACGAAGTGTGTGACCCGTTAGGTTTATGCGTAATCGGTTATGACTCAGAAATCCTTTCCGACCACGAGTTGTTAGCGGTTCCTAGCAAGACATAACAATTCCCGAATACACACAAATTATATCGGACGAACCTTAATGTAATATGATCTATGACTAGGTCCTCATCACTTACGACTAGGTCCTATCTCTATACGACCAGTTTGTATTTGGTCACGACTAGTTCATAACTCCTTACGATCAGGTTTCGATCACTTTGTGATTACGTTCGACTAGTCTACGACCAGGTCGTATCTCAATACGATCAGTCTGTAACTGATCGAACTAAGTGATCTACTCGTGTATTCTCCCTTTACCTCATGATATCTTGTTTGAACTCTAGGTGAGATATTTGTCATCCATGGACTGTTCAATACTTTCTCGATAGAGTGTTGTATAACCTTATGTGGTCGATCTCTTCGACCACCAGTGGCATGGCCATGCACTTTCTTTATTTGACCACTTCAAGGGGCCCAGAGATATCTCTCCTGTTATTTTAGGAGGGGCAAATCCCATATCCGACCAGTCACATCCCTCCGCATGTTTCATAGCATACCCGAAAAGCTACCTTTATAACTACCCAGTTAGAGTAGCGTTTGGCAACCCCTAAGAGTGCTATTACACATGTAGGGAACCATACTGATCTTAGGTCTAAGGATTATACATCATCATTACTTGAGACCAACTAATGACACATAGAATCATAACAATCTCAATTGTATCTCAAGGCGGGTCTATCCAACCCCATGTTCTCTAACATGTGTTCACATTATTGATTCGATATCTATATATCCATGACCCACTACATGGTCATCAATCAATACATATGCTGGTCATCGGATCACTAGTGTTCCAACCAGTTGCATCTGACCAGGGATACAGTTTAGAACGACATCATATAAGTTAAAGAGCTTCACTAACAAGTCACATACTTGTTAATCTTTATAACCAATGATTCATTCAAGAAACAGAATAACATTTATTCAATAACTCATAAAGATGGATGTGATACAATCATCTCTATGATTGCCTCTAGGGCATATCACCAACAGAGCCTCAGGAACCATGAACACCGCATCTTTGCGGGTACTACTTGGTAACCGATTCTCCCAACAACCGAATACACACTTAAATAAGTTAAAAGGGAATTAAAAATCAGCGGGTATGTGACTATGTTGGCTCCCAAGATCAACGACCAAATCGCCCATACCCTTAACAACGTCAATCACAAGTCATGCAAGGCATACATTGTGGTATTCAACATAATAGTCAAAGCCTACAACTATTACAATAGGGCTGACCGGACAATTTCCAATAAGAACATCAAGTAGCAGCAGAAGTAAGCAAAATAAACAAAAGGTCCAGCAATGGTGTGCCCCATAACCCATGGCAACCAACTGAGAGTTAGATAAAAGCACTACTCGTTAACGTCGCCAAAATCGGTGCTAACAAACTCGTCGGGCATAGTATCATCTTCACCTAAATTTGTAGCATCCGTGTTAAGTACAAAATATACTCGCAAGTCTTACACAAAGAAAAAATTATTTATGCTTAGAGGACAATTAAACATGCTAACCCCGTCAATCGGACTACCGATAATTCTAGACATACATGGCTAAGCACTCAATGAACAAAACAGAATAAATCTAAACCATCTAACCTTAAGCATATATGTACTAGAAATTAACAAGGATAGCATCATGACTAGGACATAACTAATTACACATCAAAAAAATATCGACATAACAAAATAGCATTCAAGCAATTATCATTGCACTAACTTATCAAAAGTTGGGATCAATATGATGCAAAAGAAAGTTCAAATGATGCTTTCCTTGCTGGAATTCAAGTTGTTCACTCTCGGTGGCGTAAGAGTCTATGTCAAGCACTTCAGAATCTATATAAAAATGACTTCGAATAAACACCGAGAAAAGGCGAAAAATTCAAAATGATAAAAAAATGCAAGAAATTTCTACAATAGCTAGATTACGATTTTAGATAAATTTAAGTGAAGGAATTATTTCATTTAGATTTAGTATGTGAGAGTTATAGCGGTTTGAAACCAAATTTCTGGAAAATGCTGAAAAATGCCATTCGGTTACTGTTCATCCGATTCTATCTTTTTCGCAAATTTTTTTTGAACAGAGCTGGAGATAAGGATTACATGGTTGGATAGAGAATAAAATTATAATACCAAAATAACTTGTTTTTTTCTCATTTGGAGTTTATATGAATTAGTTATGAATTTTTGAAGTTAATTGAATTTTCAGTGCAACAAAAAATCATTTCGGAATTTATAATTGCATTTAATACTTTTCTCACCCGAGCTTACCTACCCCCAGTCGCTGACAAGCGGGCTCCACTGAAAAGTGTCATTTTTCATTTTAATTTCTAATTTAACTGTGCGTTGATAGGTGGGGCCTGTAAGTCCCAACTCATCGCCAGCTCAGCATCTGTACCAATGTGGTGTCCAATCAGCGTGCACACACGCGCGTGTGTGGCACGGTCCATGTGAGACCCCGGTTTATTAAGCTTGTAATACTTAACCTTCCACTGGTTCTAGTATCACAAACAGAATAACACGTGCCTCGATGAACATGTGCTTCCCAGAGAATGCAGCACACATACATCATACCAAAGCATGCATCAATTCCATACACAGATTATAACAAGTCTACCAAAAGACATACATAATATAAGTTATTACAGAACAGCCGACCGCCCAAATGATATAAGTATCAAATAACAGCGGAAGTAAAAGTTGCCATAAGATGACTTAAACCAAAAGACGACCGGTTAGCCACATAACACCACAGGGCACCCGACCGGGCCGCCAAGCTAATCGCCCCAAACACTACCACAGCACAACTCACAAAAGTGAGGCCCTTCGGGCTCACCCTCTTCCTCTGCACACAACAAGCAATGCAGGTGAGTACAATAATGTACTCGCAAGACTTACGAGTAACAAGCCTATACATAGCTACATGAAAGCTGTATCAAAGGAATTTGATTATATGGTTCTTTGGACGCACAAAGCAAGTTTCATTTGCAATAATGTAATAGATTGAAGGCAATTTGACAAATCAGTTTTTAAGCATTGAAATAACAACGAGTAACAATAATTATCAAGTGGCCACCTAAAAGTGACTAACCCAATAGCCACCACAAATAGCATGAATCCCGGATTCATACCACCCATCAAATTTTAATTTTAGAATGTTATAGTTTAACTCTTGAAAAGCTGATCCAAGCGTGTCCATAACCTAGGACGAGGCTATTCGAATAGTTTGTAATCCCTGCAGGGGTGTACCAATGTACCCACACTTCAGACCGCCTTTTTACCAAGCTATTAAGCACACTTCCTTTGGTATGCCGGCACGGCTAAGTCCTACGAACCCTTTTCAATGGAATATGCTAATCAAGAGATGCACGTATGGGGGTTAATCCTTAGTGATCTGCGACAAAATATGGATCACAAGGACCCATACGTGGAGCAGGACACACTGGCCTCGGTGGGTGCTCCTCTCCCAACAAACATGTCCATGTTGCATATAATTAAATATGCAACCCACCACGCGACTCATTAATTAACACACCCCAAAATACTCAGCTAAGAGAGGTCCCATATCCCTCTAGTGTGGTTAGCACGCACGTAATGCTCTGATAATGTGTACTCACAAGTAGTTCGGTCCTTAATTGACCCGGGCACCATTCCAATCACACCCAAAAGATCACACCATCTTACCATTGTGCCCAAGTCTAAATTGTTTTCATTTTTAGTTTTAGTTTTGCAATTTAGACATAGCACAAGGCTGAAATATACAGATTATAACAGTTTGTGTGATCAAGGTTATCGACAAGTCAATAACTGCCCATTTCTACCGATAGCTAAGCATGGCTAAGCATAATGACACGTAAGCTACTAAGTGACAAGGGTTCATCCAGCGAACCCAAAATCACAGCAAGTAATCCTAGGCTCAGTAGTAGAGGAATAAATATTTCCTACTGATAATGCAGCTACTGGACCAACTATCGACAATAGTTTAAAACAATATAGCAATGCATACATAGAATTTGCAAACAACATATTAGAATTTGAAATTAGTAGGAACAATATGATCAAATGATGCTACATCTGCTTGCTTTGCTGGAGTGTAGGATCTGATGGCTGTGGCTCAGAATCAATATTAATATTGTCTTCGGAACCTAACGCGAAAAGGCGATAAACCAATAAGAACGAAGAACACCAAATAAACTCCAACAGCAAAAGACACTCAAATCTAATGAAATTTATATAGCAGCTAGGGGATGATTTTAAACAATTTTAGGAACAAGAATAATGCAATTTGGACTTAGCATGCAAAAGATATAGGCAAAATACTCTTTCTCAGCTTTTAAAATCAACCTAATTAATTACTGGTACTGTTCATGACGAAATTTTCTAGAATGACCTAGGGTCTGGAATTTTTATAGCAGGTAGATTATGACATCCTAATAACAGCAAGGTTGAGTTTACTAAATTTGGAGTTATACATATTTACTTATGATTTTTCTAAGTTGTAAATCTAATGCAAGACACTTTACAGAATTATAAACATGCTCAAAACTTATTTCATATGAAAGTATGCTAATAGATGAGTTTAACAAAATTGATTTTGCACAAATTGGAATTATGCAGAAAAAGATATGAATTTTTCAAGTTTTAAACCGATTTTTGGAATATTCAAAATCGGCAGAAATCAAGTTATTGTAGTTACACGATTTTCTGATACTGAAATATGCCTAATTCCATTTTTATATTAAACTTAAGTGACAACGGAATTTATTACAGTTGGAATTACCTAAAAAGTAGTTAACACGAATTAGTTACGAGTTTTTAAAGTTTAAATGCAATTTTTAGTTGATAAATAAAAGCTTACCGAAAAAGATTCGAACTTAACAGAAAATAAGCGACGTGGCCGCTTGATAACCCTTGATCTAAAATCTTACGGCCCACGCGCGCCGGGAACAGCGCACGCGCGCGATACCTAAAAGGAGCCCACCGTTGGATCAAGATCCAACGGCTCACGCGGGGGAATGCATTCGGACGGTGCGGTTGCTTGGGCCAATCACAGCCGCAGATCTGCAGATGGACGGCCCAGAGCACACCTTCCTTCGGATGGTCCGATTGCATACGGGATCTCAGCCGTTGATCACAAGATCGACGGTCAAGATGGATTAGGGAACCGGAAAGTCCGAATGCACACAAGATCTGGGCCGCAGATCTAGAAACGAACGGTGGCTATTGACCGAAGTTTAAATTTACGCGCTGCCAGGTGGGACTGCATGTCAGTGACCTTTAGTCACCCACGCGCTTGATTTCCACACGTGCACAGTGCACGGGGCCCACTTGTCAGCGATTAGAAGCGACGGCTAAGACAGATTTAATGCTATTAATGGTTGGCATTAATAAACCTAAACGTGACACTAATGACTTCTGGATTTTGACTATAACCCCTCGGCCCACATGTCAGTGACCCAGGGTCAACTTCCGACAGCACTTAACCGCCGACACATTAATTAATCAATGATTAATCCTTAATGATGTCGGAACAGCACGGAGTTGTGCCAGCGGATGATTTAAGGATGTTGGGCCCACTGCTAGCGGCTCAACGACATAATTTAAGACACAATTAATTAACTAATGATTAGCAATCACAGGGCAATTAATGTGTCTTAAACAAATGACGAAAACGGGAGTTCTCGCCGGCAAACTCCCGAGTGACTTCAACGGCTTGCCGCCGGCGACTCTGGCCGCGGCGGCGCCAACTAAGAACTAAAATGGAATCGCAATAGCACCCGGAACCTAATGGTGGCAACCTCGCCGGCGGTGAGGGACCAGAACGCCAGCTAGCCGGAAAAATGAAAATGGAGCTTTTACTGCTAAGCACAAAAGTAGCAAAAAGATCCGCTGCAGTCCAAAGAAGCGTGTGCCAGAGCCTCTAGGGACTAATAAGAAGCTACCTTAATGAAGAGAAGCTTCAAAGACGGCCGAAGAAGCTTGTCCACGGTGGAGGCTCGCCGGACTTGGAGAAGAAAGGTTGAAAATGGTACCCTGAGCCAAGTGAGTGATACCAAAACATCAATATAGCTTCATTATGGTCCACAGAAGCTACATGAGCAAGTAATTTGAAAATGGAGCACTCACCTGAGCTGAGGAAGAAGATGACCAATTTCGGCCGAATTTGAACAAACCCCAAATTGGACAATTCCTGATAATCAAATCCAACATTAAGTGAGGGGATATGTTCAAGATAGTAAGAAGATAAGAATGGTGTAAAGAAATGTGAAGGAGAACCACTGGAACACCAAATTCACCACTGAAGCTCCACGGGTCAACAATGGTGGATTGTCGGTTTTGGGGTATTAAGCTCCACGATTGAAAATGGAGCTCAAGGGTAGAGTAAAGGGATTGTAACATCCCCATTTTCAACTTGTGTTTCAAATGTAAGAAAATGGGTAGAAATTAAAACTTTTTCTTACATCATGTATTTCTGTATGTACTAAACAATTATTGTACAAGAGTATGGAAATACAAAGTCACAAGTCTGTTGATCCAAATCTTGATCCTCCAAAACAATCTTGTCCAATCTTGTGATCCTTCTCGGGAATATTTGCCCTAAGTTCTTGGGATGGTTGGTGACCCCTAGAAAAATTTCACAATTTTTTTAGAAATTGTTCGAATATTTTTAAGGGTCAATCAAACTTGTTTGACTTGTAGTCAAACCCTAGCTCAAAGCATTGTATAATTTACGGAGAAAAGTGCTCAGCATAAAACCTCTGGAAATTTTATACAAGGTCCATCTCAAGGTTAGCAAGCCATGTCAAAATTTCATAAAATTTGGAGCTAATTCTATCTCTTAAGACCCTTCAAAATCTCAATTCAAATTAAAACTCTAAACTGGTCCGAGTCAAACTTAGACTCAAACCCAGTCCGACTTTCAGTCTTGGTCGCACTGAGCCACTGGCCGTGTCGGGCTCGGTCGGGTTGGCGCAGTGGTGCAGGCCATTGGATTTTCAATCCGACGCCAAAGACCTCCTCGGTCTTTGTAAAGGACCTCCCACCCGCACGACCTCCTCGGGTTCTTTACAAAGACAACCCTCGAGGGCCTCCCGGGACCTCCTTGCACCTTTGCAAAGACCACCCCGGCGACCTCCTTAGCCCTCCACGACCACCCCTAGCGCTTGGGTGATCTTGAGCCGTCCATCTTGAGATCTGTGGCTCGACCTCCCTAAGTGTTAGGACCTCTAATACTTAGCCCAAAATCTGGGCCCTTGATTTCAATCCAACGACTCCACGACCTCCCGGTGGAGCTCAGTGATTTAGCCGTTGAGTTCATTTGACCGATCTTCCTATTTCTCTCACTTTGTCGGGTGGGCACAGGCATTATCAATTTTGTGCATGGCAAGAGAAGCAGTGCCTTGTCAATTCTAAGGTTGACAAACGGCTATGTGCTGCCAACATTAAATGTCTGGCAGCACCTTTTGCTCAAAAGTCTCCCTGACAACCTACTCCCATCACCTCATGTGTACTATAGCTCAGTGCACCCATAAGCTTGGCCTGGTTCATTTTGGCGCGGCTATATATGGATTCAGGGCTTCTCCTTAAGCTTCTTTGGATCCATTCTTGCACCCCTAGTTCTTTCCTTGCTCTTGTGCTCAAGTCTCCCGAAAGCCTCTGCCACCATTGCTAGACCTTGGAGCTCTCCGGCGACCCTTGAGCTCCAGTGGTTCAATATTGCAATTTTGGCTATCCTCTTGTTCTCTTGGTCACCTCAAGCCTCCCTAACTTGTTTTGTTTAAACCTTCACGAGGTTGACAAATTGGGAGCTTCTTTGCAGGCCGAGTGGTCGTCTTCTTCGTCTCCCATGAGCACCCCGCCACCGGAGCTCTTGCGGCCACCTCTAGCTTCCTTCATTCCCGGTAAGTGCCTCGAAGATCGAAATCCCTATTCTTTTAGACCTCTTTAGGTTTTCTGTGTTTGCCGCATTCTGTCTCCGGCGGTTATCTCCGGCTAGCCGCCGGTAGGGTGCGTTTTAGCCCTAGCTGCTGGCACCTTTAGGTCCTCCTCCCTATTTGGGACTCATCCGTGCCTTTGGTTTCCGCCGATGAGATCCGCGTCGCCGGCGGCAAGCCGCTAAGCACGCTCGGGTTTTGCCAGTTCAAAACCTTCCGTTTTCGTCATCTTTTTAGGACCACTTTAATGCTCAAATCATTGCTTATCATTGGTGCATTATTTGTGTCCTAATTTGTGCCGTGGAGTCACTAACGTGCGGGCCAGGGCCTTAGTATTAAAGTCCAGAAGTCATTAAGTGTCCCTTTTAGTTTCATTTATTGTCAATCATCTAGAGCATTTAATTTGTCTTAACCGCCACCTTTTGTCGTTGTCCGGAGGTCCTGCGCCATTAAATCCACTCTTGGACCTCCTCGGGCTAACCTTAACCGTCCCCGACCTCTCCAAGTTTAGATCTGGGCCTTAGGATCTTTTCCGCAAAATCCTAAGTCTCTGGACCTCCCCTTGGTGGTGATCCTAGCCGTCCAGACCACCTCCTGTAAATCTTAGCCGTATAAGACCACCTTGTGTTTCCATAAAAGACCTTCCCGAGGTCCTCTTTGCAAAACACCTCCTCGCGATCTTTTGTAAAAGCCACCCTAAAGACCTCCTTGAGGTCCTCTTTGCAAAGACCACCCCGGTCTTTTGTAAAGAAAACCTTCAAAACTACTCCTTGAGGTCCTCTTTGCAAAGACCACCTCTGGTCCTTTGTGAAGAAGACCGCAAGACCTCCCGCCTAAATCTGAACCGTCCGGACCTCTCTCTATTAAACACTGTCTCATAGGACCTCCTCGCTTCATCTTAGCCGTTCGGGACCTCCCACTGGAGATCGTGACCGTCTAGGACCTCCTGCGCCACTACGGACCGTTAGATTTAGATCTAACGGCCAGACCTCTCTGTAGATCTCAACCGTCCGGGACCTCCTATGGGAGATCTCGGCCGTTAAGATCTCGTCTCGATCAATCGTTGACCTTAGACCTCCCCTAGTGCTCGGGACCGCGGATCTTGATCGACGGTCACGACCTCTGATAAGCGCGAGGACCTCCTTTGCGTGTTGCGTGCGCTGGTCGTAGCCATTGGATTCAAGATCTACGGCTTAGACCTCCTCGCTAGATCTTGCCGTCTAGGACCTCCTCGTTAGATTCGGACCATCAAGTCTAGATCTAACGGCTAAGACCTCCCTTGGCGCGATGAGGTCTTTGCGCCTGTGCTTTCGTCGGGTTTTAGCATCTGAGATCGTGAGCCGTGCGATCTTTGATCAACGGCCCACGACCTCCCAGCTTTTTATGGGTTTTCAGATTTAGTCCGAGAAGCTTTTATTTGCACATATTAATTGTTTTAAACTTCAAATTGCATAACTTTTTCTCTGTAGCTCCAAATTTAACAAACTAAAGTTCTATAAATGCATCTGTTAAAGTACTTTAGCTTAGTATAGGTTTTGCTGTAGTCTTTAATCTGGAATTAATCATGTCTTAGATTTAAAACTTAGAAAAATCATAACTAAATCATTTTAACTCCAAATGACCTGAAATTTCATATGGGTTACCACTATACCAGTAGGTAGCTACCCTAAAAGTTTCAGCTTCAAAATCTTTCTAGAAAATATTTTTGCTACAAAGTGCTAATTATGGCGAAATTAGGTTTTTAGAGAATATCTTTTGCACCACAAATCCAAATTAAGTTTTTCCAGTTTCTATGTCTAGGTATGTTCGTATTTTACCTTGTGTATAAATTTCGTCACATTTGGATAATTTTGCTTGCTCTTTTGTTTAAGTGTTGCTCGTCTTATTGGTTGTTTTCGCTCTTTAAGCTTAGGATTCGATATTTGCGGTAATCCGAGAACGACCCTCCGCAACAAATTGAGCAACAGCAAGCGAAGCAAGCGATTTGATCATTTCCCATTTGATCCCATTACTTTTAAAGTCTAATATTTTGTTTAAACTTCTATGTATGCATTGCAAATTTGTTGTTAAATTGATTAGTTAATCCTCTAGTTGCATAATCTGTAGGTAAATAATTATCCTCTACTACCGAGCCTAGGTTATTTCTTTGTGGTTAGAGTCAGATGGATGAACTCTTATCACTTAGTAGATTACGAATGAATATTGCTTAGCCATGCCTAGCTATCGGTAGTATTGGGCGATCATCGACTTAGTCGGTGATCTTGATCACACAAATGCTATTATTATTCCATTATGTCCAACCTTGTGTTTTACCAACTTACAAATCAAAACTCAAAACAAAAATTATATCTTGACTTGGGCACAATGGTATGTTGGTGTGATCTTTTGGGTGTGATTGGAATGGTGCCTAAGTCCCTAAGGACCGAGTTACTTGTGCCATTGATCCAAGCAATTATTGCGTGCTAACCACACGAGGGGGGATATGGGACCTCTCTTGACTAAGTACTTTGGGAGGTGTTAATTATGAGCTGGTCGGTGGGTGTGTGCGTGTGTGTGTTTGTGGTGTGCGAGGGAGCATTAGCTGTCCGGTTAGGCTGCCTAATGTATCCTTCTCCGTGGGTTGCGGCTCTTAATTAGCATCGTCCATTGGAAAGCGTCTTGTAGACTTAGCCGTGCCTGCATACCAAAGGAAGTATGCTAACCGTGGCTGGTGGAAAGGCGGTCTATCGTGTGGGTACATTGGTACACCCCTGCAGGGTTAAAACTATTCGAATAGCCTCGTCCTAGGTTATGGACACGCTTGGTTATTTCCCGCAAGAACTAGACTACAACCTTTTAAAAACTTAAACTTGACATGGGTGGTATGAAGGGGTACTTCATGCTATTGTTGTGGTGACTATGGGTTAGTCACTTCTAGGTTGGTGTTGTCATCTATCTATTGTTACTATTGTCTCTCTTTTATTTGAACAATACAAGTTAATTGCAAACTTGCTTTGAATCTATTACCTTATTGCAAATGAAAACTTGCTTTATCTTGAAAATAAGTCCGAGCCTCATCCACTTAAATAAAGCTTGCATGTAGCTAATTATAGTTCTGCTATCTCACACGTCAGTCTTGCGAGTACAAAAACAAGTTTTGTACTCATCTGCTTTGCTTAATATTAATTGTTGCAGAGGAAGAAGGTGAGCCCCAAGGGCCTCACTTTTGTGAGCTGTGTTGCTTGTATTTGTTTGGGACGATTAGCTTGGCGGTCCGGTTGGTTGCCTTGTGGGTAAAGGCACACCGATTGGCTTTGTTTATCGCCATCTTATGGCCATTTTGCTTCATTGTGTATTTGCTTATCTTTATGAATTTTGGCCAGTCGGCCTCTCTTTTGTAATAACTCTCTTTATATTATCTATGTCTTTCAGCTTGTTGCTTTTGCTTGGCTCTATGTGTATGAATGGAATTGATGCATGATTTTGTAGCGGGTGTGTATCTTTGCATTTACGGGAAGTATACATATCTCGAGGCTTAGTTTATTTGATTTGTACTGTTAGGACCAAGTGGATGGTTAAACAGTACAAGCCGAATAAACCGGGGTCCTCACAGGGATACCAGGAGGTATTGAAGGTGCTTATAAAGCTTTGAAAGCATTAGGGTTAGGACCAAGAGTTTTTTGGGATACACGGTGCAAAGCTCAAGGCATGGCCGAAAGCAAAAAGGGGTGTAGATGACGATGTAAGGTATGGCTCGGCCGAACACCTCTCCCTCAACTCTTAATGTCGACTAGGGCGGCTGTAGGGAGCATGAAATGACACCCCCACGCCCTCGGTACTGTTCACGCACGAACCAGATGAGAGGAAGAAGACACGAAATGCACTCGGGCGATTTTGGACCCTCGGATTCTAATCGGACGGCTGACAACGCGCCACGTTTCTGAGATTTGAAAATAGAGAAATAGATCGGGAGCCCTTGGATTAGAAACGCACGGCTTAGATTCAAACAAAACAACCGGAAGGTCCGAATGTCTCGGTGAATCTGGGCGGTTGGATGGGGATCCAACGGTTCAAAAGGGATAAAGCATCCGCACGGTCCGAATGTTCACACGAACATGGGCCGCGCGATTAAGATCCGATGGTGGAGATTCAACGCGCGCTTTTTAAATAGGCTCGGTGCAGTTAGTTGACTGGACCGAGACACATGGCTCGAGCCCGAGTCTGACTCGAACCCAACGCACAGTAGATTTAGGTTTTGAGTTTTAAATAGAACTGAGACTTTGAGGATTTAATTGAGATAGCAAAACAACTCTAAAAATTATGAAATTTTTACTGGAGCTTGCTAACGCAGATATTAACCTTGTGTAAAATTTTCAGAGGATTTTATGCTATGAATCTTTCTCCAAAAATTCTGCAAGGCTCTATTTTAGGTTTTGAAAGGTTTGACTGCCCCCTAAAAATATTCAAATAATTTCTAAAAATTGTGAAATTTTTCAGAGAGGCCACATACCATCACAGAAACTTAGGAAAAATATTTCCCAATGATGATCACAAGATTTGAGATGAATATTTTCGGAAGACAAGGTTTGGATCAAAAGACTTGTGACTTTATATTTCCATAACTTCTTACAGCAATTGTTCAAAGCATACAGGAAATACATGATGTAAGAAAAAGTTTTAATTTCTAGGCATTTTCTTACATTTGAAACACAAATCCAAAAATGGGATGTTACAGTCCAAACCAACCAACCTAGATCCAATCTCCCATGAACCTAGTCCATGTGGATGGTGTCTATGACACATGGGTCCCACATGTCAGCCTTAGTCGTTTTTCTTCGATTTTCTTTTAATTTTGAAATTCCCATGGCTGACATCAGCATGGCGTCATAAGTCAATTTTCCAGTAGAAAATTAAATCCAGGAAATCCATTTTAGGGTTTTTCTTTAGATTGAAACTTCCAAAGGCCATATCTTTTACATCCGAACTCCGATTGAGCCCATTCAAATTTCTAAATACATCTAAATTCGAGATCTATTTATTTGAGATTTTTTATTTAATTTTTTGAGTTGAGTTTCTTCTCTGTTTTATTTATTTTTGTTTATTTGCTTCGTTTGTGAGTAGACGTTGATACTTCGGGAGAGTTTGGAGAAAGAGTTCACCAAGACCAAGACCAGTACCCAGATCTATTCCAAGACAAGTGATACCTTTGATCATGTTGAATCCCAGTTTTCAAAATACTTTGATTCAAATTATTGCATTTACTTTAAGTAATTATTTAAATGCTTTTGGGTTTAGTTATTAATCCAACGTGTTATTTATCCATCTTGTCTATTGTTATGGCATAATCTTTTGTCACCCTAGATTGGTTCTGTAACACCCCAACTCTAAGAGAGCCTGGAATGCTACTGGACATATGCTAACCTAACACAATCTACAAAATTTTGACAGTCTCCTTTGTTTAATCAACTATACCGAGGGTTCAACAATGAAACAAAGCATTTATCAGAATTCTCATAATCAAGCATGATAACCAAAAAGACATCAAGACCTAGCAATATCATTATTACAAATAAACAGTTACTCAAGCCAAAGTCATCTATAGGTGATAATCAAGCAGTTTAATTATTTCTAAATTGGAGCTAAGTGGTAAACGCCTTGGAAGTGTGAGGTAGTGTGCGTGTCCAACATCTATTCCCTCCCATGCATGCCGTTCCTGCCATAGGTACCTAAACACAATTCAAGCAAGAGTGAGCCAAAGACTCAGCAAGTACCAACAAGGCTAAAACAATATTACAAGCATAGCATTGTAAACCATGGTAACAATACAATGAACATAGCCATTAATCTTAAGAAAATGCAACACATGCAATGCTCCTTTTGAACTTTATCTCTTTTCGCATTTTTACCGGTAATGCGGGGTAATCATCCGTCAATGAATACCCTTGCCTGTGCCCACTGGCACAGGGACCAAGAGCCTATACACCACATGTATAGGGACCTTTGCCCATCATATTAATAATGGGGATCTCTTTACTCATAGCCCACATTCCACGAATGTGGAGACCTCATGCCCATCATTGCATGACGGGGACCTCAACTATATAAACTTGGTAACAACATTACCAAGTCTCCTCATGCTCAAAATATGCATATGCACCATGACCATATCTTTCACATGTAAGAATTCAAAGAGTCCACATAAACATGTACGCACTAAAAACATGCGGAAGAATTCTTTAACCATAACTAGCAGTCATCTAGATAAATGGTAAATCATCTCATTAACAAGTATACATGGCTAAAACCAACAAGACCATCACAATTTTCATCATACAAACATAATGGTGCAATAGCCCGAATACTTGCCTCAACCGTGCGAGAACGGTGGACGCGAAGAGGGCGCTGCCCCTGGGGTCACGCTCCCACCTGAACATAAAGATATCCCAATCTAAGACCAACATACTGGACCAAAAGCATAAAAACAACACAAACGAACTCGCTAACCGCCCAAGTGTTAACAAAATCTCCAATTTCTAGCGATCGTTTTGGTGCTCACTGAAAACAGCCAAATTCTAAAATACATAACTTTCTGCTCAGGAGTCCAATTAAGATGCTCTTAGACTTTATGAAAAGGTAATTGAATTGCCTAAATAAACCTAGTTGGGGAGCCCTTTTGATTCTGCCCTTAACTTCCCCTATCAAACCAATCATCAGACAACAGAATTCTCGTCGGGTTCTCTGTACAGTACGCTAAAACCACCATAACTTTTTCTACGAAAGTCCAAATCTCGTGTTATTTATCTCTATGAAAAGGTACAGAAATTACCCACATTTGTTGTTATACTGAGATCCCCTGATTCTCCCTTTAAATATCAGTTTTAACCCAATTCCTACAGACTGCAGAAACTGACAGATTTGCCGGACAGCGATACTAAATAAATCATAACTTCCTGACCGTTAATCGGATTTGGGTGATCTTGGTGGCCAATGAAAGCTAAGAACATAATCTACATATCTCTAGGAGACCAGAACTCCTAATTTGGCTTCTAAATACATGAAACTGGCCACGCAATATTCTGGACAGAAATGGACAATTAACAGAAATAAACCGATCCAATCGATCTACTATCAATCGCCTCTAATGACTATCACACAACACCAAAAACCCATCGTTACCCTTGACGACGTGCTGGACGACGACGAACAAGCCCCGAAGAAGATCTTCCTCCTCCTCCTCTCTTCCTTCTCTTCTCCCTTTTCTTCTTTCCCCTTCTTCTTCCTCCTTGGCCGGCTGGTTCTTCTCCTTCCTCTTGCCGGCAGCAAAGGGGGAAAACTTGGAGGGACTTGGGAGGTGCAAGGGAGGAAGACAACCAGGGGAAGGGGCGTGGGAGAGGGGGGTTTGTGGCGGCCACCAAGGGAGGAAAGGAGTGGGACGTGGGAGAGGGGGGAAGGGGCTGTTCGGCTAGGGTTTGGGGGAGTGGCGCCCCCTTCTTTGGCCGGCCACCTCAAGCCCACATGGGCCAAGCCCAAGCCCAGGTTGAGGATCAACACGATTAAACCCTCTCTAAGTGTCTAACTGAACAAATTCCCTAAAGGTCCCTCCCGTAATTCCATTTGATCCTCCCCCGATTAATCGATCTCTCCCGAATAAAATTAATCTCCCCCGATTCAATTCTTATCTCACTTTCGGGATATTACATTCTACCCCCCTTAACAGGATTCGACCCCGAATCTAAACTCCAAACTTCATGAAATAAAACCGAGGCTGGAAACTTAGCAACAAGAGTACGCACCTGAGATGAACAAGTCTGGATAAAGGTCGCGCATGCGAGACTCCAGTTCCCAAGTGGCCTCCCTTTCTGTCTGTTGCGACCAAAGCACCTTAACATACTTCAGAGTTTTGTTTCTCAACTCTTTTTCTGATCTTTCCAGAATTCGCACTGGTTTGGACTCAAAGGACAGATCCTACTCAATAGTTAAGGGTTCTAGTGCAATATGATGTTTTGGGTCTCTCAAGTACTTCCTCAACATAGACACATGAAAACCATTATGCACTCCCCGCATAGCCTCTGGTAGGTCTAAGCGGTATGCTAACTTTCCGATCCGATCCAAGATCGTGAATGGCCCAACGTACCTCGGGCTAAGCTTCCCTCTGGTACCGAACCTGACCACACCTTTAGTGGGGGATACTCTCAAGAGCACCTGATCCCCCGCTTCAAATTCCAAGTCTCTTCTCCTCACATCTGCATAACTCTTTTGTCTGCTTTGAGCTGCTAAAAGATTCTGTCTCACTAAGGCCACTCATTCAACCGTCTTTTGTACCCAATCCGGACCCAAAACTGCCTTCTCACCCACCGCTTCCCAGCAAAGGGGTGACCTGCACTTACGCCCATACAAAACCTCAAATGGAGTGGCTTTTATGCTTGTATGAAAGCTGTTATTGTACGCAAATTCCGCCAATGGCAACTGATCTTCCCAACTACCTTTCCAGGACAGGACACAGGTCCGTAACATGTCTTCTAGGGTTTGAATAGTGCGCTCGATCGCCCATCTGCTTGTGGATGAAATGTCAGATCGAGACGGAGTTGAGTGCCCAGTGCACTCTGCAAACTTTCCCAAAACTTGGATACAAACTTGGCGTCCCTGTCAGAAATGATGGTCTTTGGCACTCCATGCAATCTCACAATCTCCCGCACATAGATAGGGGCTAAGTCACTAGCTGAATTGGTCGTACGAATGGGAATAAAATGTGCGGATTTGCTGAGTCGATCCACTACCACCCAAACCGCATCCTTTCCTCACGGTGTTCGAGGCAACGCAACCACAAAGTCCATAGAGATATCATCCCAAGGCCATTGTGGGACCTCCAATGGCTGCAATAACCCTGCCGGTCGCTTATGTTCTACCTTCACTTGTTGACAGATGCCACAAGAGGCTACATAATTAGCAATATCCACTTTCATTCTTTTCCACCAGAAGTTCTGCTTCAAATCACGGTACATCTTTGTCTCACCTGGATGAATAGTATACGGAGTGCGATGTGCTTCCCTCAGGATGTCATCTTTAACCCCCGCCTTCTGCGGCACACAAAGACGACCCTTAAATCGCAAAGTTCCAGACCCATCCAAACTGAAATCTCCTTCCTTGCCCAGATCTAATCGCTTCCTGACCCTCAGCAATAAATTGTCACTCTGTTGCGCTTCCCGCACACGCTCTGGAATGGCTGACTCTAAAATCAACTGTGTTTCAGCATGTGCGGTGTCTGCATAGCAATAGGATATCCCCATGCGGTCAAAATCCGCAATTAAACAATCCAGAGTAGCCGGCGTTGCCCTGCGACTAAGAGCATCAGCCACCACATTGGCCTTGCCTGGATGGTACTGAATTGTGAGATCATAGTCCTTGATCAGCTCCAACCATCTGCGCTGCCTCAGATTCAAATCCTTCTGTGTGAAAATGTACTTAAGGCTTTTGTGATCAGTAAAAATATCACATGACTCACCATAAAGATAATACCTCCAAAGCTTCAAGGCGAACACTACCGCAGCCAACTCTAGATCATGTGTTGGGTAGTTTTGCTCATGTTTCTTCAACTGTCTAGATGCGTAAGCTAACACCTTTCCATCTTACATGAGCACACAACCCAAACCAACTCGAGAAGCGTCAGAATAAACTATGAAACGCTTTCCAGGCTCGGGAACAGTAAGGACAGGAGCAGTCACCAACCTCTCCTTCAAAATCTGAAAACTGCGTTCACAATCGTCATCCCACCGAAACTTCACATCCTTCTGTGTGAGCCTAGATAACGGCTTCGCAATGATGGAGAAATCCTGCACAAAACGCCGATAATAGCCTGCCATACCCAGGAAACTTCTCACTTCCTTAACATTAGTCGGCCTTCCCCATTCTACCACTGTGGAGATTTTACTTGGATCAACTGATATTCCCTTATCATCGATAACATGCCCCAAGAATCCCACTTCAGACATCCAGAACTCACACTTCTTAAGCTTGGCGTAGAACCTATTCTCTCTTAGTGTCTCTAACACCAGCCTCAGATGACGCTCATGATCAACTTGAGTCTTTGAATAAATCAAAATATCATCAATAAAGACGACGACAAAATCATCCAGATACTCATGCAGCATCCTGTTCATAGTCTCCATGAAAGCAGCAGGGGCATTCGTTAGTCCAAACGACATAACTTTAAATTCAAAGTGCCCATACCTTGTAGAGAACGCCGTTTTCTCAATATCCTCCTCTCGGACAGGAATCTGATTATAACCCGACTGAAGGTCTATCTTTGAAAATACCTTTGCTCCTCTCAATTGATCAAATAAATCTTCAATGCGAGGTAAAGGATATTTATTCTTGATGGTCACTAGTTGAGAGCACTGTGAATCGATACACATGCGCCAACTACCATCCTTCTTCTTAGTAAATGTAACAGAGCTCCCACGGAGACACACCGGGACGAATAAGATTTTTTCTTTTAGATCATCCAACCGCTTCTTTAGTTCCTCCCGAAAGGACGTGCGACGGTGAGGGTCAAAGAAACCGGTCGAGCACCCGGTACTAAATCGATTCTGAACTCCACTGGACGTGGTGGAGGCATCCCTAGCAGGTCTACCGGAAAAACATCTAAAAACTCTCGAACCACTGAAATACCTGCAGCAGTCAGGGACACACTTGGCTTCTCTACCAAGGACAAAAGGAACCCACTCTTTCTTTGCCCGATTGCGTGAAACAAACTAGCCAGCACACAAGGTGAATAAGAAGGGGCACTACCCTGGAAAACTATCTCCTGACCAGACGGAGCTCGCAGAGTTACTGTCTTCCAAAAACAAGATATGACCGTGCGGTAACTATGCAACCAATCCATACCCAAAATAACATCAAACGGTTCTATCCTCAAAACCATCAGATTAGCAATAAAATCTTCCCCATCTAAGGATATCACACAACCAGGACAAACTGTGGAACTAGAAAGAATTCCCCTAGGTGAGTTAACAACAACTGACTGAGCTATAGACTGCAAACTCAAAGGTACTCTACTAGCAAACTCTAAGGAGGCAAACGAGGAAGTAGCTCCAGAATCAAATAAAACAAAGGCCTCCACTGAGTCCACAAGGAGCGTACCTGTCAACACATCGGGACGGCCTGCCGAATCAGCAGTCGGCATAGCATACGCAATCTTTGGGGCGGTAGGAGCTCCAACACTCGTAAGGGGTGCGCAAGCGCTAGAGGTGCCAAGGCGCCACGATCGAAACGGTCTTTGTGGGAACCGGTGGCCAAAAGTACCCGGGCGGTGGAAACCCTCCAGGAAACGGTAGATAAGGCTGCGGCTGTCCCCAGGACTGAGTAGGAGCAGCCGCTAACATCCGCATGCATCCTCGAGATGAAGCCGCTTGCTCTGTGCCGACGTGCATCGCTCCCACTTAATCACACCGGCGGGATTCTGGCGACAAACCAAAGCCTTGTGGCCCTCCCGACCACAATAGCGACAAGATCCAGACCAAGAACACTCTGAAGCACGATGCTCATTACCACACTTGAAACACTTCATTCCTTGCCCTGGCACCGACGCAATCTAGGAACACTCGTGAAAGTCGGGAAGTGGAGGATGACGTGGCTTTGTGGACTTGGACTTGAAGGAATTTCGGGCCCTTGAACTTCTTGTAAACTGGTTTCAGGGATGACCCACTCCCTCCTCCAAAACTCTTCTTCTGACTGCCACCAGCCCCCTCCTGAACCATAGTACCTCCTGCACCTCGTAACTCCTCCCCAAGCTGCATCTCTAGCTCCATGCCCCTGGCTTGCTCTACCAGGGAGCTAAAATCACGCAGCTCCAATGCCCCCAAAACCTGGCGAAACTCCTGTCTGAGACCTCTACGAAACCTCTTGTCCTTCTCCACCTCATCCGTAGCCACTGCCGGAACAAAGCGGATCAGGTTGTTAAAACCCGCCTCATATTCCGACACTGTCATCTTGCCCTGCTTGTAGCTTTGCAATGAAACCTCCATCCTCTCCACAAACGAGGCAGGATAAAACCTCCTCCGGAATTGCTCCACAAACAACTCCCAAGTAACTGGACTATGGGCAGAAGTCCTAGCTGTCAGGACTCCTTCCCACCAGATATCCGCTTGCCCTTTGAGCTGGAAGGCGACAAACTGCACCCTCATTTCAAGTCATCCCTAGAGCTCCAAAATGCCTCTCCATGTGTCGCGACGATTAGTTGCATCAATCGGGCGTGCTCGACCGCCGAAGGTGTCCAACCTCAAAGCATTCCACCGATGTAGCCCCATGGCAACGCCGCAGGCCGCGGGGGCCACCATGGGAGCGACGACAGGCACCGGTGGTGGGGCCTGATTCTCTTGCACTGCGGAGGCAACCTCTTCCTCTGACCCCGCAGGACTAGCTTCCCACCACTGAGTTACGAACTTTCGGCGGGGCATTGCTCGGCCTCGCCAAGCACCGCCACCACGACCACGACCACGGCCTCCACCCCTTGCCATCACTAAACAATCACAAACAAGACAAAATAATTTAAACAAAAAGCACAACAGTCAACTAAAGCACAAGTCAAACTATAATATCAACGGAAATGTAATTGCAATGCAAAAACCCAACCCAACTACTGTGCTTAGTGTGTCAAAATTAATGTTTCATTAACCATGGACCTACAGCCCGCTCTGATACCAACTGTAACACCCCAACTCTAAGAGAGCCTGGAATGCTACTGGAAATATGCTAACCTAACACAATCTACAAAATTTCGACAGAGTCTCCTTTGTTTAATCAACTATACCGAGGGTTCAACAATGAAACAAAGCATTTATCAAAATTCTCATAATCACGCATGATAACCAAAAAGACATCAAGACCTAGCAATATCATTATTACAAATAAACAGTTACTCAAGCCAAAGTCATCTATAGGTGATAATCAAGCAGTTTAATTATTTCTAAATTGGAGCTAAGTGGTAAACGCCTTGGAAGTGTGAGGTAGTGTGCGTGTCCAACACCTATTCCCTCCCATGCATGTCGTTCCTGCCATAGGTACCTAAACACAATTCAAGCAAGAGTGAGCCAAAGACTCAGCAAGTACCAACAAGGCTAAAACAATATTACAAGCATAGCATTGTAAACCATGGTAACAATACACTGAACATAGCCATTAATCTTAAGAAAATGCAACACATGCAATGCTCCTTTTGAACTTTATCTCTTTTCGCATTTTTACCGGTAATGCGGGGTAATCATCCATCAATGAATACCCTTGCCTGTGCCCACTGGCACAGGGACCAAGAGCCTATACACCACATGTATAGGGACCTTTGCCCATCATATTAATAATGGGGACCTCTTTACTCATAGCCCACATTCCACGAATGTGGGGACCTCATGCCCGTCATTGCATGACGGGGACCTCAACTATATAAACTTGGTAACCACATTACCAAGTCTCCTCATGCTCAAAATATGCATATGCACCATGACCATATCTTTCACATGTAAGAATTCAAAGAGTCCACATAAACATGTACGCACTAAAAACATGCGGAAGAATTCTTTAACCATAACTAGCAGTCATCTAGATAAATGGTAAATCATCTCATTAACAAGTATACATGGCTAAAACCAACAAGACCATCACAATTTTCATCATACAAACATAATGGTGCAATAGCCCGAATACTTGCCTCAACCGTGCGAGAACGGTGGACGCGAAGAGGGCGCTGCCCCTGGGGTCACGCTCCCACCTGAACATAAAGATATCCCAATCTAAGACCAACATACTGGACCAAAAGCATAAAAACAACACAAACGAACTCGCTAACCGCCCAAGTGTTAACAAAATCTCCAATTTCTAGCGATCGTTTTGGTGCTCACTGAAAACAGTTAAATTCTAAAATACATAACTTTCTGCTCAGGAGTCCAATTAAGATGCTCTTAGACTTTCTGAAAAGGTAATTGAATTGCCTAAATAAACCTAGTTGGGGAGCCCTTTTGATTCTGCCCTTAACTTCCCCTATCAAACCAATCATCAGACAACAGAATTCTCGTCGGGTTCTCTGGACAGTACGCTAAAACCACCATAACGTTTGCTACGAAAGTCCAAATCTCGTGTTCTTTATCTCTATGAAAAGGTACAGAAATTACCCACATTTTTCGTTATACTTAGATCCCCTGATTCTCCTTTAAATATCAGTTTTAACCCAATTCCTACAGACTGCCAGAAACTGACAGATTTGCCGGACAGCGATACTAAATAAATCATAACTTCCTGACCGTTAATCGGATTTGGGTGATCTTGGTGGTTACTGAAAGCTAAGAACATAATATACATATCTCTAGGAGACCAGAACTCCTAACTTGGCCTCTAAATACATGAAACTGGTCGCGCAACATTCTGGACAGAAATGGACAATTAACAGAAATAAACCGATCCAATCGATCTACTATCAATCGCCTCTAATGACTATCACACAACACCAAAAACCCATCGTTACCCTTGAGGACGTGCTGGACGATGACGAACAAGCCCCGAAGAAGATCTTCCTCCTCCTCTCTTCCTTCTCTTCTCCCTTTTCTTCTTTCCCCTTCTTCTTCCTCCTTGGCCGGCTGGTTCTTCTCCTTCCTCTTGCCGGCAGCAAAGGGGGAAAACTTGGAGGGACTTGGGAGGTGCAAGGGAGGAAGACAACCAGGGGAAGGGGCGTGGGAGAGGGGGGTTTGTGGCGGCCACCAAGGGAGGAAAGGAGTGGGACGTGGGAGAGGGGGGGAAGGGGCTGTTCGGCTAGGGTTTGGGGGAGTGGCCCCCCCCTTCTTTGGCCGGCCACCTCAAGCCCACATGGGCCAAGCCCAAGCCCAGGTTGAGGATCAACAGCGATTAACCCCCTCTCTAAGTGTCTAACTGAACAAATTCCCTAAAGGTCCCTCCCGTAATTCCATTTGATCCTCCCCCGATTAATCGATCTCTCCCGAATAAAATTAATCTCCCCCGATTCAATTCTTATCTCACTTTCAGGATATTACAGGTTCAGTATTTAGTTGGATTATTATAACAACAATGTGGGTTGGTTAGGTATGATTAGATTGCTTAGCGATGCTACGAGTCATAATCTCATGTGAGTTGCAACTATAAACTTGACGAAGTGATTATGGAACTATGTGATAAAATTGTATGTACTGTGTGCTATTACTCGTTGATGGCATGTGTTGCACTTAACCAACAGGGTGGGAAAAGATTTAGACTAAGGCAAGTGGCTGAACTGTGTGCTTTGGTGAAAATATTTTTTTTCATAGTTAGAAAATTAGAAGTCTTGCCTTGGTCAATTAAGGACTTAACTTTGTGCACCAATGATCTGAGCCTTACTGTACGACCACAGGCTTGGTATGGGATGGGCCTAACTTGGTAAGTTATGAATTCTTGACATTGATTACTTAGGTGGTAGGCTGGACTCTGTGCGAGGGTAGAGGTGTGAACTACTAGGTAGTTGCATCGTGAGACTGTTCGTCGCTTCCCTGTCCAACGATGTGTTTGGATCGGTATGATAGGAAAGCACACTAAGAGTGTCAATATTGAGATGAAGTTTCAAAAAAGTTTTGTTATGACTAGTGCTAGCTATACTGGTCGTATCGTGTGGGTAAAGTATATAACCTCTGTAGAGTGTTAATCAATCTATTCGAATAGCCGTGTCCGCTGTCATGGTGTAACATCCCAAACATGAGTTTGTATTTCAAATGTATAAAAATGAGGATAATTTAAAACTTTTGACGAATCATGTTGTTATTTGAATTTTTTGGAAAGTCTTTCAAAAGGAATGATTGATTTCAAAAAACTTAATGCTTCAATTGACTAGAAGCATAATCCTTGAATACTTTTAAAACAAATCTTGTGATCATCCTCTGAAAATATGTTTCCTAGTTCAAGATCATCCTAGTGACTCCCATCGAAAATTTCAAAAATTTTAGATTTTATTTGCTATTTTAAAAGGGTTAGTCAAACCAGTTAGATCCTTTGTCAAACCCTAGGGCAGAACCTTGAGAAATTTCTAGAGAAAAGTTCAATGCATGAAAACCTTTGGATATTTTATACAAGGTTAATCTTAGAGCCAGTAATCTCCCATAAAAATTTCAGATTTTTTGGAGTTAAAATTCTACCTATAAAAATCCCCAAACCATCTCAGCCTGTTTATCAAAAATCAGATTTTACTGTTCCTCCGACCCGGCTCAAGTTGCACCGATCTTTAGCACTTGGTCTAACCCAACCCACTAGAAGTATTTCTAGACTAGCATTGTGTGTGGACCTTCCAATTTTGATCGAACCGTCCACATCGCTTGGGCCATTCGGACCGACCGAACAGGCAAGCACACGCGACCCGTTAGATCTCAATCGGCCCACCACATCGCTTTTGCAGTTTGGACCGTCCTAACATTCCAAACACGTGGACCGTCTGATCTTATTCAGTTCGATCGGACCATCCGCTTAACCTACACCACACAGCACCACTTACCCCTTCACCTTGGCCGTCCGATTGGATCTCAACGGTCTGAGTTGAGTGGCTGTTCGGACCGCCACACATCCCCTTCGCATGGACCGTCCGATTTAAGATCTATTGCTCAACCCAACCCCTTTCACGGTGTCACTCTCACTTGTTCGTTAGTGAGTGGGCCGCGCAGTTCAGGCTTTCTTCTCCAGCACACTGGCGAGCCCAGGAGCCGAGTTCCACACGGCAACGCTGCTCTGCTGCACCTCCATCAACGGCGTTAATCCACCACCCTGTTCGCTCTATCTGGTGCGTCGTCAACTCAAGCCGCCCCATTCTGGCAAGCTGCAGCCCTATAACCCTCTCCCTCTCGGCTGGTAGAGGTCATTCCTCCTATCGTTTGCTCGTTTGAGTTCAACCCTCGGGTAAGCCCAACTCTTTCTTGTCCCTCTCCGACTATCTTCATCGCCGTCCCTATCTATGCTAATGTCAACCCTTTACTTCTCTTGTAGCTCCGGGAACAGTTTCGTGTCATCCGCGGCTCCAGAGCGCACTCGAAGTGTCGCCGCTGTGTATTTCTTCGCTCCAGTGGGTTCCTTGGTAATTCTTGCGCGTCAAATCTTGTCTTAAGATATAAGGAGCAAAACCCCTAAATCTATTTGTCTGTTGATTCTTAGGAATCATCGAATTTTGGATTTTCTCTCTTCGGCGAAACCAACCTCTTTCTTCCCCAACTCCAGTAAGTCACTCCATTCTTCGATTGGTTAGTCTTGTACCATCTCTGAGCTATGATGAAGCTTCTCGTACCACGCAGCCTCTTTCTTTTTGCTCAGGCCGTCGTCTCCACTATGTCTTCCTCGTCGTCGGTACTGGTCTTCATCGCCAACACGACTTCGGTTATCTGGTCCTCTCCTTTCCACTCCGGTAAGGCCCCTAAGCTCCTCCGGTGCTTGTGCATGCTTTAGATGGCTCAATGAGTGGCCGTATTGGCGTTATCATTTCACTGCTGCTCCACCTCGTCACGCCGTCGCTCTAGTCCACCTCCAGCGGAGCTCCGGTCACCTGCGGGTGCGCAATAGTATTAAGGACCCATTTTGGCCCTATGCCGACACCGTCGTGGCCGGCGGCACACCGGGCGAGCTCGCGGCTGAGAGCGCCTCTGTATTGTCGTATTTGGGCACACACTAGGCTTTCCCTAGATCGAGTAGATGCAATCTTATTTAGATAATAGAGACATGATGAAGTAATTTATTGTGTTTCTTTCGAAAAGCTTATGGAGTGATAAGAGGGTATAATGATTCTTGCTAAGAGAATATTATTTCATTGATTAGTGTCATTGTCAGATTGTGGTTGTGATGATAATGTTGGATGATTTATAAGTAAAAGAATTTGATCTTTTGCATGATATTGATCTAGTGAAAGTGTTTCGAGTTTTGCGTTTGTGATCATTTGGACCTCATGAGTTATGTAGCAATTGAGTCTGTTTCGAACAAAGTGGCGTGTTAAAAGATTTTATTGGTTCTTAAGTGGTTCCTATGATTTGATCTTAAGAGCTTATCTTGTTCAAGCTTGCAAAGTGATGTAGTAATCACAGAAACTAACTTTCCTTGTAAGCTGTTTGTCACATCCCCAAATTAATAAAGAGGGTTATTATGCATCTCATTAGCATGCATCATGTTTTGAAACTTTTTAATTACATATTGTACTTGGAAAATCTCAAAATACTCATGAAACATCCACTTTAAATTGAACTCCAATCTTAAAACTGAAATAAATGCCACTGAAACATCTCTGGAAATAATTTATTCAAATACTATATTAGTTATCATGAATTAATATAATTTTTCCCAAATTTTTTGGACTGGTCTTTACCCTACTAAAATTCAAACATGATTTAAAGATCAACAATAAGATTGAAATTAAATTATACACTTTATATCATGAACAGTAGGGTTCAATAATTTTTATGGACACTCGGCTATCCCAGGAACTCCCAGTAATTATTTCATGATTTTAGGAATTTTATTTCTATTTTTAGGCCTCTGGTCAAAGTGGAGAAAACTATTTTAGTTCTCAGTCAAACCCTAACCCTAAACTGACTGACACTATTCCTTGGACTCGAGTCCGGCCAGGCGAACTGACTCAGCTCAACCGCCTAAATGCACCAACACACGCAGGTCTTCGGATCTAAATCCTACGGTCCCGACCTCTTCTGTCTCAACGGCAGTCAGGACCGCCTGGGTGGTCGTGAGCCTTGCGATCGAGATCCAACGGCCCACGACCTCCTTTGCCTTATAACCCTCATTCCCACCTAGGAGGTCGTGAGTCATTCGATTGACATCCAACGGCCACGACTTCCCCTGCCCTTTTCAGTGCTCATCCGCCTAAGAGGTCGTGAGCCATTTGATGCGGATCCAACGGCCCATGACCTCCTTCCCTTATAACTCTCAATCCCATCTAGGTGATCGTGAGTCGTTTGATTTACATCCAACGGCCCACGACCACCCCTTCTCCTGTGACTCACGCGCATGGACCGAGTCACGCGCCGCCGTGGCCCGCATTGTCAGGTCCGTCTCTGACCTTGCACAGGAGCTCCTCACCATGTGTCCGAGTTTCTCCGACGTGCTCAGAACGGCGCCAGTGGACGCCGTCAATCCACCGCCCCTGGCAACCAGTCCCCGAGCTCCTCCGGTTGATGTCGTTGTCATCTCTGTCATCGCCCGGGCATAATACCCCTCGCAACCCCTCCCTTCTTCCTCACTTCTCCTCTGTTGACCGAGGAGAGGGAAGCTTGTTCTTGCTTCCTACGCAGGTAAGATCTCACCGGGTGATGCCATTCTTCTCTTTGTCCCATGTCCTCTCCATTTTTGCTATGCTCAGTTCTTGTCTTTGCTTGTAGCCTCTGGTTCACTTTCGTGCTCTAGCTCACGTCTAGAGCGCGCAGCCGCGGACACATCCATGCCTTCTTCGTGTCCGGGAGGTATTATCCTCAAGCTTGCGCGTTATAATGTACAATTGGATATGTTGAATTTTTCCCCTCAATCAATTTTGTCATTATATGACAGGACTGTGAGGATTTGTAGAAATCTCATTTTTTGGGCAGTGAGGAGTCTTTTCACCTCCCACTTAGGTCTGGTAAGCTATTGTCCAATTACTTGCTTCTTTAGCTTCCTCAGATGATCTATAATCCATCTTGATCATTCATCCCACTTAGGTTTTGCTCGGGATCCTCCTCGTGAAGCCGTGTGCCGCCACCTTTCTTCTCCAAAGACCGACGCAGACTCAGGCATCTCCAAGCTTCCCGAGCACCCTCCTTAGCTCGGGTAACCTCTTCGTAGCCCATAGGACCTCGGGCACTGCAGGCGCGTGCGGAGCTTTCTTTCGCTTTGTGCACGGTTCTTCGTGAAACCGTCGTCGCTCAACTCCGGCTAGCCGCCGGTGTAGGCCGGCTCCGCCGTCGAGACCTCTCTCATTAGGAGCGCCACACTATTGTGCATCTGTTTATGCCCTTGGCCGGCATCGTCGTGGCCGGGTTCGCCGACGAACTACCGGGCAACCGCGTGGGAGCGTTGTCGTACTCCGACCAGTACTGTAGGTGGGAGGTTACGGCAAATGACGTTCTTTAATTACCTAATGATTGGCTTAGCTATTAATGGATGTCTTAAGCGGCGCTAATATTTCACTTACACGTGGGTCCCGAGCACAGAAAACGGCGAGGTTAAACCGAAACGTGGAGTGACTGACTTGTGGGCCCTAGGCCTTAAGTCCGTCGCGCCGGCGCTGCGACGCCGATGGACCAAGTCGTGTCGTGTCGACGACAATGGACCCACCGGTCAGAACGCAATTTAAATCTAAGTTAAACTGAAAAATGCATTATTCATCGGGCCCGCTGGTCAGTGACCGCGGCTAGGCTAGCGCTCGGTGAGAAAAGAAGTAAATACTTTATAAAATCCAAAAACGAATTATCTGTGCACTGTAAAACATGTATAACTTTGAAAATACATAACTAATTCATCTCAACTTAAAAATGAGTGAAACCACTTCTGATAATTTTCATATTTAGTGAAATTAATATTAGAATTGGTTTCAAACATGTCTCTGCAACAGAGAGCATTATTTTGGAAAATGAGCCATTAACACTATTATTGTTACAATAGAAAAAGGGCTGATCACTTCAAAAATTCATAAGTAATTCTTGGAAACACCAAAAACAGTGAAATCAGTTTTGATAATTTCTATTTCAAATGAACTTAATTATAAAAATGGTTTCAAACTTACCTCTATCACAGAAACTATAATTTGAAGAAAATGATCCTAAAGGACATTATTTTTACATTATTAATGCTGATAACTTTAGAAATCAATAACTAAATCATAAAAACTCCAATTGGAGCAAACTCAACTGTTTTGAACTTATAATAATACTGCCTATTTATCCATGTAATCCTTGTACTCACCACTGCTCTACAAATTTTCACCTCATAATTAAATTACTTAAAGAGGACATATCGGAACCTGAAATTCAAACCACCATAACTTTCATATACTAAATCAAAATGAAATAATTCTTTCACCAAAAATCATCTAAAATCATAACTTAGCTACTGTAGAAAAATAATGCATTTTTGAGCATTTTGATTTTTGGAGTATTTCTCGATGTTTATTCGGTATTGTATTTATATAGATTCCGAGCCTATTGACATTGACTCTTACGCTACTGAGAGTGAACAACTACTTTATCAACAAGGCAAGCATCCTTTGAACTTTCTTTTTGCATCATGTTTGATCCCAGTTTTGTTAGGTAGATGCAATGATAATTGCTTGCATGCTATTTTATAATGTCGCTATTTTTGTGATGAATAGTTAGACACATCCTATATTCTTGTCATTGTGGTTATCCATGAATTATTCTAGTACTGAAATGCTTATGATAGGATATGTGAAATTATATTGTTCGGGTATGCTTAGCCATGCAAGTCTAGTAACGGTAGTCGGATTGCCAGGAATAACCCGACAATCATGGGATAAACACAACTCTCATTATATACTTTTGTTTCAGATCTTCGTATCTGTTTTATAAGTTAAATTTTATCATTTTAAATGAGCTTTTGGTCTGGACAAGTGATGGCTAGTGATGGTGCCTTCGTGCACGAGATTGGGTATGTGGTTTGGCTTGTCTGGACAATTAAGGACCGAACTTTGGTAATGTCGTTGATTCAAGTACATTCGTGCTATCACATGCGGTATATGGGTGCCGTATGGTTAAGTAGGGGGAAGGTTTTGTTGTGTTGAGTCCCACGGTGGTGAAATTATAAGGGCATGGGACCGTGAAATCCCGTGTTCCTTTTGGGCCGATAGGATGGGGGCGTTAACGTCTTGTGTTTCCTAGGAGATAGGATGGAGACGTTAACGTCTTGTGTTTCCTAGGAGCCCTGGTTGAGGGACTTAGCTCAATGGGATCTTCTTGCTAAAAATGACCATATCTTGATTTACCGGGCCGGCATACCTTAGGAAGTATGCTATATTCGGAGGCATCTGGAGGCTTACGTGCTAATCAAGTCGTGTGGGTAAAGTAGTACACTCCTGCAGGGTATAAATCTATTTGAATAGCCGTGTCCGCGGATATGGACAACCGCTTGAGTTCGGGAGTTACTTGTAACATCCCCATTTTGGCTTGTGTTTCAAATGTAAGAAATTGAGGGTAAATTAAAACTTTTCTTACATCCTTGTGCTTTTGAACTTTTCTGAAAATTCTTGTAAAAGAATTTTGGAAAATTCAAAATCAAAACCCTCATTTATCAAGTCCACAACCTCCTTGGTCAAATCTTATGTCAAACCCTTGGTAATAATTTTTCCTGGGTTCTAGGGTTGCTTGGTAACACCTCTGAATTATTTCATAATTTTTGGAAATTATTTGAAATATTTTAGAGGCAAGTCAAACCTTGGTCAAACCTCTGAAATAACTTCTGGAATTTCTTGAGAAAATCCCAGTGCACAAAAATCTCTGGCAATTTTATGGAAGGTTAATCCTTAAGTCCGAAAGCTCCAGTTAAAATTTCATAAATTTTGGAGTTGATTTGATGCCTCAATTAAATCCCCAAAGTTTCAGTTCAAAAATCAAAACCTAACTGGTTTTCACTGTTCCTCGGGTGCGAGTCAGACTCGGGCTCGAGCCAACTGACTCGGCCAAGTCAACTAATCGCACCCGGCGCGGGCGAGCGGGCGCACGCGCTCTGGACCGTTGGATCTCCATCGAACGGCTCGCATCCGTGTAGGCATTCGGACCCCTCCGGTTGCCCTCTGATTCTCGACCGTTGGATTTCAATCGGGCGGTCGACGTTTGCCCGACGCCGTTTCAACGCGATCGCGTGTTAGCCCTTGGATGCGGTCGGACGGTGGCGTCGTCGCCTTCCTCGCCGCGCGGCCGCGCCATGGCGGAGCCGAGCGTGGCGCAGCATGATCTGTCCCATCCGGCGACCTCGCAACGGTGTCTGGCGCATTAAATGCCCGCTACCCACCGCCCCGTTTAGTCGTCGTCTCAACTGCTCCCGTCGCTCACGGCGACCGTAGCGGCGGTGAGAACCCGAGGCGGAGCAACGGTGCCCTCTCGCTCTTCCTGGCTACTTAAGCCCCCTGGTCACCTCCTTTGGCTTCCTTTCCTCTCCCCGCAGCTCTCTCTTGCACCCTCTGAGCTTGAGCGAGCCCATACCACCCCAGCGCCCATCTCCGCCATTGCCGAGCTTGGAGCTCCTGTCGCCGACGGTGCTCTAGTGGCTCCCTCGCCCCGATTCTTCCTCCTGCTCCTTCCTCTTACCTCTGTGGTGCTTAACCCTCACCCTATTTTGGGTTTCCTCTACAGAGGCAGGAGGGATTGGAGTTTTGGAGCTCGCGGCCGCCAGTGCCCCCTTTTCTTCTCCGGTGCCGGTAAGACCCCCATTTCCCAATCCCTGCCTCCTGGAGCTTCTCTGTGGTATTGCGAAGCTCATGGTACCACCCGGTGTTGCTGGTTTGGCCCAGGTCGGCCCCTCCGCGTTGAGGCATCCCCGCACCGCCGCTGATCCTCGTCGCCGGGCTGCTCCGTTCATCCTCCGTCCACCCCAACCCCGTCATCACCCTCAGTGAACCCCTGATGAGCTTAAGCTCTTCCCCGTTTAGCTTTTGCTGCACCGTGGCCGTAGTTCCCTATTTCGGTCGCACCACCGCCGCCGTTAGCCTCGGCTCGCCGCCGGCTACCGTATGGACTCCGGTTGGTCGCGTTAAGTCCATAGGACCCCATCATAGCTTTTGCACCCGTCCAATTGCGCGTAGCTTAGCCGTGTCATCGTTTTTATTTTCGGCCGTAGCACTCCCTCCGCCTCTCGCCGCCGCGCCGCCGCGTCAGGTCGCCATTGGCCTCGCCGCTGGTGCCAACAGGTGCGCAATAGTACTAGGATCCCGTTTTGGCCCTTGGCCGGCGTCGCCATGGCGATTCTTGCCGGCGACGAGCCGAGCAAGCTCGCGGCCGGGAACTCCTCTGTTGTCGGGCGGAGCTCCAGATCGGGGGCGACGTGGCTCATTAGTGGTCGTCCGATCTAGAGATCTACGGCCCTTAGCTCTCCACGTCGCCGCCCTCTTCTGCGCGCTTAGCGCCTGTGTCGCTCGGATTCAACCTGGGACGTCCGATCTGAGATCGACGGCTCTCAATCATCCACGTCTCCAGGTGTTAGGAAAATCCCCGAAAATGCTAAGTCCAAAAACGGAAGAACTTTAGGGTCTTGTCATTTTTGTATCTCTGTAACTATAGATCCAAATTAGATGATTCCAATTTTGTTAGCTTCCTTATACCTTGAACTTAAATATAAAAATAATTGTAGACCACTATCAAACCTGGAAAACCTTTTTCAAAAATAGTAAACAAGTGAACTTAATACTGTTTTTCAGAACTTTTAGCAAACTTGTAAAATGCATATCTTTTTATCTATAGCTGATGTTTGTATGAATCCAATTGGATTAGCTTCCACTGATAGTGTATTTGCTAGGAAAATTGGTTTCACAAATTTTACTATTTTTAAAAATCATAAGGATCATATTTTAGTTTAATACCCTAAACAATTTAGACAAATCATAACTCTTTCAATATAACCCCAAATGACCTGAAATTGTATATGGCTTATCACTATACCAGTAGGTGGCTACCATAAAATTTTCAGCTTCAAAATCTTTCTAGAAAATATTTTTGCTACAGTACCTAATTATGGCCGAAAATAGGTTTTTAGGGAATATCTTTTGCACCACAAATCCAAATTAGGTTTTCCCAGTTTCTATGTCTAGGTTTATTCCTATTTTACCTTGTGCATAAATTTCGTCGCAATTGGATAAATTTTGCTTGCTCTTTTGTTTAAGTGTTGCTCGTCTTATTGGTTGTTCTCGCTTCTTTTTGCTTTTCGCTAGGCTTCGACATTTGCGGTAACCCCGAGAACGACCCTCAGCAGCCTATTGAGCAACAACAACTCCCAGGCAAGCAGTTTGATCATTTCCCATTGATCCCATTACTTTTAAAAGTCTAATAGTTTGTTTAACTTCTATGTATGCATTGCTAATTTGTTGTTAAATTGATTAGTTAATCCTCTAGTTGCATAATCTCTAGGTAAATAATTATCCTCTACTACCTGAGCCTAGGTTATTTGCTGTGATTAGAGTTCGTTGGATGAGCTCTTGTCACTTAGTAGATTTCGGATAAAGATTGCTTAGCCATGCCTAGTATCGGTAGTATTGGGCGATCATCGACTTAGTCGGTGATCTTGATCACACAAATGCTATTATTATTCCATTATGTCCAACCCTTGTGTTTTACCATTTTTGCAAATCAAAAACTGAAAACAAAAATTATATCTTGGCTTGGGCACAATGGTATGTTGGGTGATCTGTTGGGTGTGATTGGAATGGTGCCTAAGTCCCTAAGGACCGAGTTACTTGTGTCATTGATCCAAGCAATTATTGCGTGCTAACCACACGAGGGGATATGGAACCTCTCTTGACTAAGTACTTTGGAAGGTGTTAATTATGAGCTGGTGGTGGGTGTGTTCTGTGTGTGTGTTTGTGGTGTTGGAGGAGCATTAGCGGACCGGTTAGGCTGTCTAATGTGTCTTTCTCCGTGGGTTGCGGCTCTTAATTAGCATCGCCCATTGGAAAGCGCCTTGTTAGACTTAGCCATGCCCGCATACCAAAGGAAGTGTGCTAACCGTGGCTTGTGGAAAGGCGGTCTATCGTGTGGGTACATTGGTACACCTGCGCAGGTTAAAACTATTCGAATAGCCTCGTCCTAGGTTATGGACACGCTTGGTTATTTCCCACAAGAACTAGACTACAACCTTTTAAAAACTTAAACTTGACATGGGTGGTATGAAGGGGTACTTCATGCTATTGTTGTGGTGACCATGGGTTAGTCACATCTAGGTTGGTGTTGTCATCTATCTATTGTTATAATTGTCTCTCTTTTATTTGAACAATGAAAGTTAATTGCAAACTTGCTTTGAATCTATTAACTTATTGCAAATGAAAACTTGCTTTATGCTGAAAATAAGTCCAGAGCCTCATCCACTTAAATAAAGCTTGCATGTAGTTAATTATAGTTCTGTTATCTCACACGTTAGTCTTGCGAGTACAAAAACAAGTTTTGTACTCATCTAACCATGTACGAGCATGTAGTGTGCTGAAGTTTTATCTTCTCAAACCATTGCTCGTTCATTCAATACGGGTTGATGGCATTGAGAAGTTGAGCTTGGTTTGGAGTTTCCTTGCGGTTTTGGAGCTTCTTTGGAAACATTTAAAGTTTGTTTACTTGCTGTTCTTGGCTTTCGGTTAGGGTGATATCTCATTCCCCTAATCGTTAGCTTTTCGCTTTCATCAACTTCTAGTATTAATACTTTGGTTTCTAACCTAAATTTCTTGAACCAGGATGGCTGGAGGTACTCGTAGCGGCCGTGGTCAGCAGCCTGGTTTGGATGAGGAGCTTCCGCCTCCTCTGACCATGGCTGAGGTCCTTCTTCGAGCGAGCGCAACCGCTCGGAGGACGGAGGGTCTCGCTGGATGTTATTGCGCGCAACACCTCCGCCGACCGGTGCCTCGTGATCCGGCAGGAGGCGACATCGCCTCGTGGGGTTTGGTGAGTTTCTTCGCACTCGGCCCCACGTTCTCGTGTCCGAGGACCCATTGACGCGGATGACTCGGCTGCGTCGGAGTTGGCGTAAGCTCGGCGTTGCTCGATGCTCGGATCAGACAAGGCACTCTTTGCCTCCCATCAGTGCAGGGGCGCTCTCTGGTGGGAGAACTTCTTGGCCATGCGCCCGCCGCCACACCGTCTCTTGGGATGAGTTCCGGACGGCGTTCGTCGAGCTCACATCCTGCCGCTTGATGAAGTCAAGAAGAAGGAGTTTCTCGCTCAAGCAAGGCGCAAGTCGGTGATGGAGTACTGCACGAGTTCAACCACTTGGCTCGTTATGCTCCATCCGAGGTGGCCACCGATGAGGCCAAGCAGAGAAGTTCATGGAGGGCTTGTCCGAGGAGCCGCAAGACAAGCTCTCCATTGTGGACTTTGTCGACTTTCGTGCCTTGGTGGACAAGGCCATTGTTCTTGAGCACAAGGTGAAGGCGTGGCGAGTCCCGCAGCGCAAGTGGGAGGCCCGGTGGTGCGCACAGCCGGCCTCTCGTCCCGTGTCGGGCCTACCCGGGGCCCGCTCGTGGCTTCACTACCACCGAGGCCACCAAAGACCGGCTCCTCGCCCTCCGCAGCAATGCCCCAGTCACGTGCGCCTGCGAACCAGCAGGGTGGCACCCGCAATCCGGCTGCCGGGGTCACTTGCTTTTCATGCAACCAGAAGGGGCATTATGCCAATAGTTGCCCTAACAGGTCTGGAGCGGCCCCTCATCCTAATGGAGGACGTGGGCAGGGAGGTGGTCCTCCCCAGGATCAGAAGGTTGTCCCCGCTACCCAAGGCGTGGGTAGTGGCCGCGTCAACCTCATCTCCACGGAGGAGGAATAGGAGGCACCCGACGTCGTGTTGGGTACCCTTTCGGTTAACTCTTTCCCTGCTACAGTTTTGTTTGATTCAGGCGCATCGCATTCGTTTGTTTCTGAGTCTTTTGCTGTGGTGGGAGGTCTTCTTTTTACTCCATTGTTGGTCCCACTGCTCATTCGCTCTCGGTTCGGAGTTGAGAGTCGAGTCCGAGTGTAGGGATGTCCTGTTGAGATAGAAGGGTAGGATTCTTGGCAAACCTTATCCTCCTACGATCGCGAGCTTAGATGTAATCCTAGGCATGGATTGGTTGTCTCAAAGACATGGGACAAATTGATTGCGCTAGGAGGCTCATCTACCTCACCAGTCCTTCTGGCGAGCAGGTTCGCTTTTCGCCGAAGCTGCAGGGTCCGCATCTCTTCGCGCTCGAAGCGAAGCCAGCTCTAGATATTAGTGAAGTCCCAGTGGTATGTGACTTTGTTGATGTCTTCCCCGACGACCTTCCGAGGATGCCACGATTCGAGACCTCGAGTTTGTCATTGAGTTGGTTCCCGGTACCGCCCCGATTTCAAAGAGGCCTTACCGGATGGACCCAATTGAGTTGGTGGAGTTGAAGAAGCAGCTGGGTGAGCTTCAAGAGAAGGGTTTCATCCGCCCTAGCTCATCTCCCTGGGGATGCTCAGCAATCTTTGTCCCGAAGAAGGACAAGACGCTGCGCATGTGCGTTGATTACCGTCCACTTAATGAAGTAACGGTAAAGAACAAGTACCCTTTGCCCCGTATCGACGATCTCTTCGATCAATTAACTGGAGCTTGAGTTTTCTCCAAGATTGATCTGAGAGTGGGATATCATCAGGTTCGGATTCTACCGGAGGATATTCCAAAGACGGCTTTTTCTACTCGTTATGGCTTGTACGAGTATACCGTCATGCCATTCGGCTTAACCAATGCTCTGGCCTTGTTCATAAACCTCATGAATTCGGTGTTCATGGAGTATTTGGACAGGTTCGTTGTGGTCTTCATCGATGACATTCTTATCTACTCCAAGAGCGATGAGGAACACACCGAGCATTTGAGGCTTGTGTTGGGCAAGCTTCGCGAGCACAAGCTATATGCGAGTTCAGCAAGTCGCTTACGGTTGAAGGAAGTAGCCTTCTTAGGCCATATTCTTTGGCAGAGGCATATTTGTGGATCCTAGCAAGATCGATGTGCTTTCTCGAGTCACCAGCCGGTCACCGGTTCGGAGTTTTCTTGGTTTAGCGGGATATTATCGTCGTTTTATCGAGAACTTCTCCAAAATAGCGAAGCCGATGACGGAGTTGCTCAAGAAGGACAAGAAGTTCTCGTGGTCCGCGGATTGCGAGGAAAGTTTCCAAGAACTTAAGAAGCGATTGACCACCGCTCCCGTTCTTGTTCTCCCTGATGTCCGTCGAAGCTTCGATATCTTTTGTGACGCTTCTCGTCGAGGCCTCGGTTGTGTCCTTATGCAAGAAGGCAAGGTAGTGGCCTATGCATCAAGGCAATTGAGACCTCATGAACTCAACTATCCTACCCACAACTTGGAGTTGGCCGCTGTGATCCATGCACTTAAGATTTGGCGACATTACCTAATCGGTAATCGTTGTGAAGTGTATTCGGATCACAAAAGCCTAAAGTATTTGTTCACCCAACCAGACCTGAACCTCAGGCAAAGGAGATGGTTGGAGTTGATCAAGGACTATGACGTGGGTATTCACTACCATCCGGGCAAGGCCAATGTCGTTGCGGATGCGCTTAGTCGCAAAGCGCATTGCAATGCATTGTTGCTCCAAGAGCCACAACCCCCTCTTCTGGAGGAGTTTCAGCGTCTCAACTTGGGTTTGGTTGAGCATGGTTCCCTCGCTGCCTTGGTTGTACAGCCAACCTTGGTGGATCGGATCAGGTCTGCTCAGCAGTCAAACGTTGGAGTGAACCGCATCAAAGAAAATGTCAAGAATGGAACAGCCAAGTGCTTCTCCGTAGATGAGCTTGGTGTCGTGAGGTTCGAGCAACGCCTCGTGGTTCCAAAGGACATGGAGTTGCGGGATTTGATCCTCCGCGAAGCCCACGATTCTCCGTTATCTATTCATCCCGGGGCCACGAAGATGTACGGGATCTTCGCAGAGATTTTGGTGGACCGAATGAAGAGGAGATCGCAAGGTTCGTTGTCGAGCGCGACGTGTGTCGTCGTGTCAAGGTCGAGCATCGCCGGTGGATTGCTTCAGCCCTTGCCCATTCCGGAGTGGAAGTGGGATTCGGTCGGGATGGATTTTATCACTGGCCTACCCAAGTCACCGAGGGGCAATGATGCCATTTGGGTTATCATTGATCGGTTGACGAAAGTGGCGCATTTTCTTCCAGTCAAGACCAAGATTCGTACCGGTCACCTTGCGGAGCTCTACATCGCCAGGATAGTGAGCTTGCATGGGGTGCCGAAGACGATCATTTCTGATCGTGGTTCCATCTTTACTTCCCAGTTCTGGCATAGCTTACAAGAAGCTATGGGAACTCGTCTTTCTTTCAGCACCGCATATCACCCCCAAACAGATGGTCAGACCGAGAGGGTCAACCAAGTATTAGAGGACATGCTGCGAGCTTGTGTCCTTTCTTATGGGAAGCATTGGGAGAAGTGCTTTCCATTCGCCGAGTTTTCTTATAACAACAGCTTCCAAGCCAGTCTCGGCATGGCACCATTTGAGGCCCTATACGGGAGGAAGTGTAGGACCCCGTTGAACTGGTCTGAGACCGGTGAAAGACCTTTCTTTGGCCCGGGCTCGATTAATGAGGCCGAAGGTCGAGTCCAGCTCATTCGTGACCGCTTACGCACAGCTCAATCCAGGCAAAAGAGCTATGCGGATCGCCGTCGTCGTGAGTTGAGCTTTGAACCCAATGACTTCGTTTACCTCAAGGTTTCTCCTCTGAAAGGTCACCAGCGTTTTGGTGTCAAGGGCAAGCTAGCTCCTCGATATGTCGGTCCATACCGTGTTATCGAGAAGAAAGGAGCTGTTGCCTACAAGTTGGAGTTGCCTGCTGCACTTGCGGGGGTACATGATGTGTTCCATGTGTCCCAGCTTAAGAAGTGCCTCCGTGTTCCAACAGAGGAAGCTCCGTTGGAAACTCTTGATGTTCAGGATGATTTGACCTATCGCGAGCACCCTGTTCGCATACTCGAGGAGGCTGAGCGAAGAACAAGAAACAAGACCATCAAATTCCTTAAAGTTCAGTGGTCAAACCATTCCGAGGACGAGGCTACTTGGGAGCGAGAAGATCGTCTCCATGCAGACTACCCTTCCTTCTTTTCCGAGTAAACCAAATCTCGGGACGAGATTTTTGTAAGGGGGGGGGAGGTTTGTAACATCCCCATTTTGGCTTGTGTTTCAAATGTAAGAAATTGAGGGTAAATTAAAACTTTTCTTACATCCTTGTGCTTTTGAACTTTTCTGAAAATTCTTGTAAAAGAATTTTGGAAAATTCAAAATCAAAACCCTCATTTATCAAGTCCACAACCTCCTTGGTCAAATCTTATGTCAAACCCTTGGTAATAATTTTTCCTGGGTTCTAGTGTTGCTTGGTAACACCTCTGAATTATTTCATAATTTTTGGAAATTATTTCAAATATTTTAGAGGCAAGTCAAACCTTGGTCAAACCTTTGAAATAACCTTCTGGAATTTCTTGAGAAAATTCCAGTGCACAAAAATCTCTGGCAATTTTAGGGAAGGTTAATCCTTAAGTCAGGAAGCTCCAGTTAAAACTTCATAAATTTTGGAGTTGATTTGATGCCTCAATTAAATCCCCAAAGTTTCAGTTCAAAAATCAAAACCTAATTGGTTTTCACTGTTCCTCGGGTGCGAGTCAGACTCGGGCTCGAGCCAACTGACTCGGCCGAGTCAACTAATCGCACCCGGCGCGGGCGAGCGGGCGCGCGCGCTCTGGACCGTTGGATCTCCATCGAACGGCTCGCATCCATGTAGGCATTCGGACCCCTCCGGTTGCCCTCTGATTCTCGACCATTGGATTTCAATCGAGCGGTCGACGTTTTCCCGACGCCGTTTCAACGCGATCGCGTGTTAGCCCTTGGATGCAGATCGGACAGCTGGCCGTCGTCGTCTTCCTCTCGCTTGCGCGGCGCTGCGCCATGGCGGAGCCGAGCGTGGGCGCGCAGTGCCCTGTCCCATCCGGCGACCTCGCAACGGGTGTCTGACGCATTAAATGCCCGTCACTCCACCGCCCGTTTAGTCGTCGTCTCAAGCGCTCCGTCTCTCACGGCGGCCGTGAGCGGCGGCGAGAACCCGAGGCGAACAACGGTGCCCTCTCGCTCTTCCCGGCTGCTTAAGCCCCTGGTCACCTCCTTTGGCTTCCTTTCCTCTCCCGCGCTCTCTCTTGCACCCTCGAGCTTGAGCGAGCCCACACCACCAGCGCCCATCTCGCCATTGCCGAGCTTGGAGCTCCTGCGCCGACGGTGCTCTAGTGGCTCCTCGCCCCAATTCTTCCTCCTGCTCCTTCCTCTTACCTCGTGGTGCTTAACCTCACCCTATTTTGGGTTTCTCTCTGAGGGCAGGATTGGAGTTTTGGAGCTCGCGGCCACCAGTGCCCCCTTTTCTTCTCCGTTGCCGGTAAGACCCCCATTTCCCAATCCCTGCCTCCTGGAGCTTCTCTGTGGTATTGCGAAGCTCATGGTACCACCCGTGTTCTTGGTTTGGCCCAAGTCGGCCCCTCCGCGTTGAGGTATCCCCGCACCGCTGCTGATCCTCGTCGTCGGGCTGCTCCGTTCATCCTCCGTCCACCCCAACCCCGTCATCACCCTCAGTGAACCCCTGGTGAGCTTAAGCTCTTCCCCGTTTAGCTTTTGCTGCACCGTGGCCGTAGTTCCCTGTTTGGTCGATCGCGCGCCGCCGTTAGCCTCCGACTCGCCGCCGGCTACCGTATGGACTCCGGTTGGTCGCGTTAAGTCCATAGGACCCCGTCATAGCTTTTGCACCCGTCCAATTGCGCGTAGCTTAGCCGTGTCATCGTTTTCGTTTTCGGCCGTAGCACTCCCTCCGCCTCGCCGCGCGCGCGCGCGTCGGTCGCCATTGGCCTCGCCTTGGTGCCATCAGTGCGCAATAGTGCTAGGATCCCGTTTTGGCCCTTGGTCGGCGTCGCCATGGCGATTCTCGCCGGCGACGAGCCGAGCAAGCTCGCGGCCGGGACCTCCTCTGTTGTCGGGCGGAGCTCCAGATCGGGGGCGACGTGGCTCATTAGTGGTCGTCCGATCTAGAGATCTACGGCCCTCAGCTCTCCACGTCGCCGCCCTCTTCTGCTTGCTCAGCGCCTGTGTCGCTCGGATTCAACCTGGGACGTCTGATCTGAGATCGACGGCTCTCAATCATCCACGTCTCCGGGTGTTAGGAAAATCCCCGAAAATGCTAAGTCCAAAAACGGAAGAACTTTAGGGTCTTGTCATTTTTGTATCTCTCTAACTATAAATCCAAATTAGATGATTCCAATTTTGTTAGCTTCCTTATACCTTGAACTTAAATATAAAAATAATTGTAGACCACTATCAAACCTGGAATACCTTTTTCAAAAATAGTAAACAAGTGAACTTAATACTGTTTTTCAGAACTTTTAGCAAACTTGTAAAATGCATATCTTTTTATCTATAGCTGATGTTTGTGTGAATCCAATTGGATTAGCTTCCACTGATAGTGTATTTGCTAGGAAAATTGGTTTCACAAATTTTACTATTTTTAAAAATCATAAGGATCATATTTTAGTTTAATACCCTAAACAATTTAGACAAATCATAACTCTTTCAATATAACCCCAAATGACCTGAAATTTTATATGGCTTATCACTATACCAGTAGGTAGCTACCATAAAATTTCAGCTTCAAAATCTTTCTAGAAAATATTTTTGCTACAGTACCTAATTATGGCCGAAAATAGGTTTTTAGGGAATATCTTTTGCACCACAAATCCAAATTAGGTTTTTCCAGTTTCTATGTCTAGGTTTATTCCTATTTTACCTTGTGCATAAATTTCGTCGCAATTGGATAAATTTTGCTTGCTCTTTTGTTTAAGTGTTGCTCGTCTTATTGGTTGTTCTCACTTCTTTTTGCTTTTCGCTTAGGCTTCGACATTTGCGGTAACCCCGAGAACGACCCTCAGCAGCCTATTGAGCAACAACAGCCCCCAGGCAAGCAGTTTGATCATTTCCCATTGATCCCATTACTTTTAAAAGTCTAATAGTTTGTTTAACTTCTATGTATGCATTGCTAATTTTTTGTTAAATTGATTAGTTAATCCTCTAGTTGCATAATCTCTAGGTAAATAATTATCCTCTACTACCTGAGCCTAGGTTATTTGCTGTGATTAGAGCTCGTTGGATGAGCTCTTGTCACTTAGTAGATTTCGGATAAAGATTGCTTAGCCATGCCTACTATCGGTAGTATTGGGCGATCATCGACTTAGTCGGTGATCTTGATCACACAAATGCTATTATTATTCCATTATGTCCAACCCTTGTGTTTTACCATTTTTGCAAATCAAAAACTGAAAACAAAAATTATATCTTGGCTTAGGCACAATGGTATGTTGGGTGATCTGTTGGGTGTGATTGGAATGGTGCCTAAGTCCCTAAGGACCGAGTTACTTGTGCCATTGATCCAAGCAATTATTGCGTGCTAACCACACGAGGGGATATGGAACCTCTCTTGACTAAGTACTTTGGAAGGTGTTAATTATGAGCTGGTCGGTGGGTGTGTTCTGTGTGTGTGTGTTTGTGGTGTTGGAGGAGCATTAGCGGACCGGTTAGGCTGTCTAATGTGTCTTTCTCCGTGGGTTGCGACTCTTAATTAGCATCGTCCATTGGAAAGCGTCTTGTTAGACTTAGCCATGCTGCATACCAAAGGAATTGTGCTAACCGTGGTGGTGGAAAGGCGGTCTATCGTGTGGGTACATTGGTACACCCTGCGGGTTAAAACTATTCGAATAGCCTCGCCCTAGGTTATGGACACGCTTGGTTATTTCCACAAGAACTAGACTACAACCTTTTAAAACTTAAACTTGACATGGGTGGTATGAAGGGTACTTCATGCTATTGTTGTGGTGACCATGGGTTAGTCACTTCTAGGTTGGTGTTGTCATCTATCTATTGTTATAATTGTCTCTCTTTATTTGAACAATGAAAGTTAATTGCAAACTTGCCTTGAATCTATTAACTTATTGCAAATGAAAACTTGCTTTATCTTTGAAAATAAGTCGAGCCTCATCCACTTAAATAAAGCTTGCATGTAGTTAATTATAGTTACTGTTATCTCACACGTCGAGTCTTGCAGTACAAAAACAAGTTTTGTACTCATCCGCTTGCTTAATATTAATTGTTGCAGAGGAAGAAGGTGAGCCCCAAGGGCCTCACTTTTGTGAGTCGTGTTCTTGTGCTGTTTGGGACGATTAGCTTGGCGGTCCGGTTGGTTGCCTTGTGGGTAAAGGCACACCGATTGGCTTCATTTATCGCCATCTTATGGCTATTTTGCTTCATTGTTTAAATTAGTTACTTACGTGTTATTTGGCGGTCGGCCTCTCTTTGTAATAACTCTATTTATATTATCTATGTCTTTCGATTGTTGCTTTTGCTTGGCTCTATGTGTATGAATGGAATTGATGCATGATTTTGTAGCAGGGTGTGTATCTGCAGTGCAGGAAGTATACATATCTCGAGACTTGGTTTATTTGATTTGTACTGTTAGGACCAAGTGGGTGGTTAAACAGTACAAGCCGAATAAACCGGGGTCCTCACATTACTATTGTTAGACTTGGAATTAAAATCTGTGGGTGAACTCGGTAACTATCATGAATGGGATGTTCATGCTTGTTGTAGTATCGAAGTGGGAAGCCACTTTGCTATTTGTATGTTTTATTTGTTACTCAGTTCATTACTTATTCACATGCTTTACTTCTACTTCAAATCTGATTTTGAAATGGCACTTGAAAAACTAGTATGTGTAGGTTGTACATTTTTGCGTCTCTTTCGCAAAACTAAGCCAATATGAGCCATCCCTTGGAACAGCCTTATGCATAACTAATTTTTATTTGTATAAGACTTGCGAGTACTATTTTGTACTCAGCCAGATGTTTGCTGGCTCTTACAGGTGAGGAAGATATCGAGCCTGATAAGCTTGTCAGTGCCGATTTAGGCGACACTGACGAGTAATGCTATCATTTAACTCCCAGTCGGTTGCCGATGGGTTATGGGGCATACCACTGCTGGTCTTTTGGTTTATTTACTTGTTTTCGCTGCTACTTAATACTCTTATTCGAATTTGGACAGTCGGCCATTTGTATTAGTTGTAAACTTGGAACTTTGATGTATGCCTTTTGTACTATTTATGTATGAGTGTTGTATGGATGCGATCAACGTTGTATGAGAGTATGGTTATATTGGTCGCTGATCTTGGGAGCCAATATAAGTCATACTCGCTGATCATGGCTTCCTATTTAACTCACTAAGTGTAGTGCTTGACTTGTTGGAGAACCGCCAATCATGTAGTGCTCGCTGAGGAGCGGCGCGCATGATCGTCGAGGCTCTAGTTTTCAGTCAAGCCTCTCATTTAGATTGAGTTAAGTTGGAATCCATTTATCGGAGATCCAGAGTTATGTCCTTAAGACCATCCAGAGTTAAGTTGACAAATAAAAGCTTACTGGAAAACAATCAACTTAAACAAAAGGGAATGACGTGGACGAAAGTGGGCTGTGGATCGCGAATCGGACGGCCCACGCGCACGGCCGAACGCAGACGCGCACAGCGCACGATGGACCAACGTTGGATCTAATCCAACGGTCCGCATGGGTTGGGACATTCGGATTTCCCGAATGCCTCCCCAAATCTGGGCCAAGGATCTAGAAAGGAATGGCTCAGATCAAGGGTTCCTTCGGAGGGCCGAACGCAACAAAGATCTGGGCCGCAGATCTCAAAATGAACGGCAACAGAGGAATTGACTTGCTAAAACACCTAAAATGCTGAGGAGGTCTAGGCCGTTAGATTAAGATCTGACAGTCCAGAGCTGACGGGGAGGTCCTAAAGCTAAGGATTTAACGGAGGAGGTCTGGGGTGGCCAAGATGTACCAGAGGAGGTCCTGGAAGGCCTAGATCTAGACTGGGGAGGTGTCAACGGTCAAGATCTACGCAAGGAGGTCCGCAAAGATGAAGTCTTAACAGAGGGAGGTCTTAACGGCTCAGATCCCCACTAGGAGGTCCTGAACGATCAAGATCTGCTCGGGGTGGTCCTAAAGGTTAAGACTCGCGGAGGGGGAGATCCTAAGGTTTTCTTTGCAGAAGACCAAGGGGAGGTCTTTTGTAAAGTGGACCTCAAAGGAGGTCCGGAGGGTGATTTTTACAAAAAATGACCACAGGGTGGTCTTTTACACTGAGGTGATCCTAACGGTCCAGATTAAAGCCAAGGAGGTCCTACGCGGTTAGGATCTAATCTGGGGGGAGGTCCAGGCACTAAGGTTTTACAAAGAAGGATCCTACGGCTAAGAGCTAACCTGGGGTGGTCATCAACGGCTGAGATTAACCCTATGAGGTCCTGGGACTTGTCAAAATACGACAATAGTAACAGGCACCGCGCTTCGCTCACCGGCTCACCGCCGGCGACCACGGCCACAACGGCGCGAACCAAACGCACCAAAACGTGCGCAATACTAATGCAAACACATTGGAGGCACTCTCGATGGCGGAGCTGGCCTAAATCGCTAGCAAGCCGGAGAGGGACGGAGGAGCTGCTACGGCCAAACTACGAAAACGCGAAAAACTCTGCTACGATCTAATCTAACTGGTGCTGGAGCACTAAGGGGTTATTGCGAACTTACCAGGGCCCAGAGGAGGTTCGAGAGAACTCGGAGAAGTCTTGGCGGCGGAGACCGACGCCGGAGCTGGGGAAGACAATGACGACAAGAGCTCTTTAGTGACCAGAAGCAAAAAGATTGGTAAGGATTGCTTCGTGATGGCCCAAAGGAGGTCTAGGAGCAAGGAATTGAAAAGGGGAGCATCTTACCAGAGTTGGGGAAGAAAGGCGCAGCTTCGGCCACAAAGGTCCAAATCTCAATCTGGGGTTGCACCTGCGAAGGCAACCCAAAGTCGAGTTAAGGGACCTGCTCAAGATGATGAGAGGAGCCCGGTGAAGCAAAAAGAAGGAGTGAAGAGCCACGGAGCACCACTGGCGACGAGGAGCTCGAGCGGCAACAATGGCGGAAGAGGAGGCTCTCGGTGGTTTGCGCTCAAACACACAGAGAGTGAGAGCAAGGTGGCAAAGAGTGTGAACGGGACCCCAAGGATAGCTCGAAGGTGCTCAAGTAGCCCAAGGTCAACGGCCACACGAGGACGAGGTTTAATGGCGGAAGTGACCAAAAGCGGGATTGGGAGGGAGTAGATGTGACGAGAGTAGGTATTAGCAGACCTAAACGCTGACAAAGCTGAAAAACGGGTGCTCAGAGCCGTTGAGGGGCCCCACGACACGACGAGAGCCTGCACTGCTCACCTGCCGAGGCGCACACGCTCATACGGGCGCCTGAGGAAGAAGAAGAACAGAGGAGGTCGACGGGGTGGTCGTCGACGGCTAGATCACGGATGGACGGCTACGATCTCACAAGTTCTCCGGTGGTCCAAAAGGGCAAGGGAGGTCGTGAGCATTGGATGAAGATCCAACGGCTCAAAATCGAGGCGGCTCTCGGGAGGTCCGAAGGTTTCCACAAATGTGGACTGCCCGACGGAGATCTAACGGTCAACACGCACGCGGCCTAAAGTCGAGCCCGAGTGCGGCTCCTGGACTGGGTTCGACCGAGTCAAAAGACTTGGGCTCGGGTCCGACTCGAGCCCGAGTCTGACTCAAACCTAGGGTTTAGATTTGAACAGAGAACTTTGGAGAATTATTTAAGGTAGCAATCTAACACCAAAAATTCTGAAATTTTTACAGGAGCTTGCTAACTTTGACATTGACCTTGCATAAAATTTGCAAAGGTTTTCATGTAGTGAATTTTCCTCCAAAAATTTTGCAAGGTGCTGAGCTAGGGTTTGACTGCACTCTAAAAATATTCAAACAATTTCTAAAAATTATGAAATTTTTCAGAGGGGTCACACACTAGCCCTAGAACTTAGGAAAAAATATTTTCAAGGAATGATCACACAGTTTGACAAGAGAGTTTTTGAAGGACAAGGTTTAGGTCAAAATGACTTGTGACTTTGTATTTCCATAATTCTTTTACAAGAATTCTTCGAAGCATACAGGAAATACAAGATGTAAGAAAAGTTTTTAATTTCTACATATTTTCTTACATTTGAAACGCAAGCCTAATACTTGGGATGTTACACTTAATCTGAGGTTTTTCTTATCTTCTTTATGAGAAGTTCATTATAGGGGTCTTGAAAGTTAATTTTGGGCTTCACATTTTTTATGCTAGGACTTTGGTCGCCCAATGATTATGTGTAGAGAAACTAGAATAAAGGTAGATTTTTAACAGTGGGATGGTCATTGATAGAACCCTTTTTGATGAAGTATATGAATGGGTGTGCTGAGAATTCTGAGTTGTTTATTCTTAAAAGATTAAGGTGATATAATTACATGTAAGATCTATTTTGAGATGCATTGGAAGTCATATGTCGAATTAATTCTGTCAGTAGAGGGGTTGTTGAGAGAAAGTTTTGGTGGAGTCGATAGAGCCTCTATACAAATGTGTGGGTAATGTATTTCGACTTGAGCATAGCATTGAGAATGCAAAGTTAAGAGAGATGAGTTAGTGTGTTATGCGATGAATTGGAATTCCAAGGGTTGAGAGAAATTTTGTTTCTAAAGGAGAACCTGAGAAACGGGTGTTTCCTCGAGTAGTGCAACGTTTTTTGGATTCACGTTTGAGCAATGTGTCGTTGACGGTTGTCTTTCGCAATTTGAGTTTGACCTTATGTTTGGCATGTGTGGTTCTTATAAGTTCAGAATTATTAAAGGAAGTATTCAATTTGGGTATTTGAGATGTTTCTCTTTCGGTTCAAGGGTGTTTATTTGTAAGCTGCCTACTTGGAAGCAGAAGGGATTTCATAATGAATCTTCGCTTTCGGATTTGACCCTTTGGTGTGGAGTTATCTTTCTTGGTTGTGATGAAAATTCGTTATTTTCATTTGGGATCTGTTTTGTAAAAGGGTGGTTTAAAGCGAGTTCTGTTGTATGTTCCTGGTTAAAAGAGGTACTCTTTGTTAAGATGAAGAAATCAATGCAATTTCGGGACGAGTGTTCCATGTGTGTCGTGCATGTCACATGCTTTAGTTCCAAGGGGGGAGTTGGCCCAAGGTACATTGGTTTGTTTTCATCAGTTGCGGGGATTAGGAAGTGGATGAAGCGCTATGGCCATCTCGGTCCATATGCAGTGTACGCAATATTTGGCATGCCTGGTGCTGAGTGAGTACCTGTGAAATCTAGAGTTTGAATTTTCGTTAGCAACGTGTACCATCGAGTAGTATCTTACCTTCAAGTCTTTTCTGATGAATGTACTTGGAAATGTTGGGTTGAGCGTTAGAACAGACGTCGTTTCACGTCATTGTGTTGTGGTCCTCAGTCCGAGAGAGAGACCACTTGGGAGTTGGAGACTCGCGTGAGCGAGTTTTAACAAGAGTTGATCACGTTGGTATTTGTTGTTAGTTTCCAGTCGCAGTTTTCTTTCGTGTAGATCAGCGGTTAGAATTCGGGGTCGAATTCTGTTTAAGGTGGGTATAATGTAATATCCCACTTAACTAAATAAGTAATCAACAAATCAAAGGGAGTAATCAAGAGCTAATCCAGAAATTTAGAGAATTTGGTGGGAGAAGTAGGCTTTCGGCCCAAGGCCCAAAGGCGAATTCAGCCACTTAAGGGGCCAAAGGGGTAGCAAACCCTAGGCTCCTGGCACTGTAGCTCCTCCCAAGGTACTGTAGCACCACCTGGTATTGTAGCACGTCCCCCATATACCCCTGCACCTCCTTCCTTGTTGCTGTCATTGGCCAAAAGGAAGAGGGAGAAAAGGATTTCGGCAAGGGAAGAAAGGAGAAAGGGAAGAAGAAGGAGAAGAGGAGATGTTGTCCTCGTGGGGTTTGATCAGTGTATCATGCATCTCCCAGGGTGTCAATTCGTTTCCCCGCTGTTTTGATGATGTTTAGATGTGAAATTTGATTAGGATTGATTGGATCAAGTTCTGTCTGCTGTATATTCAACTCTGTCCAGATTATTGCATGGTCAGTTTCGAGTTCTTAGATGCTGAATTAGAAGTTTTGATCTCCTAGAGATGTTTAGATAATGTTCTTACCTTTTGGTGGCCGCTAAGAACACCTGATTCCGACATACAAATCAAAAGTTATGATTGTTTTCGTCTCTACTGTTCAGAATCCTGACGAGAACGAACTCTCAATTTTTCTTTTAAAATATGATTAAGTTAATGGCAAATTTAGGGTTTTCACCCAACTAGGTTATTGTAGGCCTTGGTCTTAGCTTTCTTTATTGATAAAGAACGCTATGTTTGGTTTAGCCAATTAGAAGTAATGGCATTAATCGTGCTGCTGTCCAGAAAGTTGTCGATAGTTCTGACAAAAAGTGTTTGTCGGCCCTTTGGGGTTAGATACGTACAAAATTCGGGTTTTCCACCAACTAAGTTCTTGTAGATAAATTCGTTACCTTTGAAAAAAAGCCCGAGTTCACCTCTTTACGAGTTTAAGAGCAAAAGTTATGTTACTTTTACTGCTGCTGTCCGATAAGGTTTCCTGCTAGAATGTAGTTGAATATGCGCAACGTGTACAATTAATTATTGGGGTATGAGTTAAGAGTGATGCGATTAGTGTCATGATGTCTTGATTCTTATTGAGTAACTTATTGGTGTAGGGGGTGAGGTGCTGAGGTTAACGGCATCATTGTTTCCTCCCAACGCATCGCAACGCTAAAGGCAAGTACATCGACAAGTATATTTTGTGAATACTGGATGCCTGTTGTTCATGCTGTATTTTCATTTGATGTGTGACAAGCTTCAATGATATTGTAATACCTCGAATATCAAATAGAGAGAACATATTATTCGGAAGAGAAATTTATTCAAATTTGAATGCACTAAAGTTTAGAGGAAAATTGAAAGAAAATTCAGGATTTGAGAGAGGATTGGACCTTCGGCTTTTAGCCCAAGGTGTCCTAGCCAAGTGGGCCGGCCTTGTAGTGGAATCAAGAAGGGGGGGTCTCCTTCCCCAAAACCCTACCCTCTGCTACAGTACCGCGCCGCACTGTAGCACGCGGTACTGTAGCAGCCCCCCCTCCGTGCTGCTCTACCAAGATGAGGAAGAAGCTCCGAGGTGCCGCCGGCCATGGTGGAAGGAGAAGAAGGGAGAAGGAGAAAGGAGGAGGAAGATCATCTTCTCCAAGGTTCTCCCACCTACGTCCTGGTTGCTACAAGGGTAACGAGTGCCGATCCTCATCGTTTGATTAGTGGTAGATGTGTTTTGGTTCAATTTTGATTAGATCGATTTGCTGCGGGTAGAAATTCGATTCTGTCCAGATTGTTGCGTGGACTTTTTCGTGATGTTAGAGGCCGAATCTGAGTTTCTCATCTCCTAGAGATATGTAGGTCTTGTTCTTAGCTTTCGGTGGCCGCCAAGATCACCTAATTCCGACTTTCGAGTCAAAAGTTATGATAGATTTAATATCTGCTGTCCAGAATCCTGACGAGAATTAGCAGTCTCTGTTTAGGTTGATATATGACCTAGTTAGAGGGTGATTCAGAGGTCTTGCCCATAACAAATTTTGAAGGTGATATCACTAGCTTTCAGGATTGATAAAGAACACCTCATTTAGATTTATAGATCAAAAGTTATGCACTTTTCTTTGTGACTGTCCAGATTGTAGATCAGTCTGTCCAGATTGTATGTCAGTTTCTATCTTTAGTTTTGACCCGTGTGCCACTTTTTGTTAAAGGAAAAATTTGAATGTCGTGCCAACTAGTTTATTGTAGGTAATTTCATAACCTTTTCAGATTGTTAAAGAACGCTCAATTCGGAGTTGTAGATTAAAAGTTATGGTTGTTTTAGTATTGTTGTCCTGTTTGTTCAGACAGAAGCTGTGCTGCTGTTTTGTTTTCTTTATTAGAGAAGTTTATTGGCCGAATTTGTAATACCCTGAATTTGTATCGAACAAGAAATCGGGAGAGGTTAAACTTTCAGGAAGGAATTCAATGGATTTTTGGGAGGGACCAACAGGAGATTTCTTAATTTAATTGTTAAAGAGGGGGTTGACCGCTGTTGTAGCACAACCTGGGCTTGGGCCGGCCCATGTGGCCTAGGGGGGGTGGCCGGCCAAAGTGGGGGGCAGCACTCCCCCACCTCCCAACCCTAGCCGCAGCCCCTCCTCTCCCACACCCCACCTCTCCAATCTGGCGCCACCTCTCCTTCCCCTCCCCACTGGTTCCTCTCCCCTTGCGCCCCCAACCTCCCTCTCTTGCTCCTGGTTCCTCTCCCCCTTGCGCCCCCAACCTCCCCTCCAAGAGCCCTCCATTGCTGCCGGCCTAGAGGAGAAGAAGCCCACCTTGCAGCCGGCCATAGAGGAAGAAAGGAGGGAAGAAAGGAGGGAGAAGAGAAGGGAGAAGAGGAAGAGGGAGGGATCGCCATCCGGGGTTCGCATTCGGCAGCGTCGTCAAGGGTAACATGTTGTTCTTGAAGGATAATTAGTCTTGGGAGAGATTTTGGTTAGTCTTTGTTAGATGGCACTCGACCTGCTGTTATGCAATTTTCGACCAGTGGCTTGCGGGGTAAATTTCATGTGTTTAGAGGACGAATCTGGAGTTTTGGTCTCCTAGAGAGTTGTAGGTTATTGTCTTAGCTTTCAGTGGCCGCCAAGTTCACTCAAATCCGATTAACGGTTAGAGAGTTATGATTTTTCTAAGTCTTCTGTTCCACTGCTCTGTCAGTATTTAGGCAGATTGTAGAAAACCAATTAAAAGTGATGGATAAAGTGGAAATCTGAGAACCCCAGTATAACTAAAGTTGTAGATAATCCTTCTATCTTTCAGGAAAACTAAAGATCATGAAATTTGGACGAACGTAGAAAGTTATGATAGTTTCATTGTTGCTGTCCAGAGACCGACGCGAAAATTGATACTCTGTTGTTTAGATTGGTAGGGCTAGTAAATGGCCGAATCAGAGAACCCCACCAACTAGGTTTAGAACGGGAATTCATTAACCTTTTAAGAATGTCCAAGATTACTCCATTTGGATTTCTGTACATTTAGTTATGATTTTTCGAAGGGGGCTGTTCTCTGGAAAAGAAATCTGACAGCCCGCTTTAACGTTGGGGGTTGCGTTTAGTGGACGATGTACTCATGTTATGTTTATGATTTTGTTTTAGACCCCTATGGTAGCCTTAGCTTGTCTCAATTGTTGTCCAGGTGTGGGTTTGGCTCGGGAGCACTACCTCATTCCGACATCCACCTTCGCACGGTTGAGGCAAGTGCATTGTTGTTTGAATGATTGTCTAAATTGTGTGTTATTTCTTTGTATGGATGCATTGCAAGATGGTATACTTAATGAATGCTTAAGTATGGTTATTGCTCAAATGATGCTCATGCTTTACTATGATTAAGTGATGTTGTACTTTGGTAATTTGATGATGATTACATGATAAGCATTTGCATAGAGATATCATGTTGAGGCTTGGTCACGTGGTGTCCAAGTATGTTTCCTTTGGAGATCCCCGTCATGAATGTGACGGGCCCGAGATCCCCTCACTCGTGGAGTGTGGGCTTGAGGTCCCCGTTACTTGCGGAGTAACGGGCAATTGGTCCCTGTGCGTGCGCGCACAGGCATGGGTATGCGGCGGCGGTCGCATACTCTGCATTACAGGTGTAATGTACACAGAAAGTTAAAGATAAAAGTCCTTGAGCATTGCATTTGCATACAAGATGTTCTAATGTTAATTTCCTTTATATGTGTGTTATTGCCATGGTTTCTTAATGTACTTGCTGAGTCTATGGACTCACTCTTGCTTTTATTGTTGTTTAGGTACCCGAGACAAGAATGACATGCATGGGGAAGTAGCGCTAGTCACTCACATACCACATGAACTAAATAAGGATGAATGATCTTCAGAGAATGATTGATCTTTGAATATTATGATTTGTTTTATGCTATGGATTAAATGTAATAATGAGGAGTAGTGGAATTTTATACCTCTCTAGTTATGATGGATTCTTAGCATGTTTCTGATTATCCTTTGATGACTTGGAATGGAAGTTTAATTAATATTTGATTATCCTGTGTGTTGGAACCTTCATGTAATTAACTTTACAAAGGAGGTTCTGCCGAAATTTATTAGAATTGTCTTCCTTAGAGTTTTTTTTAGAGTTTGTTTAGTAGCATTCCAGGTTCATGACGAACTGGGGTGTTACAGTTGGTATCAGAGCGGGCTGTAGGTCCGTGGGATATGAAAGGTTAAATTTGACACACTATGCCTGATGAGGTGGGAATGGGTTAATGCATTGCATTATGCTGCTTTTGAGATTTTTGATTTCTCTTGTGTGATAGCTGCTAGATAGACTACTCTTGTGGTCCTAGATGATGAAATTGCTTATTGTTTGATTGTTTTGCTGTGATGATTAGATATGGCAAGAGGTGGAGGCCGAGGTCGTGGTCGAGGCCGGCAGGGAGCCGGGCGAGGCCAGGCATCGCCCCCGCCAGAAGTTCGGAATTCCGTAGTGGGAGAAGCTAGCCCTGCGGAGTCAGAGGAAGAGGTTGCTTCAGCGGTACAGGAGAACCAGGCCCCGCCAGCTGCGCCTGTTGTCGCTCCTGTGGTGGCCCCTGCAGTGGCACCTGCGGCGTATGCCATGGGATTACATCAATGGAACGCTTTGAGGCTGGACACCTTCGACGGTCAGCACGCTCGTTGACGCAGACTAATTGGTGCGACACATGGAGAGGCACGCCGGAGCTCGGGATGACATCGAAATGAGGGCTCGATTCGTGGCCTTCCAATTGAAGGCGGCGGATATCGGTGGGAAGGAGTTCGATGGCGGGACGGCTCATGGACCGATTACAGGAGTATTTTGTTGAGCACTTCAGAAGAGGTTTTATCCGACTTCATATGTGGAGCGAATGGAAGTCTCCTTGCGAACTTCAAGCGAGGGAAGATGCGATGGCGAGTATGAAGCGTGTTTTAACAACTGGTTCGTTTTGTTCCAGTGTGGCCACAAATGATGAGGAAAAAGCCAAGAGGTTTCGCCGGGGGCTCAGGCAAGAGTTCCGGCAGGTATTGGGAGCATTGGAGTTGCGGGATTTCAGCTCTCTAGTCGAGCAAGCCAGGGGCATGGAACTAGAGATGCAGCTTGGTGAGGAGCTGCCGAGGAGGAAGGCGCGTGGTATCCGAGGCGGTGGCGGCGAAGAGGGGTTTTAGCGGTGGGGTGGAACCTTCCGAGGCCCACTTCCAAGAGGTTCAAAGGTCCGCAGAAATCATTCAAGACCAAGTTCACGAGGCACGATCTTCTTCTACCTCGCGAGCGTCTGCAGCTGCACCTAGGTTACATCCGGTCCCAGGGCAGGGCATGAAGTGCTTCAAGTGCGGCAGTGAGCATAGAGCTTCAGAGTGCAGCTGGTTCGGGTCTTGTCGCCATTGTGGTCAGGAGGGCCATAAGGTATTGGTTTGTCGGCGGAATCCCGCCAGTATCATCAAGTGGGAACCTGTGCCAGTGTCAGTGCCAGCGCCAGCAGCTTCTTCTCGAGGGTCGGTTCAGATGTTAGCGGCTACTCCTACTCCTACTTGGGCACCGCCACGCCTTACTTCCCGCTCTCGGAGGAGCTCCACCGCGAGGTATTTTTGGCCGCCCCTCCTGTGGCCCCATTTCGATAGTGGCGCCTTGGCACCTCCAGCAGTTCCGCACCACCGTACGGGGTGTTGGAGCCCCTACCGCCCAAAGCAGCCTCTACGCTATGCCGACGGCAGAGTCGGTGAGTCGTCCGATGTGGTGACAGCACGCTCTTGGTGGATTGAGAGAGGCACTTGTTCTATTTGATTCGGGGCTACCTTTTCTTTTGTATCACTAGATTTTGTTAGTAAGGCGAGTTTGAGTCTGCGACCAATAGCTCGATCGATTCTAGTTAATTCTCTGGGAATTCTCTCTAGCTCTGATTTGTCTGGTTGTGTGATTTCGTTAGATGGAGAAGAGTTCATTGCTAACTGATGGTTATGAGGATGGAGCCGTTTGATGTCATCTTGGGGATGGGTGGTTGCATAATTACCGTCTTTGTCATTTCTGTTTTGGAAGACCATAACCACGCAAGCTCCGTCAGGCGGGAGATAGTATTCCAATGTAGCGCTCCATCTCACTCACTTTTGTGATGGCTAGTCTTTTTCCGGTGGCGCACGGCGAAGAATGGGTTTCTTTTGTCTCTAGTGGAGAAGCCGAGTTCATCTGAAAGTGAGAAGAAATTTTGGTCGTTCGGGAGTTCTGGATGTTTTCCAGCAGAACTACCGAGGATGCCACCACCTCGTCTGTAGAGTTCGAATTGATTTGGTACCAGCGCCCGACTGTCTCTATGACCCCTTCACGGTTGGCCGTCCGTTCGGGAGGAACTAAAGAAGCGATTAGATGATTTAAAAGCAAAGGATCTCATTCGTCCCAGTGTGTCTCCATGGGGAGCCCCTGTTCTTTTTACCAAGAAGAAAGATGGTAGTTGGCGCATGTGCATTGACTATCGTGCTCTTAACCAGTTAACCATCAAGAATAAGTATCCTCTGCCTCGTATAGAAGATCTATTTGATCAGTTGAGAGGGGCCAAGGTATTCTCAAAGATTGACCTTCAATCAGGTTATAATCAAATCCCTGTCCGAAAGGAGGATATTGAGAAGACGGCATTCTCTACAAGGTATGGGCATTTTGAATTTAAAGTTATGTCTTTTGGACTAACGAACGCTCTTTGCTTTCATGGAGACTATGAACAGGATGTTGCATGAATACGGATGATTTTGTGGTAGTCTTTATAGATGATATCTTGATATATTCAAAGATCAAGCTGAACATGAGCGACACTGAGGCTTGTGTTGGAAACACTAAGGAGCATAAGTTTTATGCCAAACTGAAAAAGTGCGAGTTTTGGACGTCAAGTGGGATTTAGGGCATGTCATCAATGATAAGGGAATCACAGTTGATCCAAGTAAGATTTCTCTGATGGTAGAATGGAAGACGCCAACCAATGTCAAAGAAGTGAGAAGCTTTCGGCATGGCGGGATACTATCGGCGTTTTGTGCGAGATTTCTCCATTATTGCTAAACCCTTATCCAGACTCACACAGAAGGATGTGAAGTTCAGGCGGGATGATGACTGTGAGCGTAGTTTCCAAACCCTTAAGGAAAAGCTGGTGACCGCCCCTGTCCTTACACTTCCCGAGCCTAGGAAGCGATTTACAGTGTACTCTGATGCGTCTCGGATTGGGTTGGGTTGTGTCCTTATGCGGGGAAGGGAAGGTGATAGCTTATGCGTCAAGCGGTGAAGAAGCATGAGCAATTACCCAACTCATGATTTAGAGTTGGCGGTGTAGTGTTTGCCACGAAACTTTGGAGGCATTATCTGTATGGTGAGGGTTGTGATGTTTTTACAGATCACAAGAGTCTTAAGTATATTTTCACTCAGAAAGATCTGAATTTAAGGCAGCGCAGGTGGCTGGAGCTAATTAAAGATTATGATCTATCTATTCAATACCATCCTGGGAAGGCAAATGTGGTGGCGGATGCTCTTAGTATAAGCGGCGCCGCTACATGGATTATCTCATTGCTGACTTTGACCGTATGGGTATATCATTTTGCTATGCGGGGACTGCACGTGTTGAAACACAGCTGATTTTGGAGTCGGCCATTCCAGAGCGGGTGCGGGAAGCACAACAGGAAGATCAATTACTACAAAGGGTTCGAAAGCGGCTGGATTTGGGCAAGGACGGAGATTTCAGTTTGGATGAGTGTGGTGCGTTGCGGTTTAAGGGCCGCCTTTGCGTACCACAGAAAGCGAAGGTCAAGGATGATATTATGAAAGAGGCACATCGTACCCCGTACACTGTTCATCCGGGTGAAACGAAGATGTATCGTGATCTAAAGCAGAATTTCTGGTGGAAAAGGATGAAGGTGGACATAGCTAATTATGTGGCCTCATGTGGTGTTTGTCAACAGGTGAAGGCGGAACACAAACGTCCTGCAGGGTTGTTGCAACCTTTAGAGATTCCGCAATGGCCGTGGGACGATATTTCTATGGATTTTGTAGTTGCGTTACCCCGGTCACCAAGGGGTAAGGATGCAGTGTGGGTGGTAGTGGATCGTCTCAGTAAATCTGCACACTTTATACCAATTCGCACTACTAACTCAGCAAGTGATTTAGCTCCCATCTATGTGCGGGAGATTGTGAGATTACATGGGGTGCCAAAGACCATCATTTCCGACAGAGATGCCAAGTTTGTCTCAAGTTTTGGGAAAGTTTACGAGTGCCTTGGGCACACAGCTCCGTCTGAGTCAGCATTCCATCCACAGACAGGCGGGCGACGGGCGTACCATCCGGACCACGGAGGACATGTTGCGGACTTGTGTTTTGTCTTGGAGGGTAGCTGGGAGGATCAATTGCCTTTAGCAGAATTTGCTTATAACAACAGCTATCATTCAAGCATAAAAGCCGCTCCGTTCGAGGTTTTGTATGGGCGTAAGTGCAGTCACCACTTTCTTTGGGAAGCCGTGGGTGAAAAGCGCTTTGGGTCCGGATTGGGTACAAAAGATCGAGAGCGAGTGGCTCTGGTGAGACAGAACCTATTAGCAGCCAGGCGAGGCAGAAAAGTTATGTAGACGTGAGAAGAAGAGACTTGGAATTTGAAGTGGGGATCAGTGCTCTTGAAAGTGTCCCCACTAAAGGTGTGGTGAGGTTCGTACGGAGGAAAGCTTAGCCCAAGGTACATAGGACCATTCACGATCTTGGCTCGAATCGGAAGTTGGCTTATCGTTTAGACCTGCCAGAGTCTATGCGTGGAGTGCACAATGTTTTTCATGTGTCCATGTTGAGGAAATACTTGAGGGACCCGGAACATCATATTGCATTAGAACCCTAACAATTGAGCGGGACTGTCCTTTGAGTCCAAACAGTCTGCAGTCGGAAAGATCGAGAAAGAATTGAGGAACAAAACCTCAAGTATGTCAAAGTGCTTTGGTCGCAGCAGATCGAGAGGAGGCTACTTGGGAACTGAGTCTCGTATGCGCGAGCTATATCCGACTTATTCTCTTAAGGTACATACCCTTTGTTGTTAAGTTACTAGTCTCGGTTACCCCTTTTGAGGTTTGTCGTTTAGATTCGGGTCGAATCACGCTAAGGGGAAGACGTAATACCACAATTTGTATCGAACAAGAAATCGGGAGAGGTTAAACTTTCGTGAAGGAATTCAATGGATTTTTGGGAGGGACCAACGGAGATTTCTTAATTTAATTGTTAAAGAGGGGTTGACCGCTGTTGTAGCACAACTGGGCTTGGGCCGCCCATGTGGCCTAGGGGTGGCGGCCAAAGTGGGGCAGCACTCCCCACCTCCCAACCCTAGCCGCAGCCCCTCCCTCTCCCACACCCCCACCTCTCCAATCTGGCCGCCACCTCTCCTTCCCCTCCCCACGCCTCTCTTGCTCCTGGTTCCTCTCCCCTTGCGCCCCAACCTCCTCCAAGAGCCCTCCATTCTTTGCCGGCCTAGAGGAGAAGAAGCCCACCTTGCACCGGCCATAGAGGAAGAAAGGAGGGAAGAAAGGAGGAGAAGAGAAGGGAGAAGAGGAAGAGGGAGGATCGCCATCCGGGTTCGCATTCGGCAGCGTCGTCAAGGGTAACATGTTGTTCTTGAAGGATAATTAGTCTTGGGAGAGATTTTGGTTAGTCTTTGTTAGATGGCACTCGACCTGCTGTTATGCAATTTTCGACCAGTGGCTTGCGGGGTAAATTTCATGTGTTTAGAGGACGAATCTGGAGTTTTGGTCTCCTAGAGAGTTGTAGGTTATTGTCTTAGCTTTCAGTGGCCGCCAAGTTCACTCAAATCCGATTAACGGTTAGAGAGTTATGATTTTTCTAAGTCTGCTGTTCCACTGCTCTGTCAGTATTTAGGCAGATTGTAGAAAACCAATTAAAAGTGATGGATAAAGTGGAAATCTGAGAACCCCAGTATAACGAAAGTTGTAGATAATCCTTCTATCTTTCAGGAAAACTAAAGATCATGAAATTTGGACGAACGTAGAGAAAGTTATGATAGTTTCATTGTTGCTGTCCAGAGACCCGACGCGAAAATTGATACTCTGTTGTTTAGATTGGTAGGGCTAGTAAATGGCCGAATCAGAGAACCCCACCAACTAGGTTTAGAAGGGGAATTCATTAACCTTTTAAGAATGTCCAAGATTACTCCATTTGGATTTCTGTACATTTAGTTATGATTTTTCGAAGGGGGCTGTTCTCTGGAAAAGAAATCTGACAGCCCGCTTTAACGTTGGGGGTTGCGTTTAGTGGACGATGTACTCATGTTATGTTTATGATTTTGTTTTTAGACCCTATGGTAGCCTTAGCTTGTCTCAATTGTTGTCAGTGTGGGTTTGGCTCCGGAGCACTACCTCATTCCCGACATCCACCTTCGCGGTTGAGGCAAGTGCATTGTTGTTTGAATGATTGTCTAAATTGTGTGTTATTTGCTGTATGGATGCATTGCAAGATGGTATACTTAATGAATGCTTAAGTATGGTTATTGCTCAAATGATGCTCATGCTTTACTATGATTAAGTGATGTTGTACTTTGGTAATTTGATGATGATTACATGATAAGCATTTGCATAGAGATATCATGTTGAGGCTTGGTCACGTGGTGTCCAAGTATGTTTCCTTTGGAGATCCCGTCATGAATGTGGCGGGCCGAGATCCTCACTCGTGGAGTGTGGGCTTGAGGTCCCCGTTACTTGCGAGTAACGGCAATTGGTCCTCGTGCGTGCGCGCAAGACGAGCATGGGTATGCTGGCGGCGGTCGATACTCTGCATTCAGTGTAATGTACAGAAAGTTAAAGATAAAAGTCCTTGAGCATTGCATTTGCATACAAGATGTTCTAATGTTAATTTCCTTTATATGTGTGTTATTGCCATGGTTTCTTAATGTACTTGCTGAGTCTATGGACTCACTCTTGCTTTTATTGTTGTTTAGGTACCAGACAAGAATGACATGCATGGGGGAAGTAGAGCGCTAGTCACTCACATACCACATGAACTAAATAAGGATGAATGCTCTTGAGAGAATGATTGATCTTTGAATATTATGATTTGTTTTATGCTATGGATTAAATGTAATAATGAGGAGTAGTGGAATTTTTATACCTCTCTAGTTATGATGGATTCTTAGCATGTTTCTGATTATCCTTTGATGACTTGGAATGGAAGTTTAATTAATATTTGATTATCTGTGTGTTGGAACCTTCATGTAATTAACTTTACAAAGGAGGTTCACGAAATTTATTAGAATTGTCTTCCTTAGAGTTTTTTTAGAGTTTGTTTAGTAGCATTCCAGTTCATGTGACGAAGGGTGTTCTGAGTGGGAAATCTCATCAACTTGAATGTTATAGATATGTTCGTTAAGATGAGGTAGGATCTGGACTCATCTCATTTCGAGTCCCACGTCATTAACTCTTGTCATTTCGTGCTGCTGTCCCGACACGTTTTTGGGTTGCTGCTTTTTTGATTAGGTTTTATGGCGATTCCTTGGGAGTTCAAGGGGTATTGTAGACTATTAATTCGGGTTGGATTCTATGTTGTTCTTATTTGGTTATTTAATTGTTTAGCCACGAGGCTACGGGTTTGGGAGCGCCATCGTTGCTCGCTAACGTGTCATAACGCGAAGGCAAGTACTTTGTTGCTTTTGAGTCTTTGTGATTGTGAATGTTTTCATGAATATAGTGTGACATATTGTGTTACAGAGATGCGGAATTGGTTATGTTCTTTCATTATGTGGAGTATATCTTGAGAGATGGTATTATCACCATTCATGTTCATATCATGCATCCTTTTATTCATGTTATGTCCACGGGAGTGGATTGTAAGTCCCACCATTCCAATGTGGGCAAATTTGGACATTGTCATGTCCCGTCCACGGAGTGGATTGAAAGACCCATCAATTCGGTATGGGCACGTAAGACCCATCAATTCCGGTATGGGCGACTTTGGACACCTATATGAAACGTTCTTCATATAGGACTTGGATCCCGTACTTTTGTTAAGGTGCGGGCTTAAGTGAACACCGACGGTGTGTCACTCACTATACTGAGTATATGCATGTGTGCAGTCCATCCTGATTACATTCATTCATTTCATGTTTTCATAAGTGTTCACTCGATGCAAGGTTCGCATTCTTAAATGGTGATGTCTGTTTGTATATGTGTTCTTTTTCTTTCATGTACTTGTTGAGTCATGGACTCACTCTTGCGTTGTTTGTTTATTTTAGGTAACCCCGATGTTGGCTCACTTGGGAGGGAGTAGACACGCACTACTCGTTCACATCATCCTATTCATGTTCAAGATTAAATTTAGTTCTATCTTACATTCGTTAATGATGAACTGTAATAATTAAATTATAATTGGTGAAGGAAGGATACCTTCTCCACATGGATGTTGATTTATTACTGCGTGTGAACCTTCTTTATTGATGATCAGTATTAAATAACTTAGAAGGTGAAGGAATGATACCTTCACCATGTCCTGTTTAATTTAATGCTGTCTTTAGTTGAAATACTTAGTTCAAATTCTTCTGCATTATGGATGTATGTTAGATGTTTTAGGTGACATCTTGGCTTCCGAATAGCCAGGGTGTTACAGATATGTTATTTTCATACGTGTGGAGATGATGTTGATCATAGTACCTGAGTTCATTCATGCATCATGTTCATGTTCCGCCCACGGGAGTGGAGCTCCATAGGAGTGGAGTCTAAAGTCCCATCAATTTCAGTATGGGCATGTGAAGTCCCACCATTCCAATGTGGGCAGTTTTGGACACCCGTATGAAACGTTCTTCATACGGTATTTTGGGTCCCCGTATTTCGATAAATACGGGCTTAAGTGAACACCGACGGGTGTGTCACTTGCTATACCGGTATAAGCAGGAGTGCAGTCCATTCAATTCAGAAGATCCTTCATTCCATTCATTCATTATGCATCCAGTGTTATGTTCATGTCCCTTAACGTTGTGGTCTTGTTCATCTTTGTTGTATATTCATTTATCCGTTGTACTTGCTGAGTCTCGGACCTACTCTTGTTTTATTTGTTTATTTTAGGTGATCATTGAGGATGACTCTATTGGGAGGGAGTAGACACGCACCATCCACTCATTCACCATATTTTAGTTTCAATAATAAGATTTGATTCAACCTTTCTTTGTTTAGCGAAGAATTGCAATAAATGAAGTTAAATGTGGTTGATGACCTCCTCTAGGTTACGGATGGTTGTTTCCACCTGTGAGACTTGGTCATTTCTTTTGACAGACTTATTTGGTTCAGACATTGTCATCATTTTCTCATATTGTGGTTGTATGTTAGATTCTATAGGTAACATTTTGGCTTCTGAGAAGCCAGGGTGTTACACTTCTAAGTGAATTGCATGATTTTTGGATGAATTTGGATTTTAAGTATTTTTGGTGTTACTTGTTCTAATTGATTTTCCTCAATTCTTTTGATAGGTTCCGACGATTCTATTGAATACGAGAGTGATCCTCCATAGCAAGAGAATTTTCTCCAACAAGGCAAATAGATGTTTTTCTATTTGATTATATTCATCCCATTACTTTCAAATTCTATTATCTTGTTTGCAAAGCATATATATGCATGCTCTATTTTGGTGTTTAAATTATCGTTCAAGTAGTTGATCCTAAATAGTTACATAAACTATAGGTAAATGTTCATCGTTTTACCACTGAGCCTAGGTTTATATCTGCTGTGATGTGGAGCTCAATGGATGGGCTCTAGTTACTTTACTTGTAGGATGCGAGTTGTTGTCGCTTGCAATGCCTAGAACGGTAGCATGGGGATCATTGCTTCAGCGATGGTCATACTTTCACCACTATAATTACTTGGGTCAGGGTACTCATGTATGTATTGTATTTGAAAAAACTAAAACTAAAAACAAAATATTTTAGACTTGAGCATATTGGATGGATGGTGTGATTGTGGGGTGTGTGCTTGGTGTTCGAGTCAACAAGGACCGAATTACTTACTCCATTGATCCAAGCACTATCGCGTGCATTCCACATGAGAGTATTGGGAACCCCTCTTAACTCAGTACCTAGAGAGGTGTTAACTAATCAGTCGCTGATGGTAGTTGTAGGAGAAAAATGTTCTATGTTGTTGTTGAGCATGCGAGGGTTGGGTTCTAGATTTAGGTTCCCACGCCTAAGGAGTATCGGCAGTCGTTTTAGCTGACTGATGTCTCCAAGACAACATATGGGTCCCTAGGTTCACGGAGGATTAACCCCCATACGTGCGACTCTTAATTAATACATTCCATTGGAAAACGTCTCGTAGGACTTAGCCGTGTCAGCATACCTAAGGAAGTGTGCTAAACAGCTTGGTGAAAAGGCGGTCTAACATGTGGGTAAAGTTATACACCCTTACAGGGTTTGATCTATGAAAATAGCCTCGTCCTAGGTTATGGACACGCTTGGTTATTTCCCATAAAATTAGACTATAACTTTTCATTAAAACTTGAAATCGGGTGGTACGAATAGGTAATTTGTGCTATGTCGTGGTGGCTTTTGGGAAGTCACCTCTAGGATATTATTCATGTTTATAATTGTTGTCTCGCTGTTATTTGAACAAATAAAAATAGTTTTGTTAAATTGCTTTCAATCTATTACATTTTTGCAAATAAAAAATTGCTTTATGCGTCAAATGAACCCTATAGCCTTTTCCTTTGATTCAACTTGCATGTAACTATGTATAGGCTTGTTACTCGTAAGTTTTATGAGTACATTTTTGTACTCAGATGCATTGCTTAATTATTGCAGAGGTGGTTGACCCCTAAGGGGTTAACTATTGTGAGACTGACTTCGTGCAGGACGACTAGCTTGGCGGCCCGGTCGGTTTCCTTGTGGGTAAGGGCAAACCGGTTGGCTTTTGTTTATCACCATCTTATGGCCTTTGCTTCCGCTTCTACTTTAGATGTTTACCTTTTCATTTGGTCGATCGACTCCTTTTGTAATAACTCTTTTATGTGTATGTCTTTTGGATATTGTACCTTATTGTATTCGGTAATGTAATGACTTGTGTATGGAATGGATGCTATATTTTGTGAAGGTGTATGTGTACTGCAATTCTGAGAAGTACATATCCACCGAGAGTTGGGATATTTGATTTGTAATAATACTATAACCATTTGGAAGGTTAAGTATTATGAGCCAAATACCCCGGGTGCTCTCACACATGGACAGGCTCGGGAATTTCACACGAGGAGTAGTTTTCATAAAACCAATTGGGAAGGGACAGCTGTGTGATCTAAGTTGTATGGCTGTATGAATTAAATTGATTAGCTTTATGTCCTTTGTGAAAACAAATTGTTAACTTATTACTGTTTATTTGTTTTGAATTGCATTTCAATATACTATTTGTATTTAATTGCAAATGTTGCTTTTATGCAAAAGAACCAAAAAAGCCATTTCTTTTGGAATAAGCCTACATCTATACATTGCATTCTGTGGTATGACTTGTGAGTTCGGTTGTGTACTCATACTTGCTAAATCAACTCAACGGAAGTGGAGGAGTCTTCGCCTGCCTTTGAGGAGTTCTATGAAGGTTCTGATCGTTAGGTCATTGATCTCAGTTGGTTGCCTCTGGCGAATTGATGGGATTTCCTTGGAGTTTATTTTGTTCCGCTGCTATTTAATTCTCTGTTAGCCCTGCGTGGCTTAGTAAATGTAAACCGGATCATAAGGTCAAAACCATTATTTGCTATTCAAATTAATTGTTTACTCTAATAATCATTTTGTGTAGATTGATATTCATCTATGTTGACACTGGGTGCACTAGCGTGATCATGGACTACTGCAAAACACACAGAGAGTCCATAATTGCATTTTTGGGTCCTAACAGGGATGGTATCAGAGCCATACTTACTATAGGTCTTGACCTTAGTTAGATCAGCAATTTTAGAGTGTCCAAATTATTTTCTAAAACAAAAATTAACTTGCAAGATTAATCAATTGCTTAACTCCTCTCATGTCTCTCTTGACTTAACTACTGCTGGAATCTTTCCTTCCCCGCTGTTTTTAAGCTGTTCTCACCCTTTCGTCTGTCTCGACAGATGCCTCTTCTCCAGAACAATGGTGAGCGTAAGGGAGGACTTGCTGCTGAACTTTGGAAGTTGCTGCAAGTGCTTGGAGGCTTCGATCACCCGACGTACCGTGGAAACAACTGGGTCATGAACGGTCGGTACCGTGGAATGCTCTACCATCTGACGATCTACGACAGGAGGGACACCAACGCAAGCCATCCTTTAAATATCTTCGTCAGAAGGATCAACTTCATGGAGGGGTCTAGGAGTCGTCACGCCTTGCCATCCTCAGGATTTGCAACATCGACGCGCATGAGCTGAAGGACACCATCTTCCGCTACCATCTCCGAGTGGCAGCCGTGGATCTACCAGCACGTTACCCATCCACGGATGGAGAAGGCAATGCCACAGTGGTGCATCTCGCTCAGTTCACCGCTGCATAGGAGGAGTCGCTGGAGACAGTGGCCACCGAGCTAGAGTGCGTCTATGAGACCTTGTAGAGGGAAGAAGAAATGATCGCCATTCTAAAAGAAACCCTCTACGGCCAGCACGAGCATGGGGAAGACCCAGAAGAGCCAGAAGAAGAAGACCCAGAAGAAGCTAAGGAGCCAACAGAAGCTGTGGAGCCAGAGGAGCCAGTTGTGCCTGCACCCAGGACGCTTGTTCCTGCTGCACCAGTTCCAGGGCACCAAGATCAGTTTGCAAGGAGCACCACTGTGGTTGTGGAGGCTACCTTAGCGGCTGAGTTTGCTAAAGTTTAAGTCAGGCTTAGTCAGTTTTAGTTTAGAAGTGTCGCCCTTTAGGCGGTAGTTTGCGTGTTTAGGTTCGTTGTTTTGTTTTCAGTTGAGTCTTCTTGAGTTGTGTTTGTTGGGTTTAACCTACCCCCTGCCTAGATTCTTAACTCATCTTGTGCTTGCTACCTTATCTAACCCATGAAGCTTCACCAGATGGTTCAGACTCATCATGCTGCTGCAAGTGGTTCTCGCACCCCAGTGTCAGAAGACAATGAGCAAACCCCCGCAGGAGCAGTTCCGCCACAACTACCCTCAATTGACTTGTAGAATTTTGGACTTTTCATGGCAGCGTAGACCCCGCTGATGTACACCATGATGAATCAAATGCAGGTTATGAGCAATCAGAACAGCAACAAAAATCACCACAACGGAGCCCTAGCCGCTCATGGTCACCATGGACCATCTAAGCTAACCGAGTTCATGAGGACTCATCCACCAACCTTTTCTGGACATGTCATTGAGAGAAAGTTGTTGATCACTCAATGCAACGATCATGAGAAGGTGTTGTATGCCACTTAGCAGATTGAAGGCATCGCTGCCGAGTGGTGAGAAAACTTCTGTGCCGCACACGAGACACCACAGAATATCACTTGGGAAGAGCTTTGTACAGCCTTCCGTCAGTACCATGTGCCAGAAGGAATAATCGATCTGAAGAAAGATGAGTTCCACGCACTCAAGCAAGGAGGAATGTCAGTGATTGACTACCTCAATAAATTTTCTCAGCTTGCCCGTTATGCTACAGAAGACATCGCCACTGATAAGGCTCATCAGAGTTGTTTCCTGAAGGGACTGAATTCGGGATTACAAGTTAGCTTGATCGCCCATACCTTTCCAGATTTCCAGGAGCTAGTCAACAAAGCTTTGGTTCTAGAGGACAAGCGCAAAGAACTGGAGGATAGTCGCAAACGCAGGATGGCCCAGCAAGGAAGTCACCAGTCGCAACATAAGGCGAGGATAGTTCCACATGAGTTCAATCATTTTCGCTACAGAATTCTTTTAGGATGCCTGCACCGACCTCAGCACCTCGTCCAACTGCTCAGAGTTTTCACAACCATGCGTCAGTCAACCCCAATCCAGGAAGCAACTAGTAGAATGGACCAAGAGTCTGTTATTCCTACCATCAGCCCGGACATTTAGCCAACCAATGTCCTTAGAAGGGAACAGTAACTCCAGTATGCTTCAACCTTGGAGTTACACCAGCTAAGACACCAGTGACAAGCAACAATCAAGGGGTTTCGCAAGTCGCCAGTCAATCCGGAGGAGTGCCACAGTTTGTGGTCAGAGGCTGTGTCTCCCACGTGACTCTAGAAGCAGCCTAGGAAGCACCCGATGTCGTACTGGGTAAGTTTCTGGTCAACTCAGTACCTGCATCAGTTTTGTTTGATTCCGAAGCTTTGCATTCGTTTGTTTCTAGAGTTTTTGCAACCAAGGATAAGTTGGAAGTTATGCATTTTAAGCATACTCTGTTAATCCAGTCGTTTAGAGCAAAACTAAGTACTAAAGTGGGATGTTTAGGAGCTAAGTTACTCATAGCTGGAGTTGAGTTTCTAGTCAACCTAATTATTCTAGATACCCAGACCTTAGATGTCATACTTGGCATAGATTGGTTATCCAAGCACAAAGCTGTACTATATTGTGTTTGAAGAGCCATTACAATTGAAGATACCAATGGAAAGAAAGTGGAATTTCTAGCCAACTCTGTCCGTGATAAATATCTCTTATTCATTAGTTTGAAGACCGTTTGTTTGGAAGATGTACCTATCGTCAAGGAATATCCAGATGTGTTTCCAAAAGAGTTACTAGGAATGCCACCAGACCATGACATCGAGTTTGTCATCGATCTAGTGTTAGGAATGTAATATCCCGTTTAAACATACAACAAATAAATGATTAATACTGAAATTAAATATAATTAGAAAGAAAAATTCAGAATTTGAGAGGAGTATTACAACTTGGGCCTTCGGCCCATAGCTATTTGGCCCAAGTGGGGAAGGGGCTTAAGAGCTACAAACCTAGCAGTTTTTACTGTAGCACACACTGTAGCGCTGACGATATTGTAGAACCGCGTGGCACTGTAGCACGATGAGGTACTGTAGCACTGCCTCTCCACTGCTGCCGGCCAGGAAGAGGAAGATCAACCAGAGGAAGGAAGAAGGAAAGAAGAGAAGAGGAGGATAAGAGGAGAGATGGTCTTCGTGGGATTTCTTCATCGTTTTCCTGGGTGTTTGAAGGGTAACGAGTGTCGATCTTCGTTGTTTGATTAGTAGTAGATGTGAATTCGCTTAGAATTGATTGGTTCGATTTTCTGCGGTTAGAGATTCAATTATGTCCAGAAGGTTGTGCGACCGTTTTCGGGTTCTTAGAGGCCGAATTAGAGGTTTCCATCTCCTAGAGATATTTATATAATATTCTTAGCTTTCCGTGGCCACCAAGATCACTTAATTCCGATGTATAGACCAAAAGTTATGATAGTTTTCATCTCTACTGTCCAGAATCCTGACGAGAATGAACTGTCAAGTTGTCTTTTAAAATATGATTGTGTTAATGGAAGATTCAGGGTTTTCACCCAACTAGGTTATTGTAGGCCTTGGTCTTAGCTTTCGATATTGATAAAGAACGCTAAGTTTGGTTTAGCCAATTAGAAGTTATGGCTGTTTTCGTGTTGCTGCCCGAGTAGTTCTAACAGACGGTGTTCATCTGTCTTTTGGAGTTAGATGTATACAGAATTCGGGATTTCCACCAACTAGATTGTTGTAGATAATTTCAGTACCTTTCAAACAAGCCTGAGTTTGCATTTTTCTGAATTTCAGTGCAAAAGTCATGTTACTTTTCCTACTGCTGTCCTTTACGGCTTCCTGCTAGATTGTAGTTCAATTCGAGTAAAGAATGTAATTTAAACGTTGGGATTTTGGGGTATGTGCTGTGAGTAGTGTCTTGATGTCGTAGTTCTTATTGAGTAATCTAATGGTGTAGGAGGTGAGGATTCGAGGTTAACGGCATCGTCTTTGCCTCCTAACGCATCGCAACGCTAAAGGCAAGTACATGGTAGAGTGGTGAACAATAGATTGTTCGCCATTGTCATTGATATTACTTATCATATTATTTATTATGCTTTTGTTAAGCTTATTCTTATACATGGTATTGACGACATGGATTGAATGAGATTATGATATTGCGTTAATGAGAATGAGATATTGAGTTAATGAGATGGATTATGTTGATGAATAATTAAAGATGTTGCATCATTTACATTCATCATGACAAGAATTGCACAAGCCAGGTCAGTGAGAAAGTCATGTAACTAGTCCGGCGAGGTCGGTGAGAAAGATACATGACTAGTCCGGAGTGCTCTAGATAAAATCCTACTTCAGTGGGGACTTCACGGGAGTGAAGGATAGAGTTGTTAATCGGCGGGTGAACACTCCGCTATACCGGTATCAGCTGAGGAGATGCATATGGGCATGAGCATGATGGTTCATTCGCATATATGAGTAAAATGTTAAATTGTGCGACTTTACCTATACGAAATATGACTTGTTCATTTGAATATGATAATTGCATTCAATAGATAGATGATGATGATGATAGCCTTGATTATGGTTGACAAACTATTGTTTATGGTTTTATTATGTATTTGCTGAGTCCTGAACTCATTCTTGCTCTATTGTTGTTTTTAGGTGACCGTTGGTGACGTTCCACTCGGGAAGGGCTAGCACACTTGGAATCACAAACTACACCCAATTAGTTGATTCATTGGATATGAGACATTTTTGTTTTAGCATGATGACTTATATTTAGGACATGATGGTGTTGAATAACCTTAGATGATAAGTTAGAGTTGATTATTCATCCAATAGACTTAATCGATTGGTTTGCGTTAATCTTGGTTTATTACCTTGCTATGCGTCTAGGAGTAAATTATCTTTGGTTGTCATATCATTATGCTTATATTATTCTGACCAGTGGACGAGTTTTATTGTGATACGCTTACTGTAATTTATTATAAAATGATGTTAAAATTGATAGTTAGTGTAGTTAGTGGCATTCCGAGCTTACGGTTGGGCCGTGGTGTTACAGTTTGTATCAGAGCGGGCTTTAGGTCCGTGGGTAATAGATTAACAATTTAGGTAAAATAAAATTGCTAAAATGTGTTTTAGGACTAGTAAAATTAATTAAAATTTGCTAATTGTTAATTAACTTAAAAATTTGACACACTAGTGCACAGTAGGATGGGAATGGGGCGAGTATTGCTCTACGCTTTCGATATGTTGTTATAGTGATATATGAGTTGATATTGGTTCTTTGAACCTATTGTGTGTTGTTGATTGGTTGATAGCTATGACAAGAGGTAGAGATTGTGGTTATTATGATTACAGCCACTTGCAGTGTAATACCCCGAAGGTGGGAAAAGTGATTTTCTTGTTCGGAAAAGAATTAATTGGATTTACGGGAAGGGTCAAGTAGAAAATGTGCAAATTAACAGTCGTAGAGGGGGGAAATCGCTGTCTCACCACAACTTGGGCTTGGGCCCTTGGCCCATGAGGGTGGCCGGCCAAGTGAAGGAGGGGGGGCGCCACCTTCCCAAACCCTAGCCGCCCCCCACTCCCTCACGCCCCCATCTCCCCCCTTGTGGCCGCCTCTCCCTTCCCCCTTTCCCCCACCTTGCGCATCCTCCCCTGGTTCTCCCCTCGCTGCCGGTGAAGACCTTCCATCTCCATTGCTGTCCGAGTGGTGAAGAGAGGGAGATCGCACCCGGGGTTGACCGGCCAAGAAAGGAGACAAGGTGAAGGAGGGAGCCCTTCTTCGCGGGGCAAGTTCTTCTTCCCACTGCGATTCTTCAAGGGTAACATCGCGCGTTCCTCACTGGTTGTGGTGTTTTAGTCACACTTGAATTCGTTTGGTAGATCGAATCTCGTCACCGGTTAGAACGCGTTCTGTCCAGATAATTGGACGGCAGTTTTCAGGTGTTTAGAGATAGAATCTGGGGATCCATCCTCCTAGAGATAGTTGTCTTATGTTCTTAGCTTTCGGTGGCCACCAAGAACGCCCAAATCCGATTAACGGTTAGTGAGTTATGATTTTTTTAAGATTGCTGTTCCGCTGATCTGTTAGCATTTAGGCAGTTTGTAGAAAACCGATTAAAACTGATGGTTAAAATGGAAATCTGAGAACCCCAGTATAACGAAAGTTGTATATAATTGTCGTAGCTTTCAGGGAAGCACAAGAACGTGAAATTTGGATAAACGAGCTAGATGTTATGATAGTTTTAGTGCTCTGTCCAAAAAGTTTGACGTGAAATCGATGTCTTGTTAATCGGCTTAAAAGTGATTTTAGATGACCGAATCAGGGGAGCTCACCAACTAGGTTTAGTTGGGAAATTTGATAACCTTTCAATGAAGTCCAAGAACACCTAATTTGGACCACTGTACAGAAAGTTATGAATTTTAGAACTTGACTGTGTTCAGAGGGCAGTGCAGCACTTAAGAATTTGGGGTCGAGATCGCGTTGCAATCTGCTACTTGTTGTGCTAGTGTATTTATTTCATGTTTTTCGTTACTGTGGTCTTAGTTATATTCTTAATGTTTAGGTGGGGGATTGGTTCCGGGGCAGCACCGTCTTCACGTCCTCCATTCTCACACGATTAAGGCAAGTGCATTGTTTGATTCACGGTTGTGATTGCTTGGTCATGCTTGTGTGCTTTTGATATGTGATAGCATAGTGAGATTGTTGACTTGATGGATGTTTAAGATTGATGGATGCTCCAATTATGTCTATGCTCTATTGTTGTATGTTGTTATCGGCTTTTAGTAATTTGATAATGAATAAATGATGAGCATGTGCATATTAAGATCATGTTGAGGCTTTGTCACGTGGTGACCAAGTATGTTTTCCTTTGAGATCCCCGTCATGAAAGTGACGGGCCCGAGATCCCCTCACTCGTGGAGTGTGGGCTTGAGGTCCCCAATACTTGCGGCGTATTGGGCAATTGGTCCCTGTGCGTGCGCGCACAGGCATGGGTATGCGGCGACGGTTGCATACTTTGCATTACCGGTGTAATGCACAAAGAAAGATAAAGAGAAAGAAACCTTGAGCATTGCATTTGCATGTGAGATGTGTTATTGTTGATCTTCTATATATGGGTGCTGATGTTATAACTTTTATTCTGTACTTGCTGAGTCTGTGGACTCACTCTTGCTTTTATTGATGTTTTAGGTACCCGAGCCAAGAACGACATGCATGGGGGGAAGTAGTCTGCTAGTCACACACATGCCACATGAACTAAATAAAGTTGAATGATCTTCAGATCGTAATTGTTTTTAGTAACTGGGCGAGTTGCTCAAAGATTTATTATGTTTTGTCTCATGCAATGGATTAAATGTAATAATGATGAGTAGTGAAAATTCATACCTCTCTAGTTATGTTACATACTTAGCATGTCTTTGTTTATCTTTTGATGTCTCTGGATGGAAGTTTTAGTTAATATTTGAATTATCTGTGTGTTGGAACCTTCGTGTAATTAACTTTACAAGGGAGGTTCTGCCGAAATTTATTAAGATTGTCTAGATTAGAATTATTAGAGTTTGTTTAGTAGTATTTCAGGCTCATGTCGGGCTGGGGTGTTACATGCAGTTGTTGAACTTTCTTTGGATAGTGGTTACAATACAGTTGATGGGTTTCAATGGGTCTCTATTTGTTTTATAGAGCAATTATTGTCTTCTCTAATTGTTAAGCTATTCTTGCTACTTGTAAATGTTGTTATTGGCAATATTGTTCCTTTTCATGAGAGTTCTACTTTCTTGTTGGCAAACGTGACCCGTTTATTCGGTTGGTGTTTTAGATAATGGAAATTATCTTTTACAAAATTTGTTAAATAATGTTTTGACTCTACGCATTTGTGTTAAGTGGTTTTAAGTATAGAGGAAATTGATAATGTATGAGTTATCAAGTTGGTTCTGTACGTGGTGCATAATCGATCTTAACCAAGATCTTTGGAAGTGAAGTTGATAAATTTGATGTTGTTTTGGGGCAGTTACATGATGAATTATAATTAAGGGTATGTCCATACCTACTAAAAATCTGGGAGTTATTAAGAAGTGTGGGATATTGATGAACTGGTCTGATCATTAAGATTGTTGAATTCGGTAAACTTCTTGGATAAATTGGATTAATGGGTCTCAATGGATTAATCTAACCGTTTGGGATGGTTAAGTTAAGAGGGTGTTAGATTATTGCCTTAGTAGATATTAATTTTGGAGTTATATTTTCTGTGGAGAGTTAGTGATCATATATAATTGCTAGATTTACATAGTCCTTAGTATGGTTAATTGTTGGAATTGTGTACAAAAGATTGGAGAGGTTGAATATCGGTGGATCTACAATTTATGGGAGAAATTTCTGGATAGTTAATCTAGCAAAAATGGTTGGATGAATTTGGTTGTAGTGTTGTTGAGACTTTTGATCGATGGAAGATTTCGATTCTTAAAGTTTTAGCGTGATTTTGCCCAAATCTAAACATGAGGAGGAACAATTGAATATGTATTTGTAAATATTCATGTCATTTGCAAAGAGAAGTAGGTAGCAACTAGATTTCATGATGAAGCCAATTGATAACAACGATCGTTGGAGTGTAATTATCGTGTGTTGAAGTTTGGTGTTGAGCATCACTAAGAGTTGAACTGATGGGATTTAATAGGTGGCTTATGTTTACTTGATTGTGGAATTGTCGGATGATTGCATGTTCTTGATGAAAAGGTTTTGGTAGAACCGTTTAATTTGTATAGTAGATCATCTTTAGAATAAAGTAGTTATTGTAGTCGGGTTGTAAAGTTTTGGTGGGCTCTCAATTTGATGATAAGATGATAAAGTAGTATGGAACAATTTGGTAAATTTCTAGAGAGCTTTATAGTGGAAGAGTAGACTATGATGATTCTTGTTAAGAGTGTGTTGTTCTTGATGTTAGTAAGATTGTCTGCAAGGGATTGTGACTCGTGAGGGGGGTGTTGATTCTTATAGAAAGTGAGTAAACTGGATCGTCTTTCGGGGTATCACCCAAATAAAATATTTCGAGCTTTGCATTCTTGATCTTTTGGAGTTCACGATTTATGTGGTATCTGAAATTTGTGGAGCAAAGCGATGTGTTAGAAAGTTCTATTGGTTCTTTAGTGATTAAGGTGATTTGGTCTTAAAAGCTCTTCTTGTTTGAGGTGGCAAAGTGATGTTGTAATCAAAGAAAATTGTTTTCTTTGTAGTAGAAGTATTTGAGGTTGGAGTTAAGCTTTGTAACTTGCAACTTATTGAAGTTCGTTTAACTTTTCTGTCGTTGTCGCTTAAGAGTTTCTCGAGTTTCCAAAGTAATACTTTATTCTTATTGGTTGAGGTTTGATATTCTTTTCTTATGGGGCTTATGTTCTCAACTGTAGTCTCCTCTTTTGTTTCCCGAGATCTTTGTTATTTGACTATTTCTCTTGGTCTTATGTTTACTATGAAAGGTAAAATATTTTTTCTATGTACTGAAAAATTGTTTTTATTTGCCTCTTCTCTTGAAAAATAAATAATTGATTTGTTTTACAAAACCTTATAGAGTATATAGTGGTAACTGGTTAGTAGTGGTCAACTATAGGATGTTGTGAGACCTTGGATTGCAAGTTATTTGAGGAGCATTGGAGGATGAATTGATTGTGTGATATAATATTTGGAGGGAACTTGATTTAAATGAAATGATTGTTGTTGAAATAAAACTGATTTTTGTTACAACTAGTAGAAACTATAGTGAATAGTGATCCAAGAACATTTGTTTATGTTGATGGAATATTAGAATTATCAGAAGTTTGAATATTGGTCAATTAGTTAAGGTATTGTGATTGTGTAATTTGCAAGGTGGTGTAGGTGAGATTTAATGATGTGGTTTAGTGAGTATCCAAGATTAGCGAAATTAATTGTTTTAGGCGGTCAATTGATTAGTTATGATTGTTGATTTTAATGATTGAGGATATTGCTTTGATTGTGGGGTGATCATCAAATCTGAGGATTTTCCTATCCAACTGTGCCAGAATTTTATTGTAGGAGTATTGGATGTTGAAATTGAGCTTGTGTTTTATGCTAGAATCTTGGTTGCCCATGGATTATATGTAGAAATGGTAGAATAAACGTGGATTTCGAATAGTATGATGGTCATTGATAGCGTCCTTTGGGTGTAGTATACGAGTGTGTGTGATGTGAATCTCAAGTTGATTCTCCTTAAATGATTGAGTTGATGTGATTGTGAGTGAAATATATATTGAGGTGCATTGGAAATTATTTATCAAAGTAATTCCTTTGATAGAGGAGTGGACTAGCGTATCTTTTTGGTGGATTAGTAAAGCCCTCTAGATGAGTGCGGTTGTTGTTTTTAGGTTGAGTATTGTTTTGAGGTTGTTGGTTAAGAGGAAAGAGTTAGTGTGATGCTTTGGAATCCCATGATTTGAGAGAAGGTTTATTTCCTAACATAAAAGTTGAGAAAAGAACGCTTTTTGGGTAGTGAAATGCTCTCTTAATTTTTATTTGAGTTGGGTGTTTATGATGGAGGTCAGTACTATTTGATTGGCTTTATGTTGGCATGGTGGTTCTTTCCAGTTCAGAAAAATAAAAGTGTTTGATTTGGGCATTTGAGTGACTTCTCCTTTTTGGCTTACGTGGTGTTTATTTGCAAACTGCCTAATTAGAAACTGAAAAGGTTTTTCCTAATGAATCTTTGATTTTGGATTTGACTGTTTTGGCGGGGACTTGGTAATGCGTTGTTGCGATGAGAAACTTTTATTTTTTTAGTTGGGCTCTATTTGTAAAAAGGTTTATTTAAAATGAGTCCTGTTGTGTATGCCTGGTTAAAGGAGGTGCTCCTTGTGAAGGTGAGGAGATTGATTGAGAGATGGAACAAGAGTTCCGTGTGTTATGTACAAGTTGTGTGGTTTGGTACCAAATGAGAATGCTGGCTCGAGGTCCATTGATTTGTTTCTGAAAGTTATAGGGATTTTGGAAGATAGCGTATCACTAGAACCGTCTCGAGTCTAAGCGCAGGGTTCACAACGTTTTGTATGATCCAGTGTTAAGAGAGTACTTAAGAGATCTGGAGTGTGATGTTTCGTTAGAGCTATTGACCTATGAGTACGGTCGTACCTTCAAGTCCAATCCGTTGAGTGTACCTGAAAAGGTAGAGACGAGTGTGCAGGTGTAAGATGTTGGTATCCATCAAGGTGATGTGGTCCCATAAGTCCGAGAGGGTAGTGACTTGGGAGTTGGAATCTCGCATGCACAAGCAGAATCCAAAGTTGTTCACGTCGGGTACGTATTAATTGTGATTAATTTTAGTTGTGGTCCTCTTGCGTATAGAACGACAAGTAGAATTCGGGGTCGAATTCTATTCAAGAGGGGTAGAATGTAATATCCTGTTTAAACATACAACAAATAAATTATTAATATTGAAATTAAATATAATTAGAAAGGAAAATTCAGAATTTGGGAGGAGTATTACAACCTGGGCCTTCGGCCCATAGCTCTTTGGCCCAAGTGGGGAAGGGGCTTAAGAGGTACAAACCCTAGCAGTTTTTTTACTGTAGCACGCACTATAGCGCCACCGGCACTATAGCACCGTGTGGCACTGTAGCATGACGAGGTACTGTAGCACTGCCTCTCCACTACTGCCGGCCAGGAAGATGAAGATCAACGAGAGGAAGGAAGAAGGAAAGAAGAGAAGAGGAGGATAAGAGGAGAGATGGTCTTCATGGTGTTTCTTCATCGTATTCCTGGGTGCTTGAAGGGTAACAGGTGTCGATCTTCGTTGTTTGATTAGTGGTAGATGTGAATTCGCTTAGAATTGATTGTTTCGATTTAATGCAATTAGAGATTCAGTTCTGTTCAGAAGGTTGTGCGACTGTTTTCGGGTTTGTAGAAGACGAATTAGAGATTTCCATATCCTAGAGATATTTAGATAATGTTCTTAGCTTTCAGTGGCCGCCAAGATCACTTAATTCCGACGTACGGATCAAAAGTTATGATAGTTTTCATGTCTGCTGTCCAGAATCCTGACGAGAATAAACTGTCAAGTTGTCTTTTAAAATATGATTGTGTTAATGGAAGATTCAGGGTTTTCACCCAATTAGGGTATTATTGGCCTTGGTCTTAGCTTTCGATATTGATAAATAACGTAAGTTTGGTTTAGCCAATGAGAAGTTATGGCTGTTTTCGTGCTGCTGCCCAGTTTTGTCGAGTAGTTCTGACAGACGGTGTTCATCTGTCTTTTGGAGTTAGATGCATACAGAATTCGGGATTTCCACCAACTAAATTGTTGTAGATAATTTCATTACCTTTCAAACAAGCCTGAGTTTGCATTTTTATGAATTTCAGCGCAAAATTCATGTTACTTTTACTACTGCTGTCCTTTACGGCTTTCTGCTAGATTGTAGTTCAATTTGAGTAAAGAATGTAATTTAAACGTTGGGATTTTGGGGTATGTGCTGTGAGTAGTATCTTGATGTTGTGGTTCTTATTGAGTAATCTAATGGTGTAGGAGGTGAGACTTCGAGGTTAGCGGCATCGTCTTTGCCTCCTAACGCATCGCAACACTAAAGGCAAGTACATGGTAGAGTGGTAAACAATAAATTGTTCGCCATTGTCATTGATATTACTTATCATGCTATTTATTATGCTTTTGTTAAGCTTATTCTTATACATGGTATTGAATACATGGATTGAATGAGATTATGATATTGTGTTAATGAGAATGAGATATTTAACATTGCAGATTTGAAACCATACTTGGGAGAAGAGGATGAGCTTGAGTCGAGGACGACTCAAATGCAAGAAGGGGAGGATGATGAGGACATCCCTAACTTGGATACAACCGCGCCTACACACACAGCTAATCCACAACCAATGTTACAAGGACCAATTACTCGAGCTCGTGCTCGCCAACTTAATCACCAGGTGAATTCGTTCATAGGGTTATATATTACTAAGAATAGATCGCTACCTAATGCAAGTGATTCAATTGTGCTTAGGAACATGGGAAAGGACCAAAGAGAGGTATGTGGAGTCATGGACAAGCATAGGAGGCATAATGGAGGACATCACATCACTTTGGGTCTGAGCCAAGCAAGAGTTCGAGTTGGCTCGTTCTGAATTCGAGTTCGGACTGCTGCGACAGCACTAAGTTCAAACGACCGTAACTTCTTCATACGGACTCCGTTTGGGACGTTCTTGGACTTCATTGAAAGCTTATCAAGTCTACTTTCCAATTGATCAAACCTCAGCTTCAAATTCCAACCGAGCTGGCCACAATAAACAAAACAATCCACATCGCTAAGGCGCAAGCGATTGAACCTCGTGTTTAGGTTGATCGCACTTCCAGCACGGTCAATAACGTCTCGGAGTTGGTTCAACGATTGCTAAGGCGCAAGCATCGTCGTACGATTGTAGTCAGATCGCGAGAGTCACCTCCACCCAAAATCGATAGTTATCAATCTCATCGAAAGATCGGGCACCCCGTCTCCATCAAGTGGTATCAGAGCCCAAGGTTGCTCGGTGAGAATTTACTGTTTTTCGTAGTTAGGTTGTTTATTTCCGAAAGTCCATAAAAAGCCAAAAAAACTATAGGATTAGATCACCTATCTATCCAAGACCAATTGCGCCATTGCATCTTTCTTTTCAGTGCATTGCATTGTTGAACTTTCGATTGCATCGTCGTGTCCTTTGCTAGTCTTAGTGTCTAGTTCCTATAGAGTTTCGAGTTCTGCTCACGTTTGGTCGCACCATTGTGGTTGGGTTCAATCTACCGTCTGCCTCCACCACCAGAGCCATTACCACGACCACCAGCTCCGCCATCCATTGCCGCATCCTTCTGTGGCCACCATCCTCCTGTCGCGGCAAGCCACAATCCTCCTGCCGTCCTAGGGAAACCCTAACCAAGAACAAAACTCATTTCGGTTTGTGACAAAAAAGAGAGAAAAAAAGAAGAGGTTGATTTTCGTGCTGCCAAAAGGAAACCTGATATTCATCTGACTTCGGTAATGCGATAAAAAAAACAAAAGAAAAAAAACACAACTTTTGCATACGACCTCTGATTGAGGTGATTCTTGATCCGTTGGAAAGGAAACCAGAAGATCCGTTGGAAAGTCCGGGGAATCTGGGGATTTTATCTACGCGTACGCACCCGGGCGCATGCGCGGCTGCTCCGACCCCAAAAAACGTCGTTTAGGGCCTCAAAACAGGCCTGCAAACCGAAAAAAAATCAAGTTTCTCAGAATTCGCTCAAAATTGACAGAAACCTTTTACAAGTGATTCTAAGGTTTCCTGTGAAGACGACATCCTTTTTCGAGCCTCCGAACTCCGTGTGCAACGTTCTCTAGCTCTGCCGTGCTGTGCTTTCGTTTGTGTTCTAGGCTCGCGTCTCTAGTCCGGTCTAGCCTAGGACCAGCACTAACCAGCGTTGAACGATTTTTCAGCTTGCATTATCTGATTTGATAGTTGCTAATCCATTGCTACCATACTTGAGCCTTCCCAGCTACACCTTTTCTACAACCGTACAAACTGAACTTCACCTGGCAATTGCTCCATCCAATCTTTGGAGATACATTGACACCGCTGGTTGTCGATCACCCCTGTTTGCTTGGTAAGAATTGGTAAGAATTCCATAGAAGGCTTGAGTGTGAGCGACTTTTGAACCACGACATCCTAGTAGTTGCTAGGGACATATACTTGTGATTTGCTAACAATGGCAGGTTCTGTGGAGCATTCGGATGAGGATACATCTCATACTCCTCGTACGAAGGGAATCGTACAACATTTTCGACGCCTCATGAACCTTCGTACGGAGGTTCTTAAGGAAGATGTCAGGGTCACGAATGAGCGACTTGCTGAACTTGAGGGCGCCCAAATTGAGGCAAACGCCACGCTCGCCGCGATGGAGCGTCCTAACACTTCTTTGACAGGTATTATGGCGCGCCTTGACGAGATGGCCCATGCATCCACTGCTGTTCCCCCTGTTGCCCCGGTGGTAGAGGGACAAGATGAATTCGACTATGTGACTGATACCGAGGCCAATGACATGGGTAACAATAACAACGATCGAGCTCATCGACAGTTGCGTTTTAATCGACAAGGTATGCGACGAGACCCCCGATGACGTGAGGTACGTGACCACAATGATTCTTTCGCTAAGGTTAAATTCATTATGCCCTCTTTTAATGGTAAATATGATCCTGAAGGTTATCTTAATTGGGAACTAGCTGTTGATAAAAAAATTGCTTGCCATGAAGTTCCTGAGATTAGATGAATTAGGGTTGCTACTAGTGAATTTACCGATTTTGCTTCTATTTGGTGGAAAGAACATTGCCGTCAACATCCCAATAACATACCTAACACTTGGGAGGCTTTAAAATTGCTTATGCGGCATCGATTTGTTCCCTCATATTATGCTCGTGATTTGTTAAATAAATTGCAACGCTTACGACAAGGTACAAAGTCTGTGGAAGACTACTATCAAGAAATGCAAATTGGTATGTTGCGTTGTGGTTTAGATGAGAATGAGGAGGCATCAATGGCTAGGTTTTTGGGAGGGTTGAATCGAGAAATTCAATACATCCTTGACTATAAAGATTACAACTCCATTACTAGATTGTTTCATCTTGCTTGCAAAGCTGAACGTGAAGTGCAGGGACGCCAGACGAGGACACGATCTAACTCTTCTGCAGGTCGCACAAACTCATGGACACCACGCACATCTACTACCCCGGCCATTAGTGCACCCCCACCATCACCCTTCAACAACAAGCCGCGCCCCGCTACTTCAAATCAAGCACCACGAGTTTCTAAAGCAACCAAATCAGCACCACAAGCGTCTACAAAAACCTCGTCTTCAGTTGCTTCGACAGGACGAACTAAGGATATTCAATGCCATCGGTGCAAAGGCTATGGACACATGATGCGGAATTGTCCAAACAAGCGCGTACTGATCATACATGATGATGGTGGGTATTCCTCTGCTAGTGATTTTGATGATGAAACATATGCTATGCTTGCAACTGACCCTGCAGGACTTGATAATGAATCTGATCATAAGGAGGAACATGTTGGCGCCGAAGATGCCGATAAGTATTTGAGCATTATAGTGCAACGCGTACTAAGTGCTCAAGTTTCTCGTGCCGAGCAAAATCAGCGCCATAATTTGTTTCAAATCAAGGGCGTTGTCAAGGAACGCTCGATTCACATAATTATTGATGGTGGGAGTTACAACAATTTGGCGAGTATGGATATGGTGGAGAAGCTTGCTTTGCCGACCAACCCTCATCCCCACCCATACCATATTCAATGGTTCAACAACAGTGGTAAGTTGAAGGTAACACGAATGGTGAGAGTAAACTTTTCTATGGGTTCATACCATGATTATGTTGATTGCGATGTTGTTCCTATGCAAGCTTGTTCATTGTTATTAGGACGACCTTGGCAATACGATACTGATTGTGTGCATCATGGTAGGAATAATCAATATTCTCTCATGTTTAAGGGAAATAAAATTGTGATGCATTCTATGACTCCTGAACAAATTGTTAAGGATGAACTTACTAGAGCTAGTAGAGAGAAGAATCAGGAGAATGCTAAGAGCGAAAATCAGATTGTAGCAAAAGAACTTGAGCAACACAAAAAGAAAGAACTTAAATCTACTCATATGAAGAATAAAGAAATTAAATTGAAAGGTGCTAGTTTTTTTGCTACCAAATCTGATATGACTGAACTGCATGCTAGTAATTCTATTTGCTATGCATTAGTTTGCAAAGAAGCTTTGTTTTCATTTAAGGATACATCTTCTTCTTTGCCTCCTGCTGTCACTAACATTTTGCAGGAGTACAACGATGTCTTTCCGAAGGACATACTGCCGGGGTTGCAACCGCTTCGAGGGATTGAGCATCAAATTGATTTAATTCCCAGCGCATCACTGCCCAACCGCGCACCATATAGGACCAATCCAGAAGAAACTAAATAAATTCAGCGCCAAGTTCAAGAATTGCTTGCTAAAGGGTATGTGCGTGAATCTCTTAGTCCTTGTGTTGTTCCGGTCATTTTAGTACCTAAGAAAGATGGATCATGGCGCATGTGTGTAGATTGTAGAGCAATCAATAATATCACCATTAGGTATCATCATCCTATTCCTAGATTAGATGATATGCTTGATAAATTAAGTGGCTCTGTTGTTTTCTCGAAGGTTGATTTGCGTAGTGGATATCACCAAATTCGCATGAAATTAGGCGATGAATGGAAAACAACATTTAAAACTATGTTCGGGTTATATGAGTGGTTAGTAATGCCTTTTGGATTAACTAATGCACCTAGCACCTTCATGAGACTAATGAACGAGGTTTTGCGTGCTTTCATTGGTAGATTTGTGGTGGTTTATTTTGATGACATATTGATATACAACAAATCCTTAGAGGAACATCTTGACCATTTACGTGCTGTTTTTAATGCCTTACGTGATGCACGTTTATTTGGTAACCTCGAGAAGTGCACCTTTTGCACCGATCGAGTCACGTTTCTTAGCTATGTTGTTACTCCACAGGGAATTGAAGTTGATCAAGCCAAGATTGAAGCAATACAGAGTTGGTGTTCCTAACACGGTCACACAGGTACGAAGCTTTTTAGGACTTGCTGGATTCTACCGCCGCTTCGTGAAGGATTTCAGTACCATCACTGCACCATTGAATGAGCTCACCAAGAAGGGCGTGCCATTTGTTTGGAGCGCCGCACAGGAGAACGCCTTCACCACATTGAAAGATAAGTTAACACATGCACCACTACTCCAACTTCCTGACTTTAATAAGACTTTTGAACTAGAATGAGATGCCAACGGAATTGATTTAGGTGGCGTATTGCTACAAGAAGGTAAACCTATAGCATACTTCAGTGAGAAATTGAGTGGGCCTAGTTTGAACTATTCTACTTATGATAAGGAATTATATGCACTATTTTGAACTTTGGAAACTTGGCAACCTTATTTATAGCTCAAAGAATTTGTTATACATTCTGATCACGAATCTTTAAAGCATATTCGAAGTCAAAGTAAATTGAACCGTAGACATGCAAAGTGGGTTGAATTTATTGAGTCTTTTCCTTATGTCATAAAACACAAGAAGGGAAAGGAGAATGATATTGCTGATGCTTTGTCTAGGAGATATACCATGCTTTCACAACTTGACTTCAAAATTTTTTGGATTGGAGACTATTAAAGAGCAATATGTGCATGATGCTGATTTTACAGATATATTGTTGAATTGTAAAGAAGGAAAAACGTGGAACAAATTTGTCATTAATGACGGGTTTGTGTTTAGAGATAACAAGCTATGCATTCCAGCTAGCTTTGTTCATTTGTTGTTGTTACAGGAAGCGCATGGAGGCGGGTTGATGCGACACTTTGGCATGAAGAAAACGGAGGATATACTTGCTGATCATTTCTTTTGGCCAAAGATAAGACGGGACGTTGAGCGTTACGTTGCTCGCCGCACTACATGTCAAAGAGCTAAGTCACGACTTAATCCTCATGGTTTATGCATGCCTCTACCAGTTCCCAGCGTTCCGTGGGAAGATATTTCGATGGACTTTGTTTTAGGATTGCCTAGAACAAAGAAGGGCAGCGATAGTATATTCGTGGTTGTTGATAGATTTTCTAAGATGGCTCACTTTATACCATGTCATAAGAGCAATGATGCTGCCAATATTGCTGATTTATTCTTTCGTAAAGTTGTTCGATTGCATGGTGTGCCTAATACTATAGTTTCAGATTGTGATGCTAAATTCCTTAGCCATTTTGGAGAACTTTATGGGCTAAATTGGGGACTAAACTGTTATTTTCTACTACTTGTCATCCCCAAACTGATGGATAAACTGAAGTTGTGAATAGAACTTTATCTACAATGCTTAGGGCTGTGTTGAAAAAGAACTTAAATGTAATACTCCGGATTAAACTTTGAGAATGAAAATTGATCTTTAGGGAGAGGAAACAATTGGATTAGTGAATTGTCTCTGGAAAGGAGGGGTTTTCTGCTATTTTCACCAACTGGGCTCGGGCTAGAGGCCCATTTGGACTCCTAGTGGCCGCCAAGGGGGACACCACCCCTTTTCTTCCCTTTGCCAAACCCTAGCCCCTCTCCCTGGCCGCCCCTTTGGCGTGCGCCCCGCCTCCTCCCTCCCTGGTGTTCTCAAGTGGTGCTGCCCTCAAGACGCCTTCCCGCTGCGGTGTTGGTCTCCTCCATTGCCGTCTTCGCAAGGATCGGGACGACGATCGTGGGCTGTGGAACAAGAAGAGGAAATCACCACCAACTTCTTCTTCGAGGCTCGCTCAGCATCATCTCCCATGTCTTTAAGGGTAATGATGTGTTCTTGGGATTTCTAGAAGTCATTCGTTAAGTGAGCGAGTAGTTTTGTTAAATTCCAGTCTGTCCGCGTTTCGTTCAGTTCTGTCCAGTATGTTAGAGGGGTTGTTTCGGTTGTTTTTAGGCAGAATCTGAAGGTTTGGTCTCCTAGAGATATCTAGGCCTCGTTCTTAAGTTTCAGTGGCCACCAAGTTTACTTGATTCCGAGGTCTGAGTCAAAAGTTATGGACGTTTTAGTACCTGCTGCCAGAAACCTAACGAAAATAAACTGTCTGGTTATTTCCTAAATTATGAAAGGGAAATTGGTTGAAACTGAAAGTTCACCCAACTAGGTTATTGTAGAGGATTCGATGACCTTTTCATATTGGTAAAGAACGTTCAATTTGGAGTTACCTAATAAAAGTTATGATCTTTTTAATTTTGCTGTTCGTTCTGTGGACATATTCTGTACCGAAAGTTCAAACATTTATTAACCTATTAAATTGGCCAAATTGGTTTATCACGTTAACTAGAGTATTGTAGATTAGTCAGTTAAGAAGCTACAGAAATTGGGTTTACCACTTTTTGACTTCCTGACACTGAGATACGTTAATTGTCGTGTTGCTGTCCAGGGACAGTTTTATAGCTGAAAACATTGATTTCAGTTTAAGCTTTGTATTAATGACTAGAGTCATCAGGGAAGCAGTGTATAACGTCGATTAGTAGAAATGGGTATTTTGGTGTTCTTATTGAATTTATTTCATTGGTTAGGCGGCGGAGCTTCGAGTTTAGGAACGCCATCACTGCTAGCTAACGCGTCTCAACGCGGAAGGCAAGTACTTTGTTAATCTAAATGTTTGTGCATTGTGGTTATTGATATGAGCGTGTTGTGATAACTTTTGTGTAGTATGAAGTGAAATATCCATGTTTTGTCTCTGTGTTGAATTCATGAATAGAAATGATGATAATGTTTTATTCAATAAGTTGTTTCATGCATTCATTATCATTTGCCGTCCACGGGAGTGGATGAGGAAGACCATCAATTCCAGGATGGTTGAGTAAGACCCATTAATTCCAAAATGGGCAATGTTGGACACTCGTATGAAACGTTCTTCATACGGGAAGTGGATCCCCGCATTTTTGTTAAGATGCGGGCTTGAGTGAACACCGACGGGTGGTGTTTCACTGGCTATACCGGTATATGTGTGTGAGCGGTCCATTCCCTTGATTTTAAGCATTCATTTAATGTCTTCATAAGTACTCATTTGTGTTATGATCAATGTTGATGCCGAGTAGGTCTTATTCTTATTGATAAATGTTTTATTAATCATTGTACTTGCTGAGTCATGGACTCACCCTTGCTTTGTTTATCTATTTCTAGGTGATCGTTGATGAGGTTCTCTTGGGAGGGAGTAGACATGCACTACTCGAATAATGCACTTCACCTTAGTTCCATTGCAAGAATGATTAAAGACTCTATTATGTTAACTTTCAGATTGTAATAAATAAATCTAGTCATGGATGGTATTTTTTTATGATCTTTGAGGATTGATTGATGTTGTTGAGAAAATTTATGTTGTATGGTTTATGTTAAGTTGGTAGTTAGCATCTTGGCTTCTGAATAGCCAAGGTGTTACCTTAATTGGTTAATTAGGATTTATGAATAAGTCTTATAACTGATTTTATTATTGTTTTATGAATTCTTGTGAAGAACCTCCGGTATCTTCGTATACCAAAGAGGTTCTGTCGAAAATTTTGTAGTTTAGCTTAGGATAGGGGCAGCTTAGGATAGTAGCATTCCGCAGAAGAGGCTGCTGGTGGAGCTACCGAGGAGGTTGCCTCACCGCCACCCACCGCAGAAGCTCAAGCTGCGGCCGTGGATGCCCAGCGGCGCGGCTATTATTATTCGAATCTTCGAGAGGAGAACGAGCAGCTCAGCGCCAGATGCAGCACTCATCCTCGCTGCCGTTCGCCGCCGCCGCCGTTCGCCGCTTGCTCGCGCGCGAGTCCGGGCCGCAGCGGTTCCACCCGAGACTAGGATAAGTCTCCGTGAGTGGATGTCGCTTCGACTTGACACTTTTGATGGGGCGGGTACCCCACTTCAGGCTGCAGATTGGCTCCGGTACATGGAGCGACAGTTTGATGCGTTGGAGATGAACTCAGTGCAAAGGGTTCGCTTTGTGGCCTTTCAACCGAAGGGCCAAGCCGATATCCGTGGGAAGGGGTTCATGCGCTAGGACCCCGCAGGACCATTACTTGGGAAGTTTTGTGGGGCAATTTAGAGCCAAGTACTATCCGATTCCTTCGTTGAGAAGATGGAGCGTCACGACGTTGACTCGTGGTCATAGGTCAAGATCGTAGTATGAGGTGAGTTCAACACTGCACGCTTTGTACCGGCCGTAGCCAATGATGATATGGAGAAGGCCAAGAGGTTCCGCTGGTCTCGTTCGAGAGTATCGCCGATTCTCGGGGGCATCTGCTCTTGCGTGATTTCGATGACGGTGGTTGAGCAAGCTAGAGGAATGGAGTTGGTGAGGAATCTCCTTTGCGACGCAGCGCTAGTGGCACTGCTCGTTGGTGGTTCTCGCAAGTGGCTGGCGAGCTTTAGTGGTGGAGGCGGGTCTTCTCGACCGCATCCAAGAGATTTCAAGGGGAGTCGCCGCCTCGCCGGCTCAGCAGATGGTAGCCTTCTTTCGGCGCCATGCACTTCGTCATCCACACTCCGCTTGCGCTCCGTCCCGGACAAGGTATGAAATGTTTGTGATGTGGAGAGGGTCACCGGTCTTCGAGTGTTCTTTCAGAGGGACGTGTCGTCGCTGTGGCCGGAAGGCCACAAAGCGTCGGCTTGCAACGTAACCCAGCGAGCATCATTAAGTGGGAAGCGCCCGCCATGCGTCTTCTTCCAAAGGCACCTCGGGCTCGGGCCAGACTCTAGCCGCTCCTCCCGCGCCTCGCTTTCTTCTTGAGATGGGTTCCTCCCGCAGCTTTTACTCTCGCGCCCCGCGGGTTCCCATCGAACCCTACCCCGCCCCGCACCACCTTCGATGCTTCTCCCGCAGCAGCCTCGCCATCCTTCACAGAGTGCTGGTGCGTCCTCTGCTCCGGTGCCCATGGGAGTCTACGCCATGCCTACTCCTGATACCGTGGGCCGTCCTGACGTGGTAACATGTACTTTACTAGTTGATTCACATGAGGCTTTCGTACTATTTGATTCCGGAGCTACTTATTCTTTTGTGTCCTTAGAGTTTGTTAGAAGGGCGAGTTTGAGTGTGCAGTTTATATCTGAGTCCGTGGTGGTCAGTTCTCCGGGGGGTCTTATTTCTAGCTCTATAGCGTGTCCTGGCTGTACTATCACTATTGAAGATGAGAATTTCACTGCCAACCTTATGGTGATTCAGTTATCACCTTTTGATGTTATTTTGGGTATGGACTGGTTATTCAATTATCATGCCAAGATTTGTTGCTTTTGGAAGACGGTGACTTTGCAGTGCTCCATCGGTGAAGAACGGTATTTCAGGGTAGCGCCGCTTGATTCCTTGTTCGTGTTGGCTAGTCTGCTTTCCCGGCCGCCGAGCCTCAACCATTGGGTTGCTTTGGTCCCTTAGCGAGAATTCGAATCTCCACTTCGTATTGAAGATATTCGTAGTGAATGAGTTTCCGATGTTTTTGGTAGAGCTTCTCGAATGCCTCCCGAGCGTAAAGTGGAGTTCCTGATAGATCTTGTTCCGAACCCGACCTATTTCTATATCTCCATATCGCTTGGCGCCCCTTCAGGAGGAGTTGAAAAGCAATTGGATGATTTGCTATCCAAAGGTTTGATTCGGCGTAGTGTTTCGCCGTGGGGAGCTCTGCTCTTTTCACTAAGAAGAAGGACGGTAGTTGGCGTATGTGTGTGGATTACCTGCTCTAACCAAGCAACCGTGAAGAATAAATATCCTTTGCCCCGTATTGAGGATCTCTTTGATCGCTTGAAGGGAGCTAAAATATTCTCCAAAATTGACCATCAACAAAGTTATAATCGATTAGAGTTCGAGAGCAAGATATTGAGAAGACACTTTTCTACAAGGTATGGTCATTATGAGTATAAGGTTATGTCTTTTGGCCAACCAATGCTCCTCGCAGTTTCATGGAAACCATGAATAGTATGTTGCACCCTTACCTTGATGACTTCGTCAGAGTATTCATTGATGACATCTGATTTATTCCAAGACGAAAGAAGATCATGCTCAAGACTGAGGTTGGTACTTGAGACCCCGAGAGTGAACCAATTTTATGCCAAATCAAGAAATGTGCGGATTTACGAAGTTGTTGTTTCGCCATGTAATCAATCAAGAGGGCATTTCACTTGATCCAAGTAAGATCTCAACAGGTGGTGGAATGGAAAAGACCAACTAATATAAAAGAAGTGAGGAGTTTTCGGGTTTAGTTGGTTATTATCGGCGTTTCGTGGAGGGTTTTCTACCCTTGCTAGACCAATGTCACGATTGACACAGAAAGGGGTCAAGTTTGTGGACCGACGCGTGTGAACAAGTTTCAGACTTTGAAGGATAGATTGGTGACCGCCCACTTCACTCTTCCCGAACCAGGGAAGCGGTTCACTATTTATTCGATGCATCTAGAGTTGGGCTTGGTTGTGTACTTATGCAGATGGCAAGGTGATTGCCTATGCATCAGCGCTTGAAGAAACATGAACAGAGCTATCCTACTCATGACCTAGAGCTTGCGCAGTAGTACTTGCTTTAAAGATCCGGCGCCTCTACGAGTCTTGTGACATTTTCACCGATCACAAGAGTTTGAAATACATCTTTACCCAAAAATATTTGAATCGAGACAGAGAAGGTGGTTAGAGTTGATAAAAGACTATGATCTCACTATTCAGATCACCCGTGGAGGCGAATGTTGTGATGCTCTAAGTCGTAAGGCGCACCCTCCTACCCTCGATTGTCTTGTCATTGATTTTGAGCGTATGGATATATCTTTTGCTTTGCGGGTACCGTCGAGACCGAGACCCGCTTGCTTCTTGAGTCGACCATTCCGTAACGAGTACGGAAGCACAACAAAGATGATCGGATGCTCCAGCTGTGAGGAAGCGCCTAGATGAAGGCAAGCAAGGCCATTTTGGTATAGATGATTCGGTGCTTTATGATTTAAAGGTCGCCTTTGTGTGCCATGGGGCACAAAGTTAAAGATGAGATTCTAAAGGAAGCACACCAGACATCAGATACAAGACATCCAGTGAGACCAAAATGTACAAAGATTTGAAGAAGAGTTTCGTGGAAGAGAATGAAAGTCGATATTGCGCAGATGTGACCTCGTGTGGAATGCCCACAGTTAAGGCTGAACATAAGCGATGGCAGGATTGTTGCAACCTTTAGAGGTTCGGTGTGGCCATGGGATGACATCTCCATGGATTTTGTAGTTGGATCACCTCGCACTCGGCGAGGAAGGATGCTATTTGGGTGATAGTGGACCGGTTCAAGAAGTCCGCACATTTTATTCCTATTCGAACAACCAACTCGCGAGCGATTTGGCTCCACTCTATGTACGAGAGATAGTACGGTTGCACGGGGTGCCAAAGACTATTGTTTCCGACCGAGATGCCAAATTTGTTTCCAAGTTTTGGGAGAGCTTGCAAAGTGCTTTGGGCACGCAACTCCGTCTTAGTACTGCATTCCACCCACGCATGGATGGTCACCTGAGCGTACAATCCAAACCTTAGAAGATATGCTCAGGTGTTGTGTTTTATCCTGGAAGGGTGGTTGGGAAGATCACCTGGCTTTGGCAGAGTTCGCCTATAACAATAGCTATCACGCCAGTATTCGAGCTGCACCATTTGAGGTTCTCTATGGGCGGAGATGCAGATCTCCATTGTGTTGGGATGCGCTGGAGAGCGGGCTGTTTTGGGTCCCGACTGGTTCAAGAAGCTGTGGCTAGAGTAGCAGAGATCGTGAAGAATCGCTAGGTGCTCGTGAGCCTGCGTAAGAGTTATGCAGATGTGAGAAGGCGAGAGTTGGAATTCGAAGTGGGAAACGAGGTTCTTCTGAGGGTATCGCCTACCAGAGGTGTCGTGCGGTTTGGTACCAAAGGAAAGCTTAGTCCGAGGTACATTGGACCATTCCCAATCGTGGCACGAATTGGGAAATTGGCTTATCGCTTGGATCTTCCAGAGTCCATGCGTGGAGTTCATAATGTGTTTCATGTGTCTATCTTGAGAAAGTTCTTAAGAGACCCCGAGCATGCAATTCCCTTAGAGCCTTTGAACATTGAGCGGACCTTACTTTTGAGTCACGACCGCAGAAGATTCTAGAGGAGTCGAGCGGGTTCTCAGAAATAAAACCCTGAAGTTTGTCAAGGTACTTTGGTCCTATCAGACTGAGAGAGAAGCCACTTGGGAACTGGAATCTCGCATACGCGATCAGTATCCAGACTTGTTTCGACAAGTGTGTATCCTTAATTCCTAAGTTCAATTCCAGTTATCTTCTTTGTAGGATGACGTTTAGATTCGGTCGAATCATAAGAGGGTAGAGTGTAATACTCCGGATTAAACTTTGAGAATGAAAATTGATCTTTAGGGAGAGGAAACAATTGGATTAGTGAATTGTCTCTGGAAAGGAGGGGTTTTCTGCTATTTTCGACCAACCTGGGCCTGGGCTAGAGGCCCATTTGGACTCCTAGTGGCCGCCAAGGGGGACACCACCCTTTTCTTCCCTTTGCCAAACCCTAGCCCCTCTCCTCTTTTGGCCGCCTCTCCCCTTGGCCGCCCCCTTTGGCCTCCCCTTCCGTGCGCCTGCCTCCCTCCTCCCTGGTGTTCTCAAGTGGTGCTGCCCTCAAGACGTCTTCCCCGCTGCGGTGTTGGTCTCCCTCCATTGCCGGTCTTCGCAAGGATCGGGGACGACGATCCTGGGCTGTGGAACAAGAAGAGGAAATCACCACCAACTTCTTCTTTTAGGCTCGCTCAGCATTATCTCCCACGTCGTCAAGGGTAACGATGTGTTCTTGGGATTTCTAGAAGTCATTCGTTAAGTGAGCGAGTAGTTTTGTTAAATTCAAGTCTGTCCGCGTTTCGTTCAGTTCTGTCCAGTATGTTGGAGGGGTTGTTTCGGTTGTTTTTAGGAAGAATCTGAAGGTTTCGTCTCCTAGAGATATCTAGGCCTCGTTCTTAAGTTTCAGTGGCCACCAAGTTTACTTGATTCCGAGGTCTGAGTCAAAAGTTATGGACATTTTAGTACCTACTGCCAGAAACCTGATGAGAATAAACTGTCTGGTTATTTCCTAAATTATGAAAGGGAAATTGGTTGAAACTGAAAGTTCACCCCACTAGGTTATTGTAGAGGATTCGATGACCTTTTCAGATTGGTAAAGAACGTTCAATTTGGAGTTACCTAATAAAAGTTATGATCTTTTTAATTTTGCTGTTCGTTCTGTGGACAGATTCTGTACCGAAAGTTCAAACATTTATTAACCTATTAAATTGGCCAAATTGGTTTATCACGTCAACTAGAGTATTGTAGATTAGTCAGTTAAGAAGCTACAGAAATTGGGTTTACCACTTTTTGACTTCCTGACACTGAGATACGTTAATTGTCGTGTTGCTGTCCAGGGACAGTTTTATAGCTGAAAACATTGATTTCAGTTTAAGCTTTGTATTAATGACTAGAGTCATCAGGGAAGCAGTGTATAACGTCGATTAGTAGAAATGGGTATTTTGGTGTTCTTATTGAATTTATTTCATTGGTTAGGCGGCGGAGCTTCGAGTTTAGGAACGCCATCGCTGCAGCACTAACGCGCCTCAACGCGAAGGCAAGTACTTTGTTAATCTAAATGTTTGTGCATTGTGGTTATTGATATGAGCGTGCTGTGATAACTTTTGTGTAGTATGAAGTGAAATATCCATGTTTTGTCTCTGTGTTGAATTCATGAATAGAAATGATGATAATGTTTTATTCAATAAGTTGTTTCATGCATTCATTATCATTTGCCGTCACACGGAGTGGATGAGGAAGACCATCAATTCCAGGATGGTTGAGTAAGACCCATTAATTCCAAAATGGGCAATGTTGGACACCCGTATGAAACGTTCTTCATATGGGAAGTGGATCCCCGCATTTTTGTTAAGATGCGGGCTTGAGTGAACACCGACGGTGGTGTTTCACCGCTATACTGCAGTATATGTGTGTGTGCATCCATTCCCTTGATTTTAAGCATTCATTTCATGTCTTCATAAGTACTCATTTGTGTTATGATCAATGTTGATGCCGAGTAGGTCTTATTCTTATTGATAAATGTTTTATTAATCATTGTACTTGCTGAGTCATGGACTCACCCTTGCTTTGTTTATCTATTTCTAGGTGATCGTTGATGAGGTTCTCTTGGGAGGGAGTAGACATGCACTACTCGAATAATGCACTTCACCTTAGTTCCATTGCAAGAATGATTAAAGACTCTATTATGTTAACTTTCAGATTGTAATAAATAAATCTAGTCATGGATGGTATTTTTTTTTATGATCTTTGAGGATTGATTGATGTTGTTGAGAAAATTTATGTTGTATGGTTTATGTTAAGTTGGTAGTTAGCATCTTGGCTTCTGAATAGCCAAGGTGTTACCTTAATTGGTTAATTAGGATTTATGAATAAGTCTTATAACTGATTTTATTATTGTTTTATGAATTCTTGTGAAGAACCTCCGGTATCTTCGTATACCAAAGAGGTTCTGTCGAAAATTTTGTAGTTTAGCTTAGGATAGTAGCATTCTAGGCTCGTGCTGAGTTGGGGTGTTACATTAAAATTGTGGGAAGAATGCTTGCCTCGTATTGAGTTTGCTTATAATCGTTCATTACATTCTACTACAAAGATGTGCCATTTTGAAGTTGTTTATGGTTTTGTGCCTCGTGCTCCTATTGATTTAATGCATATTCCATCTTCGGATAAATTGAACTTTGATGCTAAACAACGTGCTGAATTGATTTTAAAAATGCATGAAACAACTAAGGAGAATATAGAGCGCATGAATGCTAAATATAAACTTGCTAGTAGTCAGGGGAGAAAACATTTAACTTTTGAACCAGGAGATCTTGTTTGGTTGCACTTGAGAAAAGATAGGTTCCCTGAATTGAGAAAGTCAAAATTGATGCCTCGAGCTGATGGTCCTTTCAAAGTGTTAGAAAATATTAATGATAATGCATACAAACTTGACGTGCCTGTAGATTTTGGGGTTAGTCCCACATTTAACATTGCAGATTTGAAGCCATACTTGGGAGAAGAGGATGAGCTTGAGTCGAGGACGACTCAAATGCACGAAGGGGAGGATGATGAGGACATCCCTAACTTGGATACAACCGCGCCTACACACACAGCTGATCCACAACCAATGTTACAAGGACCAATTACTCGAGCTCGTGCTCGCCAACTTAATCAACAGGTGAATTAGTTCATAGGGTTATATATTACTGAGAATAGATCGCTACCTAATGCAAGTGATTTAATTGTGCTTAGAAACATGGGAAAGGACCAAGGAGAGGTATGTGGAGTCATGGACAAGCATAGGAGGCATAATGGAGGACATCACGTCACTTTGGGTCCGAGCCAAGCAAGAGTTCGAGTTGGGCTCGTTCTGAATTCGAGTTCGGACTGTTGTGACAGCACTAAGTTCAAACGGCCGTAACTTATTCATACGGACTTCGTTTGGGACGTTCTTGGACTTCATTGAAAGCTTATAAAGTCTACTTTCCAATGGATCCAACCTTAGCTTCAAATTCCCACTAAGCTAGCCACAATAAACAAAACAATCCACGTCTATTTTTTTTACCGAGTCAAAAAGGGTGCTGCGCCACCTCCTCTTGGGCCCATGGGCCTTGTAACCCTAGGGGCGTGTGTCCACTTCACTGGATACCACCCCTGGTCGTCTTCCCATATAGGAGCTGCCGTCCCCCTGGCTAAAACTCGAATTTCGTTGAATTTAGGTTTAACGATTGTGCAAACTTCTGTTCTTCAGTGGTGTCGGACGACCACCTCTCAAGACAGCCTTCGGGATCCCACTTTTGTTTTCAATACCATCTATACTACAATCTTATTCGCAATATCAGATTGCATACATCTTATTCTTGCTAGTTCTTCGATAGCTCGCATGAATTGAACCTCGTGTTCAGGTTAATCGTGCTTCCAGCACGGTCAATAACGTCTCGGAGTTGGTTCAACGATTGCTAAGGTGCAAGCGTCGTCATACGGTTGTAGTAGGATCGCGAGAGTCACCTCCACCCAAAATCGATAGTTATCAATCTCATCGAAAGATCGGACACCCCGTCTCCATCAACCTTGCTATGCGTCTAGGAGTAAATTATCTTTGGTTGTCATATCGTTATGCTTATATTATTGTGACCCGTGGACGGGTTTTATTGTGACACGCTTGCTGTAATTTATTATAACAACTCAGAATCCTGAGTACACATACTCATGTAGTACATCAGAAGGGTTCTATCAATGATTATTCCACTGCTCAGGAAACGCCATATTCTATATTTCCCTACACACAATCATTGGGTGACCAGAGGTCTGGCATAAAAATGCAAAGCCCAAAACTTAACTTCCAAGACCTCTACAACAAACTTCTCTTAATAGAGAGAGAAATCATCAGATTAAATCTCTAATAACCCCACCATTCTAACATACACACTCATTGGCATCATCAGAATTCACCCACACCATCTCACAATACTATCCAATTGCGTTACTCTATAAAAATTGATCAAGGTTTCTATACCTTCGATAATCCCCAACATTTCAATATGAACTAAGGTTCTGGAATTACACCATACCATAGGTCCTACTTAGTCGCAACACCATTCAGTTTTGCTTCAAAACCATACATTCCATTTGAATCAAATTTCCTCCAAGAGGTACAGGTCAAAACAATTCATCTTCTACCATTCCTTCAATAGCATGATAGCAAAATCTCACCACTAACAATACTTAACCACCACCAAACAATTGCCAATTTACGCTTTATAAAACTTTGCAACACAAAAAGGTTGATCCTTTCTCAAAAGAAAGAGCCGAACAAGGACACGTTTCGCCATACAGGAAAACGTTGCTCCTCACAGCGTGCACAAAACCAAAAGAAATAATCTAATAACGATGATCTTGGAAAACGAAAGTTGAGTTCACAGTTGAGGGCGCACATCCCTCAAAAAGGAATAGCAAAAACAACCAATAAGAAAATAACATTGCGATTAAAACTCGACAACTGTTGTGCGGAAAGAGCAGAAAGTTTAGGCACGATTCAAATTACCACAAGTTACAAAACTTGCCTCAAATTCACAAATACTCCTACTGCACTCTTTCATTTAACACCAAAATTAACCCTTTGACTATAACGACACTTTACCACCACAAACAAGATAAGTTCTTTACTGCAAACCACAAGAACTAATTAAGAATCAATAAAATCTTTCAACACGTTGTAATTGCTCGGAACAGTTCAACTACTCATGAAACATGAGATCCAAATGATCTCCGCCACAAGACTCGAAACATTTTCATCTACGGAATTTCACGAAAAGCAAGCAAATTATTCTCCTCTTAAAGGAATCAACAGAATAATTTCCTTTGATTGCAACCTCACATCGCCAACTCGGATAAAAGAGCCTTTAAGATTAAATCACACGAATCTCTTAAGAAGCAATAGGACATTGCAATACATCACTTTATTTAAAATAATTTCAGCTACCACATAAAATTCATGAGCTCCCAAAAGATCATGAAAGCAAAGCTTGAAATAGTCTCATTTAAGCAATATCACCATATGTGATTAATTTACTACGAGAATTAACATCAGTCTCACATTCTGACAATTTAGTAACATCGATATCATACATTAGTACCAAGAATCATCAAACTTTAATACCCATCCTAAAACTTTCCAAAAGAAACACAAGCCGCAAGGTTGAAACAATTTACTTTGACAAGATCATGCTATGTAGTAGCAATCAAGGTAGTCAGAGTCGAGATCCTAAGTTGGATCGATTTGCCTCCGGTAGGATCGAATCGTAGTATCGAATCGTAGAATCGGCGATTCTACGGAATTGTAAAAATACACATATTTAATACCTATACTATAAGTTTGTATGATTCTTATATGGTTTACCACTTACTTATAATCCAAAAAGGGACAAAGCACTTTTTATCGCACAACAGAAAAACATAATGGTACTGACATTATAGGTGATATAGTTCTGAACTACAGGAGAACAACCAATGACCATGACTAGTTTACTACAATTACATGAGAAATGTTCACAACTTTTGTAAACCAATGATCCTTAAAAGCAGCTAGACATACATGAATAAAAATAGCTTATCATTATCAAGCTCAACATTGTTCATGTCATAATATAGATATTTGTACTAGCATTACCATACTGATATTTATAGTTTCATTCTCAGAAATTAATATCAATAAATTTTGCTCTAAAACAAAATATCAGCAAACCCTGACCTCTAAAAAAATATAAAAAAAATTGCAAAAAAATACAATTTTTTTGTCCAAACGACTCTACCACGACTCTACTCTGCGATTCTACACGATTCTACACGATTCTACGATTTGGATCGCGACTCTACCACGATTCTACCTGATTCCGATTCACGGTGCGATTTGGATCGACAGGCTGTCGTGGGTTCGTAGAATCGTAAGATTCTAAGAGTAGAATCGCGATTCTAACTACCTTGGTAGCAATAACACAAAGCACGCTACCAAAGGCCACTTACGAAATTCATCTACCCAAATTGTTGGTGTTGCTCAACACCAACTCCATTTCTCATTATCAATTAACTTCTTTACTTACAACTTCTTGCTTAACACCACAAAACTTTGCAAAGGGTTTTGACACTTTCATTTTTCAAAGTGAAGGTTCTAAACTCCAACGCTCCAACTATTCCAAAAGAAATGAGCAGAATCAAAACTTCCTTTAATGAAGTTTGTAAAAGATATTTTCTATTATCTGAAATACCAAACGAATCACCGGACTACATTTTTTTTCAACAAGAAAGGTAGAACCTTCATGAAAAAGAACAATCTTGTCAATAACAGCGTTTACAAGTAGCAAAGATAGCTCATCAGTCAGAGAGACAACAATTTCTCCGTCCTAATCAAGGCAGGACAATGCAAAAGAACTCGACGCTTTCTCTCAAAAGAGAAGCATTAAACTTCAAACTCAACGTACCCTGAAAAGAATATGTTGGAACCAAAGCTCCCTCACGCTTAAGAATGTGCAAAATAAAGCTCCCAATAACCAAAGTACCAAATGACTAAACGAGTCGTGTTTCCAAACAAGAAGGATAGGACTTCCAAATAAAGATCAATCTTTTAAATCAACTACACTTATAAGCAGCAAAACAACTCGTCATTCAGGAGATCAAAGGTTTGCTTTACGAAACAAATAAAGACCGATGAACTCTTCTCAACTGCAATGAACCAATAACCCAAGAAAACTCACCCACCGTAACTGAACATTCCAAACGCAAGGAGGACAATAATCTTCCCCAAAGAAACTCATACTCAACACCTGGAACTAGTTGACTCGAGGTAATCACTCTAATATTCTCAAACCCCAAACGGTGGTGCAACCTGGCAACCCAGGGCTACAACCATGAACTGAAACTCTCGTCATCTACTATCATTACTACAATAATCATATAGGCCTATCATATGCCTTCATAACCAATTCATAACAGCAAAGCTCAAAGCGGCATAACGAAAACGTAAATGCAATGCTTGACCCATTCCCATCTTACTGTGCATAGTATGTCAATTTAATGTTTCAACTACCACGGACCTAAAGCCTGCTCTGATACCAACTGTAACACCCTAGCTATGTAGAAGCCAAGATGTTACCTAAAAGACTAACGTACAACAACAATACGGAGTAATTTCAACCATTTTTCAAACAGTAATATTTTAACTAATTAGAACATTGACATTTCTCTAAAGTTCGGTAGAATCTCCTTTCTATGGGTGATCATACAAAGGTTCTAACATTCTAACCTAGCAACAATCAATATTTTCAATCATCCAAATTAAACATCAACGCTATCACAGTCTATATATTCTCAATAAAAGTATATCACTTATCAAGGGAGCATAAATCAACTTAAGAAGTCTTCTCTTTAACAGCTAAGTTGAAACAGTCCAACACTACTAAGCTCAAGCAGATAATGACCAAGTAGCTACATCTAAAGCATCATTAACCAATCAGCAGCGAGGGTGATAAAATAATCGAAACCAAACCATCTAATCCATCGGATGAACTTAAATGGCAAAAAATTTAGAACTTGGATGGATCGTCCTCGCTCACAGACAAGAATCACCTACCACGAAGGATGGTCACAAATTGCATCTTAATAAAACCTAAATGCTGAGAACTTTAGATATTTGAACTAATTCATTCGTTGTGGTTATATATGTGAAGTGCACCATGTCTACCCCTTCCCTATGCATGTCGCAGACTCGATGGGTACCTAGAAAGCACAACACAACAAGAGTGAGTCCACGACTCAGTAAAGTGCAATAGTAAATCAAACATAGCATCATAAGTAGTCAAAGGGAGTAAACAATCACTTCATGAACAACATCATTATATGTCACAAATCCATCTCTTATGATAACATCGTAAGCATTCGAAGGGAATAAACAATCACATCATGAACAACATCACTATATACCATAAATCCATCTCTTATGCAGAAATGCAAGGAACATGTTATGAATGCACCTCTTCACTTCTTAGCAATTACCGGTAATGCCGAGTAGTGTATCCGTCGATACATACTCTAGGCCTGTGCCCTCCAGGCACAGGGATCCAAAGCCCGCACTCCACGAGTGTGGGGACCAAAGCCCGTCCAATGCATGACGGGGATCCAATACATACTCAAGGCCTGTGCCCTCAAGGCACAGGGATCCAATGTCATGATGCAAATGCACATGTCCAATGTTATTATCATGATTCATCATTGTTATCATTAACAAGGTAGTCTCATTACTCACCTTGTCCCATCATTATTGCCATCACTCATGAAACCATTACCATGTAAATATCATCATTTAAACATTACCATATAAGCATCCTCATGTAAACACCACCATGTAAGCGTCATCACATAAACATTAGCATGTATCGTCATATAAACATTTCCATGTAAGATTCATCACATAAGCATCATCATAAAAATATCATCATTAAACTATGGCATTCATCAAGTACGAAATATAAAAACTCATTAATACTACTTGCACTTGCCTCCACCGTGAGACTGAAGACAAAAAGGCGGAACGAGCTAGCACTGGGTTCACCACCACCTGGTAACCAAGAATGTTAGTAAGCATCAAACAACGGGCTTAACAAGACAATATTCACAGCTCTCTACAGCATTTTCCCAACCCAAGTTTAAACGCTCGGCCTACTCGAGCTAGACAACGTGCTAAACGGAAAACTGATCGGGACAGCTGCAAAGAAACAATCATAATTTTTGATGGGATTAACCAAAACCCGAGTTTCTTGTCATTATGGAAAGCTAATAATTTAAGCTACAAAAGTCTAGTTGGCGCGATACTAAGATTTCACCTTTAACAAAAAGTGGCACGCAGGTCAAATTTAGTGTCAGAAACTGACGAACAATCTGAACAGTCAAATTAAAATATGCGTAACTTTTGTTCTATAGATCCAAAAAGGGTGTTCTTTACCAATCTCGAAATCTAAGATAAAATGCTACAATATTCGTTTTGGTGGACAGTCCTGAATCAGCCCTTAACAGTTTTAAATCTAACAGTTAATATTTCTGCTACGTTTTGATGGGTTCCTGGACAGCAGCAACGAAAAAGACCATAACTTTTAAACCGTAAGTCGGAATCGAGTGATCTTTGAGTCTACCAAAAGCTAAGAACGAATCCCACATAACTCTAGCAGGTGAGATCCTCAGATTCGAATTCTAAACACCAGAGACTAGTCGCACAAGATCTGGACAGAAACTGCTCAAAACACAGCAGGAACTCGATCTACAAATCTAACCCAAAATATGAACCTAAAACAAACAAAACAGTGAGGAAATCACTCAATACCCTTGAAAACCTCCAGCAAACTGACCAAACCTGCTAAGGAACTGTCTTCTCCTCCTTTCTCCCTTTCCCCCTTCTCCTTTCCTCCTCTTGTGGTCGGCCAAGCTGCTGGACCTCCCAAGATGGCAGCAAAGGTGGAGCTTGGCTTGAGGGAGGGGAGAAGGAGGCGCCCAAGGAGATAGGGAGCTGGAGGGGCTGCGCCTATGGGAGAGCAGGACTGGGAGGTTTCGGCCAAGAGGTGGAGGAAAAGGCTACTGCTTGGAGAGGGGTGTTCAGCCAGCAAGGGGCTAGTGGCTGCTAGGGGGAGGAATGGGGTTAAGGGGCAGCTAGGGTTAGGGTTTGGGGAGAGGAGGTGAGGTGGCTTGGGCTGGCCCAACTTGGGTGCCTCCTCCCCCCTCTTAGCCCACTAGGGCTACTGCCCAAGAGCCCAAAACCCCACGGTCCAAATGCGTTAAGAAAACAGAATTTGAACCAAATTCCATCTCTAAACTTTGATGCAATCGAAAGCAAATAAGTTTCCCCCTCCCGAATAATATTCTCTCCAATTGAAAATTTGAGGTATTACATTCTACCCCCCTTAACAGAATTCGACCCCGAATTCTAACCGTCAAAAAGCACAGAAGAGGAAATGCCACAGAAAATGAAACAACAATTAACATGTTCCTGATGGCTCCTGCATGCGAAACTCCAGTTCCCAGGTCACTTCACGCTCAACACGGGTGCGCCCCTGGCACCTCAACGGATACCGACGTCTTATGCCCCAATGCTCGTCCCGACCTCTCCAGTATGCGTACCGGACGAGACTCAGACGTGGGGTCTTACTCAATGGTCAACAGCTCTAACGAAACCTCAAATCCTGACTTTTCGAGGTTCTCACTCAACACCAGAACATACCAGACGATGCGTTCCTCGCGTATAGACCCGTGACGGTAATAATGCGCCCATTTCTTAATCCCGCAACTGCCGAAAACAATCTAATATACCTCGGGCAAACCTTCCATTTGGCACTAAAGCACAAACATGCACAACACACATGGATCTCTTGTCCCACTTCTCAATCGGTTTCTTCATCTTAACAAGGAGCACCTCTTTTAACCAAGAATACACAACATAACTCGCTTTAAACAACTCTTTGGTAACTAGAACCCAAATGAAAATAACAGATTCTCATCACAACTATGAAACGACAACTTTACACCCAAAAAAAGAGTCAAACTCAAAAACGAAGGTTCATCATGAAATCCCCTCTGCTTTCCAAGAAGACAATTTACAAATAAACACCATATAGGACAAAAGAGCAACCGCCCAAACACCAAATCAAATACTTCCTTTCTTCTTTCTGAACTGATAAGGACCACACATGCCATCATAAAGCCAAGCTCAAATTGCGAAAAACATCCGTCCACAACACAAAGCTCGAACGAGAATCAAGAAAACTCTTCAATACCCAAGGAAACATTATTTTCCTCAGTTTCTCTTTTAGGAATAAAAATTCCCCTCAAACCCTAGAAATTGAATTCATCATATACTACCCGAGCTAAAAAAACTCTTAAATTAGCATCCTCAAAGATAGGCTCAATCTAAAATACATCAACTACACCATTGTGGAAAAGCTCTAATGATCCCACTAAAGCACTCTAGACAACTCCCTCTACTAACAAAATTAATTTGACAGAAGGCACCAAAACCACCTCAAAATAGATCCCACGCAATCCCATCACCTCCAACTTTCAAGAATAACAACTCAGAATCCTCAGTACACATACTCATGTACTACATCAGAAGGGTTCTATCAATGATTATTCCACTGCTCAGGAAACGCCATATTCTATATTTCCCTACACACAATCATTGGGTGACCAGAGGTCTGGCATAAAAATGCAAAGCCCAAAACTTAACTTCCAAGACCTCTACAACAAACTTCTCTTAACAGAGAGAGAAATCATCAGATTAAATCTCTAATAACCCCACCATTCTAACATACACACTCATTGGCATCATCAGAATTCACCCACACAATCTCACAATACTATCCAATTGTGTTACTCTGTAAAAATTGATCAAGGTTTCCATACCTTCGATAATCCCCAACATTTCAATATGAACTAAGGTTCTGGAATTACATCATACCATAGGTCCTACTTAGTCGCAACACCATTCAGTTTTCCTTCAAAACCATACATTCCATTTGAATCAAATTTCCTCCAAGAGGTACAGGTCAAAACAATTCATCTTCTACCATTCCTTCAATAGCATGATAGCAAAATCTCACCACTAACAATACTTAACCACCACCAAACAATTGCCAATTTATGCTTTGTAAGACTTTGCAACACAAAAAGGTTGATCCTTTCTCAAAAGAAAGAGCCGAACAAGGACACGTTTCGCCACACAGGAAAACGTTGCTCCTCACAGCGTGCACAAAACCAAAAGAAATAATCTAATAACGATGATCTTGGAAAACGAAAGTTGAGTTCACAGTTGAGGGCGCACATCCCTCAGAAAGGAATAGAAAAAACAACCAATAAGAAAATGAAATTGCGATTAAAACTCGACAACTGTTGTGCGGAAAGAGCAGAAAGTTTAGGCATGATTCAAATTACCACAAGTTACAAAACTTACCTCAAATTCACAAATACTCCTACTGCGCTCTTTCATTTAACACCAAAATTAACCCTTTGACTATAACGACACTTTACCACCACAAACAAGATAAGTTCTTTACTGCAAACCACAAGAACTAATTAAGAATCAATAAAATCTGTCAACACGTTGTAATTGCTCGGAACAGTTCAACTACTCATGAAACATGAGATCCAAATGATCTCAGCCACAAGACTCGAAACATTTTCATCTACGGAATTTCAAGAAAAGCAAGCAAATTATTCTTCTCTTAAAGGAATCAACAGAATAATTTCCTTTGATTGCAACCTCACATCGCCAACTCGGATAAAAGAGCCTTTAAGATTAAATCACACGAATCTCTTAAGAAGAATAGGACATTCCAATACATCACTTTATTTAAAATAATTTCAGCTACCACATAAAATTCATGAGCTCCCAAAAGATCATGAAAGCAAAGCTTGAAATAGTCTCATTTAAGCAATATCACCATAGGTGATTAATTTACTACGAGAATTAACATCAGTCTCACATTCTGACAATTTAGTAACATCGATATCATACATTAGTACCAAGAATCATCAAACTTTAATACTCATCCTAAAACTTTCCAAAAGAAACACAAGCCGCAAGGTTGAAACAATTTACTTTGACAAGATCATGCTATGTAGTAGCAATAACACAAGGCACGCTACCAAAGGCCACTTATGAAATTCATCTACCCAAATTGTTGGTGTTTCTCAACACCAACTCCATTTGTCATTATCAATTAACTTCTTTACTTACAACTTCTTGCTTAACACCACAAAACTTTGCAAAGGGTTTTGACACTTTCATTTTTCAAAGTGAAGGTTCTAAACTCCAACGCTCCAACTATTCCAAAAGAAATGAGCAGAATCAAAACTTTCTTTAATGAAGTTTGTAAAAGATATTTTCTATTATCTGAAATACCAAACGAATCACCAGACTACATTTTTTTTCAACAAGAAAGGTAGAACCTTCATGAAAAAGAACAATCTTGTCAATAACAAGCGTTTACATAAGTAGCAAAGATAGCTCATCATCGAGAGACAACAATTTCTCCGTCCTAATCAAGGCAGGACAATGCAAAAGAACTCGACACTTTCTCTCAAAAGAGAAGCATTAAACTTCAAACTCAACGTACCCTGAAGAGAATATGTTGGAACCAAAGCTCCCTCACGCTTAAGAATGTGCAAAATAAAGCTCCCAATAACCAAAGTACCAAATGACTAAACGAGTCGTGTTTCCAAACAAGAAGGATAGGACTTCCAAATAAAGATCAATCTTTTAAATCAACTGCACTTATAAGCAGCAAAACAACTCGTCATTCAGGAGATCAAAGGTTTGCTTTACGAAACAAATAAAGACCGATGAACTCTTCTCAACTGCAATGAAACAATAACCCAAGAAAACTCACCCACCGTAACTGAACATTCCAAACTCAAGGAGGACAATAATCTTCCCCAAAGAAACTCATACTCAACACCTGGAACTAGTTGACTCGAGGTAATCACTCCATTATTCTCAAGCCCCAAACGGTGGTGCAACCTGGCAACCCAGGGCTACAACCACGAACTGAAACTCTCGTCATCTACTATCATTACCACAATAATCATATAGGCATATCATATGCCTTCATAACCAATTCATAACAGCAAAGCTCAAAGCGGCATAACGAAAACGTAAATGTAATGCTTGACCCATTCCCATCTTATTGTGCATAGTGTGTCAATTTGATGTTTCAACTACCACGGACCTAAAGCCTGCTCTGATACCAACTGTAACAACCTAGCTATGAAGAAGCCAAGATGTTACCTAAAAGACTAACGTACAACAACAATACGGAGTAATTTCAACCATTTTTCAAACAGTAATATTTTAACTAATTAGAACATTGACATTTCTCTAAAGTTCGGTAGAATCTCCTTTCTATGGGTGATCATACAAAGGTTCTAACATTCTAACCTAGCAACAATCAATATTTTCAATCATCCAAATTAAACACCAACGCTATCACAGTCTATATATTCTCAATAAAAGTATATCACTTATCAAGGGAGCATAAATCAACTTAAGAAGTCTTCTCTTTAACAGCTAAGTTGAAACAGTCCAACACTACTAAGCTCAAGCAGATAATGACCAAGTAGCTACATCTAAAGCATCATTAACCAATCAGCAGCGAGGGTGATAAAATAATCGAAACCAAACCATCTAATCCATCGGATGAACTTAAATGGCAAAGAATTTAGAACTTGGATGGATTGTCCTCGCTCACAGACAAGAATCACCTACAACGAAGGATGGTCACAAATTGCATCTTAATAAAATCTAAATGCTGAGAACTTTAGATATTTGAACTAATTCATTCGTTGTGGTTATATATGTGAAGTGCACCATGTCCACCCCTTCCCTATGCATGTCGCAGCCTCGATGGGTACCTAGAAAGCACAACACAACAAGAGTGAGTCCACGACTCAGTAAAGTGCAATAGTAAATCAAACATAGCATCATAAGTAGTCAAAGGGAGTAAACAATCACTTCATGAACAACATCATTATATGTCACAAATCCATCTCTTATGATAACATCGTAAGCATTCGAAGGGAATAAACAATCACATCATGAACAACATCACTATATACCATAAATCCATCTCTTATGCAGAAATGCAAGGAACATGTTATGAATGCACCTCTTCACTTCTTAGCAATTACCGGTAATGCCGAGTAGTGTATCCGTCGATACATACTCTAGGCCTGTGCCCTCCAGGCACAGGGATCCAAAGCCCACACTCCACGAGTGTGGGGACCAAAGCCCGTCCAATGCATGACGGGGATCCAATACATACTCAAGGCCTGTGCCCTCAAGGCACAGGGATCCAATGCCATGATGCAAATGCACATGTCCAATTTTATTATCATAATTCATCATTGTCATCATTAACAAGGTAGTCTCATTACTCACCTTGTCCCATCATTATTGCCATCACTCATGAAACCATTACCATGTAAATATCATCATTTAAACATTACCATATAAGCATCCTCATGTAAACACCACCATGTAAGCGTCATCACATAAACATTAGCATGTGTCGTCATATAAACATTTCCATGTAAGCTTCATCACATAAGCATCATCATTAAAATATCATCATTAAAACTATGGCATTCATCAAGTATGAAATATAAAAACTCATTAATACTACTTGCACTTGCCTCCACCGTGAGACTGAAGACAAAAAGGCGGAACGAGCTAGCACTGGGGTTCACCACCACCTGGTAACCAAGAATGTTACTAAGCATCAAACAACAGGCTTAACAAGACAATATTCACAGCTCTCTACAGCATTTTCCCAACCCAAGTTTAAACGCTCGGCCTACTCGAGCTAGACAACGTGCTAAACAGAAAGAAGGATGGAAGGATGAGGATGTGTATCAATTACCGTCCTCTTAATGTGGTCACCATCAAGAATAAGTACACACTGTCCCGAATCGATGATTTGTTCGATCAGATGAAAGGTGCCGGAGTGTTCTCAAAGGTCGACCTGCGTTCAGTTCACCATCATTTGAAGATTTGTCCTAAGGATATACCAAAGACCACCTTCTTAATGAAGTACGAAACATTATGAGTTCTTAGTCGTGTCCCTTGGTCTGACTAACGCCCCAGCATACTTTATGAACATGATGAATAAAGTTTTCATGGAATATCTGGACAAGTTTGTAGTTGTGTTCATCGATGATATTTTGGTTTATTCCAAGACCAAAGAAGAGCATGCTGAGCATTTGAGATTAATCCTAGAGAAACTCCGAGAGCATCAGTTGTATGCTAAGTTCAGCAAGTGTGATTTGTTTCAGCAAGTGTGATTTGTGGAAAAAGGAAGTTGATTTTCTCAGTCATGTGATGACAGCCGAGAGAGTAGCAGTTGACCCTAGCAAAGTTAAAGCAGTGTTACACTAGGAATAGCCCAAGACCGTAACTCAGATCCACAGTTTCTTTGGAATGGCGGGTTATTATCATCGTTTCATTGAAGGATTCTCAATGATTGCTAAGCCTCTTACGCAATTATTGAAGAAAGAGAAAAAGTTCACTTGGACCCTGTCGGGACCCAAAAAATGCAATTCTGGACTCTCTGTGTATAATGCACTAGTCCAAGATCACGCTAGTGCACGCAGTGTCAACATAGATGAATATCGATCCACATAAGCGATTAATAACATCAATGGTTAGTTTGAATAACAAATAATAGATTTGATCTTATGGTCGAGTTTACATTTATTATGCCACGTAGGGCTAACAAAGAAGTAAATAGCAGCGGAACAAAATAGACTCCAGTGAAAATCCCATCAATTTACCAGAGGCAGCCGACTAGGATCACGACCCTAACGATCAGCACCTTCGGGAACCATGCACACCGCCTCTTTGTGGGTACTACTTGGTAACCGATTCTCCCAACAACCGCATACACACTTAAATAAGTTAAAAGGGAATTAAAAATCAGCGGGTATGTGACCATGTTGGCTCCCAAGATCAACGACCAACACACCCATACCCTTAACATGTCAATCACAAGTCATGCAAGGCATACATTGATAATACATTGTGGCATTCAACATAATAGTCAAAGCCTACAACTATTACAATAGGGCCAACCGGCCAAATTCCAATAAGAACATCAAGTAGCAGCAGAAGTAAGCAAAATAAACAAGCAATCGTGTGCCCCATACCCATGGCAACCAACTGAGAGTTAGATAAAAGCACTACTAGTTAACGTCGCCAAAATCGGTGCTAACGAACTTGTCGGGCATAGTATCATCTTCACCTAAATTTGTAGCATCCGGGTTAAGTACAAAATGTACTTGCAAGTCTTACACAAAGGAAAAATTATTTATGCTTAGAGGACAATTAAACGTGCTAACCCCGTCAATCGGACTACCGACAATTCTAGACTTCCATGGCTAAGCACTCAATGAACAAAACAGAATACATCTCAACCATCTAACCTTAAGCATATATGTACTGGAAATTAACAAGGATAACATCATGAGTAGGACATCACAAAAATATCGACATAACAAAACAGCATGCAAGCAATTATCATTGCACTAACTTATCAAAAGTCGGGATCAATATGAAATGATGCTTTTCTTGCTGGAATTCAAGTTGTTCACTCTCGGTGGCGTTAGAGTCTATGTCGAGCACTTCGGAATCTATATAAAAATGACTTTGAATAAACACCGAGAAAAGGCGAAAAATTCAAAATGATAAAAAATGTAAGAAATTTCTACAGTAGCTAGATTATGATTTTATATAAATTTAAGTGAAAGAATTATTTTATTTCGATTTAGTATGTGAGAGTTATAGCCCTGATTTCTGGAAAATACTGAAAAATGCCATTTGGTTACTATTCATCTGATTCTATCTTTTTTGCAAAAATATTTTGAACAGAGGTGGAGATAAGGATTACATGGTTGGATAGAGAATAAAATTATAAGACCAAAATAACTTGGTTTTTCTCATTTGGAGTCTATATGAATTAGCTATGAATTTTTGAAGTTGATTGAATTTTCAGTGTAACAAAAAATCATTTCAGAATTTATAATTGCATTTAATACTTTTCTCACCCGAGCTTACCTACCCTTGGTCGCTGACAAGCGGGGTCCACTGAAAAGTGTCATTTTTCATTTAAATTTCTAATTTTACTGGTCCACGCAACAGGGCATGGACCGTCGGTCCATGAGTGCAGTCCACGGTTCACTTGCACGGTACAGAGGGCACTTAAGTGCCTTGGCCCCACATGTAAGTGACGCATTAACTACCTTTAAGACCGCACTTAACTAATCGTAGATTTGCCCTAATGGTCTTGCTACAATCCCGGTCGGAAATCCGATGTGAGGACCCTGATTTATTCGACTTGTAATGCTTAGCCTTCCATTGACCCTAGCATCACAAATCAAATAAACCAAGCCTCGAGATATGTATACTTCCCAGAAATGCAGTATACACACCCCGTTACAAAATCATGCATCAATTCCATACATCACAATATAACAATTCTAGCAAAAGACATAGATAATCTAGAGTTATTACAAAAGAGGGCCGACCAGCTAAATGTCATCAAAGTTGCATAAGACAGCGGAAGCAAAAGTGCCATAAGATGGCCATAAACATAAATCCAATTAGTATGCCTTAATCCACAAGGCAACCAAACGGACCGCCGAGTTAGTCGTCCCAAACACTGCCATAGCACAACTCACAAAAGTGAGGCCCTTCGGGCTCACCTTCCTCCTCTGCACACAACAAGCAATGCAGATGAGTACAAAAATATACTCGCAAGACTTACGAGTAACAAGCCTATACATAGCTACATGAAAGTTGTATCAAAGGGGATTGGTTATATGGTTATTTGGATGCGTAAAGCAATTTTCATTTGCAATAATTTAATAGATTGAAGGCAATTTAACAAATCAGCTTTTAATCATTGAAATAACAGCGAGTAGCAATAAATAACAAGTAACCACCTAGAGGTGACTAACCCAATAGCCACCACAACATAGCACGAATCCCCGATTCGTACCACCCATCAAGTTTTAATTTAAAATATTGTAGTCTAACTCTTGAAAGATTTCCTGTGAGGACCCCGATTTATTCGACTTGTAATGCTCAGCCTCCCATTGACTTTAGCATCACAAATCAAATAAACCAAGCCTCGAGATATGTATACTTCCCAGAAATGCAGTATACACAACCTGTTACAAAATCATGCATCAATTCCATACATCACATTATAACAAGTTTACCAAAAGACATACATGATATAAAGTTATTACAAAAGATGGGCCGACCGGCCAAATGACATAAAAGTAACAGTAACAGCGGAAGCAAAAGTGCCATAAGATGGCTATAAATAAAAGCCAATTAGTGTGCCTTAACCCACAAGGCAACCAACCGGACCGCCAAGCTAGTCGTCCCAAAAACCGCACATCTCACAAAAGTGAGGCCCTTGGGGCTCACCTTCTTCCTCTACACACAATAAGTAATGCAGGTGAGTACAATAATGTACTCGCAAGACTTACGAGTAACAAGCCTATACATATCTACATGAAAGCTGTAACAAAGGAATTGGTTATATGGTTAATTGGATGTATAAAGCAATTTTCATTTGTAATAATGTAATAGATTGAAGGCAATTGATAAAATCTGTTTTTAAGCATTGAAATAACAACGAGTAACAAAAAATAACAAGTAACCACGTAGAGGTGACTAACCCAATAGCCACCACAACATAGCATGAATCCCTGATTTGTACCACCCTTCAAGTTTTAATTAAAATATTGTAGTCTAACTCTTGAAAAGCTTATCCAAGCGTGTCCATAACGTAGGACAAGGCTATTCGAATAGTTTTAACCCTGTAGGGGTGTACCACTGTACCCACACTCCAGATTGCCTTTAAGCCACATGAATATCACACTACCAAAGGTATGCCGACATGGCTAAGTCCTACGAGACATTTCCAATATTGTGTATCAACTACGAGCCGCTCGTATGGATAAAAACCCGTACGCTTACATTGTAAAGCCGAAAAGACAACTACCCCTCGGGGTAAAGCTTTTCGGACAACTACAATGCTCCCAACATATAAACCATCTCATTTTACCACAACACAACACACACACGCCCTCCTGCGACTCGTAGCCAACACACGCCAAAATACTAAGTCAAGAGAGGTCCCATTTCCCTCTAGTGTGGTTAGTACACACAAATTGCCTGGATAACAGAGACTCACAAGATGTTCGGTCCTTAATTGACCCGGGCACCAACCATTCACACCCAAAAATCACACCATCTTACCATTGTGCCCAAGTCCAAATCATTTTATTTTCAGTTTTTAGTTTTCACAAGTAAACATAGCATAAAGCTGAACTATAAAGATCATAGTAAGTTTTGTGTGATCAAGGTTATCGACAAGTCGATAACCGCCCATTTCTATCGATAGCTAAGTATGGCTAAGCGACATGCTCGAAAACTACTAAGTGACAAGGGTCCATCCAACGAACCCAAAATCACAGCAAGTAACCCTAGGCTCAATAGTAGAGGTTAGACATTTGCCTACTGATAATGCATCTAATGAGTCAACTATCGACAAATAGTTAAAACAAAGTAGCAATGCATACGTAGAACTTGCAAACAATATATTAGAATTTCAAATTAATAGGATCAACATGATCAAATGAATACTACATATGCTTGCCTTGCTCGAGGGCAGAGTCTAGCTGTTGTGGCTCAGATTCAAGATCAATAATCTCTTCGGAACCTAACGCGAAAAGGCGATAAAACCAATAAGAACGAAGAACACCAAACAAAATGTAACATCCCAAGTTTTGGCTTGTATTTCAAATGTAAGAAAATGAGTAGAAAGTAAAAAAATTCTTATATCATGTATTTCCTGTAGGTTCTAAACAATTCTTGCGCAAGAATTATGGAAATACAAAGTCACAAGTCTTTTTAATCCAAAACCTTATCTTCCAAAAACAATCTTGTCAAAACTTTTGATCATCTCCTGGAAATACTTTTCCTAAGTTCTAGGGTTGATGTGTGACCTCTCTGAAAAATTTCACAATTTTTAGAAATTGTTTGAATGCTTTTGGGGGTCAGTCAAACCTGTTTGAATGTTAGTCAAACCTATTCCAAAACTTGCAGAATTTTTGGAGAAAAATGCACTACATAAAAACCTCTGAGAATTTTACACAAGTTTAATATCTACGTTAGCAAGCTCCTATAACAATTTCAAAATTTTTGGAGTTGTTTTGCTACCTCAAATAAATCCCCAAAGTCTAGCTCTATATAAAACCTAAAATTCAAAACCTGGTCTGAGTCCAACTCGGGCTCGAGTCAAACCCGAGCCCAAAGTCATTTGACTCGGTTGGACCAAGCCTTTAAGTCGCGCTCGGGTGCGTAGGTTTGAGCCGTTAGATTTTGATCCAAGGGCGCACAACATCCCCACCATTTTTAGTCTCGGGCGATCTCGTGAGCTCTGAGCCGCCCGATTTTAATCGAAGGGCCCACGACCTCCCCGTGCCCTTCTCTGTTCTTCTTCTTCTTCTTCCTCGCGCCGTGCACCTCAACAATGCGCGGCATGGCTGGGTCTTGTCATGCGCCCCGTCAACGTCTCCCTGGTAGGGACAGTAGCCGCGTGGCAGCGCTTTTGTGAGGACCCGGGTATTTAACTAGTAATACTCAACCTCCATATGGTTCTAGCATTACTAATTAAGTATCCAAAGCCTCGATGGACATGTGCTTCCCAGAAGTGCAGCACATGCTCATCATCACAAAATTATACATCATTTCCATACAACATTTAACACTAGGTTCAACAACGACATACATAAAGTAAAGTTATTACAAAAGAGCCGACCGACCAAATAACCAATATACAAGAATGACAGCGGAAGCAAAAGCGCCATAAGATGGCTAAGAACAAAAATCGACCGGTTAGCCAACACAACCCACAAGGCAACCGACCGGGCCGCCAAGCTAGTCGCCCCGAATGCTACCACAACACAGCTCACAAAAGTGAGGCCCTTCGGGCTCACCTTCTTCCTCTGCAACAATTTACATTTAAGCAAGAACAATGAGTACACAAGGTACTCGCAAGACTGATGTGTGGAATAGCAGACCTGTTCATAAACTACATGCAGGCTTATTTAAGTGGAGGTTGTATGTCTCATTTTGCACAAGCCAACTTTATTTGCAATAAGGTAATACATTTAAAAGCAAGTTTGCAAATCTGTTTTATTATTGAAATAACAGTGAATTACTGATAAATAAAAGTAACCACCTGGAAGTGACTAACCCAATAGCCACAACAACATAGCACGAATCCCCGATTCGTGCCACCCATCAAGTTTTAATTAAAAAGTTGTAGTCTAACTCTTGAAAAGCTTACCCAAGCGTGTCCATAACCTAGGACGAGGCTATTCGAATAGTTTTAACCCGGCAGGGGTGTACCAATGTACTCACACTCCAGACCGCCTTTAAGCCACAAAGCACACTTCCGAAGGTATGCCGGCACGGCTAAGTCCTACGAGACGTTTTCCAATATTGTGTATCAACCACGAGCCGCTCGTATAGATAGAAACCCATACACTTACATTGCAAGCCGAAAGATAACAAATCCCATCACGGGTGAAGTCTTTCGGACACTACAATGCTCCCAACACCATCCCTCCTGCGACCCGAAGCCAATACACGCCAAAGTACTAAGTCAAGAGAGGTCTCATACCCTCTAGTGTGGTTAGCATGCACAAATTGCCTGGATAACAGGTACTCACAAGATGTTCGGTCCTTAATTGACTCGGGCACCATTCCAGTCACACCCAAAAATCACACCATCATACCATTGTGCCCAAGTCCAAATCTTTTTGTTTTTAGTTTTAGTTTTTGCAATTTGAACATAGCATCAAGCCGAAATACATATACATAGTAAGCATTTGTGTGATCAAGGTTATCGACAAGTCGATAACCGCCCATTTCTACCGGAAGCTAAGCATGGCTAAGCGATTAATCCGCAAAACTACTAAGTGACAAGAGCTCATTCACGAACTCTAAATCACAGCAATAACCTAGGCTCATTGTAGTAAAGGATAATCATTTGCCTAAGGAAATGCATCTACTAGGTCAACTAACGACAATAGTGAAACACAAACTAGCAATCCATACATAGAATTTGTAAACAACATAAATACTTGAAAATACAGGGATTAACATGATCAAACTGCTTGCCTTGCTGGAATTGCTCTTGCTGCAGAGGAGGATTCTCAGGTTCAATATATTCTTCGGAACCTAACGCGAAAATGCGATAAAACCAAATAAGAACAAAGAACATCAACAAGACTCAACAACAAAAGACATCCAAAACCCATGAAATTTATACAGCAGTAAGAGGTTGATTTTAGAATATTTTAGGAACAAAAATTACTTCATTTGGACTTAGCATGAAAAAGTTGTGGTTAAAACTAGTTCTCTCAGCCTATAAATTCTCTAAATTAATTACTGGTACTGTTCATGGCGAAAATTTCTATAATGATCTACAACCCAAAAATTTTATGGTAGGTAGTTTATGTAATCCTAATCACAACAAAGTTGAGTTTACTAAATTTGAAGTTATAATGAATTACTTATGATTTTTCTAAGTTGTAAACCTAGCACATTTCATTTTCCAGAAACATAAACATGTTCATAACCTATTTTATATTAAAGTATACTAACAGAGGAACCTAACAAAATTGATTTTACACAATTTGGAGTTATACAGAAAAAGATATGCATTTTACAAGTTAAGTTTTATTTTTGGGATATTCAAAATTGGCAGAAATCAAGTTATTTGAGTTACACAATTTTCTGTGACAAAAACATGCCCAAATGCATTTTTATATTAAAATTAGTGGCATAAACATTTATTATAGTTGGAAACATCTAAAAAGGATTTAAAATGAATTAGTTATGAGTTTCTAAAGTTTTGATGAAATTTTCAGTTGATAACTAAATACTTACAGAAATAAAATCTAACTCAAACGAAAATAAAACGATGTGGACGCTCGTGGGCCGTAGATGCGAAATCCAACGAGCCACACGCAAGGAAAAACAGCGCACGCGCGCGATGCTCAAAGGGAGCCCACCGTTGGATTTAGATCCAACGATCGACGAGAATGGAAACATTCGGACGGTGCGGTTGCCTCGGCCAACCACGACCGCAGATCTAAGGATGAACGGCTCATAGCACAACTCCCTTCGGAGAGTCCGATCGCACTCACGATCTCAACCGCAGATCGTGGGATGGACGATCCAGAATGAAAAGAGAACCGGAGGGTCCGAATGTTTTCCAAATCTGGGCCGCTGATCACGAGATCGACGGCGGACTTAGACCGAAGTTCAAATCTATGCGCTGACATGTGGGGCCGCACGTCAGTGACTGTGAGTCACACATGCGAGCTTTAACACATGAGAACAGGGCTCGGGGCCCACATGGCAGCGAGACATCTCGCGATTTTAGCACAGCAATTAAATACTAATGACCAATGATTAGTGATGATTAGCAATTAATGTGTCCTAAAGATTTTCATAGAGGTGGACTTAGGGACTGAGGGCCCACCTGGCAGTGGCACAGGGGTTATCTCCGACAGCCATTAATGTCGACACTAAGCCAACTAGTGATTAGGCATTAATGATGTCCTAACCGCACTGATTAGCGCTAGCGGAGAGGATAACAGGGGGTTGGGCCCACATGTCAGTGAGACATTCGGCCAGATTAAGACACAATTAATACTTCTAATGATTGGCAATGATTAAGCATTAACTTCGTCCTAAATAAATGACGACAACGGGCGCTCCGGCCGGCAAAATCCCGAGCGGATTCCACCGCTTGTCGCCGGCAACTCCGGCCGCGGTGGCGCCCACAAAATACCAAAATAGGTTCGCAATAGCGTTGCAGACCCAATGGTGATGACCTCGCCGGTGGTGGAGGTCTAGAACGCTGGCGAGCCGGAAAACACAGATAGAGCTTTTTCGGCAAAACATGAAAACAGCAAAAAGCTCCGTTGCGGTCCACGAAAGCGAGTGCCATCACTTCTAGGGACCAAATAGAAGCTACCTTAACTGAGAGGAGCTTCAAGGATGGCCAGGAAGACTTGAACACGATGGAGTTCACCGGAGCCGAGGAAGATGAAGTAGAAAATGAGGTTCTGAGCAAAATGAGTGGAACCAAATCATTACCATAACCTCATTATAGCTCAGAGAAACTCTAACAGCAAGTAATTGCAAAATGAACTACTTACCGGAGTTGGAGAAGAAAGGGGGTGAAATCGGCCGAAAATCTCCAAACTTAAAATTGAGTGATTCCTGCGAATGCAACCCAAAATTAAGTTAGGGGAAATGTAAAGGAAGTTGAGGAGCTCGAAAGGGTACAAGAAAGATCGAAGATGAACCACTGGACACCAAGATCACCAATAGAGCTTCTCGGGTCAACAATGGTGGTTTGAGGGTTTGAAGTGGTTTTGTGCTCAAAACGCAGAGAAGGACTAGGGGTGGTGTAAAGGAACACCAGGAGGGGCTGAGGTGGCATTATATAGAGAAAGGATTAGGGTTTCGAGCAAGAACATGAGTCCATGGTGGGCTTGGTTCATGCTACGGCCATGGACCAAGAAATGATGGGGGCAAGTGAAACTCGGGATGGAGGAGCCGAAAGCCTGGGGCGCATTTAATGCCCCACAGAGAGACGTTGACGAGAGCGAGCTCGAATTGACAAAACGAAACCGCCCTCTCTCTCTCTTCCTGCCATTGCTCGCCCGCACTGCACGGAGAGACAGAGGAGGAAGAAGAATAGAAGGAGGCGCCGTGACCGTTGCATGCAAGATGAACGGTCACGATTAAAAAGGATCCGGCTGAGGGTTTCTAACACTCCAAGCAATCAAGGCGGTCCGATCAAAAACGAACGGTCAGATGGATGGGATGATCGTGGCGGTCCGAACGACACCAATAATGCGGGCCGCGCGATTTAAATCCAACGGTTGATATCAACCGCGCGCTAGAAAGGGGCCCGGTGCAATTAGTGGGTTCGACCGAGTCAAGTGGCTCGAGCCCGAGTCCGACTCGAACCCAAGGAACAGTGAAACAGGTTTCAGGTTTTAAATAGACAGAGGCTTTTGAGGATTTATTAGAGGTAGCAAAATAACTCCACAAATTCTAAAATTTTTACAGGAGCTTGCTGACTTAGATATTGGCCTTGTGTAAAAATTTTGGAGGTTTTTATGTGGTGCATTTTTCTCCAAAAATTTTGCAAGGTACTGGTTCAAGGTTTGACTGAAAGTCAAACAGGTTTGACTGCCCTCCAAAAGTATTCAAACAATTTCTAAAAATTGTGAAATTTTTCAGAGGGGTCACATACCATGCCAAGAACTTAGGAAAAATATTTCCATGAGATGATCAAAATATTCGACAAGATTGTTTTTGAAGGATCAAGATTTGGATCAAAAGACTTGTGACCTTGTATTTCCATAACTCTTGTACAAGAATTGTTTAGCACTCACAGGAAATACATGATGTAAGAAAAAGTTTTTGTTTCTACACATTTTCTTACATTTGAAACACAAGTCTGAAACTTGGGATGTTACAGCTTTCGGCCCAAAGCCGTGTCTCACGCTGTTCCCGCTGCTCCCATCTTTGTCGTGGTTTTGAGTTCGTCATAGCTCACCGCGGGGGGCCCCCTTTTTCCTCTTGTGCCTCGGCTCGCTAGTTTCTTAAGGCGCCGAGGTCCTCCTTTGACCTTCTTCCACTCACAATCACCCCTAGCTCACCCTCTTTGAGTTAAACTTGAACCACCATGAACACTCCTTATTCCGCCATTATCGACCGCGTAAGCTTTTCACGAACTATGGTGTTCCAGTGGACCTCTTGCCCTGTTCCTTACTCCTCTGAGTACCACTGGTCGTCGTCAAGATGTGCCCTAACACCATTTTCGGATTGCTTCTACAGGAGCAGCTGAATTGGAGTTTTCGCGTTTTGCGACCGTAGAGGGGACTTCACCGTCTCCAGCTCCGGTAAGCGTCCCCCGCTCAATCCTTGGGTCCTAGATCACCCCGTGGTCATCGCAAAGTTATCCTGACCATCTTTTCGCTTTCTCCTGTCCGCAGGCTCTTGTCCGCGTTGTCTTCCTCATCTCCGGTGAACTGCTCCGCCGCCAGGTCCTCCCCGAGTTCCCTCGGACCTCCTCTGTGCCCTGGTGAGTTCACTTTAGCCTCCTAGAGCTCGAGCACTAGTTAGATTAGGTTGTAGCGGTCCTTTTTCGTATTTTCGGTTTTTACCGAAAAAGTGTCCTCCGCCCCTCTCCAGCTCGCCGGCGGTACAGCCACCTCCGCCGTCGAGAATGGTTCCAATATGTGCGCAATAGTATTAGGAACGTTTTCGTATACTTGGTTCGCGCCACCGAGGCTTTGGTCGTCGGCGACGTGCCGGCGAGCTCAACGTTGAGCTCTGTACTTTGTCGCATTTTTGTCAAGTCTTTAGACCTCCTCGGTTTCATCCTGGCCGTCCACAACCTCCCCAAGTTTAGATCTAAGCCTTAGTTTAATTTCTGATAAACTTTAAGTCTTAAGACCACCCTCCGCTAAATCTCAGCCGTTTAGGACCTCTTCGAGATTAGATCTGGACCGTACAGTCTTTTCCGATAAAACTCTAAGTCACAGGACCTCCTAGGATTAATATCAGCCGTTGATGACCTCCTTAGATTAGATTTGAGCCGTATGATCTTCCTTTGAAAAACCATAAGCGCCAGAACCTCTTTGGAGCAATCTTGGCCGTTAAAAGACCTCCATGGTGTAGCTTGTAGCCGTTGGATCCTCCTCTTGTAAAGTCTTTAGCCGCAGGACATGATGGAGACGGGGTGCCCGATCTTTCGATGAGATTGATAACTATCGATTTTGGGTGGAGGTGACTCTCGCGATCCTACTACAACCGTACGACGATGCTTGCGCCTTAGCAATCATTGAACCAACTCCGAGACGTTATTGATCGTGATGGAAGCGCGATCAACCTGAACACGAGGTTCAATTCCTGCGAGCAATCGAAGAACTAGCAAGAATAAGATGTATGCAATCTGATATTGCGAATAAGATTGTAGTATAGATGGTATTGAAAACAAAAGTGGGATCCCGAAGGTTGTCTTGACAGGTGGTCGTCCGACACAACTGAAGAACAGAAGTTTGCACAATGGCTAAACCTAAATTCAACGAAATCCTAGTTCTAGCCAGGGGGACGACGGCTCCTATATGGGAAGACGTGGATTGTTTTGTTTATTGTGGTCAGCTCGGTTGGAATTTGAAGCTGAGGTTGGATCCATTGGAAAGTAAACTTGATAAGCTTTCAATGAAGTCCAAGAACATTCCAAACGGAGTCCGTATGAACAAGTTACGGCCGTTTGAACTTAGTGCTGTCGCGGCAGTCGGAACTCGAATTCAGAACGAGCCCAACTCGAACTCTTGCTTGGCTCGGACCCAAAGTGACGTGATGTCCTCCATTATGCCTCCTATGCTTGTCCATGACTCCACATACCTCTCCTTGGTCCTTTCCCATGTTTCTAAGCACAATTAAATCACTTGCATTAGGTAGCGATCTATTCTCAGTAATATATAACTCTATGAACGAATTCACCTGGTGATTAAGTTGGCGAGCACGAGCTTGAGTAATTGGTCCTTGTAACATTGGTTGTGGATCACCGTGTGTGTAGGCGCGGTTGTATCCAAATTAGGGATGTCCTCATCAGGACCTCCCTCCGCTTAATCTAGGCCGTTCAAGACCTCCTCCGTAGATCTTGACCATCCTGCACCTCTCCTCGCGGAGATCTAAGCCTTTAGGACCACCCCGAGTAGATCTGGACCGCTCAGACCTCCTCATGGAAATCTTAGCCGCCCGCATCTCCTCCGTTAAAACCCTCGCACGTAGGACCACCTCGGGTAAATCTTGACCGCTGAAGACCTCCCCCGCGAGATCTTGGCCGTCCAGGACCTCCCCGATTAAATCTACACCGTCTAAGACCTCCATTAGACCTGTTACCTTAGGACCTTCTCGTGGAGCTCTAGACCGCCAGATCTAGATCTAACGGTCAAGACCTTCGTTAGGCGCGAGTAGTTCCTCCGCGTGCGCTATGCTTGTCCTGGTCGGAGCCGTTGGATCCAATATCTACGGCTTGGACCTCCTCAGCGCGCGATCGTGCGGATGCACTGTGCCCCATGTCCCATAGCCGTGCGATGAAAGATCGACGGTCACGACCTCTCCAGTTTTAGTGGGTTTTTAAGTTTAAGTCCCGAAAGCTTTTATTTGCATCTTGTTAATTGTTTTGAATTTAAAAAATGCATAACTTTGTCATTTTAGCTCATTTTTTGAATGTTTCAAGTTGCATTAGCTTTGTAGTAAAATGAACTTTAATCTGAGAATGAACTTAGGCACTTTTCTGTAACAGAAGCTGGTATAGATTTTATTAACTTGTTTCACCATTAAATATTGTCTAGAAACTCATTAAACTTGTAAAATACATAACTTTTTCTCTGTATCTCCAAAATGTGCAAACTCAATTTTGTAAATTTCCTCTGTTAGCATACTTGAAATATGCAATAGGTTTTGCTCAGGTTCATATTCCTGGAAAATGATATGTGCTAGTTTTACAACTTAGAAAAATCATAAGTAATTCATTTTAACTTCAAATTGAGTAAACTCAACTTTGCTGTTCTTAGGATGTCATATTCTACCCAACATAAAAATTTCAGACCTAGATCATTCTCGAAATTTATGCCATGAACAGTATCAAGAATTAATTTAGTGAATTTTCAGGCTGAGAAAGCATGTTTCGATTATAACTTTTTCATACTAAATCCAAACGACATGATATTTGTTACTAAATTCGTCTAAAATCATACTCTAACCGCTGTATAAATTTCATGAGATTTGGATAAGTTTTGCTGTTGAGTTTAGTTTGGTGTTCTTCATTCTTATTAGTTTTATCGCATTTTCGCGTTAGGTTTCGAAGAAATTATTGATTACGTGAGTGATCCTCTGCAGCAAGACAGTGATCTCCAGCAAGGCAAGTAGTGTAACATCATTTGATCATATTGCTCCTACTACTTTTAAATTCTAATATCTTGTTTGTAAAAACTAAGTATGCATGCCTCTTGTGTCAAGATTTATTTTGTCGATTAGAGGTTGCTAATCCCATTGCATGGTTGCCCTTAAATTGTTTATCCCCTGCCACAAAACATAAGTTATTAATATCACTGGTGAATTAGAGCCTAGTGATTTAATTATGCTCTTTTATTGTCTTTACAGTGTCATGCTTAGAATGCTTAGTTACCGGTAGAATTGGGCGGTTATCGACTTAGTCGATAACCTTGATCACACAAACTTATTATGACTTTATGATTCAGCCTTCGGGCTATGTTTATTTGTGAAAACTAAAAATGAAAACAAAATGATTTGGACTTAGGCACAATGGTAAGATGGTGTGATTCTTGGGTGTGACTAGAATAGTGCCCTAGTCAATTAAGGACCGAGTTACTTGCGCCACCATTCTGAGCATTTTGCGTGCTGACCACACTAGAGGGTATGGGACATCTCTTGACTTAGTACTTTGGCGTGTGTTAGCTACGAGTCACAGTGGGCGTGTGTGTTGTGTTGTGGTAAAATGAGGGGTTTATGTGGAGCATTGTAGTTGTCCTAAGCTTTACCCTATAGGGTAGTTGACTGCTTTACAATGTAAGCGTATGGGCTTCGGTCCATACGAGCGACTCGTGGTTGATACACAATATTGGAAACGCTCAGAGGACTTAGCCGTGTTGCATACCTTCTAAGTGTGCTTAATAGCTTGGCAAAAGGCGGTCCAAGTGTGGGTACATTGGTACACCCCTGCAGGGTTTGAACTATTCGAATAGTCTCGTCCTAGGTTATGGACACGCTCGGATACGCCCCGTGAGAACTAGACTACAATCTTTTAAATTAAAACTTGACATGGGTGGTATGAATGGGTAATTCGTGCTATGGTTGTGATGGCTATTGGGTTAGTCATCTCCTGGATGTCTTTCTGTTATTACTTATTGTCTCGCTGTTATTTATGCAAATAAAATTCAGATTGTCAAAATTGCCTTCAAACTATAACTTATTGCAAATAAAACTTGCTTTATGATGAAACTTAACCTTAAGCCTTCTCCTTTGATTAAAGCCTGCATGTAGTAGTAACTAGGTTTGTTACCCGTAAGTCTTGCGAGTATATTTTTGTACTCATTTGTTTTGCTTAATTGTTGCAGAGGAAGGAGGTTGATCCCCAAGGAATCAACTTCGGTGAGTTTTGCTGCGGTGTGGACGACTAGCTTGGCGGTCCTGGTCGGTTGCCTTGTGGGTTATGGCTAACCGGTCGTATTTTGGTTAAAGCCATCTTATGGCACCTTTTTGCTTCCGCTGTTATTTGATAATTTGATGTCTTTTGGCCAGTTGGCTCCTTTGTAATAACTTTATATTATGTATGTCTTTGCTAGACTAGTTATGTTGTGATGTATGGAATTGATGCATGATTTTGTAACGAGGTGTGTATACTGCATTTCTGGGAAGTATACATATCTTGAGGCTTGGTTTATTTGATTTGTGATGCTAGGGTCAATGTAAGGCTAAGCATTACAAGTCGAATAAATCGGGGTCTCACAAAGTTGGTGTCAGAGCCATACTGACCGTAGAAACCCCTAGCTTGGTCGTCTTTAGGATATTTTGAAAACTTATTTTCAAGTGTCAAATGGTTTATGAAAATTTAAGAAGAGTTTCAGATTTTACTTCTTATCTATCTTAGCTTGCTCATCTCACCTTATTCTTGATTGAATTTGGAAAATTGTTTTCCCTCTCATCTTTTTTTCAAAGATAATTGTTTAATCGATTAAATTGGTTTTGGGAAAACCATGAGAGCTTTAAATTGAAGTGTTGGCTGTTTTGGAGTGAAGATTAGGAGCTCCTGAAGATGAAGATTTCGGCTGCACACTTGATGAAGAGAATCTGGACAGCAAACAAGAAATTCTGGATAGCTAACTATTTATAGTATACATAATTGAAAATGAAAGGATAATTCAACTAAAACTTGTGAGGATAAAAGGGTAAGAAGTGATATGAATTAGCTAAGTATCTAACCTTTATTAGGTGTTTTGCCTTGCTAAACTGACACTGTTCTTTCCATACGAGTTAATCGATCGTGGAGTTGGTTTTGTGAAATGAGACCTTGTGCTGATTTTGTGTTGGATCTTGACTTTTGAGTTCATCTCTTAGTGAGTTATTGTTTTCTTTGCCTTAAGTTTTGGGTTTGGCCTCGTCCGCCTTAGTATCTATCCTCGCCTAACTTTCAGCACTCCCTAGTCCTTGGCCTTTCTTTCGCTTCCTTCAACTTCTAGTCTTGGGTTGCATTACTAACCCATCCCTTTAGCTCTGGAGGTGCCTGACGTCTTGTTGGGTAGGCTTCTTGTCAAACCTCACCATGCTTCTGTTTTGTTCAAATCAGGAGTTTCTCATTCCTTTATAACTAACTCTTTTGTTGTGGTTGGAGATTTTCTTCTTGCTCCTCTGCGTGTCCCTTTGCTCTTTTGCTTCTCATCGAGGACTCGGTTGTGTTCTTATGCAAGAAGGCAAGGTAGTGGCCTATGCATCAAGGCAATTGAGACCTCATGAACTCAATTATCCGACCCATGACTTAGAACTTGCTGTTGTGGTCCATGCACCTAAGATTTGGCGACATTACCTGATCGGTAATTGTTGTGAGGTGTATTCGATCCCAAGAGTTTGAAGTATTGTTCACCCAACTCGATCTGAACCTCGTGCAAAGAAGGTGGTTGGCGTTGATCAAAGACTATGACATGGATACTCATTATCATCTAGGAAAGACTAATGTTGTTGCAGATGCACTTAGTCGAAAGGTGAATTGCAATGCATCGTTGCTCAGAACCGCAGCCCGCCCTTCTTGAAGAATTTTGACGCCTCAACTTGGGTGTGGTTGAGCACGGATCTCTTGCTTTCTTGGTGGTGCAGCCAACCTTGGTGCATCGATCAAGTTTGCTCAAGAATCGGATGTTGAAGGGAACCCAATCAAGCAAAATGTCAAGACCGAACAACCAAGTTCGCTTAAGTCGAGATCGATTGCGCATGGCTCAACCGCATAAAAGAGCTATGCGGATCGTGTCATCGCAAATGAGCTTTACTCCGTGGCCTAAACGGCCGGCCCCTCTAATCACTAGCTACGAGGGATGACTCGTGATAGCTGGTTATCTAGCTAAGGCCTCATTAGTTAGTGGAGTAACCGGACAAATCGCTCCACCAACTAACCACGATCTTGCCCCACCCCTTAGAATCAAGAAAGATATCTCAATCTCTCAATCCTTGTCCTATCCGACTCGTAAGTTTCTCCGTGTCGACTAAAGGGGCACATTTTCTACTGATGTAACCAAGATTCGCACTCGGTCACTTGGTCGAGCTTTTGGTCTCATGTATCATGAGCTTGCACGGTGTGCTGAAGACGATCGTTTCAGATCGTGATTCTTTGTTCACTTCTCGACTCTAGCATAGTCTGCAAAGGCTATGGGAACTCGTCTTTCTTCTCCGAGTAAACGGAATCTCAGGACAAGATTCTTGTAAGAGGGGGAGATTTGTAACATCCCAAGTTTTGGCTTGTGTTTCAAATGTAAGAAAATGAGTAGAAATTAAAACTTTTCTTACATCATGTATTTCTGAGGTTCTAAACAATTCTTGTGCAAGAATTATGGAAATACAAAGTCACAAGCCTTTTGATCCAAAACCTTATCTTCCAAAAATAATCTTGTCAAACTTTTGATCATCTCCTGAAAATACTTTTCCTAAGTTCTAGGGTTGATGTGTGATCTCTCTGAAAATTTCACAATTTTTACAAATTGTTTGAATGCTTTTGGGGTCACTAAATCCGCTTGAATGTTAGTCAAACCATATTCCAGAACCTTGCAGAATTTTTGGAGAAAATGCACTAGATAAAACCTCTGAGAATTTTATACAAGGTTAATATCTAAGTTAGCAAGCTCCTGTAAAATTTCAAAATTTTTGGAGTTATTTTTCTACCTCAAATAAATCCCCATTGTCCAGCTCTATATAAAACATAAAATTCAAAACCTGGTCTGAGTCCGACTCGGGCTCGAGTCAAACCCGAGCCCAAAGTCATTTGACTCGGTTGGACCAAGCCTTTAAGTCGCGCTCTGGTGCGTAGGTATGAGCCATTAGATTTTGATCCTAGGGCCCACGACCTCCCCACCGTTTTTAGTCTCGGGCGATCTCGTGAGCTCTGAGCCGCCCGATTTTAATCGAAGGGCCCACGACCTCCCTAAGCCCTTGTGAGGACCCCGATTTATTTGGCTTGTAATGCTTAGTCTTTTCTTGACTCTAGCATCATGAATCAAATAAACCAAGCCCCGAGACATGTATACTTCCCAGAAATGCAGTATACACACCCCGTTACAAAATCACGCATCAATTCCATACAACAGGTCTAACAAAAGACATACATAATAGAGATTTATTACAACAAGGGCCAACCGACCAAATGACACTAAAAAAAACAATTAAACAACGGAAGCGAAAGTGCCATAAGATGGCGATAAACAAAAGAGCCAATTAGTGTGCCTTTACCCACAAGGCAACCAACCGGACCGCCAAGCTAGTCGTCAAACCCGAAGCACATCTCACAAAGGGAAGCCCTTGGGGCTCACCTTCTTCCTCTCGCAACAAAAACATTAAGCAAAGCAACCGAGTACAAAAATGTACTGCAAGATCGACGTGTGGAATAGCAGCACCTAACAATATGCTACATGCAGCTTTTTAAGTGGAGGTTATATGTCTCATTTTGCACAAAGCCAACTTTATTTGTAATAACGTAGTATATTTCAAAAGCAAATTTGCAATCAGTTTTTATAGAATGAAATAACACGAGATACCATAAGTACAAGAGTAACCACCTATTGGTGACTAACCCAATAGCCACCACACATACAGCACTAATCCCGCATTCGCACTCACCCATCAAGTTTTAATTAAAATGTTGTAGTCTAACTCTTGAAAAGCTTACCCAAGTGTGTCCATAACCTAGGACGAGGCTATTGGAATAGTTTTAACCCTGCAGGGGTGTACCAATGTACCCACACTTCAGACCGCATTTTTGCCAAGCTATTAAGCACACTTCCTTTGGTATGCCAAAGATGGCTAAGTCCTACGAGACGCTTCCAATGGAATGCGTTAATTAAGAGTCGCACGATGGGGCTAACCCTTAGTGACCACCGTGAAATGGGCCAATAGGACCACACGTTGTGGTGGAGTCAAGCAAAGCCGGAGTCATTAGCCATTTAGGTAACGCTAGCCTGACATTTGCAAGACCCCGGTCGGGTGGAGGACCTAGAAAGGAACCACCCGGCCACGCCTCTATGATCCTTTTCTCTATAAACTACACACCAACGACTCATTAATTAATGCCTCCCAAAGTACTAATTCAAGAGAGGTCCCATACCCTCTAGTGTGGTTAGCACGCACAAATACCCTGATAATGGTACTCACAAGAAGTTCGGTCCTTAATTGACTTGGGCACCATTCCACCAAACCCAAAAGCACACCAACATACCATTGTGCCCAAGTCTAAATCATTTTGTTTCAGTTTTTGGTTTTCACAAGTAAACATGGCACAAGGCTGAAATCATAAGTAATAATAAGTTTTATGTGATCAAGGTTATCGACAAGTCGATAACCGCCCATTTCTACCGGAAGCTAAGCATGGCTAAGCTATAATTCGCAACTACTAAGTGACAAGAGTTCATCCAACGAACTCTCAATCACAGCAATAACCTAGGCTCATGGTAGTAAAGGATAATCATTTGTCTAAGGAAATGCATCTACTAGGCCAATTATCGACAATAGTTTAACACAAACTAGCAATGCATACATAGAATTTGTAAACAACATAAATACTTAAAAATACTGGGATTAACATGATCAAACTGCTTGCCTTGCTGTAGATCACTTTCTTGCTGCAGAGGATTCACTCACGTACTCAATACTTCCTTCGGAACCTAACGCGAAAAGGCGATAACCAAATAAGAACAAGAACTCCAAATGAAACTCCACAGCAAAAGTTCTCCAAATACCATGAAAGTTATAGAGAAGCAAGATTAAGATTTTAGACAAATTTAGGAACAAGAATCAAGTCATTTGGATTAGGTATGAAAAAGTTATGACTAAACTAAGTTCTCTCAGCCTATTAATTCAATTAAATTAATTACTGGTACTGTTCATGGCGAAATTTTCTAGAATGATTTAAGGTCTGAAATTTTTATGGTAGGTAGATAATTTCATCCTAAGAACAGCAAAGTTGAGTTCACATCATTCAGAGTTATAATGAATTAGTTATGATTTTTCTAAGTTCTAAAACTCGTAGATCATTAATTTCAGTGGCAAGGATCATATTAAGACCTATTCTACCCTATAGTACATTCCTAGTGGGTTTTAACAAAATTTAGTTTGCTCAGTTTGGAATTACAGAGAATAAGTTATGCATTTTACAAATTTCAATGAATTTTAGACCACATTTTAGGTTGAAACAAGTTAACCTAGTTTATACTATTTTCTCACATGTAAAAGTGTTCAAAATCATACTCAATTTAAAGTTCATCTTACCACGTAGCTAACACAGTTTGAATTTCTCAAAAAGGAGTTAAAACGAAATAGTTATTCACATTTGAAAACTAGAACGTTTAAACACTTTGAAAATTTGGAGCTCTCGGGAGGTCTGGCTGAGCTGACAAAACTGGGGAGGTCGGAACCGTTGATGTGAGATCCAACGGCTCCAGAGCACCAGCGCACAGCGCACCGAAGCAGCGCACCCAAGGGAGGTCCCGACCACTGGATGCACAGCACGCGCGAAGGATCTCCTTGTGCACTAGGGAGGTCGTGAGCGTCAGATCAGGATCTGGCGGCCCAGAGCTCCACGAGGAGGTCTTAAGGTCAATGTTTGAACAGAAAGAGATCTTAACGGCTCAGATCTCCCCTGGGAGGTCCTGAACGGTTAGATCTGAAGGAGGGAGGTCTTTGACGGCTAAGATCTACTGAGGAGGTCTAGCCCGTTAGATCTAAATCTAACGGTCCAAGGCTGAGAGGAGGTCATAAGGCTAAGGACATAACGGAGGACGCCCTGGGACGGCCAATATCTACCAGAGGAGGTCTTGGACGGTCCAGATTTAATCGGGGAGGTCCTAAGAGCAGAGGTCTTCACGGAGGAAGATCTCGACGGTCCAGATGAATCGGGAGGAGGTCCTAGCGGTTGGGATTTACAGGAGGTCTTGGGGGTGAGGATTTAGTGGAGGAGGACCCGATGGCTAAGATCTCCTGTGGGGAGGTCTTAACGGCCCAGATTTGCTCGGGGTGGCCTAAGATTCCCTTTACAAAGACCAGGGGTGGTCTTTTTGCAAAGAGGACCTCGGAGGAGGTCCTGCACTTAAGGATTTTACAAAAAGGATCTAAGGGTCCAGATCTACCCTAGAAGAGATCTTTGACGGCTGAGATTCAAAACCGAAGAGGTCTCTGCGACCTAGAGTTTTCATAGAAAACTCCCAACGGCACAGATCTAAACCGGAGCTCCTAAACGGCTCGGATAGAAACCAGGAGGTCTTAAGCGGCTAGGACCTGAGTTAAGGGGAGGTCCTAGAGACTGAGGTCCAAACAAAGAGGTCTTGACGACCAAGATCTCGCGAGGGAGGTCTTAACGGTCACGATCAAGCTAAGGAGGTCCGAAGCGGTAAGTTAACAGAGGGACACCTGGGCGGCTAGGACTTCACCAAGGAGGTCATGGACGGCGGGATCAATGCGGGAGGAGGTCTCGGAGGGAGGTCTGGAGGGAACTCGAGGGCGATCCAACGGCCCGATTAGATCTAAGGAGGACTTTAACGGTCATGATTTAACCTAAGAGCTCAAACATAACGGACGACGTTTAGCCGAAAGGAACTGTATTGAACGCTAAAGATTAGGCTTTAGGACAACATAAATGCTAATCATTGGCCATAGGACTTGTCCGAGGAAGGTGTGACAAAAACACAAGTTCGGGTTTTAGCTCACCGCCGGCGAAGTGGACCACGCCGGCGGGAACCAAGGGCACAGATGGACTCTAAATAGCGAAGAGAACCTAAAGGTGCCAAACACTAGGGCTAAAACACCTCCTACCGGCGGCTAGCCGGAGATGACCGACGGAGGTACAAAACGACAAAAGAAAAACTAACGTGATCTAATCAGGAAGAGCTCAAACACTTGGGCACTAACACGAGGACGGTGAAATCAAGGAAACTGTTGAGCACTCCAGCGACCAAAAGGCTTGCCTGAGATGAGGAAGAAGGCGATTCGGCCTCAAAGAACAAGTTCCCACTTTGACAATCCCTGAGGAGGCCAAACAAGGTAAGTTAGGGAAATGCTCAAAGTGCCCAAATGGACAAGTTGGCATGCCAAGAAATGCAAATGAACTAGTGGAGCTCGGATGGCCTTGAGGATCTCCAAGGTCCGACAATGGCGAGGGGTGCTCGGAGTTGTGATTGGGAGAACACAGAGAGGAACTCGGGTGAGCACAAAGGTGTCTAAAAGGAGCCGAGGAGGAGAGTTGATGGCTTAGATAGCTAGGGGAGCACGGGCTTAACCAAGTGCAAGCTCAAATGGTGAGCTCGGACCATTCCATGGTTCGCGCTTTGCCATGGACAAGGTGACGTGATTGAAACAAACTAGGCACGACTTTGGGGCAAGGTCGACACGCATTTAATGCAAGGTGGCAAAAGCCGCCGACAAGGACATGAAGTGACAAGGCACCGCAGTTTTATCGCCATGGCTCACGCTGCAAGGATAGAGACGATGACCAACTCAGACGGTCCCACCCGCAGAGAAAGAGCTCAAGGAGGACTAGTCAAAAGTATAACGCTCGGGTGGACTTGAGCTCGGTCGAGATCGGGTGGTTGGATTAGAAACGGAGGGTCACGATTTGAAGAGGTGCTCGGAGGTCCTAACTCACAAGGAGGTCCGAGACACAGATCAAAGGATGGACGGCCACGATCACCAAGGTGCATGTGGGCGGTCGAGGAGGTCCGAAGGGGACGACCAAGGGTGGTCTTTGCAAGAACACCACGGAGGTCCGGGAGGGTGCTCTTCGCAAAAGGACCCGAGGTGGTCATGCGAGTGGGAGGTCTTAGCGCGTGGGAGGTCTTAGAGCTCCCAGGATCGCAGCGATAGGGCATAGATCCAACGGTTGACATCGCTTGCACCAATCGGGCGAGCACAGGGTGCGCTAATAGGTAGGGTTCAACCAAGACTGAGGTCGAGCCCGAGTCTCACTCGAGCCCGACCCAGGTAGACTTAGGGTTTCCTTTGAGCCGAAATCCTTGAAGAATTTTTAGGAGGGCAAACTAACATGAAAATTTATGAAATTTTACAAGAGCTTGTCGACTTTGAATCAACCTCTAGTAAAATTCTGCAGGTTTTTATGCACAACATTTTTCTCCGTAAATTTAACAAAGCTTATTCTAGGTTTGACTAATTGCCAAATTGGTTTGATCGCCTCTTAAAATGCTCAAACAATTTCTAAAAATTGTGAAATTTTTCAAAGGGGTCACATACCATCCCAAGAACTTAGGAAAAATATTTTCCTGAGATGATCAAAAGGTTTGACAAGAATGTTTTTGGAAGACAAGGTTTTCGATCAGAGGATGGTGACTTGTAATCCCATAATTCTTTTGCAAGAATTCTTTAGAACATACAAGAATTGCAAGATGTAAGAAAAAATTTTAATTTCTACTCATTTTCTTACATTTGAAACGCAAGCCAAAACTTGGGATGTTACAACTCTCCCCCCTTACAAGAAATCTCGTGCCGAGATTTGACTCGCTCAGGAAAGAAAGAGGGGTAGTCTGTATGCTGACGGTCTTTCCGTTTCCAAGTAGCTTCATCCTTGGAACAATTCGACCATTGAACTTCAAGGAATTGAATGGCACAATTCCCCGAGACAAGGAGCCCAAGCAAAGGACCGACACAATTCTCGGTTTTGACCTGGTAGAAAATGTGCCACTTTAGTTGACACGGGGAAACTTATCAGGCCCAGATATAGCAAGGATTGACTGACTGAGAGATCTTCCTCGATTTTTGAGGGCGATGGCGCAAGATCGTGGTTGGCTGGTGGAGCGACTTGTCTCGTTAATTCCGCCAACAACGGAATCTCACCGCTAACTAGCTAATCGAGTCATCCTCCACGCCTAGCTTCTTAGAAGAACCAAGGCCACACTCGGTTGGAGAAATTTGTCCGTTACCCCACTAACAAATGAGACTCACTTGACAACTAGCTACAGAGTCATCCGTCCGCAGACTAGTTGGTTAGAGGGACCATGGCTAATCAAAGTCATAGAAATTGAGGCGATACCAAGTAGGTGATGCCCTAGGTTGTATAGGGACGTAGGGTGTCACTTAAGTCAAACGACGAGGACAACTCGGATGGTAGCATCCTTCTTAGGAAAACGGGTAGGCTAGCGAGGCTTGAAGAAACCGAGGTGGTGCTAGGCATCAATGATGGAGCAGGATGAAGATCACCATCAACAGTAAAAGATAGGGATATAAAGGAACGAGACGTCTCTGAATCAATAATACCGTATCAGGGTCAGAGTAAACAAGAAGCGTACCCAACATGACGTTAGGCGCCTCCTGAACTTCTTCAGCGGAGATGGAGTTGACTTGATCACGAACAGCCTTCCGCTCTTGATGCTTCACGGGGCAACTGTTGGCGTAATGCCCCTTCTTGTGGCAATAGAAGCACGTGACAACGGCCAGATCGCGGGGGCCACCTTGCTGCTGGACCGCAGGTGCACGAGATCGAACACACTCGCGGAGGGCGAGGGGTTGTTGCACTCTTCTTAGGGCAACTATGCGCATAGTAACCCTTATTGTTACAGAAGAAACAAGTGACATCCGCCATCTGTTGACGCTTGTGCCGATCCTTAAGCTTCTTCTTTCTGGCCCCAGCAATTACGGGATTCTCGACCGTAAGCTGAAAGTCGAGGAAGGTATAGACTGGTAATTTATCCTGCAGCTCCACAGACAAATCATCCAAGAACTTCTCTGGTCTGGAAGCATTGGCGATTGCGATACTTGTAGATGACCGAAGAAGCAGTCGCTGAAGTTTTAATGATCTGGCGATCACCAGGTTCATGCTACACTCTTTGGGATAGTGAGTGGTTCCCTCGCAGAGAAAACAAGTGACTTTGGCAGTCGGACAGTTTTCGGGTAGGTGTCTTCATCGCAGGTTGGGCAGGCTATAGTACACTCGTTGTCGAAGTGTCCTTCCTCTCCACAGCGCCAGCAGACCTTGACCTTCCTAGGGTTGCAACCTTCGGCGACATGACTCTTTTTACCATGGTCACAACAAAAAGGGGACCAAAATCCATCACAATCGCTAGAGGGGAGGCGCTTGCAATCCTTGTCTGGGTAGTTGGGGCCAGGGAGACGTTCATCCCAGCCAGCTTGCTGACCTAGTCCGCTGCTGGTCTGCCCAGACATCCTGCTACGAAGAGATGGGTTAGCACGAACCCGACGACTGGAAGCTGAAGGACGTGGAAGAAAAACCAAGGAATAGGGGTCCTACTGAACGTTAGGGTGGGAATAGATACTAAGGTGGACAAGGATCAAACCCGAAAGCTTAAGGCAAAGAAACAATAAACCCCTATGAAATGAACTCAAAAGCTCAAAAACAACCACAAAATCAGCACAAGGTTTCAACCACAGATCAACTTCCCGGTACGACTAACTCGTATGGAGGGAACGAGCAATCGGTTTAGGAAGGTAAATTTCAGTATGCAACTCAAATTCTAATAGGACCAAATAGCAGGGTAGAACTACTAATAATAGTGTTAGATACTTAGCCAACTAATATCACTTCTTACCCTTTTATTCCCACAAGTTTTAGTTGAATTATCCTCTCATTGTCTACCTGCTTTAGAACCTTAGAGTTTGCTGTCCGGAAATTGACGCTTGCTGTCCAGATTTTGCTTCCAAGCTCCTAGTCGAAATTCACCATTCCAGAAGCTTCAAAACCTTGTAGAAGGGAAACCAACACTTCAATTTGCCAAACTCATTGGTTCCCAAAATCCAACTTAAACGATAACAACTATCTTTTGAAAGAAGGAGAGGAAAACAACTTTTAAAACTTAAGTTAGAGCGGGATGAGAGAAGAAAGCTAAGATAGGTAAGGAGTAAAATCTGAGAACTTAATTAAGCTTTCATAAATCATTTGATATTTTGAAATTAAGTTTTCCAAAATATCCAAAAGACGACCAAGCTTAGGATTTCTACGGTCAGTATGGCTCTGATACCAACTCTGTGAGGACCCCGATTTATTTGTCTTGTAATGCTTAGTCTTTTCTTGACTCTAGCATCACGAATCAAATAAACCAAGCCCCGAGACATGTATACTTCCCAGAAATGCAGTATACACACCTCGTTACAAAATCACGCATCAATTACATACAACAGGTCTAACAAAAGACATACATAATAGAGATTTATTACAACAAGGGCCAACCGGCCAAATGACACTAAAAAAAATAATTAAACAGCGGAAGCGAAAGTGCCATAAGATGGCGATAAACAAAAGAGCCAATTAGTGTGCCTTTACCCACAAGGCAACCAACCGGGCCGCCAAGCTAGTCGTCAAACCCGAAGCACATCTCACAAAAGGGAAGCCCTTGGGGCTCACCTTCTTCCTCTGCAACAAAAACATTAAGCAAAGCAACTGAGTACAAAAATGTACTCACAAGACTGACGTGTGGAATAGCAGACCTAACAATATGCTACATGCAGGCTTTTTAAGTGGAGGTTATATGTCTCATTTTGCACAAAGCCAACTTTATTTGTAATAACGTAGTACATTTCAAAAGCAAGTTTGCAATCAGTTTTTATAGAATGAAATAACACGAGATACCATAAGTACAAGAGTAATTGCCTATTGGTAACTAACCCAATAGCCACCACACATAGCACGAATCCCAGATTCGTACCACCCATCAAGTTTTAATTAAAATGTCGTAGTCTAACTCTTGAAAAGCTTACCCAAGCGTGTCCATAACCTAGGACGAGGTGATTCGAATAGTTTTAACCTCGCAGGTGTACCAATGTACCCACACTTCGCATCGCCTTTTTGCCAAGCTATTAAGCACACTTCCTTTGGTATGCCGACACGGCTAAGTCCTACGAGACGCTTCCAATGGAATGCGTTAATTAAGAGTCGCACGTATGGGGTTAACCTTAGTGACTAGCCGCGAAATGGGCCACTAGGACCACATGTTGTGGTGGAGTCAAGCAAAGCCGGAGTCATTAGCCATTTAGGTAACGCTAGCGGGACATTTGCTAGACCGATCGGGTGGAGGACCTAGAAAGGAACCACCCGGCCACGCCTCTATGATCCTTTTTCTATAAACTACAGACCCGACTCATTAATTAATGCCTCCCAAAGTACTAATTCAAGAGAGGTCCCATACCCTCTAGTGTGGTTAGCACGCACAAAATACCGGATAATGTGTACTCACAAGAAGTTCGGTACTTAATTGACTTGGGCACCATTCCAGTCACACCCAAAAGCACACCAACATACCATTGTGCCCAAGTCTAAATCATTTTGTTTCAGTTTTTTGGTTTTCATAAGTAAACATGGCACAAGGCTGAAATCATAAGTAATAATAAGTTTTATGTGATCAAGGTTATCGACAAGTCGATAACCGCCCATTTCTACCGGAAGCTAAGCATGGCTAAGCTATAATTCGCAACTACTAAGTGACAAGAGTTCATCCAACTAACTCTCAATCACAGCAATAACCTAGGCTCATGGTAGTAAAGGATAATCATTTGTCTAAGGAAATGCATCTACTAGGCCAATTATCGACAATAGTTTAACACAAACTAGCAATGCATACATAGAATTTGTAAACAACATAAATACTTAAAAATACTTGGATTAACATAATCAAACTGCTTGCCTTGCTGTAGATCACTTTCTTGCTGCAGAGGATTCACTCACGTACTCAATACTTCCTTCGGAACCTAACGCGAAAAGGCGATAACCAAATAAGAACAAGAACTCCAAATGAAACTCCACAGCAAAAGTTCTCCAAATACCATGAAAGTTATAGAGAAGCAAGATTAAGATTTTAGACAAATTTAGGAACAAGAATCAAGTCATTTGGATTAGGTATGAAAAAGTTATGACTAAACTAAGTTCTCTCAGCCTATTAATTCAATTAAATTAATTAATGGTACTGTTCATGTTGAAATTTTCTAGAATGATCTAAGGTCTGAAATTTTTATGGTAGGTAGATAATGTCATCCTAAGAACAGCAAAGTTGAGTTCACATCATTCAGAGTTATAATGAATTAGTTATGATTTTTCTAAGTTCTAAAACTCGTAGATCATTAATTTCAGTGGAAAGGATCATATTAAGACCTATTCTACCCTATAGTAAATTCCTAGTGGGTTTTAACAAAATTTAGTTTGCTCAGTTTGGAATTACAGAGAATAAGTTATGCATTTTACAAATTTCAATCAATTTTAGACCACATTTTAGGTTGAAACAAGTTAACCTAGTTTATACTATTTTCTGCTACAGAAAAGTGTTCAAAATCATACTCAATTTAAAGTTCATCTTACCACAGAGCTAACACAGTTTGAATTTCTCAAAAAGGAGTTAAAACGAAATAGTTATTCACATTTGAAAACTAGAACGTTTAAACACTTTGAAAATTTGGAGCTCTCGGAGGTCCGGCCGAAGTGACAAAGCGGGAGGTCGGAACCGTTGATGTGAGATCCAACGGCTCGGACCACCGGCGCCTGGCAAGACCAAGCAAGCGCCCAAGGGAGGTCCGGCCGTTGATATTGAATCCAACGGTCCCGACCATCGGATGCACAAAGACGCGCGCGAAGGATCTCCTTGTGCACTACGGAGGTCGTGAGCGCGGATCGGATCCGCGCCCGAGCTCCACGAGGAGGTCTTAAGGTCAACGTTTGAACAGAAAGAGATCTTAACGGCTCAGATCTCCCCTGGGAGGTCCTGAACGGTTAGATCTAAAGGAGGGAGGTCTTTGACGGCTAAGATCTACTGAGGAGGTCTAGCCCGTTAAATCTAAATCTAACGGTCCAAGGCTGAGAGGAGGTCATAAGGCTAAGGACATAACGGAGGACGTCTGGGACGGCCAATATCTACCAGAGGAGGTCTTGGACGGTCCAGATTTAATCGGGGAGGTCCTAAGAGCAGAGGTCTTCACGGAGGAAGATCTCGATGGTCGAGATGAATCCGGGAGGAGGTCCTAGCGGTTGGGATTTTACAGGGAGGTCTTGGGTGTGAGGATTTAGTGGAGGAGGACCCCGATGGCTAAGATCTCCCAGGGGGGAGGTCTTAACGGCCCAGATTTGCTCGGGGTGGCCTAAGATTCCCTTTACAAAGACCAGGGGTGGTCTTTTTGCAAAGAGGACCTCGGAGGAGGTCCCGCACTTAAGGATTTTACAAAAAGGATCTAAGGGTCCAGATCTACCCTAGAAGAGGTCTTTGACGGCTGAGATTCAAAACCGAAGAGGTCCTGCGACCTAGAGTTTTCATAGAAAACTCCCAACGGCACAGATCTAAACCGGGAGCTCCTAAACGGCTCGGATAGAAACCAGGAGGTCTTAAGCGGCTAGGACCTGAGTTAAGGGGAGGTCCTAGAGACTGAGGTCCAAACAAAGAGGTCTTGACGACCAAGATCTCGCGAGGGAGGTCTTAACGGTCACGATCAAGCTAAGGAGGTCCGAAGCGGTAAGTTAACAGAGGGACACCTGGGCGGCTAGGACTTCACCAAGGAGGTCATGGACGGCCAGGATCAATGCGGGAGGAGGTCCTCGGAGGAGGTCTGGCGGGAACTCAGAGGGCGATCCAACGGCCCAGATTAGATCTAAGGAGGACTTTAACGGTCACGATTTAACCTAAGAGCTCTGAAACATAACGGGACGCACGTTTAGCCGAAAGGAACTGTATTGAACGCTAAAGATTAGGCTTTAGGACAACATAAATGCTAATCATTGGCCATAGGACTTGTCAGGAAGGTGTGACAAAACACGAGTTGGGTTTTAGCTCACCGGCCAAGTGGACCACGCCGGCGGGAACCAAGGGCACAGATGGACTCTAAATAGCGAAGAGAACCTAAAGGTGCCAAACACTAGGGCTAAAACACCTCCTACCGGCGGCTAGCCGGAGATGACCGACGGAGGTACAAAAACGACAAAAAGAAAAACTAACGTGATCTAATCAGGATAGAAGCTCAAACACTTGGGCACTAACCTGAGGACGGTGAAATCAAGGAAACCGTCGGAGCAGTTCCAGCGACCAAAAGGCTTGCCGGAGATGAGGAAGAAGGCAGATTCGGCCTCAATGAACAAGTTCCCACTTTGACAATCCCTGAGGAGGCCAAACAAGGTAAGTTAGGGAAATGCTCAAAGTGCCCAAATGGACAAGTTGGCATGCCAAGAAAGGCAAATGAACTAGTGGAGCTCGGATGGCCTTGAGGATCTCCAAGGTCCGACAATGGCGAGGGGGTGCTCTCGGGAGTTGTGATTGGGAGAACACAGAGAGGAACTCGGGTGAGCACAAAGGTGTCTAAAAGGAGCTGAGGAGGAGAGTTGATGGCTTAGATAGCTAGGGGAGCACGGGCTTAACCAAGTGCAAGCTCAAATGGTGAGCTCGGACCATTCCATGGTTCACGGCTTTGCCATGGACAAGGTGGCGTGATTGAAACGACTAGGCACGACTTTGGGGCAAGGCGACACGCATTTAATGCAAGGTGGCAAAAGCCCCGACAAGGACATGAAGTGACAAGGCACCGCAGTTTTATCGCCATGGCTCACGCGCAAGGGCGAGAGACGATGACCAGCTCGAGACGGTCCCACGCCGAGAAAGAGCTCAAGGAGGACTAGTCAAAAAGTATAACGTTGGGTGGACTTGAGCTCGGTCGGGAGATCCGGGTGGTTGGATTAGAAAGCGGAGGGTCACGATTTGAAGAGGTGCTCGGAGGTCCTAACTCACAAGGAGGTCCGAGACACAGATCAAAGGATGGACGGCTCACGATCACCAAGGTGCACTGGGCGGTCGGGGAGGTCGAAGGGGCGACCAAGGGTGGTCTTTGCAAGAACACCACGGGAGGTCCGGTAGGGTGCTCTTCGCAAAAAGGACCCGAGGTGGTCGTGCGAGTGGGAGGTCTTAGCGCGTGGGAGGTCTTAGAGCTCCCAGGATCGCAGCGATAGGGCATAGATCCAACGGTTGACATCACTTGCACCAACTGGGCAGAGCTTGGGGTGCGCTAACAGGTAGGGTTCAACCAAGACCAAAGGCTGAGCCCGAGTCTCACTCGAGCCTGACCACAGAGGTAGACTTAGGGTTTCCTTTTGAGCTGAAATCCTTGAAGAATTTTCGGAGGGGCAAACTAACACGAAAATTTATGAAATTTTTACAGTAGCTTGCTGACTTTGAACTGAACCTCGAGTAAAATTCCCAGAGGTTTTTATGCACAACATTTTTCTCCAGAAATTTAACAAAGCTTATTCTAGGGTTTGACTAATTGCCAAATTGGTTTATTGCCTCTTAAAATGCTCAAACAATTTCTAAAAATTGTGAAATTTTTCAAAGGGGTCACATACCATCCCAAGAACTTAGGAAAAATATTTCCCGGAGATGATCAAAAGGTTTGACAAGAATGTTTTTGGAAGACAAGGTTTTCGATCAGAGTGACTGGTGACTTGTAATCCCATAATTCTTTTGCAAGAATTCTTTAGAACATACAAGAATTGCAAGATGTAAGAAAAAGTTTTAATTTCTACTCATTTTCTTACATTTGAAACGCAAGCCAAAACTTGGGATGTTACAGCCCTTCTCTGTTCTTTTTCTTCTTCCTCGCGCCGTGCACCTCAACAGTGCGCGGCATGGCTAGGTCTTGTCCTACTCCCCATCAACGTCTCACTGGTAGGGACAGTAGCTGCGTGGTAGCGCTTTCGGCCCAAAGTCTTGCGAGTACATTTTTGTACTCATTTGTTTTGCTTAATTGTTGCAGAGGAAGGAGGTTGATCCCCAAGGGATCAACTTTGGTGAGTTTTGCTGCGGTATAGACGACTAGCTTGGCGGCCCGGTTGGTTGCCGTGTGGGTTATGGCTAACCGGTCGTATTTTGGTTAAAGCCATCTTATGGCACCTTTTTGCTTCCGCTGTTATTTGATACTTTGATGTCTTTTGGCCAGTTGGCTCCTTTGTATTATGTATGTCTTTGCTAGACTTTGTAACGGGGTGTGTATACTGAATTTCTGGGAAGTATACATATCTCGAGGCTTGGTTTATTTGATTTGTGATGCTAGGGTCAATGGAAGGCTAAGCATATGTTACTTTTCAGAAATGGAATCATGATCAAAACCAATTTCATATTAAAGTATGCTAACAAAAGAATTTAACAAGATTGAGTTTGCACATTTTGTAGTTATACATAAAAAGATATGCATTTTACAAGGTTCAATTCAATTTTTGGAGTATTCTAAAATGGCTCAAAACAAGATAATATTATTTACAAAATTTTCTGGCACAGAACAAAGTCTAAATGCATTTTTATATTTAACTTTAGTGAACCATGAATTTAATACAGTAGGAACCATCTAAAAAGGATTTAAAATGAATTAGTTATGAGTTTTAAAGTTTTAATACAATTTTCAGTTGATAAATAAAGGCTTACCGAATTATAATCAAACTTATAAAAAATAAAACGACGTGGACGAACGTTGGCCTTTGATTCGGGATCCAACGGCCCATGCGCTGGAGAAATAGCGTATGCGCGCAATCCTAAAGAGGTTCACCATTGGTTCTAAATCCAACGGTCCACGAGGATTTGGACGTTCGGGGACCCGAACGGCTCAATCAATCTCGACCGAAGATCTTGAGATGGAGGGCTCAGGGCGCTGCACGCTTCGGGTGACCCGAACGACACACTCATCTCAGCCGCTCATCGCGAGATGGACGGCCCAGAGCGGTTGGGAGCGCGGGTGGTCCGAACGGCCATTCAGATCTAGACTGTTGATCTAGATCTGACGACCAGAGCGACTTGGAACGTTCGGGGACCCGAAAGATCCCGAAGATCTGGGCCGTTGATCACAAGATCGACGGTCCACGATACGCGCATATAACACATGTGGGTTTTAAGTGCGCGGAGAGGTTTTAAATGCGCGGGCCCACATGTAAGTGATACAGAGGGCTATTTAGGACAGCAATTAATTACAAATGCAATGATCAGTGATGATTAGCAATTAATGTGTCCTAATGATTTCGCACGGAGGGGGTTTAAGTGGACAGGGGCCCACATGGCGTGCACGATAAACCATTTGGATGACCATTAATTGCTAACAATAATTAGCAATTAATGAACCCAAATTTTTGTCCTAATGACCCCATGCGGTTTAGCCCACATGGCGATGGATCGAATCGGTTAGGACAAGTATTTATTGCTAAACAATGATTAATGATGATTAGCTAATGATTAGCATTAATGATGTCTTAACGACTTAGCAAAGTGCCGTGGAGGGTTTTAAGTGGTGGCCCATGGTCGGTGGCATAGTGGGCGATTAGGACCGCATTAACTACTACCCAATGATTAACAATGATTAAGCCATAAATGATGTCCTAATGACAACGGCTCAGAGAGGCTCCTGTGAGGACCCGGGTATTTAACTAGTAATACTTAACCTCCATATGGTTCTAGCATTACTAATCAAATATCCAAAGCCTCGATGGACATGTGCTTCCCAGAATTGCAGCACGTGCTCATCATCACAAAATTATACATCATTTCCATACAACATTAATACTAAGTTCAACAACGACATACATAAAGTAAAGTTATTACAAAAGAGCCGATGGCCAAATAACACAATAAGCAGAATGACAATGAAGCAAAAGCGCCATAAGATGGCTAAGAACAAAAGTCGAGGTTAGCTAACACAACCCACAAGGCAACCGGCCGGGCCGCCAAGCTAGTCGCCCATAAGCTACCATAACACTGACTCACAAAAGTGAGGCCCATCGAGCTCACCTTCTTCCTCTGCAGAATTTACATTTAAGTAAGAACAATGAGTACACAAGGTACTCGCAAGATCGCGTGTGGAATAGCGGACCTATTCATATGCTACATGCAGGCTTATTTAAGTGGAGGTTATATGTCTCATTTTGCACAAAGCCAACTTTATTTGCAATAAAGTAATACATTTAAAAGCAAGTTTGCAAATCTGTTTTGATATTGAATATAACAAATGAATTAATAATAAATACAAGTAACCACACGAAGTGACTATCCCAATAGCCACCACAACATATACGAGTCCCGATTCGTACCACCCATCAAGTTTTAATTAAAGGTTGTAGTCTAACTCTTGAAAGACCTTGACAAGCGTGTCCATAACCTAGGAAGAGGCTATTCGAATAGTTTTAACCTGCAGGGTGTACCAATGTACCCACACTTTGATCGCCTTTAAGCCAAAAAGCACACTTAGAAGGTATGCGCACGGCTAAGTCCTACGAGCGCTTTCCAATATTGTGCATTGACTATGAGCCGCTCGTGCAGGTAGAACCCCATACGCTTACATTGCAAGCCGAAATACATCCAGCCATCACGGGGGAAGCCTTTCGGACACTACAATGCTCCCAGCACCATCCCTCCTGCGACTCCTGCGACCGAAGCCAATACACGCCAAAGCACTAAGTTAAGAGGTCCCATACCCTCTAGTGTGGTTAGCACGCTAAAATGCTTTGTTTAGTGTAACAAGATGTTCGGTCCTTGTTGACCCGGGCACCGTTCCAGTCACACCCAAAAATCACACCGTCTTACCATTGTGCCCAAGTGTAAATCATTTTGTTTTCAGTTTTTTTTTTAATTTTTGTAAGTAAACATGGCACAATGCTGAAATCATAAGTGATAATAAGTTTTGTGTGATCAAGGTTATCGACAAGTCGATAACCGCCCATTACTACCGGAAGCTAAGCATGGCTAAGCAATTAATCCATAAAACTACTAAGTGACAAAAGCTCATCCACGAACTCTAAATCACAGCAATAACCTAGGCTCATGGTAGTAAGCGATAATCATTTGCCTAAGGAAATGCATCTACTAGGTCGACTCTGACAATAGTTTAACACAAACTAGCAATGCATACATAGAATTTGTAAACAACATAAATACTTGAAAATACAGGATTAACATGATCAAACTGCTTGCCTTGTTGGAATTGCTCTTGCTGCAGAGGAGGATTCTCATGTTCAATAAACTCTTGGAACCTAACGCTGAAAATACGATAAAGCCAATAAGAGCGAAGAACACCAAACAAAACTCAACAGCAAAAGATATCCAAATCCCATGAAATTTACACAGCAGCTAGAGGGTGATTTTAGACAATTTTAGGAACAAGAATTACTTCATTTGGACTTAGCATGAAAAAGTTATGGCTAAACTAAGTTCTCTCAGCCTGAAAAATCCTAATTAAATTAATTTCGGTTACTGTTCATGGCAAAAATTTCTAGAATGATCTGGAATCTAAAATTTTTATGGTAAGTAGATAAGGTCATCCTAAGAGCAGCAAAGTTGAGTTTAATTCATTTGGAGTTAAATTGAATTACTTATGATTTTTCTAAGTTCTAAAACTAGTAGATCATTAACTTCAAGTGGCAAGGATCATATTAATACCTATTCTACACTACAGTACATTCCTAGTGGGTTTTAACAAAATTTAGTTTGCTCAATTTGGAATTACAGAGAATAAGTTATGCACTTTGCAATAAGTTAGTTTGCCGTTGATCTTGCATCGCAAGGCCACAGACCTCGAAGCTCAGCGCACAAAAGACCTCTCTCGCTGCAGGGAGGTCTGGCCGTTGAGATTGGATCCAACGGCGACGACCAGTGCATGCACAACGCACACAGAGGAGGTCCTCGCGCCTACAGGTGGTCGGGACCGACAGATCAAGATCGGGCGGTCCAGAGCTCTAAGGGAGGTCCTAAAGCTTTAAATCTAAGGAAGTAGGTCGGGGCGGTCAGGATCTCTCGGGGGAGGTCCCAACGGTCTAGATCTCCAGAGGGAGGTCCTAAGGCTAAATCTACGGAGGGAGGTCTAGCCCGTTAGATCTAAATCTAACGGTTTAGACACGAGGAGGAGGTCCTAAAGTTCTGGATCTAAAGGATGAGGTCCTAGGCGGTCAAGATCTCCGGGGAGGTCTGAGCAGCTAAGATCTCGCAAGGGAGGTCTTAACGGTCACGATTGAGCGAAGGAGGTCTTGGGCGGTAAATTGAGAGAGAGACACGGGCGGCTAGGATCTCAGGGAGGTCATGGATGACCAAGATCCTATGCGATAGGGATTTAAGGGGAGGAGATCTGGGCGGCTCAGAGTTAGACCTAGGAGGTCTGAGCAGTCCGGATCGGCGCGAGGAGGAGGTCTGAGGTTCTCTTTATAAAAAGACCACGGGTGGCTTTTTACAAAGAGGACCCCGAGGGTGGTCTAAGGGGTGGTCTTTGCAAAATGACCAAGGGGAGGTCTTTTGCGCATGGGGAAGATCTAAACGGCTAAGATTTAACCAGGGTGGTCCTAGACGGCTAGGATCGACTCTAGGGGGAGGTCCTGGCACTTACAGTTTTCGCAGCCAGGGATCTAACGGCCTAGAGCTAACCTAGGAGGTCTTTATCGGCCGAGATGGATCTACGGAGGTCCTGTGACTTAGCGTTTCTAGTAACAAGGGCTCTACGGTCCAGATCTAATCTCAAGAGGTCCTGGACGGCTGGGATATGGCGGAGGGTGGTCCAAGACTTAAGGACTTTTCAACGAAGATCTAACGCTCAGATCTAAACCTGGGGAGGTCATGGACGGCTACGATTAACCCGAGGAGGTCTGGTGACTTGACAAAATCGCGACAAGGTATAGAGCTCGACGTTGAGCTCGCCGGCACGTCGTCGACGACCAAAGCCATGGTGGCGCTAACCAACTAAGCCAATATGTTCGCAATACTATTGCGAACCTAATGGGAGCATTATCGGCGGAGCAGGCCTAGAACGCCAGCGAGCCGGAGAATGGCAGAGGACAAGTTTTCGGCAAAAACCGAAAAAAGCGAAAACGAGCGCTACAAACTAAATACTTAGACCTAGAGCTCTAAGGGACTAAAATGAACTCACCCGAGTGTAGGGAAGGCCATGAGGAACTCGGAGGAGACCCAGCGGTGGAGCAGTTCGCCGGAGTCGAGGAAGAAGACTGAAGAAGCCTCGAAGAACAGTTCTCCCGTGGACTTCATTGTGAAATCAACCAAAATGAGTTAGGGAAAAGGCTCAGGGTGGTTAATTGAACAAGTTGGCATTCCAAGTTGCAATTAAAACCTTTGGAGCTCCAAGGCCACCGCGGAGCTTCCGGCAACAATGGCGGTTGGGAACCTTAGGAGTTTTGAGCTCCACACACTGGAGGTGGTGGGAGGTGGTGGTGAGGCGGGGGTTCAAGGAGGACCTCGGAGGAGTGCTCATGTAGCCCGAGGCCAACCGAGCACGAGGACGATGGTTTAATGGCGACAGGACAAAGGGGTTGTTGCGAGAAAACAAAGCGAGGAGGCGGTAAAGTCGAGGCAAAGCTTACGATTGACAACAGGGGGCTCAGGCGTTGTGGCCCCACGAGGTGGCTGGAGCCTACTGCGCTCACCTACACACGCGCATGCGGAGGGGCGAAGAAACGAAGAGGAGCTCGGGAGGTTGGGAGCCCACGATTACAATCCGACGGCCTGAACACGCGCGACGAGTCCGAGCCCTAGCTCGGTGAACTCGGCTCGACCGAGCCGGTTATCGGGTCGGCCTCGGTCCACTCGAGTCAAGAGTTGAGTTTTGATTAGATCTGAAGTTTGGGGATTTGTTTGAGGTAACAAACTCACTCCAAAAATTATGAAACTTTTACAGGAGCTTGCTAGCTGAGTTATTGACTTTGTGTGAAATTTTCAGAGGTTTTTATGCAGTGCATTTTTCTCCAAAAATTCTGCAAGGTACTAGTTCAAGGTTTGACTAAAAGTCAAACAGGTTTGACTGCCTTCTACAAATATTCAAACAATTTCTAAAAATTGCGAAATTTTTCAGAGGAGCCACATACCATTCCAAGAACTTAGGAAAAATATTTCCAGGAGATGATCAAAAGATTTGACAATATTGTTTTTAAAGGATCAAGATTTGGATCAAATGACTTGTGACTCTGTATTTCCATACTCTTGTACAAGAATTGTTTAGTACATACAGGAAATACATGATGTAAGAAAAAGTTTTAATTTCTACCCATTTTCTTACATTTGAAACACAAGTCTGAAACTTGGGATGTTACAACTCTCCCCCCCTTACAAGAATCTCGACCCGAGATTCCGGTTGCTAGGAGAAGAAGGATGGGTAATCTGCACGAAGGCGATCTTCCTGCTCCCAAGTTACTTCATCTTCAGAATGGTTTGACCACTGAACTTTATGGAACTTGATGACACGGTTCCTTGTTCTCCGTTCAGATTCCTCAAGAATACGAACAGGATGCTCGCGGTAGGTCAAATCTTCTTGCACATCGAGAACCTCCAACGGGGTTTCCTCAGTTGGGACACGAAGGCACTTCTTCAGGTGTGATACATGTAACACATCATGCACACCCTAAAGTGTAGCCGGTAGCTCCAATCTGTATGCCACAGCCCCAACTCTCTCGACGATGCGATAAGGTCCAACATACCGAGGAGCTAGTTTGCCCTTGATGCCAAAACGCTGATGGCCCTTCAAAAGTGAGACTTTGAGATACACAAAGTCATTGGGCTCAAAGCTCAATTTTCGGCGGCGACAATCCACATAGCTCTTCTGTCTGGAGTGGGCCACGCGCAAATGCTCGCGAATCAACTGGACCTGGCTTTCGGCCTCATTGATCGAATCTGGGCCGAAGAACTGCCTCTCACAAGTTTCTGACCAGTTCAATAGGGTTCTGCATCTCCTCCCATACAAGGCCTCAAATGGTGCCATGCCAAGACTAGCCTGAAAGCTGTTGTTGTAGGAGAACTCAGCAAACGGCAAGCATTTCTCCCAATTCTTCCCATAGGAAAGAACACAAGCACGGAGCATATCTTCCAACACTTGGTTGACTCTCTCCGTCTGACCATCAGTTTGAGGATGGTAAGCTGAACTAAAAGAAAGACGCGTCCCCATGGCCTCTTGCAACTGGTGCCAAAACCGAGAGGTAAAAAGAGAACCACGATCTGACACAATCGTTCGTGGCACACCATGCAGACTCACAATCCTCGATACATAAAGTTCAACTAGAGGTCCCACACGAAGCTGAGTCTTGACCGGAAGGAAATGTGCCACTTTAGTTAACCTATCAATGACCACCCAAATGGCATCGTTTCCCTTGGGCGGAGGCGGACCGGTGATGAAGTCCATACCAACGAATCCCACTTCCATTCTTGTAACACCCTAGCCCGCCATGAGCACGGAATGCTCTTGAACTAACATTAAATAACACTAACCAAGGCAATTGCTAATAAATTTAGTGGAACCTCCCTTGTAAGCGATTACAAAGGGATTCCAATAGACATGTAAATCATAAATAAGTAAATCATCAACTCTAATCCACAATAAATAATCAAATCATGCTAAGTGACTATCAAAACTAGAGAAGTATAAAGTTCCACTACTCATAATTATTACACTTAATCCATTGCATGAAACATAACATAATAACCTTTGAGCAATTCGCCCAACACTAAGAAACATGGTCTGAAGTTTAATTCATCTTTATTTGGTTCATGATGTGTGTGTGTGTGTGTGTGACTATCACTCTATTTCCTCCCATGCATGTCGTTCTTGGATCGGGTACCTAAAACAACATTAAAAGCAAGAGTGAGTCCACAGACTCAGCAAGTACAGAATAAAAGCTATAACATCAGCATCCATACATATAGGAGATCAACAATAATACATCTCACATGCAAATGCAATGCTCAAGGATCCTTTCTCTTTATCTTTCTTTGTGCATTACACCGGTAATGCAAAGTATGCAATTGTCGCCACATACCCATGCATGTGCGCGCACGCACAGGGACCAATTGCCCAATACTCCGCAAGTATTGGGGACCTCAAGCCCACACTCCACGAGTGTGGGGATCTCGGGCCCGTCACCTTCATGACGGGGATCTCAAAGGAAAACATACTTGGTCACCACGTGACCAAGCCTCAACATGATCTCAATATGCACATGCTCATCATTTAATCATCATCAAATTACCACAAGACGATAGCATCATACGACAATAGAGCATAAACATATTTGAAGCATCCACAAATCTTAAACCAACAACATGCCAACAATCTCATTATGCTATCACATATCGAAAAAGCACTCAAACATGACCAATCAATCACAACCACGAATCAAACAATGCACTTGCCTTAACCGCATGAGAATGGAGGACGTGAAGACGGTGCTGCCTCTGGAACCAAACCCCCACCTAATACATTAAGAACATAAACTAAGACCATAGTAACGAAAAACATGAATTATATAAGCGAACTCATCAAATAGTAGATTGCAACGCGATACCAACCCCACATTCCTAAGTACTGAACTGTCCTCTGTGAACAGTCAAGTTCTAAAATTCATAACTTTCACTACAGGGGTCCAAATAAGGTGTTCTTGGACTTCATTGAAAGGTTATCAAATTTTCCAACTAAACCTAGTTGGTGAGATCCCCTTATTCGGCCATCTAAAATCACTTTTAAGCCGATTAACAAAACATCGATTTCACGTCAGACTTTCTGGACAGAGCACTAAAACTATCATAACTTTCAGCTCATTTATCCAAATTTCGCGTTCTTGTGCTTCCCTGAAAGCTACAATAATTATCTACAACTTTCATTATATTGATATCCTCTAATTCTCTCTGTAACTGATCGTAAAGGTTAGATTACTAAAACCTATCCAAAAACTGACAGAGTTGCAGAACAGCCGCACCAATAAATTCATAACTTTCGCTACAGAGGTTGAAAAATTATGTTCTAGCACTTCATTGAAAGCTATTGACGTCCTCTACAACTTCTTAGGAGACGTCCGAGACTGAATCCGCACTTAACTATATCAAAATGTCCCTCTAACACGATCTGCCCTTAGGCGACAGAACTACCGGCATTGATTAACTATCCAAAAACGCATCGGATCAAAAGGGAATTGAGGTTACCCTTGAAGAATCGTAGGGAGATGACGAACCACCCCTACGAAGGAGATCCTCTCGCTCTTCCCCTTCCTCTTCTTCTTCTTCTTCTTCTTCTTCTTCTTCTTCTTCTTGGTCGGCAGCACTGAAGGAGGCAGCGCAGGAGGCGGGCGGTACTGTTCATGGGGAGTCTTCAGAGCAGTGGCGGCTACTGTAGCACGCCGTGCTACAGTATCACCCTAGGTTTCCCCCTCTTTTAATGGTGGCGGCCCCTCCGGGCCTCTGGGCCAAAGCACGAGGCCCGGTTGTCGAATAATTGCACAAACCCCCTCTAATCCTCTGTTAATTCTATTTTTTTCTAGTTGGTTCTTCTCTATAATACTTTCTTTTCACTTAAATAGACTTCGGGTATTACAATTCTGGCACAGGCAAAGGCTGAAGAAGGCCTGCTGGACGCTGATGCTCGACCTTCACATGACAACACACGTCGCACTCGGCAACGAACTTGGCAATCTCGCGCTTCATACGGGTCCACCAGAATCTCTGACGAAGGTCCTGATACATCTTGCTAGCCCCGGGGTGGATAGACAAAGGAGAGTCATGGGCTTCGTGGAGAATCAAATCCCGCAATTCCATGACCTTCGCGGAGAATCATGGGCTTCGCGGAGAATCAAATCCCGCAATTCCATGACCTTAGGAACTACAAGGCGCTGTCCAAACCACACAACTCCGTGCTCATCCTCTAAGAAGCACCTGGCTGTCCCATTTCTGATGTTTTGCTTGATTTGGCTCACACCTACATCTGTCTGCTGTGCGGCCTTGATTTGGTCCACCAAGGTTGGTTGCACAACCAAGGAGGCAAGAGAACCATGCTCAATCAAACCCAAATTGAGCCGCTGAAATTCTTCAACGAGGGTAGGCTGCTGCTCTTGGAGCACTAACATGTTGCAATACACCTTCCGACTGAGTGCATCCGCAACGACAATGGCCTTGCTCGGATGATACTGGATGCCCATATCATAATCTTTGATCAACTCCAACCATCTTCTTTGCCTGAGGTTCAGATCTGGCTGGGTGAACAAGTACTTCAAGCTCTTGTGGTCGAATACACTTCACAACGGTTACCAATCGTAATGCCGCCAAATTTTGAGTGCATGAACCATGCGCACCAACTCTGTGTCATGTGTAGGATAGTTGAGTTCATGAGGCCTCAACTGCCACGATGCATAGGCCACAACCTTGCCCTCCTGCATAAGAACACAACCAAGACCCTGACGAGAAGCATCACAAAAGATATCAAAACTCTTGTGGATATCAGGAAGAACAAGCACTGGGGCTGAGGTTAACCGCTTCTTGAGTTCCTGAAAACTCACATCACAAGCAGCAGACCACTCAAACTTCTTGTCTTTCTTGAGCAATTCGGTCATTGGCTTCGCAATCTTGGAGAAATTCTCGATAAAGCGGCGATAGTAGCCAGCCAAACCAAGAAAACTCCGCACATCGGTGACTGACTTGGGCTGGCCCCAAGATAGCACATCACTGAGCTTGCGAGGATCCATAGCCACACCTCCTACTGAAAGAACATGGCCTAAGAATGCCACTTCCTTCAACCAGAACTCACACTTGCTGAATTTGGCATACAGCTGGTGCTCACGCAGCTTGCCCAACACAAGCTTAAGATGCTCAGCGTGCTCTTCTTCACTCTTGGAGTAGATAAGGATATCATCGATGAATACCACCACAAACCTATCCAAATACTCCATGAATACCAAGTTCATAAGGTTCATGAATAAGCGGAGCATTAGTCAAACCAAGCGACATGACGGTGTACTCGTAAAGACCATAACGAGTAGCAAAGGCCGTCTTTGGAATATCCTCGGCCCTGATCCTGACTTGATGATAGCCCAATCTCAAGTCAATCTTGGAGAACACCCGTGCTCCGGTCAACTGATCGAAAAGATCATCAATACGGGGCAAAGGATACTTGTTCTTCACCGTCACTTCATTAAGCGGACGGTAATCAACACACATGCGCAAGGTCTTGTCCTTCTTCTTCACAAAGATAACTGGACAGCCCCAAGGAGATGAGCTAGGATGGATAAAACCCTTCTCTTGCAGCTCACCTAGTTGCTTCTTCAGCTCCTCCAACTCATTAGGAGGCATGCGATACGGCCTCTTTGAAATCGGGGCGGTACCGGGCAGCAACTCAATAACGAACTTCAGGTCTCGAACGGGAGGCATCCCGGGCAAGTCTTCGGGAAAAATATCTACAAAATCACATACTGTGGGAATATCCTGAACCTCCAAGGCTGGCTTCACTTCAAGTGCACAAAGAAGGGGCTCTCGCAACTGTGGGGAAAACCCAACCTGTTCACCTGAAGAGCTGGTGAGGTAGACAATCTTCCTGGCACAATCGATCTGCCCCAAGTGTTGGGACATCCAATCCATGCCAAGAATCACATCCAGGTGCGCCGAGTCGAGTAGAATAAGATTCGCCAAGAATCCCACTCCTTCGATGTGGATAGGAACGTCCCGGCATCCTTGGTTAGCTCTCATTTCCGAACCCGGAGAGCAAATAAGTAGTGGAACCCCCAAAGGAACACAGTGGAGACCACTATCAACAGCAAACGATCTAGAAATAAAAGAATGCAAAGCTCCAGCGTCAAATAAAACTGTAGCAGGACGTAAATTGACAAGAAACGTACCCAACACAACGTCGGGCGCCTCTGTGCCTCCTCGGTAGAGATGTGGTTGACTCACCGCTCCCCATGCCACGGGTCTTACGGTCGGTGGGTGACCACTCCTTTCCCGCGTCCTCCATTAGGACGAGGGGCCGCTCCAATCTTCTTAGGGCAACTACTCGCATAGTGGCCCTTGTTGTGGCAGTAGAAGCAGGTGACGTCGGCAGCTGGGTTGCGGGGAACACCCTGCGGCTGGATCGCAGGCGCACGTGACTGAATCACGGCCTGCGGAGGACGTGGAGCTGGTGCCGAAGGCCTCGGCGGTTGTGAAGCCAAAGAACGGGCCCCTGGTGATGGCCCAACACGGGGACGAACAAGGCCGGCCTGTGCAGACCGCTGGGCCTCCCACTCGCGCTTGCGGGACTCACCCAGCGCTCTCGCCTTGTGCTCGGCGATGATGGCCTTGTCCACCAAGGTCTGGAAGTCTGCAAAGTCAACAATGGAGAGCTTGTCCTGAAGCTCCTCAGACAAACCCTCCATAAACTTCTCCTGCTTGGCCTCATCAGTGGCCACCTCAGCAGGAGCATACCTCGCAAGATGGTTAAACTCATGGAGGTACTCAGTCACATATTTGCGCCCATGTTTGAGCGCAAGGAACTCCTTCTTCTTCAGCTTCATCAGGCCGGCGGGGACATGGGCCCGACGGAAAGCTGACCTGAACTCCTCCCACGAGACCACGTGTCCGCGGTGCATGGCGAAAGTTCTCCCACCATGAGAGTGCCGCACCCTCCAAGCGATGGGATGCGAAAAGTGCCGCGCCTCGCTCCCGGCGCGAGCAACGTTGAGCTTCCACTCAACCGTGACGCGGCGATCATCCGCGTCGGGGATCCTCGGACCGGGAGAAGGTAGGAGGCGATGCGGAGGAACTCCGCAAGCCCCCACGAGTCGATGTCCACCACCTCCCGATCGAGGCGCGGAGGTGGAGGTGTTCCTCGCGATGACCTCCAACACCTGCGGTCCTCCGAGCGGTTGCGTTCGATCGCATAAGGACTTCCGCCATGGTGGAGGAGGAAGCTCCTCATCAGACCACTGGCCGATTCCGACCACTACGGGTCCCTCCGACCATCCTATTTCACTAAGACAAGTTAGCTACAACTCGAGACCCAAAGCACGGAAATCCAAACTCAATAAAAGGGCTCAAGAATAACCACAAAAGAGCACAAGACCATAAGTCACCAAATCAACTTCCAAAGCGACTAACCCGTATGGAAAGAGCGAGTAATCGTTGGAGAAGGTCAAAATTTCAGAAATCATCTCCACCCTAAACAGCCCAAAAATTCAAGGTACAACCACCTAATAGAGTATTAGGCATTTAGCTAATTCATATCACTTCTTACCCTTTTAGTCCCACAAGTTTTAGTTGAATTAACCTCTCATTTCCTACCTCCTTTACTAATTACTAGCTAGCTGTCCAAACTTGTTCCTTTAAGCTTCTGACCGAAAATTCCTGCTCCAGAAGCTCCCAATTTCGGCAATGGACAACCAATCCTCCAAATTACAACACTCATGGTTTTCCCAAAACCAAATGTAATCGATAAGTGGCTAGTTTTTGAAAGGAAGGGAGGAACAACTTTCTCAAAGCTTAATCAAGAGCAAGGTAAGATAAGCAAGCTAAGATAGGTAAGGAGTAAAATCTGAGAACTTACTTAAATCTTTATGAACCATTTGAAAGTAAGTTTTCAAAATATCCTAAAGGCGACCAAGCTAGGGGTTTCTACGGTCAGTATGGCTCTGATACCAACTCTGTGAGGACCCGGGTATTTAACTAGTAATACTTAACCTCCATATGGTTCTAGCATTACTAATCAAATATCCAAAGCCGATGGATATGTGCTTCCTGCACTGCAGCACGTGCTCATCATCACAAAATTATACATCATTTCCATACAACATTAATACTAAGTTCAACAACGACATACATAAAGTAAAGTTATTACAAAAGAGCCGAGGCCAAATAACACAATAAGCGGGAATGACAATGAAGCAAAAGCGTCATAAGATGGCTAAGAACAAAAGTCGACCAGGTTAGCTAACACAACCCACAAGGCAACCGATCGGGCCGCCAAGCTAGTCGCCCATAAGCTACCACAACACAGCTCACAAAAGTGAGGCCCATCGAGCTCACCTTCTTCCTCTGCAAGAATTTACATTTAAGCAAGAACAATGAGTACACAAGGTACTCGCAAGACTGACGTGTGGAATAGCAGACCTATTCATATGCTACATGCAGGCTTATTTAAGTGGAGGTTATATGTCTCATTTTGCACAAAGCCAACTTTATTTGCAATAAAGTAATACATTTAAAAGTAAATTTGCAAATCTGTTTTGATGTTGAATATAACAGCGAATTAATAATAAATACAAGTAACCACCTGGAAGTGACTATCCCAATAGCCACCACAACATAGCACGAATCCCCGATTCGTACCACCCATCAAGTTTTAATTAAAAGGTTGTAGTCTAACTCTTGAAAGACCTTGCCAAGCGTGTCCATAACCTAGGACAAGGCTATTGAATAGTTTTAACCTGCGCAGGTTGTACTAATGTACCCACACTTCAGACCGCCTTTAAGCAAAAAAAAGCACACATCCGAAGGTATGCCGGCACGGCTAAGTCCTACGAGACGCTTTCCAATATTGTGCATTGACTACGAGCCGCTCGTATGGGTAGAACCCCATACGCTTACATTGCAAGCCGAAAGACAACCAGCCATCACGGGGGAAGCCTTTTGGACACTACAATGCTCCCAGCACCATCCCTCCTGCGACTCCCAGCGACCCGAAGCCAATACACGACAAAGTACTAAGTCAAGAGAGGTCTCATACCCTCTAGTGTGGTTAGCACGCTAAAATGCTTTGTTTAGTGTAACAAAATGTTCGGTCCTTGCTGACCCGGGCACCGTTCCAGTCACACCCAAAAATCACACCGTCTTACCATTGTGCCCAAGTCTAAATCATTTTGTTTTCAGTTTTTTTTTAATTTTTGTAAGTAAACATGGCACAATGCTGAAATCATAAGTGATAATAAGTTTTATGTGATCAAGGTTATCGACTAGTCGATAACCGCCCATTACTCTGGAAGCTAAGCATGGCTAAGCAATTAATCCATAAAACTACTAATTGACAAGAGCTCATCCACGAACTCTAAATCACAGCAATAACCTAGGCTCATGGTAGTAACGATAATCATTTGCCTAAGGAAATGCATCTACTAGGTCGACTACAGACAATAGTTTAACACAAACTAGCAATGCATACATAGAATTTGTAAACAACATAAATACTTGAAAATACAGGATTAACATGATCAAACCGCTTGCCTTGTTGGAATTGCTCTTGCTGCAGAGGAGGATTCTCGGGTTCAATAAACTCTTCGAACCTAACGCAAAATACGATAAAGTCAATAAGAACGAAGAACACCAAACAAAACTCAACGACAAAGATATCTAAATCCCATGAAATTTACACAGCAGCTAAAGGGTGATTTTAGACTATTTTAGGAACAAGAATTACTTCATTTGGACTTAGCATGAAAAAGTTATGGCTAAACTAAGTTCTCTTAGCCTGAAAAATCCTAATTAAATTAATTTCGGTTACTGTTTATGGCAAAAATTTCTAGAATGATCTGGAATCTGAAATTTTTATGGTAGGCAGATAAGGTCATCCTAAGAGCAGCAAAGTTGAGTTTACTTCATTTGAGTTAAATTGAATTACTTATGATTTTTCTAAGTTCTAAAACTAGTAGATCATTAACTTCAGTGGCAAGGATCATATTAAGACCTATTCTACACTACAGTACATTCCTAGTGGGTTTTAACAAAATTTAGTTTGCTCAGTTTGGAATTACAGAGAATAAGTTATGCACTTTGCAAATTTTAATGAATTTCTAGACAACCTTTTTCACTAAACAAGATCATGCAGTTTATATCATTTTCTGCTACATAATGAAGGCCTAAATTTATTCTCAGATTAGAGTTCATTCTATAACAGAGCTAAAATAATTGGAATCAGTCAAAAATGAGCTAAAATGACAAAGTTATGCACTTTTGAAATTTGAACACTCCAAATACTTTGAAAATCTGAGCTCTCGGGAGGTCTAACAGACTTAACGAAAACGGGGAGGTCGTGGGCCATTGATCTTGCATCGCAAGGCCACAGACCTCGAAGCTCAGCGCACAAAAGACCTCCTCCCACTCTGGGGAGGTCTGGGCCATTGAGATTGGATCCAACGACGACGACTAGTGCATGCACAGCGCACACAGAGGAGGTCCTCGCGCCTACAGGTGGTCGGGACCGACAGATCAAGATCGGGCGGTCCAGAGCTCTAAGGGAGGTCCTAAATCTTTAAATCCAAGGAAGGAGGTCGGGGCGGTCAGGATCTCTCGGGGGAGGTCCCAACGGTCTAGATCTCCAAAGGGAGGTCCTAAGGCTAAATCTACGGAGGGAGGTCTAGCCCGTTAGATCTAAATCTAACGGTTTAGACCTGAGGAGGAGGTCCTAAAGTTACGGATCTAAAGGATGAGATCCTAGACGGTCAAGATCTCCAGGGGGAGGTCCTGAACAGCTAAGATCTCGCAAGGGAGGTCTTAACGGTCACGATCGAGCGAAGGAGGTCCTGGGCGGTAAATTAACAGAGAGACACCTGGATGGCTAGGATCTCACCGAGGAGGTCATGGATGTCCAAGATCTACGCGGGGAGGTCCTATGCGATAGGGTTTTAACGGGAGGAGATCTGGACGGCTCAGATTAGACCTAGGGAGGTCCTAAACGATCGGATCGGCGCGAGGGGAGGTCGGAGGTTCTCTTTATAAAAAGACCAGGGGTGGCTTTTTACAAAGAGGACCCCGAGGGTGGTCTAATGGGTGGTCCTTGCAAAATGACCAAGGGGAGGTCTTTTGCGCACGGGGAAGATCTAAACGACTAAGATTTAACTAGGGTGGTCCTAGACGGCTAGGATCGACTCTAGGGGGAGGTCCTGGCACTTATAGTTTTCGCAGCCAGGGATCTAACGGCCTAGACCTAACCTAGGAGGTCTTTATCACGAGATGGATCTACTGAGGTCCTGTGACTTAGCGTTTCTCGACAAGGGCTCTACGGTCTAGATCTAATCTCAAGAGGTCCTGGACGGCTAGGATATGGCGGAGGGTGGTCCAAGACTTAAGGACTTTTCAACGAAGATCTAACGCTCAGATCTAAACCTGGGGAGGTCATGGACGGCTACGATTAACCCGAGGAGGTCTGGTGACTTGACAAAATCATGACAAAGTATAGAGCTCGACGTTGAGCTCGCTGGCACATCGCCGACGACCAAAACCATGGCGGCGCTAACCAACTAAGCCAATATGTTTGCAATACTATTGTGAACCTAATGGGAGCATTCTCGACAGTGGAGCAGGCCTAGAACGCCGGCGAGCCGGAGAATGGCGGAGGACAAGTTTTCGGCAAAAACCGAAAACAGCGAAAACGAGCGCTACAAACTAACTACTTAGACCTAGAGCTCTAAGGGACTAAAATGAACTCACCCGAGTGTAGGGAAGGCCCTGAGGAACTCGGAGGAGACCCAGCGGTGGAGCAGATCGCCGGAGTCGAGGAAGAAGACAGAAGAAGCCTCGAAGAACAGTTCTCCCTAGGGACTTCCTCTGTGAAATCAACCAAAATGAGTTAGAGAAAAAGGCTCCGGGTGGTTAATTGAACAAGTTGGCATTCCAAGTTGCAATTAAAACCACTGGAGCTCCAAGGCCACCGGCGGAGTTTCCCGGCAACAATGGCGGATTTGGGAACCTTAGGAGTTTTGAGCTCCACACACTGGAGGTGAGCTTGGAGGGTGGCTGAGAGCGGAAACGGGGGGGTTCAAGGAGGACCTCGGACGAGTGCTCATGTAGCCCGGAGGCCAACTGAGCACGAGGACGATGGTTTAATGGCGACGGGACAAAAGGGGGGTTGCTGCGCGAGAAAACGAGGCGAGGACACAGTTGACAACAGGGGGGCTCCGAGCCGTTGCAGGGCCCCACGAGGTGATGGAGCACTGCTCGCTCACTCACGCACGAGCACGGGGAGGAGGAAGAAGAACAAAGAGGAGCTCGAGGAGGTTGGGAGCCCCACGATTACAATCCGACGGCCCTGAACACCCGCGCACGAGTCCGAGACCTAGCTTGGCTGAACTCGGCTCGACCGAGCTGGTTGGCTGGGTCGGACTCGGGTCCGACTCGAGTCCAAGAGTTGAGTTTTGATTAGATCTGAAGTTTGGGGATTTGTTTGAGGTAACAAACTAACTCCAAAAATTATGAAGCTTTTACATGAGCTTGCTAGCTGAGTTATTGACCTTGTGTGAAATTTTCAGAGGTTTTTATGCAGTGCATTTTTCTCCAAAAATTCTGCAAGGTACTGGTGAAGGTTTGACTAAAAGTCAAACAGGTTTGACTGCCTTCTACAAATATTCAAACAATTTCTAAAAATTGCGAAATTTTTCAGAGGAGCCACATACCATTCCAAGAACTTAGGAAAAATATTTCCAGGAGATGATCAAAAGATTTGACAAGATTGTTTTTAGAGGATCAAGATTTGGATCAAATGACTTGTGACTCTGTATTTCCATACTCTTGTACAAGAATTGTTTAGTACATACAGGAAATACATGATGTAAGAAAAGTTTTAATTTCTACCCATTTTCTTACATTTGAAACACAAATCTGAAACTTGGGATATTCTGACTCTGTCAGGCAAAAATCGGCGGCAAAGAAGGGCTCGTCGCGGCGGGCCGCCACATGGCGCGCCACAAAGTACCAAAATGGGTTCGCAATAGCCTTGTGGACCCGATAGTGATGACCTCGCCGCGCAACGGTCCACAACGCCGTGAGCCGAAATTAATCTGGGAGACAAAAGCGGCGGCGAAAAATGATCAAAGCTCATAGCAGTCCAAAGAAGCGTGCCCTGGCATCTAAGGACTAATTAGAAGCTACCTTGGCCAAGAAGAGCTTCAAAGTTCGCCGAGAAGCTTTGACCACGGTGGAGCTTAACGGGCCGGGAAGATGAAGTGAAAAATGACGATCTAGGCAAATGAGTGAGACCAGATCAACAATAAAGCTTCCTTATAGCTCTTAGGAGTTCCAAAAGCAAGTAATTGCTAAATGAACCACTTACCGAGCTCCAAAAGCAAGCTATTTTGACCACCAGTGGTGTTCATTTTGCTCGAGCCTTTATTTCCACTTCATCTTCTTCAACTCCGTGAGCTTCCCATGGTCAAAGCTTCTCCGGCCATCTTTGAAGCTCTTCTTGGCTAAGGTAGCTTCTTACTAGTGCTTAGATCTTTGAGGCTGCGCTTCTTTGGACAATGCGAGCTTTAGCCATTTTCGCAATCGGCCGTTCTGGTCACCATCTTTGATCTCCGGCTCGCCGGCATTCTAGGCCGCCGCCACCGTCAAGGTTACCCCCATTGGGTGCGCAATGTTATTTGCAACCCATTTTGGCACTTTGCGAGCACCGCCGTGGCCGGAGCCGCCGGCGATAAGCCGCTGTTTGCGCTCGGGTTTTTGCTGGACGTAGTCGTCACTAGGAATTGTCGTTAAGACATCATTAATTGCTAATCATTGCTTAATTATTGATTAATCAATGGAGATTATCATCAATCCCTGCCTTAACCATAATTGTCTGTCGGAAATGACTCTTTGAGTCGCTGACATGTGGGCCCGCACCATTAAACCCTCTCGGTGCACTTAAACCTCACGTGCGCGAGAGCATAGCACTGTGTAGATCGTGGACCGTCGATCTCGCGATCAACGGCTGAGATCAATGTGTCGTTCGGGTCACCCAGACCGCGCATGGACCTAGGCCACCCATCTTTAGATCTACGGCTCTGATCGCGGAGACGTTCGGACCCCCCGAAGTGCGTAGCGCCCTGAGCCCTCCATATCAAGATCTACAGTTGTGGTTGGTCGTGGCATTCGCGTCGCCCGAACGGCCTAATCCTCGTAGACCGTTGGATTTAGATCCAACGGTGAGCTCCTTTTGATCGTGCGCGTGCGCTATTCTCTGTACGCGTGAGCCGTTTGATTTCGTACCAAGGGCCCACGTTCGTCCACGTCGATTTATTTCTGATAAGTTTGATTATATTTCGGTAAGCCTTTATTTATCAACTAAAAATTATATTAAACTTTGAAAACTCATCACTAATTCATTTTAAATCCTTTTAGATGATTCGGTGAGGTTAAATTCATGTTTAACTAAAGTTTAATATAAAAATGCTTTTAGACATTGTTTTGTGTCATAAAATTTTGTAAATAATATCAACTTGATTTCAGCCATTTTAGAATATACCAGGAATTGTTTTAAAACTTGTAAAATGCATATCTTTTTTTATGTATAACTCCAAAATGTGTAAACTCAATCTTGTTAAATTTCTTTGTTAGCAAACTTTAATATGAAATAGGTTGTGATCATGATTTCATTTATGTAAAGTAACATGTGCTAGGTTTACAACTTAGAAAAATCATAATTAATTCATTTTAATTCCAAATTTAGTAAACTCAACTTTGTTGTTCTTAGGATATCAATATCTACTTGCTGTAAAAATTTTAGGTTCCAGATCATTCCAAAAATTTATGCCATGAACAGTACCAGTAATTAATTTAGTTGAATTAACAGGCTGAGAGAAATGGTTTTAGCTATAACTTTTTCATACTTAATCCAAATGACTTGATTCTTGTTCCTAAAATTATCTAAAATCATACCCTTGCTGCTGTATAAATTTCATAAGTTTTGGGTAACTTTTACTGTAGAATTTTATTTGGTGTTCTTCGTTCTTATTAGTTTTATCGCCTTTTCGTGTTAGGTTCAGAAGATAATATTGATCTTGAATCGATCCTGCAGCTAGACCACGCCCTCTGACAAGGCAAGCAGATGTAGCATTCATTTGATCATGTTCCTCCTACTATTTTCAAATTCTAATATGTTGTTTGCAAATTCTATGTATGCATTGCTATCTTGTTTTAAACTATTGTCGATTAGTTGACCTATTAGATGCATAATCTGTAAGTAATTGTTTACCCTCTACTACTGAGCCTAGGAATACTTGCTGTGATTTTGGGTTCGTTGGATGAACCCTTGTCACTTAGTAGCATGAGTTAAAATGCTTAGTCATGCTTAGCTATCGGTAGAAATAGGTGGTTATCGACTTGTCGATAACCTTGATCACGCAAAACAGACTATGATCTTTACGTTGCAGCCTTTGTGCTGTGTTTACTTGTGAAAACTAAAAACTGACAACAAAATGATTTGGACTTGGGCACAACGGTATGTTGGTGTGATTTTTGGGTGTGACTAGAACGGTGCCCGAGTCAACAAGGACCGAATACTTGCGCCATTGATCCAAGCAATATTGCGTGCTAATCACACTAGGGGCATATGGAACCCCTCTTGGCTAAGTACTTTGGGAGGTGTTAGTTAGGGGTCGCTGGTGAGTAAAATTGTTTTTATAGAGGAAGAGCTCCATGATTGCTTGGTGGGCGGTGTCTCCTACTCTCTGGGTTGTGCGGCTCTTAACTAGCATCATTCTTTGGAAATGTCTCGTAGGACTTAGCCGTGCTGGCATACCAAAGGAAGTGTGCCAAATAGCTTGGCGAAAAGGCGGTCTGAAGTGTGGGTACATTGGTACACCCCTGCAGGGTTAAAACTATTCGAATATCCTCGTCCTAGGATATGGACACGCTTGGTTATTTCCCGCAAGCATTAGACTACAACCTTTTAAATTAAAACTTGATGGGTGGTACGAATCGGGGATTCGTGCTATGTTGTGGTGGCTATTGTGTTAGTCACCTCCAGGTTGTTACTTATGTTATCATGGTTACCTCATTTGTTATTTCAAGGTGAAAAACAAATTTTGCAACTTGCCTTCAATCTATTACATTATTGCAAATGAAACTTGCTTTATGCGTCCAAATAACCATATAACCATTTCCTTTGGATTCAACTCTCATGTAGCTATGTATAGGCTTGTTACTCATAAGTCTTGCGAGTACATTATTGTACTCATCTGCATTGCTTGTTGTGTGCAAAGGAAGAAGGTGAGCCCGAAGGGCCTCACTTTTGTGAGCTGTGCTGTGGTAGTGTGTGGGACGACTAGCTTGGCGGCTCGGTCGGTTGCCCTGTGGTTATGTGGCTAACCAGTCGTCTTTTGGTTTAAGCCATCTTATGACATCTTTTGCTTCCGCTGTTATTTACTACTTATGTCATTTGGCCGGTCGGCTGTCTTGTAATAACTCTATTTTATGTATGGCATTTGCTAGACTTGTTATAATATGATGTATGGAATTGATGCGTGCTTTTGTAAAGATGTATATGTGCTGCATTTCTGGGAAGCATATGTCAATCGAGGCGCGGGTTATTTTGTTTGTGATGCTAGGGCCAATGGAAGGCTAAGTATTACAAGCTTAATAAACCGGGGTCTCACACTCATCCAACGAACCCAAAATCACAGCAAGATAGACCTAGGCTTAGTAGTATAGGATAAACATTTTCCTACAGATTGTGCATCTATTAGGTCAACTAATCGAGAATAGTTTAAAACAAGATAGCAATGCATACGTAGATTTTGCAATCAACATATTAGAATTTAAAAATAATAGGAACAACATGATCAAATGAATGCTACATCTGCTTGCCATCTTTGGAGGCGTAGTCCGGCGGTGTGGATCAGACTCAAGATCAATAATATCTTCTGAACCTAACGCAAAAATACGATAAAACCAATAAGAACGAAGAACACCAAACAAAACCCAAAAACAAAAGTCATCCAAAACTTATGAAATTTATACAGCAGCAAGGTTATGATTTTAAATGAATTTAGAAATAAGAATCAAGTCATTTGGACTTAGTATGAAAAAGTTATAGCTACAACCATTTCTCTCAGCCTAGAAATTCCACTAAATTAATTACTGGCACTGTTCATAGCATAAATTTCCAGAATGATCTAAAGTCTGAAATTTTTATGGTAGGTAGGTTATGACATCCTAAGATCAGCAAAGTTGGGTTTACTCAATTTGGAGTTAAAATGAATTACTTAGGATTTTTCTAAGTTGTAAATCTAGCACATATTACTTTTAGTAATGAAATCATGATCAAAACCTATTTCATATTAAAGTATGCCAACAGAGGAATTTTACAAGCTTGAGTTTGCTCAGATTGGAGTTATACATAAAAAGATATGCATTTTACAAGGTTCAATTCAATTTATGGAATATTCTAAAATGGCTGAAATCAAGTTAATATTATTTACAAAATTTTCTGGCACAGAGCAATGCCTAAATGCATTTTTATATTAAACTTTAGTGAACCATGAATTTAATACAGTTGAAACCATCTAAAAAGGATTTAAAATGAATTAGTTATGAGTTTTCAAAGTTTAATGCAATTTTCAGTTGGCAAATAAAGGCTCTCGAAATAAAAATCAAACTTATCTAAAGAAAATGACATGGACGAATGTGGGCCTTTGATTCGGGATCCAACGGCCCACGCGCACCGCAACGTAACGCACGCGAGGAGGCCCACGGGACCCACCGTTGGATCAAGATCCAACGGTCCACGCGAATTGGGACGTTCGGGTGACCCGAAAGCTCTAATCAACCATAACCGTAGATCTTAAGATGGAGGGCTCTGAGTGCGGTAACCTTGGTTGTCCGAACGTCTCCGCGATCTGAGTCGCAGATCTAGAGATGGCGGACCTGATCCATGTGCGGTTCGGGCGACCCGAACGGCACATCGATCTCGACCGTTGATCGCGAGATGGACGGCCCCTAGTGACGTGGAACGTTCGAGGCCCAAAAGTTCCGAAGATGCGGGCGTTGATCACGAGATCGGCGATCCACGAGCTGCGCATATAACGCATGTGGGTTTTAAGTGCGCGGGGAGGTTTAAATGTGCGGCCCACATGTTAGTGATACGGAGGGCGATTTAGGACAGCTATTAAATACTAAATCCAATGATTAGTGATGATTAGCATTAATTGTGTCCTAATGATTTCGCACAGAGGGGGTTTAAGTGGGCAGGGGCCCATATGGCAGTGGCACAATATACCATTTTGGACCGCCATTAATTGCTACCAATTATTAGCAATTATTTAAACCCAAACTTTGTCCTAACGACTCTGTTACTGCGGTTTAGGCCTACGGGCCCACATGGCAGTGACCCAAAGAGTCATTTTAAGACAGTCACTTAATGCTAAACACTAATTATCAATGATTAACATTAATTAACTAATGATTAGCAACTTAAATGACCGAATCAATGTATGATTATGGCACGGCACAGAGATGAACTCGGGCTGACAAAAGCACCAGTGGCTTCCACGGCTTCTCGCCGGCGATAGGAACTAAGTCGGCGCCGGCCAAAGGCCAAAATGGAAACGCAATAGCCTTGCGGACCCGATGGTGATGATCTCGACGGCGGCGGCGGGGGCGGCGGCCTAGAACGCCGTGGCCGAGTTCAAAACGTGACAAAATGGCGAAGCGAAAATGGCTAAAATGCTCCGCATTGTCCAAAGAAGTGGGTGCCACAGCATCTAAGGACTAATTAGAAGCTACCTTAACCAAGAAGATCTTCAAAGATGGCCAGAGCAGCTTTGACGGTGGAGGAGCTCACCGGAGCCGAAGAAGATGAAGTGGAAATAGAGACCTGAGCCAAAATGAACACCACTGGCGGTCAAAGTAGCTGCATTAAGGCCCACAGAAGGTCCATGAGCAATTAATTGCCAAGAGAACCACTTACCGGAGCTGAGGAAGAAAGGGGGTGAATTCGGCCGAAAAGATCTAAACTCAAAATTTGTCAATTCATGTGAATGAAACCCAAAATTGAGTTAAGAGAAATGATTAGGGCATTAAGGGGCTCGAAAGGGTACAAAAAGAAAGGAAGAAGAACCACTAGAGCACCAAGATCCACAACAGAGCTTCACGGCCGAAAATGGTGATTCGAGGAATTCAGTGGTTTTGAGCTCCAAAAACAAAGGAGCTAGGGGTGGTGTAAAGGAATACCAGGAGGGGTTTTGGGGGCCTTATAAAGCTAGAAAAATTAGGGTTTGGGCAAAAACGAGACTCTCGGGTGAGCTCCAAGGAGAACCGTGGACCAAAAAGAGATGATGAGGGGCAGGAGTAGGGCGTGCCTACGGCTGAAAGCACCTGCGCACACTAATTGCCGACCAGAGAGACGTTGACAAGGGAGCAAGATGTGACCAGGCCATGCCGCTCCTTGTGCTGCACACAGCGCGAGGAAGAAGATGACCAGAGAAAGGCTAGGGCTATCGTGAGCCCAAAGCTCCTGATGTTCAAAACACTAGGAAAGTCGTGAGCGGTTGGATTTTAATCCAACGGTTTAGATTCGAGGTGCATCTAGGTGGTCTGGCTCGACCGAGTCAAAACGGTTGGGCTCGGGTCTGACTCGAGCCCAACACCTTTCCACTTAGGGTTTTTAAAATAACAGCTGGACTGTGGGGATTTTTTTGAGGTAGCAAACCAACTCCAAAAATCCTGAAATTTTTACAGGAGCTTGCTAACTTAGATGTTGACCTTGTGTAAAATTTTCAAAGATTTTTATCCAGTTTATTTTTCTCCAAAAATTCTGCAAGGTTCTGGAATAGGGTTTGACTGACCTCCAAAAGCATTCAAGCAATTTCTAAAAATTGTGGAAATTTTTAGAGGGTTCACACACCAACCCTAGAACTTGGGGAAAATATTTCTAGGAGATGATCACAAGATTTGACAAGAATGTTTTTGAAAGGCCAAGATTTGGATCAAATGACTTGTGACTTTGCATTTCCATAATTCTCGTACAAGAATTGTTTAGCACATGACTTTACATGATGTAAGAAAAAGTTTTAATTTCTACTCATTTTCTTACATTTGAAACACAAGTCCAATCTTGGGATGTTACATCCGACAATAGGGAAAATCCGTCTGCGACTTTGCCTGGTGAAATGCTAGTGTTGTGGTCCTTGCCGACGCTGACCAAGTCCAGAAATGGGTGCACAATAGCCGTGCGCATCTATTAGTACCGGCCACGGGTACTAGGTTGGCTTGAAGCGGCGGTTCGCCGGAGAGGGGCGGCGCCTAAGCTACAGCAAACATGCATGCACAAATAGAGTTCCGTAATGTCCAAGTAAACGGGTGCCAAAGACTCTATGATGCACTACAACGCTACCTAAGCAAGAAGAGTCGTCGGGGATGACCGGAGTAGCGTTGGTGATGAGGAAGATGACAGCGGCGACAAGCTTCACGAGGGGAGGACAACCTGGAGATGGTGCGAGGCAAATAGCTGTCAGAGATACTTAAGAGAGGTACGAAGATTGTGTAATTTAAGGAGATTGGGTAATGCCTTACCGGCCTGAGCTGGAGAAGGGGAATAGGGTTGGTAGCCCGAAATAAAGAAACTCCATGATTCACGAGTTCTTGTCATGCATTGCCATAATTGATTGAGGGGATTTAGTGACAGTGCTCTAAGACACAAAATGACACACAACGGCAAGGATAAAACTCACCGGAGATGGAGAAAATACGGTGGGAGTTTTCAGAGCGCGCTCTGGAGCTGATGCGGACACAATGGTGTTCAGAAGTCTACAAGCAAAAGCATGAGCTGAGATTAGGATAAATGGAAATGACATTGAACAGAGAGGTGAGGGGACACCGGAGCTCAGAGCTCGCCCAAGAGAGATGCACAGGCAAGCTCCTTCCTTCTCAGCCACCTTGAGAACGAATGTGCGAAATGGAGGAGTAGGAGGGGATCTTATCCCCGGGCAAAGACGGAGTGGTGGCTGCATCAGATGGCGAAGCTCTAGGATTAGTCGATGAGGGTGGCAGATTGATGCCGTGGACTAGCGCTGTGAGGACCCCAGTTTATTCGACTTGTAATGCTTAACCAACCACCTGGTCCTAGCATCACAAATCAAATAAACCAAGCCTCGAGATATGTATACTCCCCAGAACTGCAGTATACACACCTCTATACAAAATTATGCATCAACACCATACATTACGATAAGTACAAGTCTAATAAAAGACAGAAAAACAAATAAATAAACAGCGGAAGCAGAAATGCCATAAGATGGCTAAGACAAAAACCAACCGGTTAGCCACATAACCACAGGGCAACCGACCGGGCCGCCCAGCTAGTCGTCAAACCCGCAACACAGCTCACCAAAAAGGAAAGCCCTTGGGGCTCGCCTTCTTCCTCTGCAACAAAAACATTAAGCAAAGCATCTGAGTACAAAAATTGTTTTTGTACTCGCAAGACTGACGTGTAAGGGTAACAGAACTATAATTTAACTACATGCAAGCTTTATTTAAGTGGAGGGGGCTCTGGACTTACTTTTAGCATAAAGCCAATTTTCTTTTGCAATAATGTAATAGTTTTGAAGGCAGTTTTAACAGCTCAATTTTATTTGCGGAAATAACAGCGATACAGTAAGTAGTAACATAAAAACATCCTGGAGATGACCAACCCAATGGCCATCACAACAATAGTATGAACACCCGTTCATACTAACCCATCAAGTTTTAATTAAAAGGTTGTAGTCTAACTCTTGAAAAGCTTACCCAAGCGTGTCCATCACCTAGGACGATGCTATTCGAATAGTTTTTAACCTTGCGGGGTGTACCTGTACCCACACTTGGATCGCCTTTAAGCCAAAGCACACTTAGAAGGTATCTTGTACACACTAAGTCCTACGAGACTTTTTCCAATATTGTGTATTAACTACGAGCCGCTCGTATGGATAGAAATCCATACGCTTACATGGTAAAGCCGAAAAGACAACTACCCACTCAGGATAAAGCTTTTCGGACAACTACCATGCTCCCACCTCCATCCCTCCTGCGACCTCCTGCGACCCGGAGCCAATACACGCCAAAGTACTAGGTCTAGTGTGGTTAGCACGCCGAAATGCCTGGATAAAAATTCACTCACAAGATGTTCGGTCCTTAATTGACCCGGGCACCATTCCAGTCACACCCAAGAATCACACCATCTTACCATTGTGCCCGCGTCGAAATCATTTTGTTTTTAGTTTTTAGTTTTCACAATTAAACATAGCAAAAGTGCTGAATCATAAAGTTATAATAATTTTTGTGTGATCAAAGTTATCGACTAAGTCGATAACCGCCCAATTCTACCGGTGTCTAAGCATGGCTAAGCATCATATCGTAAAGACAAATAAAAGGCCCTAAATCATTCACCGGGCTCTAATTCACCAGTGAGAATAATATTCCTAAGGTGGTGGCGGGGTGAACAATTTTGTGGCAACAATGCAATGGGATTAACTACCTCTAATCGACAAAATTACTTTGACACAAAAGCATGCATACATACAAGTTAAACAAAATATTAGACTTGAAAATAATGGGAATGAACTGGATATGATCAAACTGCTTGCCTTTGCTTTGTTAGCGATATACATCTTGCTGCAGAGGATCACTCTCGATAATCAACGTCATCTAGCGATAAAAAATGCCAAAGCGAAAAACAGCAAATAAACACCAGAACGCCAAAAGATCCAAAAATTAACAACATAGAAGGTAGAATATGAATTAAGGAACAACAAATTAGCTGATTCGGAGATTATTAGTTAAGATTTCTTCTTACTGTTCTTTCCAAACATCACTTATTTTCCAAGATAACAAAGATTTCGCTGCTTGATTAAGAGGATCCAAGCGAAGCTTATTTTTCAGATTAGGTTACTACTACCGGATAATAGTCCAACCAACTAAGCGACTCAGAAACATATCTAACTACTGCACTAACCAAGATATAATCCTATCGGTAAATCTGAAAATTGTCATGTTATTGCTACTGAGAACGAATGACGACGGACGATACCTAGAGCTTCGGTGATGCTATTTTCCTTAACAGGCCACCTAATACTCACAAGCACTCTCTCGCCAGGCATTCTATGTATACAACCACGACGATCATACAGTCAAAATCAATTCTCTTATGTTCTATTCTATCGCCATACTTTGATGGTGATTGTGGGTTAGCTTTACTACAATGCTACTAGCCAAATTGATCCTATTTGCCAATTCTTCTCCTCTGTTCAAAAATCTAACAAGGGCACAAATTCTAAACTTGAAACTATTAGACAACTAAATGCTCATCTAATGACAGTGTTTACGAAAGACTTTCAACTGCTTGTATTGATCAGGTTATCAGCCTACTAACAAAAATTGATTAAAACCAGTACTGCTCATATACCTATAATTGTATACTTACCTCTGACAGAAATGTTACTACTAGCCTCCCTTTCACTCAAACTTCCAAATGCTAACTTACTGAGGTGATCTAATTGACATTTATAAGGATTTGATAGCATAAGACAGGAGGTGCTGCAGGAGAATACTAACCTAAAAATTCAACTAAACCCATCTATTCTCTGTTTGTTTTTCTGAAAATTTATAACAATGTGGATTTTCATATTCTAATGCTACTTGATTGAGTGATGACATACACAACACTTAGTTTAAGTACTAATTGAATCAGAAGCTTTCTTAGCGCTAGTATTAGAAATGTTATTGGCCAAATACCACTACAAGCATTCAGATCAATTTTTTTGGTCATCTATCCTGCAAAAGATCATTTGCTAGCTACTAACCATTCATTTAGCATACAAGGCTACACATGTATATGGACATACCGCTAGCATTTTCCAATTAACCTTAATGAGTTCTTTACTAACAGGGAGCATTCAAATGAGTCAACTAATACTTTGGTACTACCTAAACCTGGCCTTTGCAAAATATTCAACACCACACTCATCAATCAGTCCAAAAGTCCTCACTTAAGCTAGAACAAGATAAATGACATGCTAATCAACACCATTCACACAGAGGAGAGCATATAGTGTAGAGAATGGCGAAGCTAGCAAAGTGGATGAGCAGTGAGAACCAACAACACCAAGGCCGGCGGCTGGGACTACTCAATGTCGAAGGTTAGGGAAACTCGTGGTGGCGATAATGACGAGATCGGGACCGGCATGGGCGGCGGCCTCGAGGGTGGGGCGGCGCGGCTCGGACGGCTAGCGGCGGTGGTTGAACACAAGTGGAAGGGGGCGGCCAAGACGAACTCCACCTACAGAGAAATAAGACAACCTTTGAGGCATTTAAACAAACATCTAGAGTGCCGGGAGGGGAAAACCGAAAGTGGCTTGGGCATGTGGCGTGGAGGGCGCAATCCGGGGCAGAGTGGCCGGTGCTGGCGAGGGCGGTGTGGCAGTCGGCGCGGCATCCGGAGCAGTGGCGGAGGCGCAGACGATGGTGAAGTTGGTGGCGCCTGAGCGGGCGCTGGAGATGGGCTCGGTGGTGAAGGCGGCGGTGTAGACCGGGGCCGGCGCAGATCAGGGCCGAGGGAGACGAAGTCGGCGCGGATCCGATCGGTGGGAGGGACGACGGCGAGCGGCGGTCGGACCGGAGCACTTGATGGAGGCGGGGCGTGGCGGGCGGGAGGAGTTGGGGTGGGCCGGGGCGGGCAGCGGCAACAGAGAGAAGCGGCGATCGCGCTCGGGCTCGAAGCGCGAGCGCGCGAGCACGCCGAGGAGGTGAAGCAGCCGGCGGGGAGGGGGCGACGGCGCTCGGTGTGCTGGCTCGGCCGAGAAGCGAGGCAGCGAGGCTCGGCGGAGCGGCCGGCGGGGCCGTGGTGGGATGGCAGCCTTGGTAGAGATGGAGAGAGGCACCAGGGGCGGCGGCTTTGCGGTGGGGGTGGCGGCGGAGAACTCGGTGGAGGAGGGGCCGGCGCAAGCTTGAGCTCCTTGCTGTGCAGCAAAAGGAGGAGAGGGGAATGGAATGAATGGGCTGGGCAGTGGGTGATGTTATTCGGTTGGGGTGAAGAAATGGCAGGGAATTAGATGAATACCAATGTATTTCTCTCATTTTTCCAACTTGCTCGAATGACCTTGCATGAGGGAACCGTTTGCGAAAATAAAATGCTTACGCAACGACGAACGCAACAATATAACATGCATTGCATGATTTTTGGTTTTTGATTGTGATTGCGAGGAGAGAAGTAGGGGAAAGAATGATGTGAGGACCCCAATTTATTTGGTTTGTAATGCTTAACCAACCACCTGGTCCTAGCATCACAAATCAAATAAACTGATCCTCGAGATATGTATACTTCCGAAGCGATATACACACCTCACAACAAAAGTATGCATCAACTCCATTCCAAACATAGAGTCCAAACATCACACTACAAGCGGAAGATAAACAAATAGTAACAATATTACAGACATAGGCCGACAGTGCCACAAGATACACAAATAGACAACAACGGCAGTGAAGCAAAAGTGCCATAAGATGGCTATAAACAAAGCCAATCGGTGTGCCTCCAACCCACAAGGCATCGGCCCGGACCGCCAAGACTAGTCGTCACCCACGGCGACAAGACTGACTCACGTAAGTGAGGCCCCGAGGCTCATCTTCTTCCTCTGCAACAAAACATTAAGCAAAGCACTGAGTACAAAGATTGTCTTTGTACCCGCAAATCGGCAGCGTGTGAACTAGCGGACTGTTCATATGCTACATGCGAGCTTGTCTAGTGGAGGCCATATGTTTTATTTGCATAAAGCCAATTTTCATTTGCAATAATGTAATACAGTTTGAAGGCAAGTTTGCAATTCATTTTAAGATTGAAATAACAGAAGGATATTAATAACAATAGCGAAAGATAAACAACCTAGAAGTGACTATCCCAATAGTCACCACAACAATAGCACGAATCCCGATTCGTACCACCCATCAAGTTTTAATTTAAATGTTGGAGTCTAGTTCTTGGGCGTATCAGCGTGTCCATAACCTAGGGCGAGGCTATTCGAATAGTTTTAAACCTGCGGTGTACCAATGTACCCACACTTGGATCGCCTTTAAGCCAAAGCACACTTCAGAAGGTATGCTGGCACAGCTAAGTCCTCTGAGACTGTTTCCAATATTGTGTATCAACCCGAGCAGCTCGTATGGGTAGAAACACCATACGCTTACATGGTAAAGCCGAAAGACAACTACCCACTCGGGATAAAGCTTTTGGACAACTACCATGCTCCCACCTCCATCCCTCCTGCGACCTCCTGCGACCGGAGCCAATACACGCCAAAGTACTAGGTCAGAGAGGTCCCATATACTCTAGTGTGGTTAGCACGCAAAATGCTCGATCACGGTGGCGCAAGTAACTCGGTCCTTAATTGACTCGGGCACCTTTCGGTCACACCCAACAGATCACACCAGTCTTACCATTGTGCCCAAGTCTAAACCATTTTGTTTTCATTTTTAGTTTTGCAGATAAAGCAGAAATGCTAAAACATAAAGTTATAGTAAATTTTGTGTGATCAAGGTTCCGACTAAAGTCGATAACCTTGATTCTCTACCGATACTAAGCATGTCTAAGCAAGTTGACCCGAATCTACTAAGTGACAAGAGATCATCCAGCGATCTCTAATCACAGCAAATAACTTAGGCTCAGGTAGTAGAGATCCATATTTTGTCTACAGGATATGCGACTCACAGATTCAACTAACCATTTTAACACAAATTAGCGATGCATACATACATTTGAAACAAAATATTAAACTTTAAAATCTGGGATTAATCATGATCAAGCGCTTTGTTCTTTGTTGCTCAATAAGGTGCGGGGGATCGTCCTCAGGGTTGCCGCAAATATCGAAGCCTAACGATCGAACACAACAGCAAATAAGGACGAATAACACCGACAAAACTTAAGCATACAACAACATCAACTCATGCCAAAATTCACACAGCAGCCTAAACAAGATATAACAAAATTTAGAAACAGAGAACAAATCATTTTAAGATGCTAATAATTTTCTATGAATTTTCTAAGCTAAAAATACAACATGCCACTAGTTAGTTACTTAACAACTTTTCATAAACAGAAGCAGTGTATAAAACCTATCCTAACAGTTAGTATACTGAAAATGAAATTTTACAAAACTGGGTTCATTGAATTTGGACAATTATTGGAAAAGATATGCATTTTCTAATTTAGAAGATACATAAGACATCATTTTATTAGATAACGATTTTTGCTACAGAGACATGGATGAAACTAATTTTAGTAAGTAATACATTTAAAATGAAAAATAACAGCACTGGTTTCATGCAATTTGGATAAAAATTGAATTAGTTATGCATTTTACAAGTTTAAATGATTTAACGAGGCAATGAAAAGCATTTGAAATACTAAAGCATTTATACCCTTTCCTACCGGATAACTAACTTGCAGACAACGCGGCGGGCCGCGCGAAAGTCTTGACGAGAATAGCCGCGCGCGAAAGCGGCGTCGGCGTATTCTAAGAATACGTCTTTGACATATCAACGCGCAAACTTAACCTACTCTCACAAAAATACGTTTCCCAGCGAGAAAAGCGCATTATCGATTGCTACACAACTAACAAGCGACGGCATGGGCCCACATGGCGGTGACCCGAGAACAAATAACGATTGGATTAAGCGATTTTTCGCGTGATTACGAGAGGGCCCACAAATCGAGACTCAAAGAAGACATGATTAGAGTTAAACTAATCTTCACCGGCGGTTCACCGGCGAGCAGCGCTGCTGCGGTGCGGCGCGCGGTGATCTAGCAAACCGATGAGTTTCAAGGCGAGTGAGTGGTACCTTCGGGTTCGCAGGACCTCGCGAACTTCGATGGCGGTGGCGAGTCACGGAAATGCCGTGGCGGTGGCGGCGAAGCGAGGCGGAGAAGAAGATGCGGCCTCGCGGAGAAGATGATACGAGCTACGAGAAGACCGGAAGGTGCGCCACAGCTCGCCTTGATCCGGGAACAATAAGCACAAGATGATGGCGGCGAAGGAGGTCAGAGCGGCCGGAATCACCACGGCGGCGGCTGCGAGCTCGGAGAAAAATCGGTCGCCACGGCTTCCACGATGCACCAAAGGCGAAGCGAACCCACCGTGAGCATCGGTGGAGCATTGCGATCAAGTGGAACCAAGCGCGAGGCTTGAGACTCACCGAGCGCTAGCAAGCTCGCGGGCCGAGATCGCCGGAGGCGAGGCGGCACGATACCGCCACAGTGATCCACGGGCGCCAAGGACCGGAATAGGCAAAATGGAGGCGGCGAGGCGAGAGGAACACGACTTGTCGCGGTCGGCTCAAGGCGGCTCGAAGCGGCGGCGCTACGCTCGAGTTCTTCTCCGTAGAGAGGAAAATTTGGCGGAGAAGGTGAGAGAGCGAAGAAACGATGGATTTGAATGAGTGCGGTGAGGTTATGAAGCTCTGGCGATGCTCTCAGACGACACGAGGGCAAATAGGTGGCGTGGCGAGTGCGTGGCAAGCATGCACGCCGCCGCGAGCTCGGTGAGTGCGGAGAAGGCGAGGCAGAAGGCGACAAGTGGGGACCACGATCGGCCGATAGCAATGGCGGTGCGAGCGGAGGTTCGACTCTATCGGAAAGATGCCGGCCGTTGGATCGAAATGGGCGGTCGAGATTGATGTATGCATTGGACGGTCGGTTGCGCCGCAACGTGGATCGTTCGATTTGCATCGGACGCCCACGATCAATTGGACTCGCGGTGCAGCTAGTTGACGCGACCGAGTCAAGTGGCGCGGGTCGGACTCGAGCACGAGTTGGGTTCGGGCAGAAGCGATGACTTTAGACTTTGATTTAAAAGACAGAGAAGGTTTGGGGAATTTTAGAGGTAGACCCAGAGCTACAAAAATTTCAGAAATTTTATGGTAGCTACTAGGGACAGAGGACAACCTTGTATAATTTTTCCAGAACTTTTTATGCACTGCATTATTCTAGAGAAAATTCACAAGCTGCTGTACGAGGAGTTTGACCAGATTTCAAACAGAGTTGACTTGGCCATTTGAAATAGCAAACAAAATCTAAAAATTGTGAAATAATTCAGGAGGTAGATAGGATGATCAAGATGCTAGGAAAAATAGCTTCAGAGGATGATCACAAGTTTGAAGGCTAGAATCTGATAATCAACAATTTCCAATCACAAGAATTAAATTCTACAAATTGAAATTGCTAGGAAAATTGTAGGAACTTTCAAATGATTTGAAGAGACAACAAAGTTTTTATTTCTCCTCAAAATTTTACATTTGAAATACAAACCCTAAGTTAGGGCTGTTACAAATCTCCCCCTTACAGGAATCTCGGCCGAGATTCGATCAACTGAAGAAGAAGGATGGGTAATCTGCTCGGAGGCGATCTTCCCGCTCCCACGTGGCTTCATCCTCGGAGTGGTTTGACCACTGAACTTTAAGGAACTTGATCACACGGTTCCTTGTTCTGCGTTCGACTTCTTCGAGGATCTGAGCGGGCGCTCACGATAAGACAGATCTTCCGCACATCGATATTTTCCAATGGTGTTTCCTCAATTGGAATACGGAGGCACTTCTTCAATTGTGACACATGGAAAACATCATGCACCTTCGAGTGTAGTGGCAACTCCAACTTGTATGCAACAGCTCCCACTTTCTTGATGATGCGATATGGCCGACATATCGAGGAGCTAGCTTGCCCTTGACACAAAGCGGCGGTGTCCCTTGAGGTGAGACTTTGAGATACACAAAGTCATTGGGTGAAACTTAGCTCACGGCGGCGGCGATGCGCATAGCTCTTGCACTCGATGAGCTACGGCGCGCAAGTGCTCACGAATCAAGCGCACTTGACTTTACGCCTCATTGATCGAATCCGGGCAAAGAAGCGCCTTTCACGGTTCGACCGGTTCAACGGTGTTCTGCGGCGCCGTCCATACAAAGCCTCAAGCGGTGCCATACCAAGACTAGCTCAAAGGCGTTGTTGTAGGAGAACTCGGCAAGTGGTAGGCACTTCTCCCAATTCTTCCCATAGGAAAGAACACAAGCACGGAGCATATCTTCAAGCACCTGGTTGACGCGCTCCGTCTGACCATCAGTCTGAGGATGATAGGCTGAGCTGAACGAAAGACGGGTACCCATGGCCTCCTGCAGGCCGTGCCAAAATCGGGAAGTGAAAAGAGAGCCACGATCTGACACTATCGTTCGTGGCACACCATGCAGACTCACAATGCGGGATATGTAAAGATCCGCTAGCTGATTCACATCAATCTTCGATCGCACTGGAAGGAAATGGGCCACCTTCGTCAATCGATCAATTATAACCCATAATGCATCCTTCCCCGAAGAAGTACGGGGTAGACCAGTGATGAAGTCCATACCAACGGAATCCCATTTCCACTCTGGTATAGGCAAGGGCTGGAGAAGACCTGCTGGACGTTGATGCTCGGCCTTGACGCGACAACATACGTCACATCTGGCCACGAACCTGGCAATCTCGCGCTTCATGCGAGTCCACCAGAATCTCTGACGCAGATCTTGGTACATCTTGGTAGCCCCGGGATGGATGGACAAAGGCGAATCATGGGCTTCCTGAAGGATCAAATCCGCAACTCGGGATCTTTGGGACTACGACGCTGCCCAAACCATACAACACCGTGTTCATCTTACGTGAAACACTTGGTTTGAACCATCACGATGTTACGCTTGATTTTACCACGCCATCATCGATTCCGTGTCGCCTTGATCTGATCCACCAAGGTTGGTTGCACAACCAAGGCAGACAAAGGAACCATGCTCAACCAAACCCAAGTTGAGGCATTTGGAATTCTGCAGAAGCGCGAGTTCTTCGCTCTTGGATCATCAAAGTATTGCAATACACCTTTCGACTAAGTGCATCGGCAACCACATTGGCTTTGCCGAGGATGATCTTGAATACCCATGTCATAATCTTTGATCAATTCTAGCCATCTCCTCCGCTCGAGGTTCGGATCTGGTGAGTGAATAAGTATTTCAAACTCTTGTGGTCGGAATACACCTCACAATGATACCGATCAAATAATGCCGCCAAATCTTGAGTGCATGAACCACCGCAGACAAGCTCTAAATCATGGGTGGGATAGTTGAGCTCGTGAGGTCTCAATCGCTGGATGCATAGGCAATCGCCTTGCCTTCCCGCATAAGAACACACCCAAGTCCCCGACGAGGCATCACAATAAATATCGAAGCTCTTGCGGATATCAGGAAGAGTGAGGACTGGAGCTGAAGTCAATCGCTGTTTGAGCTCCTGAAAGCTCTCATCACAAGCAGAGGACCATACAAACTTCTTGTCCTTCTTAAGCAATTCAGTCATCGGCTTTGCGATTTTGGAGAAGTTCTCGATAAAGCGGCGATAGTAGCCCGCTAAACCAAGAAAACTCCGCACATCAGTGACTGACTTGGGCTGGCCCCAAGATAGAACATCGACTTTCTTTGGGATCCACAGCTATGCCTCGGCTGAAAGAACATGGCCCAAGAATGCCACTTCCTTCAACGTAACTCACATTTCTTTGAACTTTGCATATAGTGATGTTCCCGCAACTTGCCCAAAACAATCTTGGATGCTCAGATACTCGCTTGATCTTGGAATAGATAAGAATGTCATCAATAAAACCACCACAAATTTGTCCAAATACTCCATGAATACGGAATTCATAAGGTTCATGAACAACGCTGGACCATTGTCAAACCAAAAGACATGACGGTGTACTCGGTTACAGACCATAACGAGTAGTGAAGGCCGTCTTCGGAATATCCTCAGCCCTGATCCGGACTTGATGATAGCCCGACCTCAGATCAATCTTGGAGAACACCTGAGCTCCAGACAACTGGTCAAAAAGATCATCAATGCGGGGCAGAGGATATTTGTTCTTCACCGTCACCTCATTGAGAGGACGGTAATCAACACACATGCGCAAAGTCTTGTCCTTCTTCTTCACAAAGATCACCGGACAACCCCAAGGAGATGAACTGGGACGGATGAAACCCTTTGCTTGGAGCTCGCCAAGCTGCTTCTTCAATTCTTCTAGCTCATTGGGAGGCATCCGATACGGCGCCTTCGAAATCGGAGCGGTACCGGGCAGCAACTCGATGGCAAACTCCAGATCTCGAACCGGAGGCATCCCAGGCAAATCTTCGGGAAAGACATCCCCAAAGTCAGATACTATGGGAACATCCTGAATCTGCAAGGCTGGCTTCGCTTCTATTGCACATAGATGCGGCCCCTGAAGCTGCGGCGAAAATCCGACCGCCGCGGAAGGGTGGTAAGATAGACAGTCTTCCTGGCACAATCAATCTGCCCCAAGTGCTGGGACAACCAATCCATGCCAAGAATCACATCCAGACTCGCTGAACTGAGCAGAATGAGATTTGCCAAAAATCCCACTCCTTCAACTACGATAGAAACATCCCGACACTGTAAATCAGCTCTCATTTCCGACCCCGGAGAGCGGATGAGCAAAGGAACTCCCAAAGGAACACAGCGAAGACCACTAACAGCAGCAAATGATCTTGAAATAAAAGAATGCGATGCTCCAGAATCAAATAATACTGCAGCAGGACGAGAATTAACAAGAAGTGTACCAATCACGACATCCGCGCCTCCGAGCCTCCTCGGTGAAAGGTGGTTCACTCGACCATTGCCGCTCGCACTCAGGTCTTGAATAATCTTCGTCGGCGGTGATCGCTCCCTGCCCGCGTCCTCCATTAGGGACGAGGGCTGCGCAACACTCGAGGCGTGCATTCGCATAATGGCCCTTGTTGTGGCGGCGAAAACAAGTCACCTCGGCGCCGGATTGCGGAGACCGCTCTGCTGCTTGGATCGCGGCGCACGTGGTCTGAAACACGGCTGCGGTGGGCGAGGAGCCGTGCGAGATGGTCTCGCGCCGGTGGAGCAAAAAGAACGGCCATCGTGCCCGCCCACCGAGGACGAACGAGGCTGGTGTGAAGCATCGATCGCCTCCCATTTGCGCTGCGGGACTCACCAGCGCCTTCGCCTTATGCTCAAAGCAACAATGGCCTTATCTACCAAGGCACGAAAGTCGAGAAGTCCACAATGGATAGCTTGTCCCGCAGCTCCTCGGACAAGCCATCCATAAACTTCTCCCGCTAGCCTCATCCGAGGCCACCTCACCCGAGCATAACGAGCGGATGATTGAACTCGTAAAGGTACTCCGTCACGGACTTGCGCCCTTGCTTGAGCGCGAGGAACTCCTTTTCTTGGCTTCATCGGTAGCCGCGGGATGTGGGCCCGACGCAAAGCTGACCGAACTCCTCCCACGCGACCACATGGCTCGCGGGCGCATGGCGAGATAGTTCTCCCACCATGAGTGCCGCCCTCAGCTGGTGGGACGCGAAGAGCGCCTTGTCCTGCGCCTGGCACTGAGCTATGTTGAGCTTTCGCTCAACCATGCGCAGCCAATCGTCCGCATCGAGAGGGTCCTCAGAGCGGGAGAAAGTCGGCGGTTGTGTACGGAGGAACTCTGCAAGTCCCCCGCGAGTCTGGTGGCCGCCACCACCGGCAGGAGTGGAGGTATTCCTAGCAATAACCTCCAAGATGCGCGTCTGGTCCATGCGGTTTCGCTCGATCTGAGCGAGAACCTCAGCCATGGTCGGAGGAGGGGGAAGCTCCTCATCATGACCAGCCTGTTGACTGCCACGCGTTCTCCCGGCCATCCTGTTTTACTAAGACAAGTTAGCAACAAATTTAAGAGCAAGAAAGCCCAAAATTCATGAAAGCAGTCCAGAAACAAACACAAGGCAGGATAAAGTTCGACCAGCAAAAATCAGACACATAGCAACTCATACATATCTTACCCTTATGCTCCCACAAATTTTACTTAGACTTAATTCTCTATGGTTCTCCCAAAGACCGATTCTACCGAAGAGTAACTATCTTTTGAAAGGAAAGAGAGAAGCCAAGTTTTAAACTCAAATTAGAGTAAGATGAGAGTAGAAGGCCAAGATAGGTAAGGAGTAAAATCGAGAATCGCCTAGGTTTTCATAAACCCTTTTATACTTTGAAATTAAGCTTTTTCAAAATATCCTAAAGACGACTATGCTTGGGTTGTTACGGTCGAATGGCTCGATACCAACTTTGTGAGGACCCCAATTTATTTGGTTTGTAATGCTTAACCAACCACCGGTCCTAGCATCACAAATCAAATAAAGCGATCCTCGAGATATGTATACTTCGAGCATGTATACACCTCACAACAAAAGTATGCATCAACTCCATTCCAAACATAGAGTCCAAACATCACACTACAAACGGAAGATAAACAAATAGTAACAATATTACGGACATAGGCCGATTGGCCACAAGATACACAAATAGACAACAACGACAATGAAGCAAAAGTGCCATAAGATGGCTATAAACAAAGCCAATCGGTGTGCCTCCAACCCACAAGGCATCGACAGGACCGCCAAGACTAGTCGTCACCCACGAAGCGACAAAGACTGACTCACGTAAGTGAGGCCCCGAGGCTCATCTTCTTCCTCTCGCAACAAAACATTAAGCAAAGCACCGAGTACAAAGATTGTCTTTGTACCCGCAAGATCGACGTGTGAACTAGCGGCACTGTTCATATGCTACATGCAGCTTGTCTAGTGGAGGCCATATGTTTTATTTGCATAAAGCCAATTTTCATTTGCAATAATGTAATACATTTGAAGGCAAGTTTGCAATTCATTTTAAGATTGAAATAACAGAAGGATATTAATAACAATAGCGAAAGATAAACAACCTAGAAGTGACTATCCCAATAGTCACCACAACAATAGCACGAATCCCAGATTCGTACCACCCATCAAGTTTTAATTTAAATGTTGGAGTCTAGTTCTTGGGGGGCGTATCCGAGCGTGTCCATAACCTAGGACGAGGCTATTCGAATAGTTTTAAACCCTGCAGGGGTGTACCAATGTACCCACACTTCAGACCGCCTTTAAGCCAAAGCACACTTCCGAAGGTATGCCGGCACAGCTAAGTCCTACGAGACTGTTTCCAATATTGTGTATCAACCCGAGCGCAGATGGGTAGAAACACCATACGCTTACATGGTAAAGCCGAAAGACAACTACCCACTCGGGATAAAGCTTTTGGACAACTACCATGCTCCCACCTCCATCCCTCCTGCGACCTCCTGCGACCGAGCCAATACACGCCAAAGTACTAGGTCAAGAGAGGTCCCATATACTCTAGTGTGGTTAGCACGCAAAATGCTCGAGACGGTGGCGCAAGTAACTCGGTCCTTAATTGACTCGGGCACCTTTCAATCACACCCAACAGATCACACAGTCTTACCATTGTGCCCAAGTCTAAACCATTTTTGTTTTCATTTTTAGTTTTGCGATAAACAGCAGAAATGCTAAAACATAAAGTTATAGTAAATTTTGTGTGATCAAGGTTACCGACTAAAGTCGATAACGCTTCGATTCTACCGATACTAAGCATGTCTAAGCAAGTTGACCGAATCTACTAAGTGACAAGAGATCATCCAAATGATCTCTAATCACAAACAAATAACTTAGGCTCGGGTAGTAGAGATCCATATTTTGTCTACGGGATATGCAAACTACTGATTCAACTAACCATTTTAACACAAATTAAGCGATGCATACATACAATTGAAACAAAATATTAAACTTTAAAATACTGGGATTAATCATGATCAAGCTGCTTGCACCGTTTTGTTGCTCAATAAGGTGCGGAGGATCGTCCTCGTGGTTGCGCAAATATCAAGCCTAACGATCGAACACAACAAAGAAATAAGGACGAATAACACCGACAAAACTTAAGCATACAACAACATCAACTCATGCCAAAATTCACACAGCAGCCTAAACAAGATATAACAAAATTTAGAAACAGAGAACAAATCATTTTAAGATGCTAATAATTTTCTATGAATTTTCTAAGCTAAAAATACAACATGTCACTAGTTAGTTACTTAACAACTTTTCATAAGCAGAAACAGTGTATAAAACCTATCCTAACAGTTAGTATACTGAAAATGAAATTTTACAAAACTGGGTTCATTGAATTTGGACAATTATTGGAAAAGATATGCATTTTCTAATTTAGAAGATACATAAGACATCATTTTATTAGATAACAGATTTTTGCTACAGAGACATGGATGAAACTAATTTTAGTAAGTAATACATTTAAAATGAAAAATAACAGACTGGTTTCATGCAATTTGGATAAAAATTGAATTAGTTATGCATTTTACAAGTTTAAATGATTTAAGGCAATGAAAAGCATTTGAAATACTAAAGCATTTATACCCTTTCCTACCGACAGCCAACTAACCCCAGACACTGACAGGTGGGCCCGCGCGAAAGTGCTGACCAGAATAGCCCGCACGCCGAAAGCGACGTCGAAGGCGTATTCTAAGAATACGTCTTTGACATATCAACGCGCAAACTTAACCTACTCACAAAGAAATACGTTTCCCAACGAGAAAACGCATTATCAGTGCTACACAACTAACAACTGACAGCATGGGCCCACATGGCAGTGACCAGAGAACAAATAACGATTGGATTAAACGATTTCTAAACGTGATTACCAGAGAGGGCCCACAAATCAGAGACTCAAAGAAGACATGATTAGAGTTAAACTAATCTTCACCGGCGGTTCACCGGCGAGCACGGCACTGCGCAGTGCGCGCGCGCAGTGATCTAGCAAACCGTGAGTTTCAAGACGAGTGAGTGGTACCTTCGGGTTCGCAAGGACCTCGCGAACTTCGATGACGGTGACGCTGAGTCACGGAAATGCCGCGCGCGGTGGCGCGAACGGAGGCGGAGAAGAAGATGCGGCCTCCGCGAGAAGATGATACGAGCTACGAAGACCGGAAGGTGCGCCACACCCGCCTTGATCCCGGAACAATAAGCACAAGATGATGGCGGCGAAGGAGGTCCGAGACGGCGGAATCACCACGGCGCGTAAACACCGAGCTCGAGAAAAATCGGTCGCCACGGCTTCCACGATGCACCAAAGATGAAACGAACCCACCGTGAGCATCGGTGGAGCATTGCGATCAAGTGGAACCAAACGCCGAGGCTTGAGACTCACCGTAACGCTAGCAAGCTCGCGGGGCGAGATCGCCGAGGCGAGGCGACGATACCGCCTCGTGATCCATCGGACGCCAAGGACCGGAATAGGCAAAATGGAGGCGCGAGGCGAGAGGAACACGATCGATCGGCCTGCTCAGGGGGCGGCTCGAAGCGGGCGCTACGCTCGAGTTCTTCTCGGCCGAGAGGAAAATTTGGGCGAGAAGGTGAGAGAGCGAAGAAACGATGACCGAATGAGTGCGGTGAGGTTATGAAGCTCGCGATGCTCTACGACGAACACGAGGGCAAATAGGTGGCGGCGAGGTACGTGGCAAGCATGCACGCACGCCGCGAGCTCCGGTGAGGTGCGGAGAAGACGAGACGAAGGCGACAAGTGGGGACCACCCGATCCGATAGCAGTGGCGGTGCGAGCGAGGTTCGACTCTATCGAAAGATGCCGACCGTTGGATCCGAAATGGACGGTCGAGATTGATGTATGCATTCGGACAGTCGGTTGCGCCACGCAACGTGGATCGCTCGATTTGCATCGGACGCCACGATCAATTGGACTCGCGGTGCAGCTAGTTGACGCGACCGAGTCAAGTGGCGTAGGTCGGACTCGAGCCCTGAGTTGGGTTGGCCCGAGAGCAAGACTTTTAGACTTTGATTTAAAAGACAGAGAAGGTTTGGGGAATTTTTAGAGGTAGACCCAGAGCTACAAAAATTTCGAAATTTTTATGGTAGCTACTAGGGACAGAGGACAACCTTGTATAATTTTTCCAGAACTTTTATGCACTGCATTATTCTAGAGAAAATTCACAAGCTGCTGTACAGGAGTTTGACCAGATTTCAAACAGAGTTGACTTGGCCATTTGAAATAGCAAACAAAATCTAAAAATTGTGAAATAATTCAGGAGGTAGATAGGATGATCAAGATGCTAGGAAAAATAGCTTCAGAGGATGATCACAAGTTTGAAGGCTAGAATCTGATAATCAACAATTTCCAATCACAAGAATTAAATTCTACAAATTGGAAATTGCTAGGGAAAATTGTAGGAACTTTCAAATGATTTGAAGAGACAACAAAAGTTTTTTATTTCTCCTCAAAAATTTTACATTTGAAATACAAACCCTAAGTTAGGGCTGTTACAAATGAACACACAGGTGTTTTATCTGCGACTTATCCTCTCCTCTTGCGAAATCGCTCAAACTGCCATGCATGCAAAACAAAGGTGAAATGGGTTGCTCTTGCGATGACGATCACGGTGGTACGACATGCATGGCTTGGTTTTGAGTTTTTAGATGAGATTTGAAGGAGAGAAGCGAAGGGAGTTAGCAGGAACGGAAAAGAAGGGACATTTGGCGTTTACCCGTGCCGGATGAACAAAGTGGCATGGCGCCCGAAGACGGTTGATGCTAGGGGTGAGAGATGCGCTGTGGCGCAAGGTGCTAAGGACCGAGGTAGGACTTTAGGGTTAGCAAAATAAATTCGGAGTTTTAAGTTCTGAACATGTCTTTGACCTAAGGTTTACTTTAGTAATATTTTACCGGGCAACATTTTAAGTTAATTTTGTTATGATGATTTAATTGTATCTGATTCTTTTACTTTTACAATTTTATGTTTCTAGGGTTTTCTATTTAGGGTTTTCATTTCATACAGTTGTGCTGGCAAAAGAAATGCAGATCAAATAACTCACAAAAAAGTGCAGACAAACTGAACGACAACAGATAATCATACAAAAAGTTTAAAAATTCTTGTATTTTTGCATTTTGGAAATTTTGGGATGTTACAAGCGCGGAGCTAAGCTCGGCGGCCGTGTGGCGCTCGGTGCTTGTGCGCGCCTTCCCGAGGTAAGAGACGCATCTAACGTGGGAGCTCAGGTAGCCAACGGCACGGCGTGGTACTGGATGGACTCTGGTTAGGTGGCTGGGTCGAACCCGGTCAAAGGGTCTGGTTGAAATCGAGTGGATGGTTGTAGATTTCAAATTGATTCAAAATTTTCAAATACAATGATTTGTGCAAATGCTACAGAAATGATATGCATGCTCATGAGATGCATCTTAATTCCATTTATTAAAAATGGGGATGTGACAAACCTCCCCCTTACAAAGAATCTACTTGAGATTACGTAGTTCTGAAATTGAATTGGCAGACTTCTAGAAAAAGATACAACATCTGTTGTCTTGATTTCGTTCAAAGATTGTGCTAAGATATACTAACAAGGTCACAAAGTGTTTCAAAAATATTTTCCTTTCCATTGCTTTGTTTAACCTTTCATTTCTTAATTCGAAGGCACATCAAGTAGAAGGAAAAAAGAGAGGGATATTTGGTGCGCATCCGGTCTTCATGCTCCCAAGTCGCTTTATCTTCAGTATGGTTGCTCCACTGAACTTTCACAAACTTGATGTTGTGATTTCTCGTCTTACGCTCTGCTTCTTCCAGAATGCTAATCGGGTGCTCCCGATAAGAAAGATCGGGTTGCAAGTCGAGAGTTCTTACTTGGTTGCTTCGGTTGGGACTTAGAGACACTTTTTCAATTGTGAGACATGAAACACATTGTGCACATCTAAGAGTGAGGGTGGCAACTCCAATTGATAGGCCACTGACCCTTGTTTCACTAGAATTCGGAAAGGTTTGATGTAGTGAGGTGCCAATTTGCCTTTGATTTGGAAACGATGTGTTCCTTTCATCGGAGAGAATTTAAGTTAAACATGATTGTCCAACTCAAAACTCAACTCGTGACGACGATGGTCGACATACGACTTCTAACGAGATTGAGCCATCCGAAGTTGCTCACGGATCACACGAACTTGCTCTTCGGTGTCCTCCACCAAGGTAGGACCATAGAATGGTCTCTCCCTAGTCTTAGACAAGTTCAATGGTGTCATACAAGCTCTGCCATACAGCACCTCAAAAGGTGACATTTGTATGCTCGATTGGAAGTTATTGTTGTAGGAGAACTCCGCAAACAGTAAGCACTTCTCCCAATTCTTGCTATAGGACAGCACACATGCTCGGAGAAGGTCTTCTAAAATTTGGTTCACCTACTCGGTTTACCCATCCATTTGCGGGTGGTATGTGGTGCTAAAAGATAGGTTGGTCCCCATTGCTCGATATAGGCATTTCCAAAAGTAAGACATAAACTGAGAGCCTCGATCTGAAACGATCACCTATGGTACACCGTGGAGACAAATGATCCTTGAGATGTAAAGCTCTGCTGACTTGTCCTCGGTGTAGGTGGTCTTGACAGGAATGAAATGGGCAACCTTCGTCAGACGATCAGCAATCACCCATATAGAATCGGACCCGGTTTGAGTCCTCAGAAGGCTGGTGATGAAGTCCATCTCGACTTCCTCCCATTTCCACTTGGGAATAGGCAGCAGTTGTAGAGTACCCGTTGGCTTCAAATGCTCGGCGTTGACTCTTTGGCATACATCACACTCGGTAACGTACCGCATGATCTGCCACTTCATTTGGCTCCACCATAGCCGCTTCTTCTTATCTTGGTACTCCTAGGGTGGATGGAGAACTGAGAGATGCCCAGTCCATCTTCGGTAAAACATTTGGCCTTGCCTTATTTCGAGTGCTCCCGAACTCGGGCCACCTCAAAGTTGGTCTTTTGGGCTTCCTTTATTTGATCTTCCAGTGTGGATTTCACTTCAAGGGCAGCAAGGGACCCTTCTTGAACCATCTCAAGACTTCGTCGCTGAAACTCAGCGCAAAGTCTAGCCAAGGTGGGTATTACCGACAAATAGTTGCATTGAGTCTTTCTGCTTAACGCGTCGACCACTACATTAGCTTTCCCTGGGTGATAATGAAGTCCCATATCATAGTACTTGATTAGCTCGAGTCACCTTCTTTGCCTCAAACTCAGATTGTCTTGGGTGAAAATATATTTGAGGCTCTTGTGGTCGGTGTAGATCTCGCAACGATTACGGATGAGGTAATATCGCCAAATCTTCAGAGCATGAACAACTCTAAGTCATGTGTGGGATAATTTACTTCATGAAGCCTCAATTGTGTCGATGCATACGCCACCACTCAGCCCTCTTGCATGAGCACACAACCGAGCCCGTGGCATCTAGCATCGCAGTATACATCGAAACTCTTGTGAATACCAGGCAGAATGAGCATAGGAGCTTTGGTCAGTTGCTCTTTCAAGATCTGAAAGCTTTCTTCACACTCTGCTGATCATTCGAATTTCTTTTCTTTCGTAAGAAGCAAGATCTGAAAGCTTTCTTCACACTCTGCGGACCATTCAAATTTCTTTTCTTTCTTATGAAGCTGGGTCATTGGTCTCGCAATTTTCGAGAAGTTCTAGATGAACCTACGGTAGTATCCCGCAAGTCTGAGAAAACTGCGGATGTCGGTGATGCTCTTGGGCTGTCCACAGCCAAGTACATCTTGCACCTTGCTCGGGTCAACGGCGATATTGCCCTTAGATAGTACATGACATAAGAAGCTAACTTCACGAAGCCAAAACTCGCACTTGCTGAATTTTGCATAAAGTTCATGTTAGCTTCCCCAACACAAGCCTCAAGTGATGCTCATGTTCTTCATTGGACTTGGAGTAGATGAGGATGTAATCGATGAACACGATGACGAACTGGTCTAGGTATTCCATGAAAACCGAATTCATGAGGTTCATGAAGTAGGCCGATGCATTTGTCAAGTCGAAGGACATGACAGTGTACTCATACAAACTGTAGCGAGTAGAAAATATTGTCTTCGATATGTATTCAATTTTGACCTTAATCTGATGGTAGCCCAATTGCAAGTCAATCTTGGAGAATAGTTGGGCTCCGGTCAGCTGGTCAAACAAATCATTAATCCGCGGAAGCGGATACTTTTTCTTGACTGTGACTTCATTTAGCGGACGGTAATCAACACACATATGTAAACTCTTGTCTTTCTTCTTGACAAAAATAGCTATAACATCCCAATTTTCTGAGCTTTAAAAACCTTTTGAATAGTGAGTAGGTTGAAAATTCACCATTTGGATTTATTTGAAATTAATTCAAAAGCTTAACTTAGACTTTTAGTAGCAAAACAATTTAATATGAATAATTCCAACAACAACTATTGTCAAAACTATTTTATTTGGATTATATGTGCTTGGATATATTTTCTAGATTTGTTTAGAATTTTTCCAAGTTCATCTGCTATTTTCTAATTGCCATTTAGATTTTCTGGTATTTATAAAATAGAAAAGCTGTTAAAATCTCATAATAGCCTCGGGCCGAATCTCTCCGGCCCAATCTCCCTTTTTCTACGTATGGCCTAGTCACGTGTTCACTCAGCCCGTTCGCGTACGCGCTCAGTCCGCCGCCGTCCGATCGTGCTTGGACAGTCCGATGGGGTTGGGTCGTTCGGACGGTCGAACGTCACAAGCGGTTTGGACAATCCGATCGAGGTTGGACGGTCAGATCAAGATTTGTCTGAACACGCCCGCGCCTTGTTCCTCAGACCAGTGGACCCTGTACCTTCATCGTCTCCGCGCTGCTGTCTTCCTCGCAGAGTCCTCACCATGTCAGCCATTGAAGGCTTCTAGAAGCTTAATCTGACAAACGGATTCTATAACTAAAACCTCTCGGATTTTCTTACCGAACTCGATCCCTTATCTGTCCGCATCCATATCTGTGTCCAATCAACTCTGGCTTGGACTCTATCCCATAGATCAAATGAACCCGAGGATATCTATAAATAGGACCCCGAGGTTCGCCCTTGTCCCCTGAACCCAAAACCCTAAGTCGCTGCCCTCCAAAAACTAGAGAGCCGCTGCAATTGGAGTTCTAGGGTTTTGTCACCGCCACCATTTTCTTCGAATTCTGGTGCTCTCGTCGACGCCCTGAGGTCATGGTCTGAGTCGTCGTGTTCAACATCGCCTGGGCTACCTCCCGAGTCTTTCCCCGTCGTCGAAGCATAACCCGAGTCCCCGTCTGACAATAGCCGAAGGACTCCGCTGCCAAAACCTCACCATCGACCATCATCGTCAACCTCAGCCACTCGTAAGTGCACTAATAGATGAGCAGTACCACCCTCTATCCGCTGAGACCACCCATTGCCAGCGAAGCTCCGTCGTTCTTCGTTGTCGAGCGAAACCAGAGACGTCGCCGTCGATCTGACGTCATCAATTGATGTGTTGACCACGTGCGTCGCCAACTGAAGCTCCGATGAGCTCCTCCTCCCTTAAGCCTTGGACCTTCTCCAGCAAGCTCCTAGAACCTCCTCCAAATTGTTCAAGCCTCTCTGTTGGTGTATTTCAGGGTTTTAATGGAGATCTTTTGATTCTTGCTTGAGCTTTGTATTAAGTTGCCTTGTTTTCCTCTCGTGTAGACTCTGAAGGCACTGAGGTGCAAGAGCTCTCTGAAGAAGAAGAAGATACTCAAGCCTTTGAGCAAGGCAAGTTACACCCTTGATCATTTTGCACCCATTATTTCAATCTATGTATTTCTGTTTCAAGCTAAGTAATGCATGCTTATCTTACTTAATATTTCAATACCTGTGTTTGCTCTCATAGTTAGACCTAACTCCTTTTGTATGGCCAATGTTGATATTACTCCTGATCTGTTGTCACCTAGATGAAAACCTGGCTGACACTTTAGTGTGACCAGGACCTCTTAGAAAGCAATGCTTAGTTATGCTTAGAACAAAATCTTGTTTTGGGGAAGTTTTTCAACTACAGACCAGCTGTTTTACCTCAAATATTTTAACCATGACAATGGTGTTTCCTGGAGGTTGCAACCGTGGCATTGTGTGCCATGGGGGTTTCAACCATGGCATTGGTGTGTTGTGGAGGTTTGACATGCAAAGAAATGGTTTGGACTTGGGCGAATCTGGTTGCTTGGTTGGTGCAGGTCTATGCATGAGGGTCGTGTGATCCGATGCCCCAGGATTGAGGTTGTCGCCCAGGTCAGTTAAGGACCGGTTTGCGAGTGTATTTTGATATGCCCTTTTCGTGCAACCACATGTCCTGTATGGGCAGGACCTAGCCGACTAATTTGCAAAGTTTCATCGTGGTTGATCCGGCTGGGGTGTGGGTGGTCTTTTATGGCCTATCTTTCATGACTACGTAATTCCCACAAGGCTCAAGAGGGGGCCCTTGATCTCTACGGGTTTCTATCCGTAGGGTGGGGTGAACCTTAGAGTAGGGTGGATCACGGTGGAACAATACATTGTAAAGGTCTTATGGTAATCCCTTAGTCGCACACCTTTGAAAGTGTGTGAGTAGACAGTACAAGTGGATTACCTCTTGTGGGTAAAGTTGTACACCTATGCGGAGTGTCAAACTATTCGAATAGCCGCGTCCACAGTTATGGACATGCTAGCAAAGCTACTCAAAGTTAGATCTTTGGTTTGTTTTCAGAAGGTTTGAAAAGAATTGATTTTGGATTTCTATCCAAATGGGTTGGGCAGGGAGCCTGGTGACAGGAGGGTATCCTTCACACTTTGCTTATGAATGTTATCCAACTGTAAAATTGATCTTTGTAAATGAATTTTAACTATGGTTATATGCTTTGGAACCTATTACATGTAATTAGAAACAAACATGGCTTTATGCAAATTAACCATATAAGCTCTCCCTTATGAAATCCATGTATGCATATCATATTGATTAATTGACGGGTGTGACTTACGAGCATGGTAGTTGTGCTCACTCTTGCTTGAAATTAATCTTTTGAGCAGGAGAAGACTATCTTGATGATGATGAAGACCAAAACAATTAGGCAGCGCTCTCCAGCCAATTGCCTGTGGTGTATTGGATGGACTCTAATTATTTTGCTTCCGCTGTGTATTGTGTTCTTGTAGGCTTGTAAGCAACCTTGTAACCAACTCTTTTGATGTTAATACAGTCCTTTGTGAATGTATATTATCACTTGATTTGCTGTGTGAGCTAGCAGTTGATCCTTGGGACTAGCTCGGTTTGCACAGGGGACCCTGGGGATGATCCCAGTCCTCCACGACCACCCTCCGGACTATCGTGAGAGGTCTTGAAGCAGTCTCAATCCTCCACGACCACCCTCGGGTCTAGTCGTGGGAGGTCTTGAGGTGTCTCCAGCCCTCCACGACCTCCCCTGGTCTGGCCGTGGGAGGTCTTTGGGGTGATCCCTAGCTCCACGACCTCCTCGGGTCCACTCCCTGTACCTCTGCGAGGTCCTGTTGGACCTCCTAGGTGGTCCTGGGGGTTCCCTCAAGTGATCCTATTGGACCTACTAGGAGGTCCTGGTGGACTTTTCGGTTGGTCCAGGAGGACCTCTCGGGTGGCCCCAGGCTGGGTTGCCACAGAGCCCTATAACCCTCTCCCTCTCGCCTAGTAGAGGTCATTCCTCCTATCGGTTGCTGAGGAGGGAGGTGCTCGTTTGAGCTCAACCCTCGGGTAAGCCCAACTCTTTCTTGTCCCTCTCCGACTATCTTCATCGTTGTCCCTATCTATGCTAATGTCAACCCTTCACTTCGCTTGTAGCTCCGAGAACACTTTCGTGTCATCCGCGGCTCCAGAGCGCACTTGGAGTGCCACCGCCGTGTATTTCTTCGCTCTGGTGAGTTCCTTGGTAATTCTTGTGCGTCAAATCTTGTCTTAAGATATAAGGAGCAAAACCCCTAAATCTATTTGTCTGTTGATTCTTAGGAATCATCGAATTTTGGATTTTCTCTCTTTCGGCCGAAACCAACCTCTTTCTTCCCCAACTCCAGTAAGTCACTCCATTCTTCGATTGGTTACTCTTGTACCATCTCTGAGCTATGATGAAGCTTCTCGTACCACGCAGCCTCTTTCTTTTTGCTCAAGCCGTCGTCTCCACTTTGTCTTCCTCGTTGTCGGTACTGGTCTTCGTCGCCGGCAGGACTCCGGTTATTTGGTCCTCTCCTTTCCACTCCGGTAAGGTCCCTAAGATCCTCTAGTGCTAGCGCATGCTTTAGATGGCTCAATGAGCAGCCATATCGACGTTATTGTTTCCACCATCGTTTCACCGCCTCTCCACCTCGTCACGCCGTCACTCTAGTCCACCTCCGGCGGAGCTCCGGTCACCTGCAGGCGCGCAATAGTATTAAGGGCCCATTTTGGCCCTATGCCAGCACCGTCTGGCCTAGCTCGCCGCTGGCACACCAGGTGAGCTCGTGGCTGAGAGCGCCTCTGTATTGTCAGATTTGGGCACGCACTCTAGCTCAAGGATTAGTTTTTAATCAGTGTCCTAAGCACACTTATCTGTGTAGATCCAGTAGGTTTGAGTTAATGTTTCACTTACTTGTGGGTCCAACCGTTAAGTTCTTAGCATCCCCTCCCTTTGAACCGTCCATTTTGAGATCATCGTTCTGGATCGATTGGGCCGTTCGGACCATCCGAACGTTCCCATCACTTGAACCGTCCGATTTAGTTTCAACCGCCTAGATCATTTGTTACGTTCGGACCGTCTGAATGTAATCATTCGTTTGAACCATCCGATTAGATCTCAACGGTTCGAATGATTCTCAGCTCAGGATTTTAAAACAAAATCCGTAAATCATTTAATTATGTACTGTTAATTGTGTTAAACTTCAAAATAGCATAAGTAATTCATTTTAACTCCTTTTTGGATGATTGAAATTTTGTTGGGTTACATTTTTGGTGTAATTTATTTTGATATGGTTCTTAAGGTTTGTTACTGTTCCAGAATTATTTGTTAGTAGAATTACTTTCGGTTTACCATTATTTTTGCTGTAAAAATTCATTAAACTTGAAAAATACATAAGTATTTCTCTATAACTCCAAATAGAGTGAAATCAATTTTGTAGGATTCCTCTATTATTGTAATTTATTGTAGAAGAGGTTTTGAGCGTGTTACTATCTTTGAAAATCTTATTTTACATATGGCTTGTGCACTACTTTCATAACTTTGAAAAATCATAGAAAATTCATCTTAGCTCCAATAAGGTGAATCAAATTGCATTATCCATCTCATATGGTGCTCTGTCTACCATAAAAATTTCATGTTCAGCACCACTCTGGAAATTTTTGCTAAAAGTTTAATTTCAGATGAATAGTACCCAAGAGGCATTTTTTAGTATTTATTCCAAAAGCTGATTTTTGTTTTGGCTATAACTTTTGCATACAACATCCAAATTGATTGATTTTTGTTGCTAAATTCATTTAAAATCATTATCTACCTTCTTTGTGAATTTTATGATTTTTGGATGAATTTGGATTTTGAGTATTTTTTGTGTCATTCGTTCTTATTGGTTTTCCTCAATTCTTTCGATAGGTTCCGATGATTCTATTGAATACGAGAGTGATCCTCTATAGCAAGAGAGTTTTCTCCAGCAAGGCAAGCAGATGTTTTTCCATTTGATCATATTGATCCCATTACTTTCAAATTCTATTATATTGTTTGCAAAGCATATATATGCATGCTCTATTTTGGTGTTTAAATTATCATTCAAGTAGTTGATACTCAATAGTTGCATAAACTATAGGTAAATGTTCATCCTTTACCACTGAGCCTAGGATTATATCCGTTGTGATGTGGAGCTCGATGGATGGGCTCTAGTTACTTTACTTGTAGGATGCGAGTTGTTGTCGCTTGCAATGCCTAGAACGGTAGCATGGGGACCATCGCTTCAGCGATGGTCATACTTTCACCACTATAATTACTTAGGTCAGGGTACTCATGTATGTATTGTATTTGGAAAGACTAAAACTGAAAACAAAATGTTTTTGACTTGAGCATATTGGATGGATGGTGTGATTGTGGGATGTGTGCCTGGTGTCCGAGTCAACAAGGACCAAATTACTTGCGCCATTGATCCAAGCACTATCGCGTGCATTCCACATGAGGGTATTGGGAACCCCTCTTGACTCAGTACCTCGGGAGGTGTTAATTAATGAGTCGTTGGTGGTAGTTGTAGGAGAAAAATGTTCTATGTTGTTGTTGAGCATGTGAGGGGTGGGTTCTGGATTTAAGTTCCCACGCCTAAGGAGCATCGACAGTTGTTTTAGCTGACCGATGTCTCCAACACAACATATGGGTTCCTGGGTTCACAGCGGATTAACCCCTGTACATGCGACTCTTAATTAATACATTCCATTGGAAAACATCTCGTAGAACTTAGCCGTGTCAGCATACCTATGGAAGTATGCTAAATAGCTTGGCGAAAAGGTGGTCTGACATGTGGGTAAAGTTGTACACCCCTGCAGGGTTTCATCTATTCGAATAGCCTCGTTCTAGGTTATGGACACGCTTGGTTATTTCCCACAAAAATTAGACTATAACTTTTCATTAAAACTTGAAATCAGGTGGTACGAATAGGTAATTCGTGCTATGTCGTGGTGGCTTTTGGGAAGTCACCTCCAAGATTTATGTTTATAATTGTTGTCTCACTGTTATTTGAACAAATAAAAATAGTTTTGTTAAATTGCCTTCAATCTATTACATTATTACAAATGAAAAATTGCTTAATGAACCCTATAGCCTTTTCCTTTGATTCAGCTTGCATGTAACTATGTATAGGCTTGTTACTCATAAATCTTGTGAGTACATTTTTGTACTCAGTTGCATTGCTTAATTGTTGTAGAGGAGGTTGACCCCCAAGGGGTTAACTATTGTGAGACTGACTTCGTGCAGGACGACTAGCTTGGCGGCCCAGTCGGTTGCCTTGTGGGTAACGCCAAACCGGTTGGCTTTTGTTTATCACCATCTTATGGCCTTTGCTTCCACTGCTACTTTAGTTGTTTACCTTGTCATTTGGTCGATCAACCCCTTTTGTAATAACTCTTTTACGTGTATGTCTTTTAGATATTGTACCTTGTTGTATTCAGTAATGTAATGACTTGTGTATGGAATAGATGCTATATTTTGTGAAGGTGCATCTGTACTGCAATTCTGGGAAGTACATATCTACCGAGAGTTGGGATATTTGATTTGTGATACTAGAACCATTTGGAAGGTTAAGTATTATGAGCCAAATACCCCGGGTGGTCACACACATGGACATGCTCGAAGATTTCACACGAGGGGTAGTTTTCATAAAACCAATTGGGAAGGGACAGCTGTGTGATCTAAGTCATATGGTTGTATGAATTAAACTGATTAGCTTTATGTCCTTTGTGAAAACAAATTGTTAACTTATTACTGTTTATTTGTTTTGAATTGCATTTCAATCTACTATTTGTATTTAATTGCAAATATTGCTTTTATGCAAAAGAACCACAAAAGCCATTTCCTTTGGAATAAGCCTGCATCTATACATTGTATTCTGTGGTATGACTTGCGAGTTCGGTTATGTACTCATACTTGCTAAATCAACTCAACAGAAGTGGAGGAGTCTTCGCCTGCCTTTGAGGAGTTCTATGAAGGTGCTGATCATTAGGTCATTGATCCCAGTCGGTTGCCTCTGGCGAATTGATGGGATTTCCTTGGAGTTTATTTCGTTCCACTGCTATTTAATTCTCTGTTAGCCCTGCGTGGCTTAGTAAATGTAAACCGGATCATAAGGTCAAAACCATTATTTGCTATTCAAATTAATCGTTTACTCTATTAATCGTTTTGTGTGGATTGATATTCATCTATGTTGACACTGTGTGCACTAGCGTGATCATAGACTAGTGCAAAATACACAGAGAGTCCATAATTGCATTTTTGGGTCCTAACAGGGGTGGTATCATAGCCATACTTACTATATAAGTCTTGACCTTAGTTAGATTAGCCGTTTTAGAGTGTCCAAATTATTTTCTAAAGCAAGAAAATTAACTTACAAGATTAATCAATTGCTTAACCCCTCTGATGTCTCTCTTGACTTAACTACTGTTGGAATCTTTCCTTCCCCGCTATTTTTAAGCTGTTCTCACCCTTTCGTATGTCTTGATAGATGCCTCTTCTCTAGAACTATGGTGAGCATAAGGGAGGAATTGCTGCTGAACTTTGGAAGTTGCTGCAAGTGCTTGGAGGCTTCGATCACCCGACGTACCGTGGAAACAACTGGGTTGTGAACGGTCGGGACCGTGGAATGCTCTACCATCTGACGATCTACGATAGGAGTGACACCAAGGCAAGCCAGCCTTTAAACATCTCCGCCAGAAGGATCAACTTCATGGAGGGGTCTAGGAGTCGTCATGCCTTGCCATCCTTAGGACACCATCTTCCGCTACCATCCCCGAGCGGCAGCCATGGATCTACCAGCATGTTACCCATACATGGATGGAGAAGGCAATGCCACAGTGGTGCATCTCGCTCAGTTCACCGCTGCATAGGAGGAGTCGCTGGAGATAGTGGCCACCGAGCTAGAGTGAGTCTATGAGACCTTATAGAGGGCAAATGAAATGATCGCCAGAAATGATCGCCATTCTAGAAGAAAGCCTCTACGGCTAGCACGAGCATGGGGAAGACCCGAAAGAGCCAGAAGAAGAAGACCCAGAAGAAGCTAAGGAGCCAGCAGAGGCCATAGAGCCAGAGGAGCCAGTTGTGCCTGCACCTAGGACGCCTGTTCCTGCTACATCAGTTCCAGGGCACCAAGATCAGTTTGCAAGGAGCACCGCTGTGGTTGTGGAGGCTACCTTAGCGACTGAGTTTGCTAAAGTTTAAGTCAGGCTTAGCTAGTTTTAGTTTAGAAGTGTCGCCCTTTAGGCGGTAGTTTGCATGTTTAGGTTTGTTTTTTTCTTTTTCAATTGAGTTTTCTTGAGCTGTGTTTGTTGGGTTTAACCTAACCCCTGCCTAGATTCTTAACTCATCTTGTGCTTGCTACCTTATCTAACCCATGAAGCTTCACCAGATGGTTCAGACTCGTAATGCTGCTGCAAGTGGTTCTCGCATCCCAGTGTAGAAGACAATGAGCAAACCCCCGCAGGAGTAGTTCCGCCACAAGCACCCTCAATCGAGTTGTAGAATTTTGGACCTTTCATGGCAGCCTAGACCCGCTGATGTACACCATGATGAATCAAATGCAGGTTATGAGAAATCAGAACAACAACAACAATCACCACAACGGAGCCCTAGCCGCTCATGGTCACCATGGACCATCTAAGCTAGCCGAGTTCATGAGGACTCATCCACCAACCTTTTCTGGACATGTCATTGAGAGAAAGTTGTTGATCACTCAATGCCACGATCATGAGAAGGTGCTGTATTCCACTCACCAGATGGAAGGTATCGCTGCCGAGTGGTGAGAAAACTTTTGTGCCGCACATGAGACACCACATAATATCACTTGGGAAGAGTTTTCTACAGCCTTCCGTCAGTACCATGTGCTAGAAGGAATAATCGATCTGAAGAAAGATGAGTTCCGCGCACTCAAGCAAGGAGGAATGTCAGTGATTGAGTACCTCAATAAATTTTCTCAGCTTGCACGTTATGCTGCAGAAGATGTCGCCACTAATAAGGCTCATCAGAGTTGTTTCCTGAAGGGACTGAATTCGGGATTACAAGTTAGCTTGATCTCCCATACCTTTCCAGATTTCCAGGAGCTAGTCAACAAAGCTTTGGTTCTAGAGGACAAGCGCAAAGAACCGGAGGATAGTCGCAAACGCAGGATGGCCCAGCAAGGAAGTCACCAGTCGCAACATAAGGCAAGGACAGTTCCACAGTAGTTCAATCATTTTCCACTGCTGAATTCTTTTAGGATGCCTGCACCGACCTCAGCACCTCGTCCAGTTGCTCAGAGTTTTCACAACCACGCGCCAGTCAACCCCAATCCAGGAAGCAACCAGTAGAATGGACCAAGAGTCTATTATTCCTTCCATCAGCCAGGACATTTAGCCATGGGAGGTGCTAGTAATAAGGATTGATGCACTTCACCAAGAATAACTCCTTGAATGCTAAATTTTGAAATAGGATATAATAACTGAGCAATCTGCTAAGATGGTATAATTTGGTTGTGACTTTATGCACCTGTTACTTTGTAATAGAGTCGATTAGTACTGATAAGGGGGAAGCCCGATCTTCTCAGTGAGGAACCATGGATAGTTGATGCGAAGTAGACGATGTCGCTAGCTGAACACTCGCGCCAATGCACGAACCCTCAACTCTTCGGAATACGCCCAAAACACACCGGATAATTGTTCATCACGAGACCACGAACGACGAACGCCAAGTCCCCAATTCCCAATGGAACGCAGCTTGACCCTGAATCGCAGAACAAAACAATGGATCGCCTAATTCTCTCTCAAAGTCCTCGCATGAACTCTGGTGTCGAAACAACAAGCAATAGCTATGCATAAACTAGTATAATGGATACAATGGAGGGCCAAGGGTACTTAAGGCACCCTCCATGACTCACGCGCGGCCTGGGGCTGGCTACACATGCCGAATCAAACACCAATTCGGCTAAGACCCAAAAACACACAAAAAGGAAAACCTAACTTAAATCCGTCACATTGTTGAAAGGCCATAGAATCGCGACCGTAAGTCTTCTGAAGTTGAGGCCATACCCATTGTGTGGGCCATGGAATAAGCTTTCAAACAAGTCCAAGAACACCCCAATCAGACTCCGTATGCAAAAGTTATGACCTTTTTATTACAGGCCTGTTGGGCTGTCCCGAACCGAATCTGAATTAAATTCTGAATTGATTCCGAGATGAATTCCGGTTGGACTTGTGGAAGATGCGAACTGGGCTTGAATTCTTGGGCTTTTCTCCCCTTGCTTGACCCACGTGAGCTTCTCCTCTATTGCTTGGGCTCCGGCCTCCCTCTCCTCCCTCTTGTTTCCAAAGGCTTCACAATGTTCAAACCTGATAATGCACAAAACATTTGCATGAGGTAGTACCCAATTCTCATCAATGAAAATAGAAGATTCATTAAGAAACAAAAGCACCTGTTGATTTAGAAGTTTAGCTCTCGCTCTAGTCAGCGGACCAACATGCACTTCTGCACTTGTATGACTTATAGCTTCACTTATGGCGTCCATCTCAGTATGTGCATCACCACCAATAGAAGAAGATGTATAAGTGTTAGGGATGCCCACATCAAGTACTTTCATGAAAGTTTCTATGATTATGATTTAAGTTGGATGTTGGGTATAATTGTTTATGTTGTTGTTAAATGTTAGAATCCCTTGTATGGATAACTATACAAAGGAGATTCTGCCAAAATTTAGAGTATTGATTTAGACTTTTAAATTGCTAACAGGTTGTTTTAGTAACTTTCTAAGCTCATCAATAATGCTGGGGTGTTACACTTTGAAACTTAGTAGAGTTCTAGTTGAGTCTAGAAACAATAATGCATTCTCAATGATTAATTTCATTCCCATCGGTAAGACTACCGTGGCTCTTTCGGTACTCGCAATATTACCACAATTGCTAACGATGGTCATAATATTGCTAGTCTTAGAACTAAAGGTCTAGAAATACTTCATGTCCCTTATGATAGAATTTGTGGTACAACTATCCACAAGATACGTCAACTATAAGCAAGAGATAAATAATTTACATGAATTAAAAACAATGGATACGCATAAATGCAAACATAAAACATGCAAATGAATTGGAAATAATTAATTCATGAATTAAAGATTACAAGAAGTAATTTTAATTCATAATAGTAATATTGTTGACTAATTTTGGATCAACAAAATTTGAAGTTCAAATTAGCAACACCATCCTAAACACACCATGAATTGACTTCTAAATTTAAGGGGATAATAGAGATTTAGGATTCTCCCGATCCTTATGTGGGAATGGCTCATTTGCCTTAACTCCTAGCATGAGTAGACTTCTAACAGCTCTCTCTCTCTCTCCAATTCCTACTACTGCTTGCTTCATTTGCTGGGGTTTAATCTGGAGAATGTCTAACGATCCTCCTACTATCCCAGCTGTTACCTCTTGTTTACCTCCTATTGAACTTTATCTTCTAGTCCCACCAAATCCCCTAGAACTATAATTAGATCTGGAGGGTGTTGGGATACGGGTAGGCTACGCTAGCAACAATTCAAAATTTCTACCACGTAAACCAGGATGTCAAGCAAGATAGATGATCAGAGATCATTACCACCAGACGTGCAGTGCAGCGAAAGTAGAGTCGGAGCAGCCTAGTACAACGATGAACGCGCCGATGTAGTGGTCGTAGATGATTGTCCAATGTCCTCGTAGTCGATCGCCTCCTCCAGCAACCTCCGCAGTTGCTTGTGAAGATCGCGGATCGTCCTTAGCGCAACAGCGACCGTAGTAGCGCCTCTACGGTATCCACACGTCTAGAGAAGGAACAACCGTACGCCGGTGTGCTAGCACTAAGTCGCACGGGAAGGCTCTCTCAAGAAGATGGCGGCTAGGGTTTCAGTGGAAACAACTCACGTCTCACTCTCGTCCCTCCCCACACTACCCTCAAGCATCTCCTTATATAGTGCCCCGTGTCGGATCCTATCCGAACACATTCAACGAATCGTATTCGTACTGGTTTGTTCCATCCCATTAAGTGTGTGACCCGTTAGGTTTATGTGTAATTGGTTGTGACTCGGAAACTCTTTCCGACCACGAGTCGTAGCGGTCCCTAGCAGGACATAACGATTTTTGACTAGGTCCTCATCACTTACGACCAGTTCGCACTCGGTCACGACCAGTTCGTAACTCCTTACGACCAGATTTCGACCACTCTGTGATTTCGTTCGATCAGTCTACGACTTGCTCGTATCACCATACGACTTGTCTGGATCTGATCGAACTAAGCAACTTACTCTAGTATTCTCCCTTTGCCTCACAATATCTGGTTTGAACTCCAGGTGAGATAATGTGTCATCCATGGACTGTTCAACACTTTCTCGATCGAGTTGTCGGATAACCTTATGTAGTCGAACACTTCGACCACTAGTGGCATGGCCATGCACTTTCTTTCTCCGATCACTTCGAGGGGCCCAGAGACATCTCTCCTGTTATGTTAGGAGGGGCAAATCCCATATCTGACCAGTCCCATCCTGATACGGGGGAGGCCCGATCTTCTCAGTGAGGAACCGTGGATAGTTGATGTGAAGTAGACGATGTCGCTAGCCGAACACTCGCGCCAATGCACGAACTCTCAACTCTTTGGATAACGCCCAAATGCACCGGGTAATTGTTCGTCGCGAGACCACGAACGACGAACGCCAATTCCCCGATTCCCATTGGAATGACGGCTTGACCTTGAATTGCAAAACAAACCAATGGATCGTCTAGTCCTCTCTCAAAGTCCTCGCATGAACTCTGATTTTAGAAAGAACAAGCAATAGCTATGTTTCAATTCTTATACATAAACTGGTCTAATGGATACAAAGGAGGGGCAAGGGTACTTAAGGCACCCTCCACGACTCACGCACGGCCTAGGGCCGGCCACACATGCCGAATCAAACTCTAATTCGGCTAAGACTCAAAAACACACAAAAAGGAAAACCTAACTTAAATCCGTCATATTGTTTCGGCCATATTAGCGAGACCGTACGTCTTCTAAAGTTGGGGCCATACCCATTGTGTGGGCCTTGGAATAAGCTTTCATTCAAGTCCAAGAACACCCTAATCGGACTCCGTATGCAAAAGTTATGGCCTTTTTATTACAGGTCTCTTGGGCTGTCCCGCACCGCCTCCACTCCTCACCCAAAGCTCGAAGCCCAACGCCACCCTCCCCGGCTCCCCCCCAGCAGCCAGCGCCTCCTCAGGCCTCATTACAGCGCCAGTCGCTGGCAACCCGCAACCCGCCTGCCCTGTTGGCCTGTTCCTCTACGCCTCCACCTCCAGCGCGACAGCACGCCCTCCTCGGCTCCTGCTCTGCCCTCCAGCCCGTCCTCAGCTCCTCTCCTCACCGTCGGTGCTGGCTCCCGGTGAGGTGAGTTCAAAACTTTGAATCTTCTATGTGTTACAGTATTAAGACTTTGGCATTGGCTTGTCTTGTAGGCGCTTGGCTTGTATGAGTTAATTAGGCTTGTATGAATTAATTAGTTATGACTTATCACTTATGATTTATGAAGTTATGAGTATGACTGCTTTGCAGGCTGCAGCGACGCCGCCCCCAGCGTGTGTGATTTGTTTGGTTTCTTAGGCATCTTGTGAAGTCTTGCTAGAGAGAGCATAGAAAGAACCTTGCATTGGTCCATGTTTTTTGGTTAATAAATTCACGGATTTCAAGCCTTTTGCACTTTGCTGTACTGGTTTTGCAGGAAACATATGCTCAATATGTGAAAGATTATTACATTAGAAGACTCGAGACAACAGTATCTTCATATGATCAGGAATATTTGAAGAAAACAACCCCCAATGATTCTAGTAAATGATAGCGCTACTTGTTTTCTTTTTATCAAAAACAAAAATATGCTTACATCTAAGATTTGGTAGTGAAATACTGTGACATCTCTTATTTGTTATTTACTATTATGTTGTTTAGGTTCTAGACTCTGGTGGTTGCAAGTGAGGTTGCCTATTTTCAAGTGGCACTCTAAGAAAGTTGTGTATAAAACAATCTGATTAGAGTAATATATGGAATTGAAGTAGTGTCAGCATACTTATTTACATTAGTTTTTCTTTAATCATCATCTCTAATGTGCTAGAACTTATATATCCTGGGCACGTTCTGTAGCTATATGTTTCTTACGTTTTGCAAGTCAAGTATGTTCATGTATCTTATGCTTCTTTGCTTTGAATACCTTCGGGTACCATTTGGACCTGTGCATAAATGTTTTTGGGGAAGGTGTTTATCCGAATGTTTTCATGACGAACTTATATTATGGAGGCACAAGAATTGCTGGTTTGTCTCTCTAGCTAGCCTCTACTCTACTTAGTACTGATTACTTAAAGTTTTCCCCATTGCTACCTAGGAAATCTAGTGTTGTGCAACCATTAGTCTGTTTGTACCTGTAGCATGTCATCAGCAGTCCAACACAAGGCTTAACCATGCGTACTATTCATTTAGCTAGTGCTGCGGCCTCTCTGCTACATCAATCGACATTTCTTTTGTGTGTCTTGTTGATTGTTGCATTGGTGTGACTTCAAACTAACTATGAGCATACGACATATCATGGTTTTGCTGTTTTCTGGATTTCAACATTTGCAATTTTCTCATATTTTTCTGGTTAGTCTTTTTCCTAATTTTGCATGTCTTGGTTCTGGACCCGAGGCTCAAAAAAATCCTGGCTCCACCACTGCCCAATGGCTTCCGCCTCCAACCATCGCGGCGGACCGGAAGAACAATCCCCCAAATGGCAAAGCAGCAGAGGCTTAGGGGAGAAGTCGGGAGTGAAACAGCAGGCGTATCTCGTGCATGAAGGCCCAGCCCAAATGTCGCACGACACGCAATGACAGGTCGTGGCCCAGTAAACCTGGCCCATGCGACGCGAATCTTCGCACGATCGGACGGACAGGGGAACACTGACGGGAGTTGAACTTGGGTCCAAATTTCCTTCTAATTAGGGGTGAAAACGGATCGGATAGTTTCCGATCGATCCGAACAAAAACGGATTCGGAATGTCTCGGGTCGGATTTTTCTCGGATAAATTTCGGATCGGAAACGAATTCGAATTTTTTTATCAGAACCGTAAACAAATACAGTAGGCATGCTATCCGGCGGATACGAAAACGAATACGGATTATCCAGATAAGACGGAGTCCAGATATCCGGATTTCGGCCCAAAAGAGAAAAGAGGATTTTAATTGATTTCTAAATTTCAAAAAATGCAACAAATCTAATAGTCTTTTAGAAAATAGTAAATAGAGTTCAAAAATCCTAGAAAAAATCACATAAATTCGTTGAATTATTTTTAACTTAATAAAATTAATTCCAACTTAAAGTTGGTTTTTATTTTTTATATATAAATTAATTTAAATTTCTAAAAATAGGAAAAACCTTTTTATAATCCAGGAAAATCAATAAATTAATTAAAATTTCCTTTTTCACTTTCAATCCAATAAAATCCCAGAAAACTCAATAAATTTTATTTTTTACATTAAAAACTAGGAAATTAAATAATTGACTTTATTTTATTATTTTTCCTTTTAACCAGAAAACTCTTTTAAATCTCGTAAAATCCAATAAAATAATAACTTTATTAATTTTATTTTTGTAACATACTTTGGGATGTTACAGTCATTTATGATAGATTAACCATCCATCTAATCGATGTTAGTGTGAACTAAATTTTATGTACATGATGAACTAAGTGTGAATGCGTGATGACTTTGTGAGTTATGACTTATGAGCTAAATATGGTAAACTAAGTGTTATATTTGTGATTAACTAGTTAATGTAACTTGCTAGTGCCAATGTTATGTGTGGTTGCTGAAAATATGAACAATTCATGCAATTGCTCTCGCCGACTTCTTGAATTGATGTCACGCCATGAGGGTATCAGAAGAGAGTGGTCGCCCCGATCTCGCCCGGATCAACCTCGATCGGGCGGATTCAAGGTCCTCATTTTCCGCTCGGGCAATTGCCCAGCCTTCCTCGGGCGTGGCCTTTGAAGCCCTGAGGCCAACCTCCTGCCCTCCTCGCGCCCTGGGCCTGTAAGGCCGGGCAACATGGGCTCCGCGCCTCCGCCGCTCTAGGCCACCAAGCCGCTGCCCTCTCATTTGCTCTCTTGGTCTCTCCCCAATCCCCACCTTGGCAAGTGTTAGCCCCAACCCCAAGCGCCAGCGACAAGCGCCAAGCGGCGGCCTGCAGCAACCTGCGTCGGCCAGCGGCGGCAGGACCGCGAGAGCCGGTGAGCTAGTGACACGGTGGGCAGGGCGATGGTGGATGGCTCCAGCGAGACGGTGGTTCCGGCGGGCAACGGCGGGAGCCAGAAGCGAACTCCAGCGGGACGGCGATTCCTGGCCTTCCGGCTCCGGGACCCAGGCAGCTAGGTGAGTGGATTTTCTTGCTCACCTTGCCACTCCTCCTGGCCTCCTTCCTTGGCTCGGCCCTCGGGCTCCCCATGGCCGCATGGCGTCGCTCCTCCGGGCTCCGGCGGTCCGGCCGCCGGCTCCTCCTGCTGCGCCGCTCCCCTCGGGCTCCCCATGGCCGCATGGCGCCGCTCCCCTTGGGCTCCTTCTGAGTCCTGCCGGTGCCGCTCCCCTCGGGGCTCGGGCTCCTCCTGCCGGCGCCGCTCCCCTCGGGCTCCTTCTGGCTCCTGCGCCGCTCGCCAGCCTCCCTGCGCGCCCGTACTACCGCCGACCGCCTCGGTTGGGGATTGGGGCTGCAGGAGGAGCCGGCCGCCCGACTGCCCGAGGGGAGGGGATATTGGGGATCGGTGGATTGGGGAAGAAGTCTGCAACTGCAAGACAGTAAGAGGAGCCCTCTTTTTCGGAAAATTTACTAGTGTCTAGTAGGCTGCACTACTAGTCAATTGTTGCATTGTTATGAAAATTGAAAATTGACTATAGGTTATGTTGGGGATTAGGGCTGCACTACATCAATCAACTGACGTCAATTTGTAGCTAAGTTTGTTGTATATAATTGGGGATTGGGGATTAGGGCTCAATCTGGTAACATGATTAGTTGATTACTACTACTAGGTTGGCACATGATGAGAATTGACGAATTGTTAAAATTTCATAAATGAGAAGGTTTTTGGTTGACTCGAGAAGCTTACCGCAACCACAACCACAAGATCCAAATATGGCTAATGATGAGGAGGAGGAGGAGGATGTGTTTAATCCAGATGAAATTGTGTGTGATCCTGCTCTTAGGAAACAAATAGATGATTACCATCTGGATGTTCAAGACCAAGTGAGAAGAGTGTACATTTTGAAGGGTCCAACCCAACCAATTGTGAATTTTCCTCAAAAACAATTTGGATGTTTGTGGAGGGCATTTTCAAAAGATTGGTATAAGAAGTATGATTGGATAGAATATAGCGAGTCTCAAGATACGGCATATTGTTTCTATTTCTTTCTTTTTAAGAAGCCGAAAAATAATCAACGCTTTGGTTCCGAAGTCTTCACCAGAACCGGGTTTAGTCGTTCGAGACGTGATGGGAAGACTTACACTAATCTTCATTATTACCGAGTTGAGGTTTTTTATGTTGCCCTTGATAAGATATGTACTGAGATGAATCACCGCTTTAGTGAAGCATCTACAGAGATATTAGTGTGCTTCCCATGCCTTGATCCAAAGAATTCTTTCTCTAAGTTTGATATTGACAAGCTTGCTCGCCTAACTACAATTTATCATGCGGATTTCTCTAGTGGTGATCGTGCAATCATAAGTCATCAACTAGAGACTTACATTCATCATGTGAGAAGGCATGCTTCATTTTCTACTTGTAAAGATCTTGAAAGTTTGGCTACGAAACCGAGAAATATTTGGTTTTTCTATTGGTCTACAAACTCATTGAGTTGGCTTTGTTATTGCCGATGTCAACAGCATCTGTTGAAAGGGCTTTTTGGGTAATGAAGATTATTAAGTCTAAATTGCGCAACAAGATCAACATTGATTGGTTCAATGACTTGATGATATGCTACACCAAACGGGACATATTTAAACAACTTGATGATGATGTTATTGCCCGACGGTTTCAAGCTATGAAGAAAAGGAAAGGACATTTGCCTCGTAGGCCTAGACCTAATTAGCACATTATCGGTATGTTTCATTCTCTTCTATGTTAATATTTCAAGTCAAAGTTATATGATTTACTAATTCATTTTATTTATCTTGTAGAGTCTTTTACTCTCTTTTGGTTGTGTGATTGGATATTTGGACTTTTATTGTTGACTCGTCGCAACTTTGGTAGTGTCTAGTGAGTTGTTTGTTATCGTATCTCTCTCTTATTTTCATCTATGAACCTTTACATTGGTGATGTATCATATATGTTCTTTTACTTAAAAACTATTGTGTATTTGCATGATGTGTAATTGTGTATCCGAATATCCGATGCTTGCGACACTCAATAGACCTTAGCTTGCGGCTTGCCCAGGCTTCGAAAATTTCCTGGCTCCGCCATTGCCCTCGATGGGCCAAGGTTAGAGCCAGCCCGCCCTGGCGGTGGACGAGCCTTCTCCGCCTGCCGCTGAGCCATCGTCGTCGCAGTCTCCTGCTCCGGTGGCATCCTCCTTCGAGGCGCTCGCCGCAGGTACATGCCAAACTCTGAATCTTATGAGTCGGTGTTTGTTTCCTCGTATTCCCATTTTTTTCCCCCAGTAAACCCCTCTGTAGGTAGTTCTCGTTGAGTTGGGCTTGCCGCTAGGTCGTCGCGTCACCTCACTCGGATTTGGAAGCATTGGTGGAAGTGGAGCTCTAGGGCCGCCAGTGTTACAAATAGTTTTGAGTAGCCAGTAATGTATGGTCCACTTCATCCTAGTGCGATACTAGGAGGATGGGATTATTCATGTGATTCTCCGGTATATATGTGATAGTGCAGACATTGGACAGTTGTACTGGATGGTGAATTGGTGATATCTTACCGATCCTAGAGTATATGTGCATTCAGGAAATGTGGAGGCAGTGTTAAATTTTACTGCCATGTAAGTGATGTAAGTTAATAACATCCCAGGCCTGAGGAGCAACCAAGCTTTAGCCCACCAATGTTGGCCCAAAACGACTAGACTGAATTCCTAAAAATTATTGCAATGTGCGGACAGTTTATGCATTCTTTTCAATTTGCATGGCATATGTTGCTCGCGAAAGTATGGTTCTTTTATTTTAAATATTCATGATCATTTAAGTACAATGTGCTATTGTATCACTAATTTTTCTAATTTTATTGTACAGATTGTTACCCACTGAAATTATATTTACATGTTTTGGGGGATGCACTATCTATTAGCGAGGTACTTTTATTGTATTTATCTTCTCTTTTTTTTTTGCTTTACTTTACTTTTATTCAGGTATGAATTTGATTGCATAATAATACAAAACTATATTTATTTCAAATTAGTTTTGTTATTAATTTTTCTAATTTTATTGTACAGATTGTTACCCACTGGAATTATATTTACATGTTTTGGGGATGCACTTTCTATTAGCGATGTACTTTTATTGTATTTATCTTCTTTTATTTTTTTTTTTGCTTTGCTCTACTTTATTCAGGTATGAATTTGATTACATAATAATACAAGACTATATTTATTTCAAATTAGTTTTGTCATTTGAGATTTTGAGCATATCCTCCATTTTCATCCTGACTTCACCACTGTTCAACACAGAGATCAATTTCCCAGTCCCTACCCTGTTGATGGCTTGATGCTGTTGAGTTATCTCAACCGTGTAGTTTTCATTTAACTGTATAATTTGTCATCTGCTCCTACCAGCGAAACACCGTACGTCCTCCGGTGTGTTTAGTCGCGTACGCCCTCATCCAGCATTCATTCACACCGCAAGCCCATCTCACCTGTCCAACGCCACGCACGTGGGTCGGTGGGGAGGGGGGAACGTTGCTACTTGCAACTTAGGGGCGAGGCACTCGTCCCCCTCCACATTCCCCCGATGCTGGGCATACCAGGCACCTCATTGGCTCGTGTGGCGCCTCCCTGCCGCCATCGGTCGACGAGGGCACGCCCTTCTGCTATTTCTTCACTCTTCCCCTCAGTGGCGGATCTAGAACGAAAATAACTAAAGGTCTCCACTCCTTATACATATCATATATATTTAATTATCGAGCAAGATGGGCCTTATTTGGCTAGGTTGTAGCTTGGAGTGTCCTCTTATGTTGAGCTAAAGGTGTCCAAACTATATATAACGTTATATCCAAAGAAAAATAATTTTTATTCCCGGTGTCCTATACACCTTGATGAGTTACTGTAGATCCACCACGGTTCCTACTTGACAAATGTGGTTGAGGGTGATTTGAAAGTTCTGAAACTGCAAGGTGATAAGTAAAAAAAATTCCCCATTTCGAAAGTGAAATTCGAGTTGAAAATTTTGGAAAACCGAGATGAGTCAATGGTGGGCCTGGTGGCGAGGCGAATGACCTGGCAATCAGACACTGGATGGCCGACATGGACTTGCGGCCGGGCATGAAGGCTTCGGCAACAGATGCCTCAAGCCTAGCAAGAGCTCGTGGAGGCATGATATGCCCTAGAGGCAATCATAGAGATGATGATATTTCGTTGTATCCATGATTTAATAAATGTTCCTTGAATATTGTCTTTGTGTTGATTAACAAGTATGTGACTTGTTTGTGAAACTCTTTACTTGTATGGTTATTCTAAAGTTGTCCCTAGTCGGAGTTCATGTGAGGACACACGTGAATGATGGATTAGCACATGTATCGGTTGATGACCATGTTTCACAGGTCATAGACATGGAGATGTCAAACCAATAATGTGGACACATGTTTAGAACATGGGGTTGGACCGACCCAACATGAGACATAGCAATTATACTATGGTTCTCTCTACACAATGTGTACGCCTTGTCCTTAGACCTGAGATTGTCGCATGTACTTGAGATGTGAATCGACTTACTTAGGGGCTATCAAACGCTACTCCGTAACTAGGTAGTTATAAAGGTAGCTTTGGGTTTGTCATGAAGCATGTCATGAGGCATGGTCGATCGAGATGGGATTTGCCCTCTCTACCGAGAGATATCTGGCCCTCAAGTGATCGGATCCAAAAATGCATGGCCATGCTACTTAAGGTTAAGAGTTAACCTAGTAAGGGATTCCGGATCACAGGATCGAGAAAGAGTGGTCAGCTTGGAGCTCGACCGAATATCGTGAGACAAAGGGATTGGCATGTACATAACGTTGTGATGGTTCGTCTGATATGATCTTTGTGTACGTTTAGGAGTTGGCACGTCTTGCTAGAGGCCGCTACCAACTATTGACCAAGTATGTGTACTCGCGTCATGTCTAAACATACGTGAATCTATAGGATCACACACTTAAGGGGCTGAAGCCTAATTCGGATTGGATCCGAATTAGACTGGGCATTGAGTCCTAATGGGCCTCTATTCGTAGAAGCCCATTGTAAGGACGTCTATAAAAGGAGGGCTGGGGCGCACAGGTTTGGTGATGAGTTTTTCGTGACATCCTCAAACCCTAGCCGCCACCCCTCCCACGCCCTAGTCGTTCGCGCGGATCTAGTAGTCCGGCGTGCGTCGCTTCCTCCCGTACGTGTGGATACCTTTGAAGGCGCTGCATCTGTAGCGTTGGGACGAACCGCAAGAGAGGAGCTGTACGTGGGACGCTGCGACGAGGACGAGGAAGTAGTACGACTACACTGCCCCGACATGCTGTATCAACTTCCGCACCTGCACGTCTAGTGGTAAGACCGTGATCTATAACTGTAGTGATCTTGGTTTACGGGTAGAATTTTTAATTTCCGCTAGTGTAGCCTACCCGTTACCCTTCACTGTGACCACGACATTCGTGGCTGCGTCGTTGTTGATGGTCGGCTAGTACGCCGGGGCAAGCAGTCCCAAGAACTCCGGGGAGCGCAGCGTCCAGCACGACCTGAAGGAAATCTTTTTGAGAAGAAATTTTTTACCTAGGGATCAGTAAGGATGGTAACCGTGACAATTGAAAAAATTTGGTCAATTTCGGCAAGAATTTACAAAAAAAAAAGTGAAATTTTCGGATTTAAAATTTAAAAAATCAAAGTCGAACAAAATTCAAGCAAATTCGATTTTTTTATAAATTTTATGAAAACTGGTTTTTTGGACCAGTTTGTATTCCTACCTGCCCTCACCAGTAACCGACGAAATTTCGCCAAGATTTTTTTCCCTCACGCCGGGGCTATCGCGGAGGAGCAGGTGGTGCTGGAGCAGAACTGCCGCGAAGTCGTACGCAGCGGCGGAGTAGGTGTGGAGCAGGTGGCGCACCAGGTCGATGGACAGGGACTGAAGGTGTGCTCCGTGCTAATGCGCGCACCGGGTCCATGAACACGATGTATGTTGTCATGTTACTCCTTGAGACGCCATCGTCGTCGTCGTGGCATTCGCAAGCGAGTGGCTTGCAAGGAGTAGGGGGACATGGAGGAGAAGATGGATGTGCCTACCTCAATCTGGCCGTTTGATTCCCGTTTGGACACTAGAATGTGAGGCCTACTGCCAAAACTGCTTCGCTGCTAGTTCTCTCTCGCATTCTAATCTTCTTTGTCGTGCCCTTTTTCGTGCTATACTTTCCTAGTTCCGCCGTCCCTAGTTTGTTTGCATGTTGTATCATGTGCAGCAACTTATAATATGCGTCTCTCTCGATGAATTCGCAATTCCCGACTGGGATTCGGCCTGGTTCGACCACCGCGACCATGGACACAATGGGCAGCGTTGAGTTCGTGTCGTCTTTGGACGGCATGGAGGATGATGATGCTGTGTCGTCCAACCTCAAAACCTCCGCCGCAGCTGTTGTGGCGGCGAGCATTGGGGTTGTCCCTGTTATGAATATTGTGTATATTCCTATTCTATCTCTAACATATCTCTAACACCCCCCCCCGGCAAGGCATATGCAATAGCATTGCATTTGGAAAGGGTTGACACTAAAATATGAAAAATCCAAAGTCTGAGTCTTGATAATGTCGTCGTAGCATGCAGCTCTTCAAAAATATGTCGATAAAAGATCTCCTCCCATCCAAGGTCCCGCGACAGCCCATAAAACACAATGTGTAGGAGCAAAGTCGACCGCAGCAACATGACGAAGAAGATGATGAAACCGACAAAAAGATAAAACTGTCAAATCGAATAGGAATAGATAGAAGCATAATGACGCAGATCGAAACCCAAGACGATGGCGGCGCAGTGCACAAGAAGCACAATAAAGACGCAGTGCACAAGAAGCGCAATAAACACGCAGAGAGCATAAGAAACACAACGGATGCACAGTGCAAAAGAAGCGCGGCGCAATGCACAAGAAGCGCAACAGAGACGCAGTGTAGAAGAAGAGCGGTGCAATGCACAAAAAGTACACCGGAGACGCAGTGCGGAAGAAGCGCAGCGGCCTTAAAAGCGCGGCGACGGATCTGCAGCGGATCGAAGAAAAGAACAGCGGCTGCTGCCATGCAAAAGAAATTCCTATGCTTCTATGACAGGCAATAAATTTGTAGACTCGCATGGCATAAACGAACTCTAAAATTGATTGATACGGATTTGGATGGACGCAGCGGAGAAAAAATGACACAAAGGAAAACCTAAGGATAATTAGCAGCAGCAGAATAGCAGCAACATAATCAATCTCCACCGACTGCCAAACAGCAAAGAGCAAGTAGCAGCAATGTCACTAGGCTCATCGCATTGCCCAAATAACGAAGACACGCAAAAGGCACCAAGCTAAAGATGCGCAGGTAATCCACGGCCAAGCCTCCAACCATCTCAGCACCTTAAGCAACACGCTCACCACACCAACAGCAAGAGATCCCAAGCACATCGCACAAAAACGACAGCAGCAACATGATTTGAGTAGATGGCCACATGAGAAGCCCACATCCACTGAGGAAGGATGTGTTTGTCCAGGCCACCTCATGATGTGGGCATCCCTAACACTTATACATCTTCTTCTATTGGTGGTGATGCACATACTGAGATGGACGCCATAAGTGAAGCTACAAATAATACAAGTGCAAAAGTACATGTTGGTCCACTGACTAGAGCAAGAGCTAAACTTCTAAATCAACAGGTGCTTTTGTTTCTTAATAAATCTTCTATTTTCATTGATGAGAATTGGGTACTACCTCATGCAAATGTTTTGTGCATTCTCAGGTTTGAACATTGTGAAGCCTTTGGAACGGAGAGGGAGGAGAGGAGGCCGGAGCCAAAGCAATGGAGGAGAAGCTCACGTGGGTCAAGCAAGAGGAGAAAAGCCCAAGAATTCAAGCCCAATCGGATCTTCCACAAGTCCAACCGGAATTCATCTCGGAATCAACTCAGAATTCAATTCGGATTCGGTTCGGGACAGCCCAACAGGCCTGTAATAAAAAGGCCATAACTTTTACATACGGAGTCCGATTGGGATGTTCTTGGACTTGTTTGAAAGCTTATTCCAAGGCCCACACAATGGGTATGGTCCCAACTTCAAAATACGTACGGTCGCGCTGCTATGACCGAAACAATGTGATAGATTTAAGTTAGGTTTTCCTTTTTGTGTGTTTTTGGGTCTTAGCCGAATTAGAGTTTGATTCGGCATGTGTAGCCGGCCCTAGGCCGTGCGTGAGTCGTGGAGGGCACCTTAAGTACCCTTGCCCCTCCATTGTATCCATTAGACCAGTTTATGCATAAGATTGAAACATAGCTATTGCTTGTTCTTTCGACACCAGAGTTCATGCGAGGACTTTGAAAGAGAATTAGGCGATCCATTGTTTTGTTCTGCAATCCAGGGTCAAGCCGTCATTCCATTGGGAATTGGGGACTTGGAGTTCGTCGTTCATGGTCTCGCGACGAACAACTACCCGGTGTGTTTTGGGCGTATTCCGAAGAGTTGAGGGTTCGTGCATTGGCGCGAGTGTTCAGCTAGCGACATCGTCTACTTCGCATCAACTATCCACGGTTCCTCACTGAGAAGATTGGGCCTCCCCCCCCGGTATCATGTGGTATCAGATTCTAGGTTTACTCGGTGAGAACTTCTTTACTCGTAGTTAGATTAATTTTCTTTCCTATCGTCCAATAAACCGAAAATTGCAAAGCGAAAACCGTAGTTTAATCTGTTATTTCTTGTGCGTTTAGTTAAGTTTTCATCCATTAGAGTTTTTGTTTTAGTGCTGATCCTTGTGTTTCATTGTCGAAAATTGCTGATTGAACTCCCTCAATTAGCACCCAAAAACTGTAATCCGAAACGGTGTTGTTTCCTTATCCGAACTCCTGTAACATTCCAAAGTAATGTTACCAAAATAAAATAAAATAAAAGTTATTGTTTTATTAGAATTTCTGAAAATTTGGAAAGAGTTCTATTGCTTTAATTGAATCTTTGAAATTTTGAAAGTCAAAAGTAAAATTGATTTGAAGTTCTTGAAGTTTTATTAGATTTAAATTGAAAAATAAAATTTACTTAATTCCTAGAATTTTCTGAGTTTTTAAAAGCCTTTTTATAAATATTTTAAAGCCAAAACAATTTATTTGCAAAACTAAAAGCCAATCTTTAGTTGGAAATAATTTTATTAAGTCCAAAATAAGTATGGGAATTTCTGTGAATTTTTCCATAATTTTTGGATCTATTTTGCTATTTTCTAAAGCCAAAATATATTAATGAGATTAACTAAATTGGAAAATCATTTAAAAATCCGGAAAACCTATTGGACCTAAACCTCTCCGACCCATTTCATCCTCCCGCACTTTCGGCCATTCCAGCCCTCCGCACCCTCTCTCTCTCACCACTTCCTCGGTCCCACTCGTCAGCCACTCATCTCTCTCTCTTCTCTCACGGACGCGTGGGCCCGCGCCTAACCCTTTCTTCCCCGCTCCCTTCTTCTTCGCGCGAGCGCACGACCCCGCCGCCATTACCGTCCCGCCAACCTCCGCAAGCGCCATGATCCCCTTCCCCTTTCTCTGCGTGGACGCACGCACTCGATCCCACGCATCACGCCGCCCACTCGCCCGCCCGTTGCCCCCTTCTCCGCGCACGTTTACGCCCGGTTCGTCCGCACCCTAACCGCTGCCGAACCCGCAGGCACGATCTCCCCCTCCGGCCACTCCCGGCCCCTATAAAAGGGAGCACGGTGAGCCCCTCTCCCTCCTCACCTCCTCCCCGCAACTCACCTAACCCTCCGCCCTAGCCGCGATTCGCCGCCGGTTCGCCGCCGAAGAAGCTCACGCCTCTAGCGCCGCTCCGAAGCTTCCCTGCCGCCGCCTCCACCACCACCGGCACCGCCACATCGCGACGCACCCCGTGCGCGCTTCGCCCTCACCGGAGCACCGCCTCAACCATCGCGCCGCCCACAAGCCGACCTCGCCGCCGCCGTTTTGCTCGCCGTCGTCGTTCCCGTCGCGCCCTAGCGCCGCTCGGGTAAGCACCTTAACCCTCGCGCCCACCTCTACCCTTAGAACACCTCGCCGCCGCGCGCGCGCCTTCGCCACGCCGACCCACGTGCCAAGAGCGCCGCCGCCTTGTGCCTCCGTGGCATGCTGGCGTGGCAGCCACCTCGGCGCCATGTGGGCGCCACGACGGCCAAAGAGGCCTTGTCACCGCACGGGTGTCACGCCCACGTGGCAGAACCATGTCACTGCCACCTCGCGCGCCGCGTCAGCGCCACCTCCTTCCCTCCGTCCACGTGGCACGACCACATGGCAAGGTCCACCCCCCCCCCCTCAACCCAAAAACTAATAAACCCAGTCCACCATACACCAGTCACAGACATGGGGGTCCCACATGTCCGGAATTAATTTAATTCCTTTAATTCCAAAAATCTCAGGGCTGACGTCAGCCTTGCGCAATAAATGGTTTTTCCTTCAGAAAAATAAATCAGGAAAATCTAATAAATTCAGAATTTAAGTTTAAATAGATTTAAAACTTAGAAAATTCATATCTTTTGAATCCCAGCTCCAAATTGGGTGATTCAAATTGCAAAATTTGTATAAAATCATTATCTAGCTAACTAAACCAAAATTATTTAATTTTGAGTTCATTTGATCACAAATTCCTTTAAACCCTAAATCTAACATTTCATGTAAATTCAAACTTCAAAAGCCCATATCTTTTGCATCTGAACTCCAATTGAGCCCATTCAAATTTCTAAATTTATATAAATTCAAGATCTAGCCAACTAAGCCAAAATTATTCAATTTGGAGTTTATTTGAATCTTATTTGAATTTAGTTTGAATTTGGCTTATTTTCGCGTATAGATTTCGACAACTTCGGAAAGTCAGATTTCGACGCCGTTGAAGAGCACATAAGAGGATTGATTTTTGACTGTATGATCATCGTGATTGTACACATAGACTACCTAGAGAAAGTACTTGTGAGTACTAGGTGACCTGTTAAGAAAAACAACATCACCTAAGTATCAGTTGATCTGTTCACCTCAAGCGAGGCAAGTTACATTCTTGATCATATTTGCACCCATTATTTAAAATTATTTAAATTCTGTTTCAAATTATTACTACATGCTTATTTATATTGAGTGATTTTAAACTCCTGTTTAAAATTTATAGTTATGCCTAAACTCCTTTGTATGGCCAAATTTGATAATTGAATCAAACATATTGTCACCCTAGATAAAAACCTAGTTGATACAATAGTATGGACTAGGATCATTGGGAAAATATTGTGCTTAGCCATGCTTATAGAACACATATGTTTCATTTTGGGAATTTCAGCCAAAAGTCAAATGTTGTTTATAAATTGTACCCTTGGCATTGGTGTGTCATGGTAGTTTTACAAATGCTTGAAAAATAAAATAAAATGATGGTTTGGACTTGGGCGAAGTGGTTGTCTGGTGGGTGCAGGTTTATGCACGGGCTCAACTGGGTAGGTTGAGGCCCAGGGTTCTGTTGGTTGTCGCCCAGGTCAGCTAAGGACCGGTCTTCGAGCCGCATCTTGCTAAGCCACATCGTACTACCACATGTCCTGTATGGGCAGGACTTGGCTAATTAATTTGCAAAGTTCCATTATGGTCGTTCCTATTGATGCAGTGGGTAGTCTTTCATGACCTTGGTTAGTCCCACCTAGCGCAAGAGGGGGCCTGAACCCTGCGGACGGGTAGTCCAAAGGGGGCGAAACCTTAGTGAGGGAGGATTATGGTGGAATAATGCATTGTAAAGGCCTTGTGATGATCACTTAGTCGCACACCTTTGGAAGTGTGTCAGACGGATATTAAAAGTTGATTATCTCTTGTGGGTAAAGTTGTACAACCTCTGCAGAGTGTAAAACTATTTGAATAGCCGTGTCCACGGTCATGGACATGCTGGCAAAGCCACTCAAAGTTAGACTTCGATTTCAAAATGTTTTTGTAAAACAGTTTGACATGGATGGGTGTCCATGAGAAAAGTTATGGGTTGAAGCCCCGGGTTGGTGCCCATGTTTATGCTGGTGTTAGGTTGGTGCCTGCACTATCTTTATCAATTCAAAGTCTATTTTAGATTTTATAAAACTTGAGCTTTTGAACTTATTATGGTATTTAATGTCAAATGCTGTTTTTGCACAAATAACCCTATAAGCCTTTCTATTGTTACATCCATTTATGCATGTCATTCTGTTATTTGACGGGTGTAACTTGCGAGCACAAAAGTTGTGCTCATTCTTGCTTAATGCAAACAAATTTCAGAGGAGAAGGACTTCGCTACAGGTGTGGATCGTGACGACTAGGCCGCTACCCCAGTCGATTGCCTGTGGCAGATTGCTGGACCCTACTACTTCTTCATCGTCTTCCACTGTGTTTATTTAATGTTGCCCTGTAAGGCTATCTTGTAATCAACTCTGTTGTTATTTAATAACTTTTAACGTTTATGGTTGTGTTATCACATTTGTTTACTGTGTGAGCTAGCCACTGATCATGGGACTAGTTCAGTTATGCACAGAAGATCTGGGATGTTAATCCCGGGTTCTTACAACTCCTTGGTGGGACTAGAGTCCGAATCAACCTCTAGCTCAAACACAATCCGAGTCCAATTGCTCCATCTTGTGTTTCGGCCACTACACCATAGCCGGCCGAACCACATTTGGTGTCTTTTTATATCCTTTCATCTTGAGACTAGCTATTGATATTGCACCTAGGGTTGCTCATTAAAGTTGATATTACACTTTGCTGATCTGTGAGGGTTGTGCACTTTTGCGGGGAGCAAAGTAGAGGGAAAAGAAGGAAAAGGTAGTCGCATTTAGAAAGAGCCGCGGCATATAAAAAAGCTAACTTTTGCATACAACCTCCGATCGGAGCGTTTCTTGATCCGTTGAAAAGGAAACGGGAAAATAGAGCCAAAAAAAAGGCAGTCTGGGAAATCTGGGGATTTTAGCTTCGCGTAAGCACTTGGGCACATGCGTAGCGACTTCGACCCCAAAAAAGGTCGTTTAGGGCCTCAAAACGGGCCCGCAAACCGAGAAAAATTCAAGTTTCTCCGAATTCACTCAAAATTGACAAAGCCCCTCTACAAGTGATTCTAAGGTTCCCCGTGAAGATGCCATCCTTTTTTGAGTTGATCCGCGCCTAATTTGGGCTGCTATAGTACCGAGTCATAGTTTCAGCTTGTGTTTTTCAATTTTCTTTGAGCAATCTTGTGCCCTAGTATATTTTGTTGCAATTGGTTAGCGTCTATCCTTGTACTTGGTGCAAAACGAGCTTGTTTTATCTCTATTTCTATTTGAGCTCATTCCTTTGTTTGCATTAAGTCTCATTTATCTTTGTGTGTGCGTTCATACACTTCGCTTAAACCTATTGGATCAGCACATAGGCAAAATACTCTAGCTTGGATCATTACTTAGCTTTACAATACCTTGAATATCAGATTGCATAGGATATACACATACCTGTCCAAGCTCCACCTACACCCGTTTGTGTACTCCCTTGCTCTTGGTTGCGCTCATACATTACCGGGTTAAGGTCGTTCGCTGTCACAACTATCGTTTTGTCGTCCTTGATTCGCTTTGGAACGGTAAGCTTGTCTCGTTTTCAGGACAGTGAGTTGTGAGCGTAGTAGAGAGAGCTTTTGTTTTACTAACCCAGATATAACCTCGTTTCTTGTTTGTGAGTTGCTGCCATGTCAGGTCACGAGGAGGATCCACCTAATCCGGAGGCACCGATTACGTGGACCGAGTACACTCGGTTGCGCGAGATGCTGCAAAAACAACTTCATGACGGTGACAATGGCGTGCGCGACGAGCTCGGGGAAGTTCAGACTGGACTAAACACCCTCGGGGAGGTCACACACCACGCACGCCATCAACAATAACTTCACGAGTGTGTGCCATGTTCGCACAACACAATCACGCGGGGTGTGCAAGCTGATGACACGAGTGTGCACGGCCCTCCGGCCATTTTGCACAATGAGACCGAGGAGGAGCGTGCTATTCGTGTGGATGAGAAGCGACGACAGCGACAGGCGTGTCGCATGGCGGTGCTGCCAAATGTCGGGATGGCAGCCGCGGCACGCCCCCTGGCCCACGGGCGTGGCCGAGGCAACGGCGGCCAAGGTGGAGGCGCACCACAGGGTGCCCACGGCGGAGGTGTGCATCGTGCACCTCGTAGCTGGGCTGATGAGGTCGAGCAATGGGATGACGATTTCCCTATCGACGACCACGATGACCGACAGCGCCACCACCGCAACAACGTGCAGCGTCCTTGACACAACGACGCCGAGGATTTTGTCACTAAGCCCAAATTTAATCTTCCTATATTTTCAGGTGGTACAGATGTGGAGCAATACCTCACTTGGGAGCTGAAAGTTGATAAGTTGTTTCGGATGAACAACTATTCCAATGAGAAGAAGTTGTTGCTTGTGTCCAATGGCTTGGATGATTATGCCACACATTGGTGGGAGCAGTTCCTCCGTAAGCGCATGGAGCGCCATGAGTTGCCAATTATCACCTGGGAGCAAATGAAGCAGCATTTGCGGGCACGCTTTGTACCTCGCCACTACAAGCGCTCACTATTTGAGAAGTTGACAGGGCTGCGACAAGGTATGAGATTAATTGATGAATATCATAAAGAAATAGATACTATCATGATACATGCAGATGTCCGCGAGAATGAAGAACAGATCATGGTGAGATTTCTAGCTGGCATGAATCATGCTGTCAAGCGCATTGTCAATCATCATCCCTATAATGATATGATTGAGTTGCTGCACCAAGCACGCGAAGCCGAGCGACAAGTGATTGAAGACGCATGATTCGTTGCTCGTTCACGTTCTTCAGCCAGTCCGGGACAGCCATATAACAACAGCCAACCAAACAGGAGCACTCCTCCAGCCTGCAGCAATTCGGCAATGCGCAGTTCCGCAAGTAAGAAGGTGGAGAGTACACCACCACCGGCGCGTCGACCTGCGGCGCCTGCTGCTAGTGCGAGCTCGTCTATGGGGTCGACTGGTCATTCACGTGACATTATTTGCCACAAGTGCAAGGGCGTGGGCCATTTTCAGAGGGACTGCCCCAATGTCAGAACTATGCTTATCACAAAGGATGGCGGTTATGTTTCAGCTAGTGATGATGAGTCGCCTGATGCACAGCCAGTCTTGCACACTGATGACATAGAGCAATGTGAGTGCGATCCTGAGTTCCCTAACACTGAGCAGTATTCTATTGTTTGCACTCCCAAGGTGCTTAGTGTCATGCCATCACCGTCACTCGAGCAGCGGTGCAATTTATTTCAGACTTGGGCAAAACTTGATAAGGGTAAGGTGTGCAAAGTGATTATTGATGGTGGGAGTTGTCATAACTTGGCCAGCAAGGATATGTGTCATAAGTTGGGTTTGGAGTACTTGCCGCACCCACGTCCTTATCATGTGCAATGGTTGAGCGACAAAAAGGAAGTGAAGGTGAACTATATGGTGCGTGTGACGTTTTCTATTGGGAAGTACACCGACACTGTGGACTGCGATGTTGTGCCTATGACGGTGTGTCACTTGCTCTTGGGACAGCCATGGCAATATGATCGCTTCATTGTTCACGATGGGCGACAAATCGCTACACATTTTGATGGAACAATATGGATATCATCTTGAAACCGCTTACACCGCAAATGTATTTTGAATTCTTCAATGCAAAATTGAGATGCACGTTGAGACCGCCAAAGAGCGAGAAGAATTTAGTGATGTTAGCCACCAAATCGTGAGGACAGACTTTCTCTACAAGGTATGGTCATTATGAGTATAAGGTTATGTCATTTGGACTAACTAATGCTCCTGCGATTTTCATGGAAGCCATGAATAGTATGTTGCACCCTTTCCTTGATGATTTCGTCGTAGTATTCATTGATGACATCTTGATTTATTCCAAAGCGGAAGAGGAACATGCTCGGCATTTGAGGTTGTCTTGGAGACCTTGAGAGTGAACCAATTCTATGCCAAGTTGAAGAAATGTAGATTGGATTTACGAAGTTGGGTTTTGGGCCATGTAATCAATCAAGAGGGCATTTACATCGATCCAAGTAAGATTTCAACGAGTGGTGGAATGGAAGAGACCAACCAATGTAAAAAGAAGTGAGAGTTTTACAGGTTTGGTGGTTTACTAGGCGTTTCGTGGAGGGTTTCTCTACCATTGCTAGACCAATGTCTCGATTGACACGAGAAAGGTGTCAAGTTTCGATGGAGCGGATGCGTGTGAGCGAAGCTTACGTACTTTGAAGGATAGATTGGTGACGCCCAATTCTCACCCTTCGAGAACCGAGAAGCGGTTCACTATTTATTGGATCGTCTAGAGTTGGGTGGGTTGTGTACTTATGCGGGATGGTAAGGTGATTGCCTATGCGTCTCGGCGGTGAAGAAACATGAGCAGAACTATCCTACTCATGATCTAGAGCTTGCTGGCGGATAATGCGGCTTTAAAGATCGGCACCATTATTTGTATGGCGAATCTTGTGACATTTTCACTGATCACAAGAGTCTGAAATACCTCTTTACCGAAAGATTTAAACTTGAGCGAGAGGAGATGGTTGGAGTTGATAAGGACTATGATCTCACCATTGGTATCATCAGGGCAAGGCAAATGTTGTGGCGATGCCTGCTGAGATGCAAGCGACACCTCCTACCCTCGATTGTCTCATCGCTGATTTTGGCGTATGGATATATCTTTTTGCTTTGCGAATACCGCGAGGCGAGACCAGTTTGCTTCTTGATCGACCATTCGAGCAGTGCAGGAAGCTGCGACATGATCAAATGCTCAGCGTGTGAGAGCGCCTAGATGAAGGCAAGCAAGACCATTTTGGTATAGATGATTACGGTACTTTGCGATTTAAAGGTGCGCCTTTGTGTGCCACAGGAGGCCTGATTAAAGATGAGATTCTAAAGGAAGCCCACCGTACCCATTATCTTGTACATCAGGTGAGACCAAAATGTACAAAGATTTGAAGAAGAATTTCGGTGGAAGAGAATGAAAGTCGATATTCGCGATATGTGGCCTCGTGTGGGATCCCCGGCCAGTTAAGGCTGAACATAGCGGCCGGCGGGATTGTTGCAACCTTTAGAGGTTCGGTGTGGCCATGGGATGACATCTCCATGGATTTTGTGGTTAGTTTACCTGCACTCAGTGAGGAAGGATGCTATATGGGTGATAGTGGATCGGTTCGATGAAGTCGCACATTTCATTCCTATTCGAACCACCAATCTGCGGCGATTGTTGGGTTTGGAGTACTTGCCGCACCACGTCCTTATCATGTGCAATGGTTGAGCGACAAAAAGGAAGTGAAGGTGAACTATATGGTGCGTGTGACGTTTTCTATTGGGAAGTACACCGACACTGTGGACTGCGATGTTGTGCCTATGACGGTGTGTCACTTGCTCTTGGGACAGCCATGGCAATATGACGATCTCTTTGTTCACGATGGGCGTACAAATCGCTACACATTTTGATGGAACAATATGGATATCATCTTGAAACCGCTTACACCGCAAATGATTTTGAATTCTTCAATGCGAAAATTGAGATGCGTTGAGGCGCCAAAGAGCGAGAGAAGAATTTAGTGATGTTAGCCACCAAATCGAGATGAGAGACTTGCGAAGATCCCAATTTGGTGCACTTTGTCTTTGTTGTACAAAGGCGTCTTGCTTTCGACTAACGACTTGTCTTCTCTTCCTCTGGTGTTGCTTGTGTTTTGCGGGACTTGCGACGTCTTTCCAACCGAGGTACCGGTGGGCTACCACCAATTCATGGGATAGAACATAAGATCGACTTGATTCCGGGGCGTCATTGCCGAACCGACCACCGCACGCACCAATCTGAGGAAACAAAGGAAATTCAGAAATAAGTACAAGAGCTTCTCTCCAAAGGGTATGTGCGTGAAAGCTTAAGCCCTTGTCTTTGTTCTGTTATTTTAGTTCCTAAGAAAGATGGTTCATGGCGTATGTGCGTAGATTGTCGAGCGATTAAGAATATCACAATTCGATATCGTCATCCTATACCTCGCTTAGATGATATGCTAAACAAATTGAGTGGTGCTGTTATTTTCTCTAAGATAGATTTGCGCAGTGGTTACCATCAAATTAGGATGCATGAAGGGGATGAGTGGAAAACATCATTTAAAATAAAATTTGGGTTGTATGAGTGGTTAGTCATGCCTTTTGGTTTAACTAATGCACCTAGTACATTCATGCGCTTAATGAATCATGTTTTAAGGCATTTGATTGGTAAATTTGTGGTTGTGTAACTTTGATGATATTCGATTCTGATGATTGAATCGAACACATAGACCATCTTAGACAAGTTACGCAAGTTTTGCGTGAGGCTAGGTTATTTGGGAACTTAGAGAAATGCACTTTTGCAAAGATCGTGTTATCTTTTTGGGCTATGTTGTTTCGCATGTGGAGTTGAAGTAGATGAGTCTAAAATTGAAGCGATTAAAAATTGGCCAACTCGTGAGCGTAAGTCGATTAGAAGCTTTCATGGTCTCGCTGGTTTTATCGGCACTTTGTGAAGGATTTTAGCACCGTCATTGCCCCTTTGAATGAACTTACTAAAAGGGTGTTGAATTTGTGTGAGGGTAGCGCAAGACAATGCTTTTCTGAACTTAAGCGCTTGGTGAAGCATCGTTGCTTGTTTTACCGATTTCACTAAAATTTTTGAAATTGAGTGTGATGCTAGTGGATTGGGTATTAGCGGTGTTTTAATGCAAGAGGGTAGACCGGTAGCTATTTTAGTGAGAAAACTGAATGGTGCTCAATTGAATTATCCGGTCTATGATAAAGAGCTTTATGCGTTAGTGCGTGCGTTAGAAACTTGGCAACACTATTTATGGCCTAAAGAGTTTATTATTCATTCTGATCATGAGGCATTGAAGTATTTAAAGGGCCAAGCAAACCTGAACCGTAGACATACAAAATGGGTCGAATTCATTGAGTCGTTTCCTTACATTGTGAAATATAAGAAGGGAAAGGAAAATGTGTTAGCTGATGCTCTTTCTAGGAAAAGTGTGCTTTTAACTCAATTAGGAGTGCAAGTTCCTGGTTTAGAGAGTTTGCGTGATTTATATGCTGATGACCATGATTTTTCTGTTCCTTACGCACATTGCAAAGAGGAAAAAGGCTAGGATAAATTTCACATCCATGATGGGTTTTTGTTTCGCACTAACAAATTATGTGTTCCAGAATCCTTCGTTCGTTTGCTATTACTACAGGAATCACATGCAGGTGGATTGATGGGACATTTTGGACGTGAGAAGACGTTGTCTATGCTGAGCAATCACTTTTATTGGCCTAAGATGAGGCGAGATGTGGAGAGGTATGTGCAGCGATGCATTACTTGCCACAAAGCGAAATCGAAGTTGAATCCACACGGTTTGTATACCCCTCTACCTGTTCCCAATGCATCGTGAGAGGATATTAGTATGGATTATGTTTTAGGACTGCCTAGAACTAAGAGGGGAAGTGATTCTATTTTTATCGTTGTGGATCGTTTTTGAAGATGGCACACTTTATTCCATGCCACAAGAGCGACGATCGTCGCGATATTGCTAACTTGTTTTTCAGGGAGATCGTGAGGCTACATGGCGTGCCACGCACTATTGTGTCAGATCGCGACGTGAAGTTCATGAGCTACTTCTGGAAGACGCTTTGGGGTAAACTGGGGATGAAGTTGTTATTCAGCACAACTTGTCATCCCCAAACTGATGGTCAAACGAAGGTGGTGAACCGCACACTTTCGATGCTACTCTGTACCATGATCAAGAAGAATCTGCGCGAGTGGGAGGATTGTTTACCGCATGTGGAATTCGCTTATAATCGGGCCGTGCACTCCACTACGCAGTTGTGTCCTTTTGAGGTGGTGTATGGCTTCAAACCCTTTACGCCGCTTGATTTGCTGCCGCTTCCAAGTCAACACCATGTTCATATGGAGGCGTCCAAGCGAGCTGAATATGTGAAAAAATTGCGTCTAAAAACTAAAGAAGAGATAGAGCGCAAGGTCAAGTCCTATTCTGAGAAGGCGAACAAGAAGAGGAAGAAGATGATTTTTCAACCAGGTGATTTGGTTTGGGTACACTATCGCAAGGATCGTTTTCCAGAACACCGCAAGTCCAAATTGCTGCCGCGAGGTGATGGACCTTTCAAGGTGCTTGCGAAGATCAACGACAATGCCTACAAGATAGCGCTTTCCGGCGATGACTATAGTGTGAGCTCTACGTTCAATGTCGCTGATTTATCACCTTTCTGTGGTGGTGATGATCCAGCGTCGAGGACGACACCTTTTCAAGAGGGGAAGGATGATGTGGGCATCTCTAACACTTATACATCTTCTTCTATTGGTGGTGATGCACATACTGAGATGGACGCCATAAGTGAAGCTACAAATAATACAAGTGCAGAAGTACATATTGGTCCACTGACTAGAGCAAGAGCTAAACTTCTAAATCAACAGGTGCTTTTGTTTCTTAATGAATCTTCTATTTTCATTGATGAGAATTGGGTACTACCTCATGCAAATGTTTTGTGCATTCTCAGGTTTGAACATTGTGAAGCCTTTGGAACGGAGAGGGAGGAGAGGGAGGCCGGAGCCAAAGCAATGGAGGAGAAGCTCACGTGGGTCAAGCAAGAGGAGAAAAGCCCAAGAATTCAAGCCCAATCGGATCTTCCACAAGTCCAACCGGAATTCATCTCGGAATCAACTCAGAATTCAATTCGGATTCGGTTCGGGACAGCCCAACAGGCCTGTAATAAAAAGGCCATAACTTTTACATACGGAGTCCGATTGGGATGTTCTTGGACTTGTTTGAAAGCTTATTCCAAGGGCCACACAATGGGTATGGCCCCAACTTCAAAAGACGTACGGTCGCGCTGCTATGACCGAAACAATGTGACAAATTTAAGTTAGGTTTTCCTTTTTTTGTGTTTTTGGGTCTTAGCCGAATTAGAGTTTGATTCGGCGTGTGTAGCCGGCCCTAGGCCGTGCGTGAGTCGTGGAGGGCACCTTAAGTACCCTTGCCCCTCCATTGTATCCATTAGACCAGTTTATGCATAAGATTGGAACATAGCTATTGCTTGTTCTTTCGACACCAGAGTTCATGCGAGGACTTTGAGAGAGAATTAGGCGATCCATTGTTTTGTTCTCGCAATCCGTGGTCAAGCCGCGTTCCATTGGGAATTGGGGACTTGGCGTTAAATCGTTCGTGGTGTCGCGACGAACAACTACCCGGTGTGTTTTGGGCGTATTCCGAAGAGTTGAGGGTTCGTGCATTGGCGCGAGTGTTCAGCGAGCGACATCGTCTACTTCGCATCAACTATCCACGGTTCCTTACTTAGAAGATCGGGCCTCCCCCCCTATCACCTCACCATCTGTATCCTCCTCAAGAAGTGAACGTGAGTGCACAGCCGACGCGAGTGATCCACACGGAAAGCACCAGTGAGCGCACGGCCGACGCAAGCGTTGTCGGATCTGATGGAGGAGGAGCTCAAGCTCCCAAGCCGAAGACCAAGCCCTGCTCCTCCCCAACACGAGCGAGCCATGACTGAGACCCAGGCGACCTGGGCGAGGCAACGTCGGCCAGATCCGTGCGAGATAAGGCCAGGCAGCGACGGGTCCGTTCGGGGGAGATGCGGATCCGAGCAGGAGCAACCGGATCTGACGACGGCGGAGGCTCAGAGGGCAAGGCGTCGCGATAGGAGCCCAGATCTGGTGGCGGCAGCGACGGGGAGGATCGGGCGGCACTTTGAGCATAGGAGCCCAGATCCGTCTTCCTCGGGCGATGTCAGGCAATACGGCGCCATGTGAGGTCAGTCGGCGCGCCGGATGGAGGCAGGACGTATCCAGCCAGCTCGGGAGACCCGACGAGAGAGCACGGGCGGCGACAAGAGGCCACCCCCGGGAGCGGAGAAGCTCCTCCCAGGGGTAGCGAGCAGTGGAAGACGAGCGACGGCCCGGAGCCACCGCCGGCGGCGGCTGCTTTAACCCTAAAACTAACTCGGCTCTGATACCATGTTATGAATATTGTGTATATTGAAGAAGCCCAATGGACAATATATATAGGGTGTACAAGGGTACAGATAAGAAAATATAAAAGACTCCCTATTCTATCTCTAACATATCTCTAACAGTCCCCAGCGGTGTGGGCACGTTCTAGCCGGAGTGACTTTACCAAGCCTTTATTTTATTTGGGCTTGGATTGGACCCAAGGCTTCTTGTTTCAGGCTTTAGACAGGACTAGGCTAAATTTTTTTCTAATATACATAAAATCATGGTGTAATAACAAAACGTAATGCTTAGAACCGCGGGAGCTATCTAATATATGGGCGATGTAAATCCTTTTTTATCCATGCTTTTATCTAGGTGGAATTGTCACAGACAATGCTCGATGAATAAATGGCTAGACAGGAGAGATTTAGTGTAAGAACACACTACTACAAAACAGGCAATAGCAGACACCTCATCACAGACGGTTCCAAAGGAGCCGTCTGTGTTTAACTTATACAGACGGTTCCCTTTGATCCGTCTGGGAACCGTCTGTGATATGTCCTCATCACAGACGGTTCTTATTACCAACCGTTTGTGATACTTCACGACGGTTCATAATATGAACCGTCCGTGATGAGGACATATCACGAGCGGTTCATATTCTGAACCGTCTCGTGAAGTATCACAAATGGTTGGTAATAAGAACCGTCGTGATGAGGACGCTTTATCACGACGGTTTGGAAATAAAACCGTCGTGAAATATCACGAGCGGTTCAATTTGAAGCTATCGTAATACACTAGTATCACGAGCGGCTCTATTAAATAACCGTCGGTGATATTATTATCACGAAGGTTCCCATATAGAGCCGTCTGTGATATCCGCGCGATGTGTCTCTTCACCATCGCGACAACCGTCTCTTCGTCTCGCACGCCGAGCGATACATGCGTCTCTTCGTCTCACGTGCGATTACTCTAATTCTTGATATAAGACGGAATAATCACGAAGATTAAACTCCTCCCATCGCTCTTCGTCTCACGGTTTTGAGTACGTCAATCGCCAAGGTTAGCATCTGAGCGATCGGACCGGCACCAAGGCGAGGAGGTCGGTGATCGCGCTCTTTCTCACGATGTCGTCGTCGACATCGTCGGCGTGTGGACGCGAGCTCTCCTCACCCATGGAGGACCTATGCGACCTCGATTAACGTGACGTGACGTACATCTTTATGTCTACAATATCGCACGTACATACTACTATTTATTCTAACATCTTGAATGTATATGCGTATAGTTGCAAGACCTTGTACAAGGTGTCCAAAGAACGCGCCGTGGGGAGGCGCGTGGCGCCGAGCGAGGAGGCGATGAAGTGGCGGGACAACGAGCGCACGTCGCGTCGTCAACCACGGCGCGCCGGCAACCCGGGCTTGTTTCATCGTCGGCCTCGGGCTTGTCTTCGCGCCCCAAGACATACTGGTAGCGGCCTCATGTTCCTTGAGCGGCGGCGTGGCCACCACAAGGCGCGGCCTATGTGCTCGGTCTCCTCCTCTACACGGCCGGCGAGGCGCGGCGTTGGGAAGCACTACATCAGCCGAGTCGAGGGCGAGCCGACCGGCGGCGGGTGCGAGCGGCCAAGACCAACCGGAGTGCGACGGTGCGAGGCTCGCCGCGGACATGGTCCAGCGGCGGCGGGAAGAAGGCGGGACCCGCTGGGCGGGTGGGCGCATTGTCGGAGGATGGCCACCGGTGCACGAGCATTGGTGCGGTGTGGAAGGGTGGGGCGACACGTCATCTTCTGCGATGGCGACTACAGGACTAGGCATGAGTATACAGTTTCTTTGCAAAGGTGTTAGACTATTTGCCATAAAATTTTAGTTTTTAGGTTTCTAGAAAGGTGGTGCGGTGGACTATTTTCCAAATGAAATGAATTTTTAATGCACCAAAATATACGGTCCACAAGGGCGGAGCGATTACAATTCCACGTTGACATCAAAATATCGTCGACATATTACAAGTTCATAACACATGATGTTATGGAATAAATTAATTACAATGGAGTAATTTCTTAATTAAAATATAGTCCTTCACGATGATCGACGCGCATATAGCTAGCTTCCTCGCTGGGTTCTTCCTCGAGCCTGATTGTAACATCCCAAATTTTGGGCTTGTGTTTCAAATGTAAGAAAATGAGCAGAAATTAAAACTTTTTCTTACATCATGTATTTCCTGTCGTGCCAATCAATTCTTGTTCAAGGAATTATGGAATTACATTGTCACAAGTCTCGTTGATCCAAATCTTGCTATTCCAAAAAACAATCTTGTCAAATCTTATGATTATCCTCTGGAAATATTTTTCCTAAGTCTCTGTGATGGTATGTGACCCCTCTGAAAAATTTCACAATTTTTAGAAATTGTTTGAATATTTTTAGAGGTAGTCAAACCTGTTTGACTCTTAGTCAAACATTAAAGCAGAGCCTTGCAAATTTTGGAGATTTATTCACATTATAAAAACCTCGAAAATTTTACTCAAGGTAAATATTTGAGTTAGCAAGCTCTGTAAATTTCATAATTTTTGGAGTTAATTTGCTACCTCAAATAAATCCTTCAAGGTCTATGTTCTAATTTTAAAAGTCAAGCGTGGTTTTCTTTGTTGCTTGGTTCGAGTCGGACTTGGGCTCGAGCCATTTGATTCGTCGATCAACTAAGCGCACCGAGCCACTCTTTAAAGCGCGCAATCGATCTCGACCGTTGGATCGAAATCGCACGCCAGCGGCGTGTAAGACCGGACCTTCGGTTGCAAGATTGATGGTCAACCGTTAGATCTCCATCCAACCGTCGAGATGCGCGAGACTTTCGGACCCTCGGTTGCATTTTTGAATCGAGCCGTTGGATTAAGATCCAGCGCTCGCACTTCGTTGTAAATAAGAGTTTGCGGCGTGGAGCAATCGGAGCCGTTCGTTTCTAATCGTAGGGCTCGCAACCTCCCGTTGTGTTTTAAAGCCCGTAGGCGTGGCACTATCTCGGTAGTTCATGTCTCATCCAACGGGTGTGAATCGCCCGAGCTTTTGTTGGTCATCTTCAACCTCCCGCCAGTAAAAGCAGTGCAAGGCATGGTGAGGTCATTTCTTGCTCCTAAAGCCACCCTAGCCGACGTGTAGGGGTATGGGCGGTACATTGAGCCGGGCCATGCCCTAATGCACGTCTTCACCTCCTTTTCCCGTCGGCGCACCTTGTGCTTTGTGTTTTGCTTGAGAGAGAGAGGTGGTGCAAACCCTAACCCTTTCATGGCCTTATAAGCACCCAAATGCCTTCCCGAGTTTCTTTAGACCACCATCAAGCTTCATTTTCAATATTGGAGCTTAACACCTCAAAAATGGCAAATCGCCATTGTTGACCCGTGGAGCTCCATCAGTGTTCTTGGTGTTCCAGTGGTCCTCCTTCATGTTTCTTTGCCCTAACCTTATCCCTTTATTATCTTGAACATTTCCCCTCACTTAATTTTGGATTTGATTCTCAGGAATTGTCCAATTTGGGGTTTGTTCAAATTCGCCGATTTGGTCATCTTCTTCCTCATTCGGTGAGTGCTCCATTTTCAATTGCTCGCTCATGTAGCTTCGTGAATCATTATGAAGCCATTCTGATGCCTTGGTATCACTCATTTGGCTCAGGGTGTCGTTTTCAATCGTTCTTCTCCAAGTCCGGCGAGCCTTCACCGTGATCAAGCATCTCCGGCCATCTTTGAAGCTTCTCGTCCCTAAGGTAGCTTCTTATTAGTCCTTAGAAGCTTTGGCACCCGCTTCCTTGGACCGCGGTGAGCTTTCGCTATTTTCATGTTTAGCGATAAAGCTCCGTTTTCATTTCCGCTAGCCGGCGTTCGATCCGCCACGGCGAGAATGCTACCATTAGGTTCGTGCTGCTATTGCGAATCCATTTTGGGTCTTGTTCACCGCCGCCGCGGCCAGTGTCGCCGGCGATTAGCCGTCAAAGACGATCGGGACTTTGCCGGCACAGAGCTCCCGTTTTCGTCAGCTCATTAGGACACATTAATTACCAATCATTAGTTATTAATTGTGTCTTAATCATTATTATTGAGCCAGCGACCGGTGGGCCCAATATCCTTAAATCAATCTACGGTTCACTCCGCTTCGTTCCGACATCATTAATGTCTAATCATTGCTTAATTAAATAAGTCGGCATTTAATCGTTGTGGAATTAACCTCTAGGTGTTGATTGGTGGGCAGGGATTAAAATCAAATTCGATAGTCTTTAGTGTCTAGTTAATGATCATCATTAGTGGCATTAATTCGCCCTTAGCCGTCCCTCTTAGTCGTACGTCACGTGGGCCAGTACGCGTGCGTGGGTTAAACCGGCGCATGTGTGCCTCAAGGTCGTGGCGGTGGTCCCGCGTGTCGATCCATCTTTTGAACCGATCGTTAGCCACCGTCGATCCCTTGATCAACGGCCCGGATCGTGAGGGCATTCGGACCCTCCGGATGCCTTGATCATTCTTGGCCGTCGATCTTGCGATCAATGGTGAGATCGTGTGCAATCGGACAATCCGGTTGTTAGTGCGCTCTGGACCGTCCATCCGCCGATCTGCGGTGGGATTGGCCCAAGCAACCGCACCGTCGGTTGCATACACTCGTGTGGCCGTTGGATCTTGATCCAGCGGTGGGTTTCTAGTGGCTTTCGCGCGTCGTTTGACGCGCGCGCGTAAGCCGTAGGATGTTAGATCGAGGTTGGGGTTGTCCACGTCATTTTCTTTTTATTGGGTTGTTACGTATTTGGTAAGCATTTGTTTATCAGTGAAAATGATATAAAAACTTTAGAAACTCACAACTAATTCATTTTAACTGCTTTTTGGTTAACTCCAACTGTAATAAATCATGTTATCACTTTAGCTTATTATAAAAATGGATTTAAGCACGTTCCAGAGTAAAATTGTATAACTAGGAATAACTTGGTTTCTGTCATTTTGAATATTCCAGAAAATGAATAAAACTTTAGAAAATGCATATCTTGCTCTGTGTATGTCCAAAATGAATGATTCCAACTTTGATAAATTTGTTATTAACCCAATGTTAATATAAAAATGATGGTAGGTCCAAGATTGTAGCAGAAACCTTGATTAATGATTTAGTACCTATTTTCAGCATTTAGAAAATTCTGGAAGACTTATAAAATGCACAAGTAATTCTCTGTAAATGCAAAATATATATGATAAATTCTAGAGAACCCCTCTGTTGGTATACTTCACTGTAAAATTAGTTTTGAACATATTTATGCTCCTGGAAAGTGCATTATGCTAATTTTGCATCTTAGAAAAATCATAACTAAATCATTTTAACTCCAAATGACCTGAAATTTTATATGGGTTACCTCTATACCAATAAGTAGCTACCATAAAAATTTCAGCTTCAAAATCTTTCTAGAAGATGTTTTTGCTACAGTGCTAATTATGGCCGAAATTGTGTTTTTAGGTAATATCTTTTGCACCACAAATCCAAATTAGGTTTTTCCAGTTTCTATGTCTTGATATATTCGTATTTCACCTTGTGTATAAATTTCGTCGCATTTGGATAATTCTTGCTTGCTCGTTTGTTTAGTTGTGGCTCGTCTTATTGGTTGTTCTTGGTTCTTTTTGCCTTTCGCTTAGGATTCGACATTTGCGGTAACCCCGAGGACGATCCTCCACAACAATTTGAGCAACAGCAAGAAGGCAAGCAGTTTGATCATGTTCATCCCAGTATTTTAAGTATTTATGTTGATTACAAATTCTATGTATGCATTGCTATTTTGTGTTAATAGTTGGCCTAGTAGATGCATTTCCTTAGCAAATGATTATCCTCTACTACCATGAGCCTAGGGTACTTGCTGTGATTTAGAGTTCATGGATGGGCTCTTGTCACTTAGTAGTTTGCGAATTAATTGCTTAGCCATGCTTAGTTTCCGGTAGTAATGGGCGGTTATCGACTTGTCGATAACTTTGATCACACAAACTTATTACGATTATGATTTCCACCTTGTGCCATGTCTACTTATGAAAACTAAAATTGAAAACAAAATGATTTAGACTTGGGCACAATGGTAAGATGGTGTGATTTTCGGGTGTGACTGGAATGGTGCCTAAGTCAACAAGGACCGAACATCTTGTTACACTAAATCAAGCATTTTAGCGTGCTAACCACATTAGAGGGTATGGGACCTCTCTTGACTTAGTACTTTGGAGTGTATTGGCTCCGGGTCGCAGGGAGTCGTAGGAGGGATGGTGTTGGGAGCATTGTAGTGTCCGAAAGACTTCACCCGTGATGGGATTTGTCGTCTTTCGGCTTGCAATGTAAGCGTATGGTGTTTCTACCCATACGAGCGGCTCGTAGTTAATACACAAGATTGGAAATGTCTCGTAGGACTTAGCCGTGCGGCATACCTTGTAGTGTCTTTGTGGCTTGAAGGCGGTGCAAGTGTGGTACATTGGTACACCCACGAGGGTTAAAACTATTCGAATAGCCTCGCCCTAGGTTATGGACACGCTTGGCAAGGTCTTTCAAGAGTTAGACTACAACCTTTTAAACTAAAACTTGATGGGTGGTACGAATCGGGATTCGTGCTATGTTGTGGTGACTATTGGGATAGTCACTTCCAGTGGTTACGTGTATGTATCTTTACTTCACATTACTTTGATAACAAAACAGATTTGCAAACTTGCTTTTAAAATGTATTACATTATTGCAAATAAAGTTGGCTTCATGCAAAGTGAGACATACAACCTCCACCTAAATAAGCTTGCATGTAGTTTATGAATAGGTGCGCTATTCCACACGTCGATCTTGCGGGTACAAAGACAATCTTTGTACTCGGTTGCTACGCTTAATTGTTTTGTTGCAGAGGAAGAAGGTGAGCACGAGGGCCTCACTTTTGCGAGCTGTGTTGTGGTAGCTATGGGCGACTAGCTTAGCGGCCCGGTCGGTTGCCTTGTGGGTGTGTGGCTAACGGTCGACTTTTGTTCTAGCCATCTTATGGCACCTTTTGCTTCATTTGTCATTCTTGTATATTGTTCTATTTGGCCGGTCGGCTCTCTTTTGTAATAACTTTACTTTATGTATGTCGTTGTTGAACTTAGTGATGTATGTGTATGGAAATGATGTGTAATTTTGTGATGATGTGCATATGCTGTAGTGCAGGAAGCATATGCCCATCGAGAACTTAGAATGTTTAATTAGTAATGCTTGAACCAATTGGAGGTTAGGTGTTACTAGCTAAATATTCCGGGTCCTCACAAAGTTGGTATCAGAGCCATACTGACCGTAGAAACCCCTAGCTTGGTCGCCTCTAGAATACTTTGAAAACTTACTTTCAAATGGTTTATGAAAACTTAAGTAAGTTCTCTAATTTTACTCCTTACCTATCTTAGCTTGCTCATCTCACCTTATTCTTGGTTAGATTTGGAAAACTTTTTCCCCTCTCATCTTCTTTTCAAAGATAGTTCTTAATCGGTTAACTTGGTTTTGGGAGCACCATGAGAGCCTTAAATTGAGTCTTGGCTGTTTGGAGTAAGGAATAGGAGCCCCGGGAACTTCAAATTTCGGCCAAGGGGTTGAAGGAGAAATTCTGGACAGCAAGTGCATATTCTGGACAGCTAGCTAGTGGTTAGTAATTAAGGTAGGAAATGAGAGGTAAATGCAACTAAAACTTGTGGGATTAAAAGAGTAAGAAGTGATATGAAATTAGCTAAAATGCCTATACTCTATTAGGTGGTTATACCTTGAATTTTGGACTGGTTTAAGCTGGGAATTAGTGCTGAAATTTTGGGTCTTCTCAAACGATTACTCGTTCTTCCATACGGGTTAGTCGTTTCGGGAAGTTGATTCGGTAACTTATGGTCTCATGTTCTTTTGTGGCTATTCTTTGGTCATTTCAACTAAGTTTGGATTTCTGTGCTTTTGGGTCTTGAACTGTACCTAACTTGTCTTAGTAAATCAGGATGGCTGGTGGGACACGTAGCGGCCGGAATCAGCCGGGTAGTCCCGATGAGGAACTTCCCCCTCCTCCGACCATGGCGGAAGTCCTCATGCAAATCGAGCATGTCGTTCGGAGGACCGCAGGTGTTGGAGGTTATCGCCAGAACACCTCCACTCCTCTCGGTGCCTCTGGATGCGGAGGTGGGCACCGGTCTCGTGGGGACTTGCGGAGTTCCTCCGTACTCGACCTCCTACCTTCTCCGGTCAGAGGACCCACGGCGCAGACGGCGGGCTGCGTGCGGTTGAGCGAGCTCAACGTTGCTCGATGCCGAGAGCGAGGCGGGCTTTTCGCATCCCATCGGTGGAGGGTGCGGCACTCTCATGTTGGGAGAACTTCCTCGCCATGCGACTGCGGGACACGTGGTCGTGGGAGGAGTTCGATCGACTTTCCGTCGGGCCCATGTCCCCGCCGGCTGATGAAGCTGAAGAAGAAGGAGTTCCTTGCGCTCAAGCAGGCGCAGATCTGTGGATCGAGTACCTCCATGAGTTCAACCATCTCGCGAGTGCGCTCCTGCGCAGGTGGCCACCGATGAGGCCAGCGGGAGAAGTTCATGGAGGTTTGTCGAGGAGCTTGGGACAAGCTCTCTATTGTGGACTTCCCGACTTCCGGACCTTGGTGGACAAGGCCATCGTCGCCGAGCATAAGGCGAGCGGCGCGGCGCGAGTCATAGCGCAAGTGGGAGGCCCAAATGTGCGCACAGGCGGCCTCGTTCGTTCGAGTTGGGCTGCGCGGTGGCCGTTCTTTGGCTTCACCACCGCCGAGGCCTTCAGACCTGACTCCACGCCCTCCGCAGTCGTGGCTCGATCACGTGCGCTGCGACCCAACAGGCAGGTGTTCCCGCAACCCGCGGCCGGCGTCACCGCTTCTATCGCCACAACAAGGGCCACTATGCGAGTAGTTGTCCTAAGAAGACCGGAGCGGCCCCTCGTCCTAATGGAGGACGCGGGCAAGGGAGTGGTCACCCACGACCGAAGACCCGAGCTTGGGAGCGGCCGAGTCAACCATATCTTGGTGAGGAGGCACAGAGGCGCCCGGCGTGGTGTTGATGCGCTCCTTGTTAATTTGCGTCTGCTACGATTTTGTTTGACCCTGGGGCTTCGCATTCTTTTATTTCGAGGTCTTTTGCTGTTGATTGTGGACTTCATTGTGTCCCTTTGGGGATTCCACTGCTAATTCGCTCTCCGGGTTCGGAAATGAGAGTGACCAAGTATTAGGGATGTTCCTATCCACATCGAAGGAGTGGGATTCTTGGCGAATCTTATCCTACTCGACTCGCGCGCTTGGATGTGATTCTTGGCATGGATTGGTTGTCCCAACACTTGGGGCAAATCGATTGTGCCGGGAAGATTGTCTACCTCACGATCCTTGGTGAGCAGGTTGGGTTTTCACGCGATTGCGAGAACCCCATCTTTATGTCCTTGAAGCAAAGCGGCATTGGAGATCCGGGATGTACCCACGATATGTGAGTTCGTGGATGTCTTTCAGAAGACTTGCTCGGCATGCCTCTGTTCGAGATCTGGAGTTTGTGATCGAGTTCTGCCCGATCGCCCTATTTCTAAGAGGCCGTATCGCATGCCTCCTAATGAGTTGGAGGAGCTAAAGAAGCAGCTGGGTGAGCTGCAAGAGAAGGGTTTTATCCAGTCTAGCTCATCTCCTTGGGGTTGTCGATTATCTTTGTAAAGAAGAAGGACAAGACCTTACGCATGTGTGTTGATTACCGTCAAGCTTAATGAGGTGACGGTAAAGAACAAGTATCCTTTGCCCGTATTGATGATCTTTTCGATCAATTGGCCGAGCACGAGTCTTCTCAAGATTGACTTGAGGCGGGCTATCATCAAGTCGAGGATCGAGCCGAGGATATTCCTAAGGCGGCTTTTGCTACTCGTTATGGCCTTTACGAGTACACCGTCATGTCTTTTGGTTTGACTAATGCTCTGCTTTATTCATGAATCTTATGAACTCGGTATTCATGGAGTATTTGGATAGGTTTGTGGTGGTATTCATCGATGATATACTTATCTACTCCATGAGTGAAGAAGAGCATGCCGAGCATCTTGACTTGTGTTGGGCAAGCTGCGTGAGCACCAGTTGTATGCCAAATTCGGCAAGTGCGAGTTACGTTGAAGGAAGTGGCATTCTTGGGCCATGTTCTTTCAGCAGGAGGTGTGGTGTGGATCCTAGCAAGGTCGGTGATGTGCTATCTTGGGGTCAGCCAAGTCGATCCACCGAGTGCGGAGTTTTCTTGGTTTGGTGGCTACTATCGCCGCTTTATCGAGAATTTCTCCAAGATCGCGAAGCCTATGGTGAACTACTCAAGAAGGACAAGAAATTTGAGTGGTCCGCTACTTGTGATGTGAGTTTTCAGGAACTCAAGAAGCGGTTGACCTCAGCCCCAGTGCTTGTTCTCCCTGATATTCACAAGAGTTTTGATATCTATTGTGATGCTTCTCGTCAGGGTCTTGGTTGTGTCCTTATGCAGGAGGGCAAGGTTGTGGCCTATGCATCGCGGCAGTTAAGGCCTCATGAACTCAACTATCCTACTCATGACTTAGAGTTAGTCTTTGTGGTCCATGCACTCAAGATTTGGCGGCATTATCTGATTGGTAACCGTTGTGAGGTGTATTCCGACCACAAGAGCTTGAAGTACTTGTTCACCCAGCCAGATCTGAACCTCAGGCAAAGAAGATGGTTGGAATTGATCAAGGACTATGACATGGGTATTCAGTACCATCCGGGCAAGGCCAATGTCGTTGCGGATGCACTCAGTCGGAAGGTGTATTGCAACATGTTGATGCTCCAAGAGCGACCTACCCTCATTTAAATTCAGCGCCTCAATTTGGGTTTGACCGAGCACGGTTCTCTTGCTACATTGGTTGTGCAACCAACCTTGGTGGACCAAATCAAGGCGACACAGTGACAGATGTTGGGGTGAGCCAAATCAGCGAGAACATCAAGGCGGGATAGCCAAGTGCTTTTGGAGGGCGAGCATGGCGTTGTGTGGTTTGGGCAGCGTCTTGTGGTTCCTAAGGTCATGGAATTGCGGGATTTGATTCTCATGAAGCCCATGATTCTCCTTTGTCCATTCACCCGGGGCTACCAAAATGTATCGGGACCTTCGTCAAAGATTCGGTGGACCCGAATGAAGCGCGAATTGCCAAGTTTGATGCCGAGTGCGGCGTGTCTTTGTCGTGTGAAGGCCGAGCATCGGCGTCAGCAGGTCTTCTTGACCTTTGCGGTGCGAGAATGGAAGTGGGATTCCGTTGGCATGGACTTCATCACGGATTGCCCGCTCGTCAAAGGGAATGATGCTATTTGGGTCGTGATCGACGGGTTGACTAAAGTGGCACATTTCCTTCCGTCAAGACTTCGGCCGTGTGGGGCCTTTGGCGAACTTTATGTCTCGAGGATTGTGAGTCTTCACGGGTGCAGAAGGCGATTATCTCCGATCGTGGTGCACTTTTCACCTCGCGGTTTGGCATAGTCGCAGAGGCTATGGGGACCCGCCTTCACCGATCTGACCTTTCATCCTCGGTGGCGGTCGGGACGGAGCGAGTCAACCAAGTGTTGGAAGATATGCTCCGTGCTTGTGTTCTTTCCTATGGGAAGAAGTGGGAGAAGTGCTCGCCATTTGCGGAGTTCTCCTACAACAACGACTTCGAGGCCGTCTTGGCATGGCACCATTGAGGCCTTGTATGGGAGGAGATGCGAACCCCATTGAACTAGTCGAGAAGGGGGCGGCGATTTTCGCCCAAATTCGATCAATGAGGCGAAAGTCAAATGCGATTGATCCGCGAGCATCTGCGCGGCCCGATCGAGCGAGAAGAGCTATGCAGATCGTCGTCGCCGTGAGTTGAGCTTTGAGCCCGATGACTTTGTGTATCTCAAAGTCTCACCCTTGAAGGGCCATCAGCGTTTTGGCATCAAGGGCAAGTTAGCTCCTCGATATGTTGGGCCTTACCGTATCATCGAGAAAGTTGGAGCAGTTGCGTACAGATTGGAGCTACCAGCTGCACTTGAGGGTGTGCATGATGTGTTCCATGTTTCCCACCTAAGGAAGTGCCTCCATGTCCCGACTGAGGAAACTCCGTTGGAAACTCTCGATGTGCAGGAGGATTTGACCTACCGCGAGCATCCTGTTCGTATTCTTGGGAATCGAGCGGAGAGCGAGGAACCGTGCCATCAAGTTCCTTAAGGTTCGATGGTCAAACCATTCGAAGATGAAGCAACTTGGGAGCGAGAAGATCGCCTTCGTGCAGATTTTCCTTCTTTCTTCTCCGAGTAAACGGAATCTCGGGTCGAGATTCTTGTAAGGGGGGGAGAGTTGTAACATCCCAAATTTTGGGCTTGTGTTTCAAATGTAAGAAAATGAGCAGAAATTAAAACTTTTTCTTACATCATGTATTTCCTGTCGTGCCAATCAATTCTTGTTCAAGGAATTATGGAATTACATTGTCACAAGTCTCGTTGATCCAAATCTTGCTATTCCAAAAAACAATCTTGTCAAATCTTATGATTATCCTCTGGAAATATTTTTCCAAAGTCTCTGTGATGGTATGTGACCCCTCTGAAAAATTTCATAATTTTTAGAAATTGTTTGAATATTTTTAGAGGCAGTCAAACCTGTTTGACTCTTAGTCAAACATTAAAACAGAGCCTTGCAGAATTTTTGGAGATTTATTCACAGTATAAAAACCTCTGAAAATTTTACTCGAGGTAAATATTTGAGTTAGAAAGCTCCTGTAAAAATTTCATAATTTTTGGAGTTAATTTGCTACCTCAAATAAATCCTTCAAGGTCTCTGTTCTAATTTTAAAAGTCAAGCGTGGTTTCTTTGTTGCTTGGGTTCGAGTCGGACTCGGGCTCGAGCCATTTGATTCGGTCGATCAACTAAGCGCGCCGAGCCACTCTTTAAAGCGCAATCGATCTCGGCCGTTGGATCGAAATCGCACGGCCCGCGCGTGTAAGACCGGACCTTCCGGTTGCAAGATTGATGGTCAACCGTTAGATCTCCATCCAACCGTCGAGATCGCCGAGACTTTCGGACCCTCGGTTGCATTTTTGAATCGAGCCGTTGGATTAAGATCCAGCGCTCGCGTACCCCTTCGTTGTAAATAAGAGTTTGCGACGTGGAGCAATCGAGCCGTTCGTTTCTAATCGTAGGGCTCGCAACCTCCCGTTGTGTTTTAAAGCCCGTAGGCGTGGCACTATCTCGACCGTTCGTGTCTCATCCAGCGGTGTGAATCGCCCGAGCTTTGCGCTGGTCATCTTCAACCTCCGTAGTGCGAAAAGCGGTGCAAGGCATGGTGAGGTCATTTCTTGCTCCTAAAGCCACCCTAGCCAGACGTGTAGGGGTATGGGCGTACATTGAGCCAGGCCATGCCCTAATGCACGTCTTCACCTCCTTTTCCCTGTCGGCCGCACCTTGTGCTTTGTGTTTTGCCGCCGAGAGAGGAGTGGTGCAAACCCTAACCCTTTCATGGCCTTATAAGCACCCAAATGCCTTCTTGGAGTTTCTTTAGACCACCATCAAGCTTCATTTTCAATATTGGAGCTTAACACCTCAAAAATGGCAAATCGCCATTGTTGACCCGTGGAGCTCCATCAGTGTTCTTGGTGTTCCAGTGGTCCTCCTTCATGTTTCTTTAACCTAACCTTATCCTTTATTATCTTGAACATTTCCCCTCACTTAATTTTGGATTTGATTCTCGTGAATTGTCCAATTTGGGGTTTGTTCAAATTCGGCCGGTGGTCATCTTCTTCCAGCTCGGTGAGTGCTCCATTTTCCAATTGCTCGCTCATGTAGCCACGTGAATCATTATGAAGCCATTCGATGCCTTGGTATCACTCATTTTGCTCGAGTGTCGTTTTCAATCGTTCTTCTCCAAGTCCGCGAGCCTTCACCGTGATCAAGCATCTCGGCCATCTTTGAAGCTTCGTCCCTAAGGTAGCTTCTTATTAGTCCTTAGAAGCTTTGGCACCCGCTTCCTTGGACCGCGTGGAGCTTTCGCTATTTTCATGTTTAGCGATAAAGCTCCGTTTTCATTTCCGGCTGGCGGCGTTCGATCCTCGCGCGGCGAGAATGCTACCATTAGGTTCGTCTCGCTATTGCGAATCCATTTTGGGTCTTGTTCACCGCCGCGCGGCGGTGTCGCCGGCGATTAGCGTCAAAGACGATCGGGACTTTGCGGCGCGAGGCTCCGTTTTCGTCGACTCATTAGGACACATTAATTACCAATCATTAGTTATTAATTGTGTCTTAATCATTATTATTGAGCCAGCGACCGGTGGGCCCAATATCCTTAAATCAATCTACGGTTCCTCCGCTTTGTTCGACATCATTAATGTCTAATCATTGCTTAATTAAATAAGTCGGCATTTAATCGTTGTCGAATTAACCTCTAGGTCATTGTTGGTGGGCCGAGGGATTAAAATCAAATTCGATAGTCTTTAGTGTCTAGTTAATGATCATCATTAGTGGCATTAATTCGTCCTTAGCCGTCCCTCTCGTGTATCCGTGGGCGGTGCCTGCGTGCGCGTGGGTTAAACCAGCGCATGTGTGCCTCAAGGTCGCTGACAGTGGTCCCCGCATGTCAGTCCATCTTTTTGAACTTCGATCGTTAGCCACCGTCGATCCCTTGATCAACGGCCCAGATCGTGAGGGCATTCGGACCCTCCGGATGCCTTGATCATTCTTGGTCGTCGATCTTGCGATCAATGGCTGAGATCGTGTGTGCAATCGGACAATCCGGTTGTTGGTGCGCTCTGGACCGTCCATCTGCCGATCTGCGGCTGGGATTGGCCCAAGCAACCGCACCGTCCGGTTGCATACACTCTTGTGAGCCGTTGGATCTTGATCCAACGGTGGGTTTCTAGTGGCTTTCACGCGCGTACGCTGTTTTCGGCGCGCGTAAGCCGTAGGATGTTAGATCGAGGTTGGGGTTGTCCACGTCATTTTCTTTTTATTGGGTTGTTACGTATTTGGTAAGCATTTGTTTATCAGCGAAAATGATATAAAAACTTTAGAAACTCACAACTAATTCATTTTAAGCGCTTTTTGGTTAACTCAAGCGTAATAAATCATGTTATCACTTTAGCTTATTATAAAAATGGATTTAAGCACGTTCGATGTGCGAAAATTGTATAACTAGGAATAACTTGGTTTCGTCATTTTGAATATTCAGAAAATGAATAAAACTTTAGAAAATGCATATCTTGCTCTGTGTATGTCCAAAATGAATGATTCCAACTTTGATAAATTTGTTATTAACCCAATGTTAATATAAAAATGATGGTAGGTCCAAGATTATGTGAAACCTTGATTAATGATTTAGTACCTATTTTGACATTTAGAAAATTCGGAAGACTTATAAAATGCACAAGTAATTCTCTGTAAATGCAAAATATATATGATAAATTCTAGAGAACCCCTCTGTTGGTATACTTCCTTTGTAAAATTAGTTTTGAACATATTTATGCTCTGGAAAGTGCATTATGCTAATTTTGCATCTTAGAAAAATCATAACTAAATCATTTTAACTCCAAATGACCTGAAATTTTATATGGGTTACCTCTATACCAATAAGTAGCTACCATAAAAATTTCAGCTTCAAAATCTTTCTAGAAGATGTTTTGCTCTGATGCTAATTATGGTAGAAATTGTGTTTTTAGGTAATATCTTTTGCACCACAAATCCAAATTAGGTTTTTCAGTTTCTATGTCTTGATATATTCGTATTTCACCTTGTGTATAAATTTAAATCGCATTTGGATAATTCTTGCTTGCTCGTTTGTTTAGTTGTGGCTCGTCTTATTGGTTGTTCTTGGTTCTTTTTGCCTTTCGCTAGGATTAGACATTTGCGGTAACCCGAGGACGATCCTCCACAACAATTTGAGCAACGACAAGAAGGCAAGCAGTTTGATCATGTTCATCCCAAAGTATTTTAAGTATTTATGTTGATTACAAATTCTATGTATGCATTGCTATTTTGTGTTAATAGTTGGCCTAGTAGATGCATTTCCTTAGCAAATGATTATCCTCTACTACCATGAGCCTAGGGTACTTCTGTGATTTAGAGTTCATGGATGGGCTCTTGTCACTTAGTAGTTTGCGAATTAATTGCTTAGCCATGCTTAGTTTCAGTAGTAATGGGCGGTTATCGACTTGTCGATAACTTTGATCACACAAACTTATTACGATTATGATTTCCACCTTGTGCCATGTCTACTTATGAAAACTAAAACTGAAAACAAAATGATTTAGACTTGGGCACAATGGTAAGATGGTGTGATTTTTGGTGTGGATGGAATGGTGCCTAAGTCAACAAGGACCGAACATCTTGTTACACTAAATCAAGCATTTTAGCGTGCTAACCACATTAGAGGGTATGGGACCTCTCTTGACTTAGTACTTTGGAGTGTATTGGCTCGGTCGCAGGAGTCGCGGGAGGGATGGTGTTGGGAGCATTGTAGTGTCAGAAAGACTTCACCGTGATGGGATTTGTCGTCTTCGGCTTGCAATGTAAGCGTATGGTGTTTCTACCCATACGAGCGGCTCGTAGTTAATACACAAGATTGGAAATGTCTCGTAGGACTTAGCGTGTGCGGCATACCTTGGTAGTGTCTTTGTGGCTTGAAGGCGATGCGAAGTGTGGGTACATTGGTACACCCCGAGGGTTAAAACTATTCGAATAGCCTCGCCCTAGGTTATGGACACGCTTGGCAAGGTCTTTCAAGAGTTAGACTACAACCTTTTAAACTAAAACTTGATGGGTGGTGCGAATCGGGATTAGTGCTATGTTGTGGTGACTATTGGGATAGTCACTTCCGGTGGTTACGTGTATGTATCTTTACTTTCATTACTTTGATAACAAAGCAGATTTGCAAACTTGCTTTTAAAATGTATTACATTATTGCAAATAAAGTTGGCTTCATGCAAAGTGAGACATACAACCTCCACCTAAATAAGCTTGCATGTAGTTTATGAATAGGTCCGCTATTCCACACGTCGATCTTGCGGGTACAAAGACAATCTTTGTACTCGGTTGCTACGCTTAATTGTTTTGTTGCAGAGGAAGAAGGTGAGCCCGAGGGGCCTCACTTTGCGAGTGTGTTGTGGTAGCTATGGGCGACTAGCTTGCGTCCGGTCGGTTGCCTTGTGGGTGTGTGGCTAACCGGTCGACTTTTGTTCTAGCCATCTTATGGCACCTTTGCTTCATTGTCATTCTTGTATATTGTTCTATTTGGCGGTCGGCTCTCTTTTGTAATAACTTTACTTTATGTATGTCGTTGTTGAACTTAGTGATGTATGTGTATGGAAATGATGTGTAATTTTGTGATGATGTGCATATGCTGCAGTGCAGGAAGCATATGCCCATCGAGGCTTAGAATGTTTAATTAGTAATGCTTGAACCAATTGGAGGTTAGGTGTTACTAGCTAAATATTCCGGGTCCTCACACTGATGCCGTCTCCGAAAGGAGGCAACTCGTCAAATTGATTGTATTCTTCCTCGTCCACTACATTCTCAACTCCGACAATCCTTCTTTTTCCATGAAGAACTACGTGACGCTTCTTATTTGCCGGGTCGGTTACATAGAAGACTTGAACAACTTGGTTAGCCTTGACGAATGGTTCGTCTTTGTATCCGACACGATCGAGGTCCACGGTAGTGACGCCGTGCATTTGTCGACCTTCACATATGGGAGATGGACCCAATGGCACGAAATAGGGGATCTTGAAAAGCACGTAGTCGAACTCCCATATCTCCTCTATTTGCCCATAGTACGAGCTCCTCACCATCGATGCATCGAATGCATCTATGCGGACACCGCTGCTCGGTGTGCTCTTCCTATCCCGAGTGCCGTATAAAATGTGTACCCATTTATGTCGATCCTTGCCATGTGACAATTGTAAATTGTGGCCCTTTTGCCAACCATAGCAGCGATCATCACTTGATGACCTCCGGTCATGATTCGCACCTTTACCCATTCGTTGAACCGACGGTTGTGCTCTCTCGTGATCCAAACCTCCGACCGGTGCGGATTACGTTGGCGTACCATGTCTTTGTGCTCGTCGATGTACGGGGACGGTTGGGTCATGTGTTGCAAGACCGTGAAATGGGCTTGAGCGTGCGTATCGGATCGGGAGTGATTGATTTCCTTCCGATGGTCCCGATACCATCCGGCCTTTCCTCATGACGAGATAGAGGCACACCTATCGGTTCCACGAGCCATGTAGTCGACGCAGAACTCAATGACCTCTTCGGTTGCATAACCTTCGATGATGTGCCCTCGGTCGAGATCGATTCCATCACGTAGGACTTGAGAATTCCCATATACCTCTCGAGCGGTACATATGACGTAGGAACACGGGACCGCATATCTTTATCTCTTTCACAAGATGAACAATGAGATGGACCATAATATCGAAAAATGACGGAGGAAAATACATCTCAAGTTGACATAGAGTCGTCACCACCTCGGCCTGTAGAGCATCTAGTCCTTCGGGATCGATGACCTTCTGAGCAATTAAGTTGAAGAAATAACACAGCCTCAAGATTGCCACTCGGACCTTGTTCGGCAAGATACCCTAATTGCAACAGAAGCATTTGTGTCATCAAAGACATGACAATCATGAGACTTCATACCAATTAATTTCAAATCTTGCATAGAAACAAGTTTCTTAATGTTAGCGGAGTAACCAGACGGGACTTTGACACCATGCAAGCTTTGGCACAATTCATTTCTCTCGGCCTTGGACATAGTGTAGCAAGCTGGTGGAAGGTATGTTCGTCCTTTATCGGTCTCTTTCGGTGCTAACTCGGTCCTTATGTTCATATCAACCAAGTCGCGTCGATGCGTTAACACCATCCTTTGTTTTGCCACTAATGTTCAGTAAGAGACCAATCAAGCTTTCACATACATTCTTCTCCACGTGCATGACGTCGATGCAGTGACGAACTTCTAAGTGCTCCCAATAAGGCAAGTCCCAAAAAATTGACCACTTCTTCCAGATGTTCTTCTCGACGGGTTTTAATTTACATCCCTTCCCAAGCACAACATGGATATCCTTAACCATATCATAGACCTCTTTCCTCTAAAAGCCCTTGAGTGAACTGTCCTCCTTATTTCCGTCGAATTGTTTTTTCATCTTGCGGTATGGGTGACTCGGGAAGGAACCTACGGTGACGCATATACGATTTTGCGCGAGTTATTCACCATACACTCTCCGTAGCATCTAAGCGGTGCGGACGGGCTTTGGCTCCTTTCGCACGGCTTGACACAGTTACCAAGGGCGGGAAAATCATTGATAGTGCGAGAACAACATAACGCGTAAAGAGAAGTTCTCTCGCTTGTACGCATCCCATACTTGTACCCTTCGTTCCAAAGTGTCACAAGATCATCCAAGAATGGTGCTAGGTACACATCAATATCGTTCCCAGGTTGCTTCGGCCCTTGGATAAGTAGTGACATCAAAATGTACTTCCGCTTCATACACAGCCAAGGAGGAAGGTTGTACATACATAGGTTCACGGGCCATGTGCTATGTCGGCTGCTCATGTTACCGAAAGGATTCATTCCATCTGTACTCAACCCTAACCTTATGTTCCTCGGTTCGCACCGAACTCTTTGAAGGTCCGATCGAAGTTTCTCCACCGCGAGAATCGCAGGTGTCTTAGTTTTCCATCTTTCTTACGCTCCTCCGAGTGCCAACGCAGCAATCTTGCCTCCTTTCGGTTCGCAAATAAACGCTTCAAACGTGGGATCACAGGCAGATACCACAACACCTTAGCAGGAGGTCCTTGCTTCACCTTAGCAGTATTCTTACGCTTGTATCGGGATGCTTTGCACACGGGACATACATGCAAGTCTGCATACTCTTTACGATACAGGATACAATCGTTCGGACATGCATGTATTCTTTCTACTTCCATTCCCAATGGACAAAGAACCTTCTTGGCTTGGTAGGTGGTCTTTGGGCAACACGTTTCCCTCGGAAGAATGTCCGCTAGGAGACCTAACAACGCCGTGAAACTCTTGTCGGACCAACCATTGCTCGCCTTCAATTTCAGCAGTTCAAGTACGGTTGACAACCTTGTGTATTCGGCTTGCAGCCAGGGAACAAAGGTTTCCCCGAGTCCTCCATTAAGCGCTCGAATTTACAAAACTCTCTCACTGTAGTTTCATTCGCATCGCGTAGCATCGATCCAGATTGTCATCGCACGACCTATCATCATCAAAAACACGATCCACATCGGCATATCGTTGACTTCCTCGTCGATGTCATCATTATTAACTTCGTATAATCGCTCTTCACCGTGGATGGTCCAACATGTATACCCTTTTTGAAACCCCGAATCAAGTGCCCTACGATCTGCGCGGGTTGTTAAAAATCTCGATTATCGCAATCAATGCATGGACAATACATAAATTCTATCCTTATTCAAGATATCCGCTCGCGGCTCTTTTAAAAGCAATCACGCCATTAATGTACTCTTCACTCACACGGTTCGCACCGTACATCGATTCGGTCCATCTACGTTACACATGTAACAATTAGTAGTGTTAAATTATATTAATAAGCGCAAATACGTTACTCCTCCTATTAATCGCAAATACGTTACTCCTCCTATTAAGCAAATATAAAGAGTTAAAGATCGTTACCCTCGGAGCTCACGACGAAAATTCCTAATATCCCATGAGATTCCTTCTTGTCCTTCTCCTTGGGCCAATGAGCAGGGCAAGAGAGCCACTGATCAAATACACCACTTATCCCACTCACAAAAACACTCATTCACAACACCCAAACCGAGAGCTACCACCAAAGCCTCACAAAGCAAGCATGCATGCAAGCCAAATGACCATAAGTTGCTAGGGCAACCCACAACCAAGAACAAGGCAAGCCAAATAAACAAGCCTCCTACACACCAACACAGAGCAAAGCTTCTCAAGCCCTCTATTCCAAAGAAGAGATCGAGGCGCTAAAGGGGGCCTCTGTCGGGTCTTTATATTTATAGGGTGAAATATCACAGACGGTTCTTATTTCCAACCGTCGTGATACGAGTATATCACAAGCGGTTCTACACAAACCGCTCGTGTTGAACTTTCCTGAGCGGCTCCATGTGAAACCGTCGTGATATACTCAATATCACGAGCGGTTAATAAGTATAACCGCTCGTGATATACTCAACATCACTGAGCGGTTCTATTCACAAACCGTGCGTGATATGGAGTATATCACGCACGGTTCTCACGATTAACCGTCGTGATATGGAGGATATCACGACGGTTCCACATGGAGCGTCTCGTGATGGTCAACTGACGGTTAGTGAGAGGAACCGTCGTGATGAGTATATTATCACAGATGGTTCTTTATTCAACCGTGCGTGATAGCGCACGGATTTGCCCGGTAATAATTAGATGATAAAAAGACCATATCATCACGCAGCGATAAAAAGACCATATCATCACGCATAAAAGACCATATTTATATCACGCACGGACAATAGGCGCCTTATCGTTTTACATCACAGGCGATAAAAAAGGATGAGCGATCCTATCTTAGTCTTCAAATCTTCGTCACGCATTCTCGTCGCTTCGGTGGGGGCGGGATCACCGATCGTCTCACCAAACGCTCCACCGTGACCTTGCACGCTCAATTTCCTCTTGTAGATGTTCGGACTCGTAATCAAGTCCCATATAGCCCTGAGGCCATCAACCTGGTCTCCACAGTCTCGGCTAGGCGGACCCGCTCTCTGCAATGTCGATGTCGTCCTCGACTCTCTGGTGCATCCTCGGTGCGGACCAAAGAGTTCCATAGGACAATCTCCACGACGAGGTTTACTCACGGATCTTTGGAGAGCCTCGCCTTTGTCTGTTGGAGGAGGAGCTCCAATCGACCGATGATCGCCGTTATGGTCTCGGGAGATGGGAGGGTCTACAACGGATTGCATTGCGAACGGACGCCTTGTTCGCAACTTGGGCGAGTTGCGATCGAGAGGTGCGAGTACACAACCAAAATGTAGGCGAGACACCGGACGAGAGGAAGCCATTTGGAATTTGTGGAGAGAGAGGGATGATCAAGGAGCTGTGAGAAATCCCTTTGATAAGGGTTGTCTATTTATATAAAAGTCGAGCAGAGACGAAGAGACACTCGCGGGAGATGAAGGGAATGAGATCCATATGACGGCTCTATGATGGCTCTATATTATATTCACTGACGGCTCTATTAAATAACCGTCGAGATATTCGAAATATATACAGACGGCTCTATTTAAGCACCGTCGTGATATTATCACTGACGGTTTGCTTAAAGAATCGTCGAGATATCCTCAATATCACGAGCGGTTCTTGAATGGCACCGCTCGTGATATTGAGGATATCTCGCATGCTTCTTTAAGCAAACCGTCTGATATTATCCTGACAGTGCTTAAATAGAGCCGTCTGTGATATTCTTTTTATTAAAAGCGCACCTAGGGTTTTGCTCTTTACTCGTCACCGCCTCCGCGCCCCTTAGGCTCTCGCGCTCTCTCGGCTCCTCTAGGGTTCGCCTGTTCACCTCCCGGCCGTAAGACCCGACGCCGCCGCCCTTCATCGACGACGCTGCCTCGCCTCGCGCGCGGCCTCCTCCCGTGTCGGCCTCCTCCCTCTGCACCGGTCTCCTCCCCGTGTCGGCCTCCTCCCTCTGCACCGGCCTCCTCCCCGCGCCGTCCTCCTCCCCGTGTCGGCCTCCTCCCGCGCCTCTCCCTCCTCCCGCGTCGGCCTCCTCCCCGCACCGCCTCCTCCTTACACCATGAGTTGTTGTGCGGCATCCTCTCGTGAGTATTCCTAAAGATCCGCAAATTGATCGATGGGCTTTGTTGACATGCTCTGTGATGAACTCTGTCTTATCTGAGATTGAATGTGATAGTTAGTTGATTCTTGAGCTCTATTGTACAAATTACTTGCTATGTCAATTTCATATATCGTTAATTTGTTACTTTCGGTTGAATGCTAGTTATCACAGACGGTTGAATGCATCCGTCAATTTGATATCTTGTTAGTTCATTCATGAGCTCTATTGTATTGACGAACCCTCGTGATGTGACTTTGATAGTCTTTGATAATGTGAATGAAATTGATCGGTGGGCTTTGTTCAGTTCGCTCTGTGATGAACTTTTCTCTTATCTTGAGATTGAATGTGATAGTTAAGAGATCATTTTTGATAATGATTGAGATCATTTGTGATTAAGCAAAGTATTGTTTAGAGCTCATAGTTTGAATTTATACTATCATATTCATTTAATGAAGAGTATAGACAATAGGATTGAGATGGCAAAGACTTGTTCTTTTGCAACTCTCCTTACGAGAGCACAAACTACCATCAATCCTTCTTTATATATTATACGTTTGTGCATCATTTTGGTTAAGTTGAGTAAACCGCTTGAATGCAGTCGATTAGAGCTTACGATATTGCTTCGTGCATATATAGATAGCAAGTAGCGACATGGCGTCCGCACCATCTTCGCCGCCGTATGGATCTCCGAGGAAAGTGGTACGTACGCGAGATGGCAGAGGAACATCGAGAATTCCTCCAGGCATAATGACCGTCACAGAGGTCAATGCCAATGGGATCCCTGTGAGTCCCCCCAAAGAAGCGGCGAGATTCCGAACCTTGTGCAGGATACTTGGAAGGGAACGGGTCCCCATCACCACACTGAGCTGGGACACCGTGTCGGATGTTGGAGAAGCGGTTGTGGGACGAAGTTTTAAAATCGTTCACTTTCCCAGCCGCAGACCTGGCGCGCGTGGAACGACAGGCGTTGCTCTCGATCGGAAAGGCGTGGAGGACCTTCAAGAGCGTGCTTGTCACAAGGTGCGTGAACACAGTCGAACGCCCTTCACGGCGTATAAATTCTTGTCGCGGGATATATGGGACGCCTTTGTGCAAATGAAGACGACGCCAATTTCTTGAGGAAAGTGCGATGCACAAGGCTCTCGGACACTTAACACTCACCCCACAAACTCGGCACCGGCTGGTACGCGGGTAAAACCGCGCAATGGGCGGCGGAGGACGCGAACGAAACAAGGCCATTTGTCGAGATCACGCATCAGCGCTCTCTCCTAGTTAAGAGCGAGGCATCGATTCGTCTTTGGCGAAATCTCTTTCACAAACCCGCAGACCGGGATGTGGCCAACCGTGTGGTAAATGTCTTGAACTACCTAGTTGTTAATAAGTCTATAACTTCATAATGTATATAATAACATGATGACCTCTTGCAGCAAGAATTGAGTTCCGCATGTTCAAGGCTCCTTCCAAGCGAGCAGGAGAAGGATATACTAACTACGCCCCGGGAAACAAGGAGCACCCGGTCGCACGCGAGGCAAAGGGTTAACGTATCTTGGAGGATGGATTCCCTGGGCGACTCATCGCACGTATAGGAGCGGGAAGAGATCCAAGGCCGAGTACGACACATTGTTGGAACATGTGCTTACTTCAAAATTTGAAGGAAGAGAACGGTGCTTCATCGCAAAATTTGAAGAAAAGATAGCAAGATTGCAGGACCAAGTGAATCAACTACTACTCCTCAACAACCGCAGCCGCCCCGTTGTTTTGGTAGGCGATCCTCCTCAACATCGGTAGCGTCGCGCCCACGCAAAATTGTGAACACGATGATGTCCAATTACCTATCGGCGACATCAAGGTAATGTACATCTCTCGAATGCTCCAAAGATAGACCTATAGGACGCCTTAGCTAATTGCGATCGTTTATAGGAGCCGACGACCGCACACTCCAAGTGAGGATGGTTGGGATGTCTATTGAGGTCGGGCGGGGTGGTGTATCCATGCAATGAAGGGATAGTGCAAAGACGGTGCCTGTGTGGCGCGAGGTTACGCCGAGGTCCAGTGGACATGGTACATGATAATTTTAGGGCCGTCCCTACCGAGATTCGCCCGAACGACGAAATCATAACACTAGGGGATGCCTGCATAGTTTTATTCGGTGGCCAAAGAAGGACATCGCCTGGACCTGCGGTCGCCTCAACCTTCGATGACTCCACCCCAACCATCTCCACACGACCATGCCCTCCAATTCAACTTTTGAAGGACATCGCCCGGACCTCGCGAGCCGCCTCAACCTTTGATGACTCTACCCCAACCACCTCGACACGACCATGTCTCTCCAACATGACCCTCCATGATCGCACCTCAACCTTCGCTTGAAGCCCGCCTCATCGGTTCCGTGGAGAAGACACCGAACGAACAAAAAGCGTGCGCCGTATCGGTTCGAGTCGTCGACGGGAGGAAGACGCGCAGAGCGCAAGTCGTTCGGGACAAATCGAAATCGAAGAACATTAAGGCGCTTCGCCTCCTAACCCTAAGAAATACTCTTCGAAGTCCGTTGGCGGCGAGCACGAGATTAGCCTCTGTTGGATTAGGTTGTCGAGTTTGCATAGTGGTACTTGAAGAAGACCAAAGAGAAAGGGTGCGCTGATGGAATCACCGTCGATACACGGAGGACTATTTCTCCACGCGAGCCCCTTCTTCATCGTGGGCTTCGGCGACTTGTTCGACCTATTCAACCTCAAAGCCCTCGATGCCTCACTTCTACGATGCCGACATCGTAAGTGTGTACAATCAAGTTCTACATTCACGTACATTCACGTAATATAACAACTCATTGCTTATGTATAGATACATGATTAAAACTGCCGGCGATTGAAAGAACCGGTGGGTTTCTCGACCCACACGTGGTCTCTCGAGCAAACCATCTTGGCGGGCGCATCCCACGTCGAGAAATACATAACGGCAGGATTGCTTGCTCAAAACTACGTGGACTACATAATGGTGCCCTACAACCGAGTAAGTGCTTCACTACTTGCTATACAAATTTCATTTGTACTTTATATGATATGAACTTAGGTTTAATGACTATAGCGACATACATGAGTAGGCATCATCTGGATCCTTCTAGTCATTATACCAAAGAGGAATCAGTACTATACCTTGATTCCCTAATGAAAAAGGCCACGACCTCACCCTTGTGCAAGAAGTAGTCGACAGTGTGCTCATTTCCTCCATACATAACTCTATTGTAGTCTTCCTTCGTTTGAAATGGCCGAGGTTAACTTTTTGAAACATGTAGGTCGTTCATCTCCTATATTGCCGAGGAGGGCTATACAAGGAACGAACGCCACACTTAATCACGGGACGCGATTTCGATGCGTGCTACAACACAATAATCCTATATCATACTTCGTAATAATGCGTCTCGAACCGACTATACCTATATATGTAATTCTATTTTTTGTCGCCAAGAAAAGCGTAAGAATGTGCATTCTACGCTTGCCATCATATGCGATTCTCATGAGTGCTAGGTTGCCGGATCCCGAGGTTGGTCAATCTCGCAATAATTGCTAATTATAAATTTAAATATATATGTGTAACACTTTACTCTTGTTTGTAGGTTTTGAATATAGATTTAGATTCACTGCTCGTAAAGAGATCTCGGATGTTCGAGGAGGCTCTGCACCTTCATCACGACGGATATCATTGCGGCCAACGGAGAGTTTCACTACTGAACGACCTTGAAACAATTAATATATTTGATATAGTTGTAATTCACTTTGAATAGTTGTGATTCAATGGTAAACTTTGGGTTGTCACTTTGGGTTGTATGACAATATTTTTCGAACGAGTTGATATTACAATGTTTGACCGTATTTGATATATGTTCGTTTGTATGAAGATCACTTTGGGTTGTCAACGATTGATATCCGTGATGTATCTATTTTTCGCTCGATTATTTTCAGAGGGCATGGCTAGCAATCTCGAGGCTAGCGAAATTTTTATAAAATAGTTGTCTTTGAAATAACTATTACGACGGTTTATCAATCAAACCGCTCGTGATATGTATCATCCGACGGCTCTATTATATAACCGTCGTGATATACACATATCCCGAGCGGTTCGTAAATAGAACCGCTCAGGATATCTTTATCATGAGCGGTTCTATTTACGAACCGTGCAGGATATGTGCCTATCATGAGCGGTTATATAATGATAACCGCTCGATATATCACGACGTTCGTAAATAGAGCCGCTGATATATGCGCGGTTCGTAGAATAACGCCGCGGATCTTGAATAGAGCGGTTCTTGAATAGAGCCATCGTGATAATTAGATATCACTGACGGTTATATAATTAGAACCGCTCGTGTTGTGACTTATCACGACGGATTTTTAACCGTCTGTGATAACCGCCAGCTTATCACAGACGTACAAAAACACAGACGGTTCGGAACCGTCTGTGATGACTGTTCCGAACCGTCTGTGATGAGGCTGTGTGTAGTAGTGACATGTAGACTTATATTTATGCAATCTTTTAAACCTACGAAGAATAAGAAATAACTATAAGTTAGGATCATTGTTTTCGTCGCATGTGTATAATGTACGGCAAAGAATGAGAAAACAAATAACTAACAGGTTAGGTAAATGCTGCAGAGCAAAGCAGTAAGGGTAAACTTTATCATAAAATACTTTTTGTCATTCCATTACTGTGAAGCTATGCTATAACTATCGTTAATCGTAATTATGTATCTAAGGTCTCAATCAGATTCCATCTAGCTAAATAAAGTTAAATAATTTCCAAAGCATACTTAGGACTCGGTAAAGCACCAAATTTGTCTGCTGGTCAACCAGACTTAGACAGATAATCAGTTGTATTTATCACGTACAGCACAATCATCCATGATACAATACGTCATCAACGAATTTTTCAAAATAGGAAAAAAAATAACAAAATTATGATGGTGATAATATTTAGAAACTACCCTGCGATATGTGACGTAAATTAGAAATCCTAAAAATTCTCCGCAAATGTGAAATATTTCTACCTTTACAACACGACGTGGGCGAAGTGGAGCAACCGCGCATTTGTGCGGTTACTACTACTGTACTCTTATGTACAATTTTATATACACTATAATTACGGTTTACAATTTTGAGCAATGTGTTTTAGCTGATATTTTTTTTACGTACCAATGGATTTTATACATGCACATTAATCGGGGATACTATTACTCATTTACTCCTCTTGGCCATAAATTCTTGTAATCCTTGTTCATGATGTGTACTACTTCAGTCTAGTGGACATCTTTCACACACATGAACAGTATACATCTAGGAGTTTCCTTCACCTGATTAGCACAAGAAATCATGCACCGTATTCATCTTAACTCGTACAGGCGACGCAGCACACAACAGCGGACAGCCGTGAAGCCGCGCAGCGACGACGCTTTCGCGCGAACGGCAAACGAAACGGCGTGGCAGAGTGACCCACCCTCCAGCGTGAGGCACGCGCGTGTCGGCGTGTGAGACACGACATAGCAGCCAACAGGCTAGGCGTCTCGCAGGCCGCAGCGACGCTGCCTCGGCGCACAGGAAAACCGAGGTGGAGCGTCGAGAGCGCGTGCTGAGAGGACCAAACGCACTCGCACACGTCGCAATAAAGCACAACAGCCGTCGTCACCGACTGCGCAGAAGAGCGACGCAGGCGACGGAATCCTGGAGACACGCGTGGCTTGGATCCCGCGCGCGAGTCCCGTCGCCGCGATCAGACGGCTCGCTCGCGCGCGCGCGGTGCCGGCGTAGGCGAAAGAATTCGCAGGAAACGGAATTTTATAGCTTGGACGGTTGGACCTTCATCCCCGTTGGTAGCAGCCATAGGTTTGGAACCCTGTTCCTGAAGCGCTTATTTCATTGCACATCTCTACCAAAGCTCTCCCTTATGCATACGTTATTTGGTAAATAAAGTCTACAGATTGCTACGATGCAGCAAGAGATCAAAGACCAAACATAATAGTCTAAAATTTGCCTTCTTACACTACAGACAAACTGCAAATATGTTACGTAAAGATCAAACATAAAAGAACTCTCACAGAAAAATCGCAATATTACTCTAGAATCACTTGATTTCCAGTAGGATGTATAAAAGCACGCCAGCGATCAGAAATCTGCGGCCGTAGTAAAAATTCTACATACAAGAGGACACAAGACTAAATTCGTGACATATATGCTACAAACATCTCATCTCCAAAAGACATACCAAAACAAAAGATTTAAGGAAAGCACCGCCTAAGTTTGGCTCTTCACTTCTTGTCCTCTCTAAGGACGACATAATTGTGGCCATTAGTCTTCTGTATCTTCGAAATTTTCTTCAGAATTTCAGCAAAGGCGTTCTTGTCCTGCAACGCAAGACCAAAATACATTGAGCTGGAAGGAAAGTCACACAGCAGCTAGAAAAAGCTTCATATTTGACAGTTTTAGTACATCGTAGAAATGAGATAACAGTGTATAGAAGTACGAAATGCGACACTATAATGAGATTTATATGCTGAAATCAGAAATCATATGAATTTTGAAGGTCACCGTAGCAAATTATATCAAAGTCTAGATCCTTAAGAACTATGAATCCTTAATGTGTTGTTTTGTCACCGTAGCAAATTACCCACTAAATCCTTAAGAACTATTATGAGTTCATGACAAAAAAAAGACTAACGAATTCCTAATGTGAAGCTGAAGAAGCCTACCTCTGGACCTCGTAATCTAGACTTAAATCTGGATACTAAATCTTGCGTAGTGACTGGAGCCACTGCAAGAAGAACAGTCCTGATTTCATCCTCTGTGACAGGAGATACATTCGTGCCACTTTTTGATGAAGCAGAGGCCTTCGATGTGGGTTTTGAGGAAGATGGTGCCTCGTCTTTGCCGCCTGATGCTTTGGTATCCTATAAAACAAGAAACTCTCAGTTAGATAATAAATCAAAAGAAGAATGTACTTGTCTGTAAGAATTTGAAGGTTCATCTTTTTGACATATTCGAAGTGAATAGATGACTTACAGATTCCACCTTTGATTTCTTTGAAGCTGCACCGCCAGATGCTTTTGCATCATCACCGCCCGATTTCCTCTTTTGCTTGGATTTGGATGTAGGTGTGCCACGAGCATGTCCTGAAGAAGGTGTTGGTTTAGCTGGGCTGTTATCTACAGGTTCATCTTTGGGTTGATCTTTCTGTTTTGGAGCAAGCACTGGAGATGACTCGTCTTCCTGTTGGATGTAGAAAAGACAAACTTAAACTCCTTATATAAAAAAATAGCATGCTTTTCTGCAAACTATGACACTCATAACGCATAATGAATATAAAATATTGAAATTCCAAGAGAATAAAACATTACATCATCGTCTTCATCATCCTCATCGGCATCTGACTCATTTAATCCAGCAGCACGCCCAAGCAGCTTTTTTAATTCCTTGCCAGACTTGCTTAGGCCACCTTCTTCTTCATTCTCTTCATCATCCTGGAAGTATCATAATTAGAATATTGACATCTTGCTATTGCTCAATGATTATCACCCAAGAAAAGGTGCAAGTACCAAGCAATAACCCGAAAGGAAGAGGGGGGAAAAGGAGCAGCATATTTGTTTCGAATAAGCTTCACACAAGTACATTCACATATACTATTCTTGTGGCTCTAGCAGCATATTTGCTAGAGATGATTTCCCATAACTCTGACCAAGTGACCAGCATGCAATACTCAGATCTTTTTTTTATAAAGAACCAAGAAGAAAGCTATCCAGTACTTAGCATTAAACAGGAATCTTATCAAAAAGCACAGAAACTTTCTACAACTGAATCCTAGAATTTATGGCCATGGTAAGAAAGCACCCCAGTTATCACTTCATGTCACGAAGCAACATGTGGATTGCCGCTGTTAATGCATGCTAACAGCCAGAAACAACTTGGATAAAAAGTGATTATCGGCAAATATCTTCCCCATATGGATATTTATTTACGAATACTCATAACTTGCATTTATAGATGTGCACAAACAGATCTTGACAAGAGAATGGAACATTTGCAAATATAGCAAATAGTAGTAACACATTTATAAGCATACTAACAAGACATCACTAAAAGAGGAATATGCTAGTTACTTTTGTCGCCTTTTGTGAACCATCTCATACAAATTCCCATTTAACTTAGAAATTCATTATATTTGTTTTTAGTACTGATTTAAGGGTGTTTTATGATAAAAGATTATGTTAAGACTTAAGTGATACAAGTTTAAACTCATAAATATTTCTACAATAGTATATATCTCCATGTACCTGCTTAATTTCAGGTGGAGCAGGAATCTCAGGAGCTAAATCTGCCCGTTCCTCTGGATCGATGTCCACAGCCTCATCATCGTCAGTGAATGTTTCTTCGTGCTCCCAGTCATCACCTGATAAAGGCAATTCCCCACAAAAATAGCAATCTGGGGCTTAGAAATATGATCATGGTATATAGGCATTATTAATATTTTCTTTGCAATGCACACATTTCGATAGCTATGCTGCAATAGGGCAAATGAATCTGGATATGATGGTCTGACGTTACTATGTTAGGCATATTTGCTAAGACTTAGTAGGCTATTAGCACATGTGAACAAAAGCAAAATGTGGCATCCTTGTTCAAGGTCATTGAATGAAAATATGGTATGTATTGTGTAAAGAAGATTAACAGCCACTCAGAATTACCACAAGCATATGTTTCATAGTTTATAATAATAAATTGTAGCCACTCAGAATTACCACAAGCATATGTTTCATAGTTTATAATGATAAATTGTTCTCGCAAAAAAAAAATCATAAAAACATATAATCTCAGAATCCTAACTCCAATACAAAAGTATCTCTCAGGTAATAAGATTGGCAGTACGAAATGTATTGCTAATTTGAAAGATATTAAGCATTCTATCACCTGAGACAAGACATTGTATAATAAGCCAATAACAATTATAGCTTGCAGACAAAAGAAAGAATATCAAACAGAAATTGCATGTTGAGCAAAATAAGGGTAAAAACTTTATGGTGTTATACAATGGTACGGGTATGAAATAGAGATGTGCAGGTCAGCTGCAGAAGTATTCAAATAAGAGCAAAGTTGACAATCAGACCTTTCTCAATTTCATCATCCAAATCAAAGTCTAGGTCTTTTCCACCTTCCTCATCGTCATCCATATCCTTTTTAATGAGCCCAAGCCTATCTTTGCGTGAGGCTTCCCCTTCTTCATCCTCCTCACCTTTATCAGAATTACTACCCTCATTATTTTTTCCTTTCTTGGGACGAGCACTTTCTTTTTCCCCACCATTTGTAGCCTCAAGTTTCTTCATGTCTGAACCAAAGGCAGCTGGCCCATTCGTAGCTGCTTTCATCATCCAACGTTCATAACCAGTTGCACTGGTCTTTCTCTTATTCATCTTCTCTTCAGCCTCTTCCAGCGTCAGTTGTTTGTACTGTGCAATTTTACTGAAGTTATACCTGAAATAAGGATAGAACCAAGGAATGAACAGAACATTAATTCAGCAAGGCAAAATTCTATCTAGCTTTAACTCTCCAACACAAAATAAGTACTATTATAACTATTGCTAATCCTTCCATTGAAATATCTGCCGTACTGAACACTTTTGTGAAACTTCACTCCTGCTGCTAATGTTGCGTATTCCAGTCACAAGAAGTGTTGTGCTAGAATGCGTGCAGTAAAATCATTTTAACTTTGACCAATAATAACTTGTTTAGACATATGAAAATTATTTGAATAATTTTTTCGTAGAAAATACCTTCATAAAAATTGTGTTTTTTTAGGATTTTCGAGTACATGAGAACAAAATATAATGGTCAAAGTTGCATCCATGGGACTTTGAAAAGCCCTAAATGACTCTTTTTAAGCAACCAGAGTTACGTGGATGCTGATTCTAGTTAACACAATAGCAAGCACAACAAAATGTGAAACAAGTGTATTACCAGGAACCGGCAGGAAATGCATGAAATTCCCTGCCATGCAACATTAACAAATAGTATGTAGCTGTTGATGACTGTGATCCCTCCATTTGACCTTGATACTGGTATTGGCCAGTTTCATCTTCCAAAATCCATGGCTTTCTGTTGTATTTCTCCTGTTGTTTCCAAAAGTACATGCACATAATTAACAGAGCCAACCAGACAAACTTTCCACCAACTTTGAGAATTGCTAAGGCTCAAAACAAGACACTGTAGAACAAATTTTACTCCAGAACATGTTGCAGAAAATGGTGACATTTGGTTCAAGTAAAGTAAAATAATCTAGGGGAGTATCTAGTGTAAACCAATAGCAATGTGCTATCATGCAAACTTAAATGTGAACCATTGGACAAGATTTTGGATGCATCGGATCTACATAGACTTGAAGTGGTGGGATCCCTCGTGTATGATTATTCAATTTACAATTTGCAAAATGATCATTCATGTGGTCCTCAAGTACAGTCATATCTAGTTCATCCAAATGTCACCACATTGGAAAATGCATGATGTCAGTTTGCCCTAGAAGTCCCCAATAAACTATTCACAAAATTTGACAAAGAAACTAGAACCATCACAAGAAAGGAATGAAAATGAAAGGGAGAACTCCTAATTTGATCCTCTAATTTTGTGTCTTCCGACCTTTTGACCAAAACTTTTCTAAGATCCTTTTTTGTCTCTTGACAATTAGTCCAGGTCCTATTTTGGGCATCTCCTGTCAGCGACATGTGGGCCATGGTCCAATATGTCAATGACATCAAAATTTAGATTTCCTTTAGTTGGAGGACCAAAATAACTCCGCCTGTGTAGTTTTCTACATAGCCTGTCCCAAACCAGGAAGAAGGAAAAGAGTTGTGTTAGGCCCGGCGAGTCAACGTAAAAATCAAGCCACCTTTTCATAGAATGAATCCCAAAATTAATATTTCGTTAGGGTGTAACCCTCTTAGCGACACGTCATATCGGAACCTGGGTGTAGTGATAAATGAGCAAGGGCCGGGACGTCACTCCCTTAGTGATGCGCTACGTCGTCGCCCAGATGTAGTGGAAAATGTGCAAGGTTCTTCGCGCTTTACTCGACGAGTGCGAGAGGCAAGAAAGCTAGCCAAGGAGAGTAGGATCCGTCTAGATAGTTGGAATGTAGGGTCCTTAACAGGTAAGTTAAGATAGTTGATACGGCGATTAAGAGACATGTAAATATCTTGTGCGTTCAAGAGACTAAATAGAGGGGTCAGAAGGCGAAGGAGATGGAGCATCCTGGCTATAAGTTGTGGTATACTGGAACAGAACGAAATAGGAATGGAATGTGCATCTTAATCGATAAGGGCCTCAAGAGCGGAGTTGTCGACGTGAGGAGACAGCGGGATAGGATTATCCTAGTCAAACTAATCTTTGGCGACTTAGTTTTGAATATTGTTAGCACATATGCTCCACAAGTAGGTCTAGATGAGGCCGCTAAGAGGCAATTTTGGGAAGATCTAGATGATATAGTTAGAAGTGTGTCTAATAGTAAGAAGCTTTTCTTAAGAGGCGATTTCAATGGTCATATCGGTACAACTAGTGGGGGGTTTCAAAAGGTGCTTGGGGGTTTTGGTTATGGTGATAGGAACCAAGAGGGAGAAGATATCTTAAACTTTGTTGTAGCCTATGATCTCATGATAGCTAACACCTTTTTTAGGAAGAAACATTCCCATCTAGTTACCTTTAGTAGTGGCCAGCATTCTAGCCAAATCGATTTTGTCCTTGTTAGGAGAAAGGACAAATGAGCCTACATGGACTGTAAGGTTATACCTAGCGAGTGTGTTGTCCAGCAACATAAGTTGGTAGTCTCTAACTTTCGTTTTAGAACACAGGTTCGACGGGCTAAGGTCGCTAGAGCCACGAGGATGAAGTGGTGGAAACTCAAAGGGGACGCCTCAAGGGCGTTTAAGGAGAGAATGATCGCGGAAAGGATATGGAACGTGGGAGAAGCGAAAAGTATGTGGATAGAGATGGTATCTTGCATTAGGAAGGTGGCTACGGAAGTGCTTGGAGTGACCCGAGTGACAAGCATGGTTGTCAAGGCGTCGGCTAGGCATCTTGGCGCTCCAGGGTGGACACCAGGGGTCATCGCCTAGGTCGCCCTCGCCTTGCTGCAGAGCCACTTTGCTGGGGCGACACAGATCTGAGGGGCGCAGGGCAGCGAGTAGAGCTCAGGGTAGTGCGATCCGAGATCGGCTGGAGCGGATCTGGGTGTCGGGTTGCTCAGGGCAGAATAGCTCGAGCTCGGCCGGCGCGGGGCGACACAGATCCGAGGGTAGGGGCTCGGGGTGGCAACTGGAGCGCGGTGCGGCAGCCGGCCCATGCCGAGGCCGAGGCAGGGGAGGCGCTGCCCGTGGTGGTGCGGTCAGCGTCCGAACGCGCGTGGCGACAAGCGAGCACGAGGCGGCACCGAGGCTCGAGTGTCTGGCGATCTTGCGGTGAGGAGGAAGAAGATGCGAAGAAGAGTGGAGCTGAGAAGCACGAAACGAGCCGGATTGAGAGAAGGGAGATGGTCGCCTACTTTATGGTCTTCTTTATGGGCATCTCAGGAAGGGAAGAGCATCTCAGGCAGCTAGGCATGGCACAATCATTGAGGATCTAATTGCTATGTGACAAAGGGATACTCTTCTCCAGTATGTTGTTTTGTCTTGCATTCTACTTCTTTGTTCCGAACTTCCAACTTTCAAGTATTCCATGGTGTTTTTCACTAGATAAACACACTGTCTAACACATCGTCTAATCATCACCTAGGCACCTAGGGCGTCCTGGCGCCTCCGGAGCACCTCGCTTCGCCTTGTCGCCGTGACAACATAGGTGACAAGATGCGAACCTAAAGACACATGGTGGTGGAACAAGGAAGTGCAAAAAGCTATCGAGAAAAGACATGCTACAAGCATATGCATCATGATAGGAGCGACAACATACAGAAATACAAAGCAGCAAAAAATAAGGCAAAGAAAGCGATGAGTGAGACACGAGGCAAGGCCTATGAAGAAATTTACCAGAAGCTAAGTATAAAGGAGGGCAAGAAGGATGTCTACAAGATGGCTAAACTTCAAGAAAGAAGACGAGAGATTTCAACCAAGTTAAATGCATCAAAGACGACACCAATAGACTTTTAGTGAAAGCGATGAGATCAAGGATAGATGGAAATATTACTTTAACGAGCTGTTCAATCATAACAATGACGATAGTATGATTGAACTGGATGATGCTTTTGATGACACCGATGGGCGGTTTGTTCGAAGAATCCAGGAGTCGGAAATAAGAGAGGCCTTAAAAAGGACAAAAGTGAGTATGGCATTTGGGCCTGATAACATTCCTATCAAGGTGTTGAAATGACGGGGAGAAGTGGCGATCGTTTGACTAACCAATTTGTTCAATAGCATTTTTAGGTCGAACAAGATGCCTAACGAGTGGCGGAGGAGCACATTAGTACCAATTTTCAAAAATGAAGGAGACATTCAAAATTATACTAATTATAGAGGAATTAAGCTCATGAGCCACACAATAAAGCTTTGGGAGCGAGTGATCGAGCACCATTTAAGAAGAGTGACTAGTGTGACGACAAACCAATTTGGTTTTATGCCTGGGAGGTCGACCACGGAGGCGATTTTCTTGACATGACAGTTGATGAAGAGGTATAAAGAGCAAAAGAAGGATCTTCACATGGTGTTTATCAACTTGGAGAAAAAGCCTATGACAAAGTGCCAATAAGGGTCATATGGTGGGCGCTCCAAAGGAAAAAAATCCCAACAAAGTATGTTACCCTAATTAAGGATATCTACGAAGATGTTGTGACTAATGTCAGAACATGTAGTGGTGATACTAGTGACTTCCCTATTAAGATAGGACTACACCAAGCGTCAGCGTTGAGCCCATACATTTTTGCCCTAGTGATAGATGAGGTCACGCGGGACATACAAGGAGATATCCCCTGATATATGTTTTTCGCTGATGATGTAGTGTTAGTTGATGAGAGTAGGATAGGTATCGATAGGAATCTGGAGATAGGAAGACCTTAAAATCGAAGGGCTTTAGACTTAGTAGGACTAAAACTGAGTATATTAAGTGTGATTTCAGCGGTGCTAGGGCAGATGATGAAGATGTTAGTCTGGACAGGACAAGTAGTGCCTAGGAAGGACACGTCTCGATATTTGGGATCAATGCTACAGTGGAACGCGAGATTGATGAAGACGTGAGCCACAGGATTAGAGCAGGCTGGGTGAAATAGCGCCAAGCATCGGGTGTCTTGTGTGACAAAAAAGTCCCTCAAAAGTTAAAGGGTAAGTTCTATAGGACGGCGATCAGACCTACGATGCTATATGGAGCAGAATGTTGTACGATTAAAAGACAACATATACAGAAGATGCGTGTAACGGAGATGAGGATGCTGTGGTGGATATGTGGTCACACAAGGTAAGATCGAATCTGCAATGATGATATACGTGATAGGGTGGGGGTAGCACCAATTGACGAGAAGCCTATCCAGTATCACTAGAGATGGTTTGGACATCTCTAACAGAGGCCTTCTGAGGCACCGGTACGTAGTGGAATTTTAAACTGAAAACGTAAGAAGAGGCAAAGGTCGACCAAAACAGACATGAGAGGAAGCAGTTAAAAGAGATTCGAGGGAATGGTATGTTGAAGAATCTAGACCCACCATTATGTGTTAATGAAGTATTTTGGTAATTAATGACAATCATCGTGTGGACTAACATTTTCCATGAGTTAGTGAAATAGGTTATGTTCCATAAATGATGAAGACTTCGGATGACATCATGAGTTGATCGTCATCAAGTAAAGAGTTTGGAGTAAAGGATGCATCATGTGTTGATACATATCAAGACTCGGGACAAAGAAGATCATCATGTGTTGATGGTGCCCAAGACAAGATCCCGAAGTGAAGAAGATCATCATGTGTTGATGATATTCAAGCCATCATGTGTTGATGTGCTTTCAAGTCAAGAACCCGGACTTGAAGTGAGGATGTACGTCATCAAGCTTCAAGTGGTTGCGCAAGGCAAAGGTATGGCTAGCTAGGGCTAAGGATTTCTTCTTAGTCTTTTTTACCGGTCTTGGTGTTTTGGTTGGAAGACCGGATTGCTAGTATAGGATGTCGTACTATTAAGAAGGGTCTTGACTAGTAGCTTGAGTTAGTCATGTGTTGATAGCTCATTGTGTTTGCTCTAGCTCACTTTAACATGTTGCCGATATTTGCGAATGTGTTTTGCAAATAGTTGAGGCTCATGGTTAATCCTTATAGCATGTGATTTTAGTTTGCGAATGCGTTTTGCAAACGGTTTAAATCCATGTACCTTATTCCTTGTGGCATGATTCTAAAAGTCGGCAAATGTGTTTTGCAACTTATTGAGAATCTTGCTTTCACTCTTTGTGGTGTGATTCTATAAGTTGGCAAATGTGTTTTGCAACTTGTTGAGAATCTCACTTTTACCTTTGTTTGCATCACGCATCAATTGTGCAAATGTGTTTTGCAAATTGAGTTGAAGCGAAGTGCAATTTGTGGTTTGATTCTAAAAGTTGGCAAATGTGTTTTGCAACTTGTTGAGAATCTCACCTACATGCCTTGTTTGCATTTCATATCTTTTGCAAATATGTTTTGCAAATTTGAGTTGAAAAAGAAATGCAAAATCCTCAGTTGATCTCTGGTGCGGTCTGACCGGAGTTGTATGGCCGGACTGACCGGACTCGCGGATAATCGCCACGGTCAAGTTTTTCCAGAGAGCGACATTTTTCGAAGTTGGTGGCGATCGGCCGGCGTTATGGGTGCGGATCGGCCGGACTCGGTCAAGGACCCGCCGATTTTTTCGAGAGCTGGTTTTACGGTTTGGTGAGTGCGATCGGCCGAGCGTGATGAGACCGGTGCGGCCAGGCCTAGCGGCCCGCCGGCCGATGGTTGGCGGGCCGCCGGATGTGCCCAACGGCTAGTTTTACGGCCGTTGGAGGGTGCGTCGGCCGCCGAGTGCCTGCGGTCTAACCGGCCCTACTGATTTTTCAGCAAACTTCGTCTCAACGGCTAGTTTTTGTGTGTGGGTTATAAATACCCACCTTAGCCGTGTGAGGGTAAGTTGCTGGTGCCCCATTGAGTCCCTTTGAGCTAAGAGCAAGCCTCTCATACTCTTGAGTGCATGTGTTGCACTAAGTGAGGTTAGAGAGCAAACCCTAAGTGCATGTGTTGCAATTAGGTAGTGGATTGTGTATCCATTGAGCTTAGACGTTTGATTAAGTCAAGTGAGAGTCTAAGATTTGTTACTCTTGGTGTTTGCCAACACCTAGACGGCGTGAAGGTGTCGTGCGTCGGTGATCTTCTCAAAGAAGCTTGTGAGAAGACCCGGGCGGTTTGTGAGTGGTTTGGTGCTCGCCATCTCCGGGTGGAGAAAGGAGCAACCTTAGTGGATCGAGGTGTTAAGTTCGTTTTGGAGCCGGTCCAAGCGGTTGGACTTACCTCGAGGTGTTGGTTCGGTTTGGAACCGGTCCAAGTGAGTGGACTTACCTCGGAGGTGTTGGTTCGCGTTGGAGCCGGTCCAAGAAGTTGAACTTACCTCAACGTGGATTAGGGGAGACCGGCAAGTCTTCAATCACCACGGGAAAAACATCGACGTGTCAATTGTGGTTTGCATTCTTGTACTTTACTATTGCAATTTACATTCGTAGAATTAAATTGCTTACTTGTATTTGTATGAATACTTGCTTTACATTGTGCTATTTATATACCTCGTATTAAATTACTTATTCATTGTGTATGATTGCAATAGTACCTTTTACATTGCTTAAATTGAAATTGCTTACAAGTCCTTGCTTGATTGATTTTTCAATAGACTTGTATTATCGGTGCACTTAGTTGAACCTAGTTGTTTTAGGCTTTAATTGTGCAAAACCGTATTTGTATTAGCTTCCGCATTAGAAATCGGTTTTAGCGTATAGAAGTTTTTAAAACGCCTATTCAACCCCCTCCCCCTCTAGTCGGCCTCCTCGATCTTACATATGTAGCTAAAGAATTACCTTTGGATAGGAGCGCATGGAAGTTAGCGATCTACATACCGGAACAATAAGAAAGTTTAGAGGCGGTGTTTTAGACTCTCGGCTCAGTTAGCAGGATGTACGACTTAGGATTTTAGCCTTATAGGGTTTTTTTTACAAGGATGTCGTGTCTTTGACTTTGAGGAGGTTTCATTCCTAATCTACCCTAACTTGTTTGAGACCAAAGGCTTTTTGTTGTTGGAGGAGGAGGGCCAAAATGGGGAATAGATTGAAAGTTGGAGCAAGATAGCACCTTTTTCCAAAATGAAAAATGTATGACTTCATCACCTTTTTTCATATCATTTTGGCAAATGGAGAATGTCATGTTACACTGGTACATCTGATAATTGAAATACTTCACCAGGACATGCAGGAATACTCAAAACTGCATATTCTCGTTTGTACTGAAAAAAGTGTTGAATTAAACAATGATCACATACCCGCATATTCTCAGTAAGCTGCCGTCCTTGTAGGCCCTCCTTATGAAGAGACCATTTGTTCTCAGCACTCTTCTTCTTTGAGAAAGGAGGTAAACCAGTGACAAATCTTGCAATAGAGAAGGTCTTATCCGTGGTAGCATTTGTCCGTACATTGTATTCCTTCAAGAGAAAGATTAACACTGAGGATGTCATAGTGTAAACAGATGAATCAAATAGTGAACCCACACAATGCCCAGAACTGACAAACTACATGATTCATGCTGTAGACAAAAAATAACAATCTGGCTGCACAATTTGCAAGGGATAAACCACAGCACTAACGATAGAAGAGCCTGCATCAAATGGACTTCCATGTCAGCAGTTAGCAACTTAGCATTGAACCTAGTTTCCCTAGTGCAGTTTTTCCTTTGGACCTCTGGCACACTAAACCAAATGCTCACGGCTAGTTTTCAGTCCAATTTAGCTTCTGAAGGACTTTGGAATAAACAGATTAGCAATGTAACTAATACAGTACATATAGACTCAAACTGGTGTAAGATCAGAGGCACTAAAAAAATTTCCATGGTCTTATTTATTTGACTTCTTGAATGATAAAATCATCACGTCCTCCAAGTTATATTGGTCCAGTCCCACAAGCAAGTGATTGTTCTAATAATAGATAACTTAAGCAGCCCCCAACATCTAGTAAAAACAACCATTCTTGCACATAATGTGGTTATTGCTTGTCACCTCAACGTCCAGCAAACATGAACATCAACTAGATCCTGACAAATTTATCTTCCTTTTCATATGTATCATATTGATTAATTTGAATTGTTGAACGATTTTTGTGAACGATACCCATCAAACAGTAAATTGAATAATCGAGTATCTCAAACTAACAAGCTCAACGTGGAAATTTCTGATCCCATCAACGCCCCAGACACAGCGATAAGCCAATAACAACTCTATCCCAATTCCCAAGTCCCCAGCAACCCTGCTCCATTTCAGTCCGTGTTAGTAACTTATTATTGCCCTAAGACAATATAAATTTGGGTGCTTAACATACTGAACAAGAGAATTCAGCTCATAGGGGCGCCGAAACCCTAAATCGCACTGGCCAGAGTTGAAAAAGAAAAATTAGCAAAAGAGGTGTCTGATTCTCTGGCGGATAAGAATGAGCAGCAGAGAGAGGATGGGGTGTCGAATACTAAAGACAGTGACAAAAGGGGTGATGTTTGTGTTAAATCAAACAAGACAAAGGAGCATATGGATGTAAAAAGGGGTGGTGGTGAAAAGCTTTTCACAGCATGAGAATATTATTTTGGAACATTAGAGGTTTAAGGAGAAGTGCGAGGAGACAACTTAAAGAGTTAGTTTTCTCTGAAAATTTGGATGTGGTTGGGGTGCAGGAAACTTTTAGGGATAATTTTTCTGATAGAGGTCTTAAGGATTTGGTGGGAGATTTACCTTTTTATTGGCATTGCATTCCTACAGTGGGACATTCAAGTGGCATCTTGTTCGGGGTTAAGGAAGATCTGCTGGATATTGAAGATTATGATTCTGGTCGTTTTTTCGTTAGTATGGGGGTTAGGAATAGGCTTTCTAACTTTAGGTGGGAGCTGATGGTGGTGTATGGGCCTATCCATCATGATCTCTCTCAAGTTTTTCTAGAGGAGTTGGACAGAAAGTGCAAGAATTCGGTTTTGCCTCTTATTCTGGGTGGTGATTTTAACTTAATTAGAGAGCCAAGTGATAAAAATAATAACAACCTGAACTGGAATCTGATGGATCTTTTTAATGCTTTTATTTTTAATAACAATCTTTTAGAGATTAAACGAGGGAGTGCTAAGTTCACTTGGACTAATAAACAAAAGTGTCCAGTCATGGTGAATCTTGATAGGATTTTCGCTACCACTAACTGGGAGGCTAACTGGCAGTCTCTAGTTAGAGTGGGTTCTGATCACAGTCCTATCCTGCTGGACTCTGGTGAGGTTTGACTCTGTTAAGAAAGGTAGGTTCTTTTTCGAACAGAAATGGCTTTTTCATGAAAACTTTAGTAGTTTGATTCAGGAGAAATGGTCGGACATTGAAAGCAAAATGACAGGGAATTTTTACTCTTTAGATAAGTGGAGTGGTTGTTTGGCTTCCCTTAGAAGTTTCTTGAGGGGTTGGAGTGCTAATTTGAATGGGGTTAAGATGACCAAGAAAAGAATTCTGGACCAAATTAAAAGTCTGGACTACTTGGCAGATAAGCAAGATCTTAGTCAGGGATTGGGTTCTGAGGTATCAGTTGGAAGCCGAATTGGAAAAAGTATTCGAGGTGGAAGAGAAACATTGCCAACAAAGGAGCAGAACGAACTGGATTACTCAAGGGGTACTGGGTATTTTCATGCTTGTGCGAATGGGAGGAGAAAGAAGAATCTAATTTTTAGTTTGGTTCATGATGGATCCATCTTAAGAAATAAGGAGGGGTTTTACAAGTCTCTTTTTGGTTTTGATCAAAATCATGTTGTGGGTTTAGCTGAGGAGGTTTGGAGCAATAAGCTTAAAGTTTCGAACAATGATAACTTGTTTTTGCTTCAGAATTTTACAGAGAATGATGTGTGGAAGATTATTAAGGAGCTTCCAGATAACTCGGCTCCTAGTCCTGATAGTTTTCCTAATTTCTTTTATAAAAAGTTTTGGGGTGTGATTAAGAAGCCTTTCCTGGAAATGGTTACAGATTTTCATAATGGGGTTCTTGATTTGAAAAGACTTAATTATAGAGTGATTACTTTAATTCCTAAACTCAAGGAGGCCAACAACATTAAACAATATAGACCGATCTGTTTGCTCAATGTAAGTTTTAAGATCTTAACTAAGCTCTTAGCTAATAGATTGGAGGTGATTGCTGATAAGGTTGCTAATACCAGTCAATCTGCTTTTATCAAAGGTAGAAATATTTTAGATGGAGTGGTCGCTCTGCATAAAATTGTTCATAAGATGAGATGTTCTAAAAAGAAAAGGGTAATTCTGAAACTTGATTTTGAGAAAGCGTATGACAAGATTCATTGGAGTTTTTTTGGAAGAGATGATGTTAAGAAAACGTTTTTCTGAGAGTTGAGTCAAGTTGGTTATGAGTTTTGCGAGGGGTGAAAAAGTTAGTATCAATATCAATAGGGAGATCGGTCCTTTCTTCAGAACTTACAGAGGTTTGAGACAAGGGGATCTTCTTTCTCCTCTTCTTTTCAATCTAGCCGCAAATGCTTTGGCAGAAATTATTAGCATTACTAAGGACAAAGGCCTGGTGAAGGGGGTGGTCTCTCATTTAGTTCCAGGAGGGGTGCCTATTTTACAATATACTGATGATACTGTAATCATGGTTGAGTATGAGGATACTTATATTCTTCATATAAAGTTTCTGCTTTATTATTTTGAATGGATGTCGGGTTTAAAGATCAATTATCACAAAAGTGAGGTTTATGTGTTGGGGATGGATCAGGTGGAAGCTAACAAAGTGGCAAACATTCTGGACTACAAATTGGCTCAGCTTCCTATGACTTATTTGGGTATTTTGGTAGGAGACAGACATATTGGGGTGAAAGCCGCTGAAAATGTGATTACCAAGTTGAATAAGAGACTTGACAATTGGAGAAACAAGCTTTTTTCTTCGGGGGTAGACTAGTTTTGGTTAATAGTAGTTTAAATAGTTTACCTACGTACACTATAGGTTTTTACAGATTTAACGAGGAGGTGCACAAGAAATTGGACACTATTAAAGCTAGATTCTTTTAGAGAAGTGCTAGTGATAAGTTCAAGTATCATATGATGAGTTGGGGAGTGATTTGCAGACCCAACGATTTTGGAGGTTTAGGTGTTATCAACACAAGGATGATGAATGATTGTCTTTTAGCTAAATGGATTTGGAAAATTCATTTGGCTAACAATGAACTTTGGTTTAGAATTTGAAAAATTCATTTGGCTAACAATGAACTTTGGTTTAGAATTATTAAAGCCAAATATGTTTCCAGGGGTGTTTTCAGAGATGCTAAAGGAAATAATGGTTCACAGTTTTGGAAAAGTATTCAAAAGGTTAATAGTTTGTTTTATCAAGGTGCAGTTTTCCAAACAGAGGGAGGTGGTAATGTGTCTTTTTGGGAAGATGTTTGGTTAGGACATTGTCCTTTTAAAATCAAGTACGATAAGCTTTTTGCCATTTATCAGGTGCCTAATCTGCGTGTTAATAAAGGTCTGGTAGAAGTGGTCTGGAATATTAATTTTAAGAGAAGTTTTGGGGTGAAGGAAATTTCACAGTAGGAGGACCTAAAATCTTTTCTTTCGGAGGTGGAGCTTAATAATAATAGAGATAGTTTGATTTGGGTTTTGGAGAAGTCAGGTAGGTTTACTGTAAAGTCTTTGTACAGGCACATAGCTTTTGGGGTGTTAGTAGGAAATTACAAAAAGTTTGGAAAAGTAAACTTCATCTGAAATTCAAAGTTTTTCTTTGGTTATGTTTCTATGACAAAGTGCAAACTCTTGATAATCTCAAGAAAAGGGGTTAGAGAGGGGATAACAAGTGTGTGCTTTGTGGTTTTGTAGAAACCCTTAATCATGTTATGTTGTCTTGTTTTCTAGCTAATTTCTTCTGGCTCTGCATGAAGGAGGTGTTAAGTTGGGAGAGGATACCAAATTCTTTAGATGATTTTCAATTGAATTGGTTAGAGAATAGGGGAACTAATGATTATAATCGTGTTCTGTTTAGTTTTGCAGCTTCGGTTTGGACTCTTTGGAATTGTAGGAAGAGAATAGTTTTTGACAAGTATTTTTCTAAGCAACCTATAGAACTGATCTTCAATTTTCTATCTTGTTTGCAGCGCTGAAGTGTCTTTCTAAAAAACGGTGATAGAGATCAGATGAACAGCTTTATAAGGGTGGTTGAAAATTGGTCTAAAAACTTTTGTAATCGAAGTTAGCTTACTTTCAAGTTACATGATTGTTTCGGTTGACCTGGTAGTAGTCTTTCTTGGTTAGCTGACGAGTTCCCAGCTGTTTTTGCTTCTGTTAGTTTGTATTCTGCTAGTTTGTATAAACTCTGTCACGTGACTTTCTATTAAAAGCTGAGATTTTCTCTCTTTAAAAAAAAACCTAAATCGCACAATCAAGCATCTCTATTCCGGGACTCTCGACCCCCCGCAGACACAGACCGCGCCACACCACACCCAGCTACCGAAGCAGCCGAAACCCTAGAGCGAGAGCGCACACGGACCGCGCACCAAGGCCGGTCACCCAAACGCGCGCGCGCGAGGAGACGGACGGATCCATACCCGGATGAGGTTGGTGATGGGGGCGGAGCAGACGAGGCAACGGGCACGGGAGAGCGCCATCGACTTGCCGCAGGAGCTGCAGAGCGTGGTGTGCTTGCACCCCGTGCCGTAGAGGTCCGACGGCGAGCCGCATCCCTCGCACGCCGGTTTCAGCACAAGGTCCAAGCTCCCCATCGTGGCGGGGATGAGCTGTAGGAGGCGGAGGGAGGGCTAGGGTTCCGGCTCTCTTCCCGGCGACGGTGACGTCGAGGAGTGGTGGGGATCGGGGGGTCGGTCTGGGTCTCGTCGAGTGTGGTTTGGAAAGGGAAATGGAGGGGATGGGACGTGGCTACTTGGGTTTGGTTTTCTTGGAGAATGGGGATCGATTCGAACGGACGGACCGGCCGAAGCGTCACGCGAGGGGGGCGTCCACTGGACTGGACTGGACTGAAGCCCACGGCACAGTTGGCCAGTTGCCGTGGAATTGGACCGGAATTGTTATATAATTCGGAAAGTTTTTTTTCTGCTAAATCAGTCAATTTTCTGTTCGTTCGTGCTGTACAATTTGTGTTGTTAACCAAGAAACTTTTTCGGATAGCTTTCATTTTGAAATTAATTTTTCTCGATCCTTGCACATCTTGATTTGTGTGTTGCTTGTTCAGGCGATAGGGATCCGGATGGAGCTCTCTGAAGAGTTCTTGTAGCCTCATCTAGTCGAGAGAATCATGGAAGTTCTCTGTGTGAAGCTCTACAGTAATTTTTCTCTCCTCGCCGATGGGAGATCTCGTTGCTGGATTGTAGCGGTTTCAATTTGCGCATCTGTCAGGTCCTTGCGAGCGTAGATCCCGTTAGCGGCTAGCTTTAGCCAATTTGAGTGGATTCATTTTGATAAGGGCATCAACCCTCCAGATACGATCGATGCGCCACATCATGGTGCAAGGAAGGCCTCTACGTCATTTTTGTTTTAAGTCAAGCAAGAGTTCCAGTGGGACACGTTCTGTAATCCAATTCGACCTCCAAAGATAACTCCGACTTCGAACGAGCATAACTTTCGGATAAAAAGTCCTTTGGAGGTCCACGAGTACTTGATTAAAAACTTATCTCATCATATTTTCAATGGACCCGGCCCCACCTCTAAATTCATTCTAAGCGTGCCGCAATCGCCAAAATAGTTTGGCACTATTTCTGAGCCCGAGACAGAAGGGTGTTATGCCACCTCCACTTGGGGCTATAGGCCTTGTAACCCTAGGGGTATGCACTCCCTGGCCGCCACCCCCTGGTCGCACACCTCCCTAGCCGCCACCCCTTGGTTGTCTCACTCATATAAACGCATGTGTGCGACACTTTAAAATTCGAATTTTGTTTAGTTAAAAGTTAGCTACATTGCAACTTCGTGTATTGGCTTGTGTCGATTAGACCAACCATAATACCGCTTCAGAATCCCACATTATTGAGTACTTCAATCCTGTTTATAATTTCAAATGGTTTATTATCTTGTTCTTATATGTTCTTCAAATGCATACAGGAATAGACCTTCGTGGTCAGGTCGGTCGTGTTTCTAGCAAGGTTGATAACAATCTTAGAGTTAGTTCAGCGATCGTAGGTATATTGGTTTTATATGATTGGTAGCTGAATCATGAGAGTCGTATCCATCAAATTGAATTATTCATCTCAACGAAAGATAGGGACATCCATTGTTGCATCAGGTGGTATCAGAGCTCAAGTTGATCGGTGAGATTTTTTCTTTACCTACAGTCCATGAAAATTACAAAAAAAATTAGGGCTAGTTCATCCCGTCCAAACCAATATGTGCCTTTGTAATTTTGTTTTCAGTTTTACATTGTTGAATTCTTTGTTGCATCGTCATGTCTAGTTGCTAATTTATAGTTCTAGTTTATTGTCTAGTTGCATCTTGATCACTACCGCAGGTCATCATCGCGCTTCCACTCGCTATAGCGGCAACCTCATTGTCCTGCCACCGCTCCAATCACTCCCGTGGCAACCACCGAAGGCCCTGCTGTCACTACCTTGCTGCCGCGGCAACCACCGCTCACTACCGTGGCCATCAGCGTGCCTTGCCACCGCTTCCCTACTGTTGCTGCCTCTTCACTGCTGCGGCAACCGGCTCGTCCTGCCACCACTGTCTTTGCACTACCGCGGCAAACGGATCCTCTCGCTGCCGCTGCCCCTTGCTACCACAGAAGCCGTCGCGAAAACCAAATCCTCTACCACTGTTGCAACATCTTCCTACCATGGCAACCACAAATCCTCTACTACACCACCTTGGCTCCTACCGCCACCGCTCCTTGGTGAGAATAAGTTGGAAACCTTAGAGCCGATTGGTGTCAGTTTATCAAGAGAAGGAAACCCTAATTCGGTTTGGTCGAAGGTTGATTTCGATTTGCAAGATAAGGAAAAGGAAAGTTTCATTTCGGTTTCCAATAGCTCTCAAAGGTAAAAAGAGAGAGGAGAGAAAAAAAGAGAGAAGAAAAACAGAAAAGAGTGTCCACCTTTCTAAAAATTGAAAAGCGCATCAAACTTTTGCCAAAATCAGCAAAAACTGGTGGAGTTGTTCTACATAGAGCCACAAGCTTCCACAAAACATTTGAGCAAGTTTGGCCTACGAGTTTGAAAGATATAACAGTTTCAAATTAGAACCCGAGTCGGTTTCAAGTCCAAGTAGGATTCCGTTTCGAGACATCTTTAGTAAAACAGGCATAACTTTTGCATACGGTGTCCGTTCTGACGTTCTTGTGCTCGTTTGAAAGCTAACGATGAGGTGCATCCAAAAAACCAACTTGCTTGTGCTAGTCGCCCTCTAAGACCCCCAAAATCGGCCATATTCAGCCCCGAATTCGCGTCGCAAGTTTTCGATTTTTGTTTTTGTAGTTTCTTTCGGTCTTCCCTTCGGAATTTGGTGTTTGCCTCAACTGCAAAGTTGTAGATCTCGTCGAAACCTTTCAAATAAGTATATATAAGCCATATAAAACTTTGCTTTTTCCATCTTGTTATACTAACTGTTGTTTACTGCTTAAACTAGAGTGTTGTTTACATTGCACGTTATTTCATCTTTGTACTCTACATCATGTGAACAATCTTGGGCCTCTACATAGAAGTTTGAGTAGTTGGCTAGCATCTCTCCTAGAGCTTGGTGTTAGGATTTCCTTTACTTACATCAAGTCACATCAATCTTTTGCGTGTGCTTTCATACACTTCTCTTAATAGGCTTTGTTTTAACTGTTATTTCTAGGCTAGGATCAGTAACATTGACTAGTAATTTGAGTAATTTTTCAACTTGCATTTACTGATTTGATTATTGCTAATCCTTGCTACCATATCGAAGCATATCCTAGCTCCACTTTCTACCATTGCACAGGTACCAGTTGTTTGCAATCGCTTTATCAAATTTTGGAGTGTTTAACACCGACACTAGTTGTCGGTCACCGCCTGTTTTGCTTGGTAAGAACTTGGTATAAGTTTGAGTGTGAGTGACTTTTGAACCTCCACCACCTAGTAGTTGATAAGATTTGTACACTTGTGTATATTTTCTGGCTGGCTACTAATAATGTCAAGTTTGAGGAAGTTGGTAGATTATGATGACATCGCTGACAAATTTGAACTCAAAGGAAAATAACTACCGTCATACATCTTGCCACTCACCGCTGAGAGTACGTCACTAGACTACTTACTATGGATTACTATGTTGGATAGCTACTTTGAAATACAGGAACTTCATCCTCATGATAAGATGGCATGGCAAGAATGGCGCTGATCGGTGATGTTCAATATTGGTGGTCGAATCTCAAGTACCACTACATGCACACATGCTAGAAATTGTACCACCACCCACGCGCCGCAAGCGAGATGCAACCTAAGGTAACTGCAACATCCCAAATCTTGGCTTGTGTTTCAAATGTAAGAAAATATGAAGAAATTAAAACTTTTCTTGCATCTTGTTGTTGTTTGAATATTCTAAAAATTCTTGTAAAGGAATTATAGAAAATTTAAAATCACAAGCTTCTTTTAACCTAAGTCTTGACCCTTTGAAAACTTTTCTAGTTAATCTTGTGATCATCATCTGAAAATAATTTTCCTTGGTTCTGGAGATGTTGTGTGACTCCTCAGAAAAATTTCACAATTTTTAGAAATTATTTAAATATTTTAAGAGGCTAGTCAAACCAGTTTGACTCTTGGTCAAACCCTAGATCAGTACCTTAAGAGAATTTTAGAGAAAAATGCTCTGTATAAAAACCTCTGAAAATTTTATACAAGGTCAATCCTAGAGTTGGAAACCTCCTGTATAAATTTCAAAAATTTTGGAGTTGTGTAGCTCCATTTAAAAATTTCTCAAAGTTTTAGCTCAAATCTAAAACCCTAGTCAACGTTGCTGTTGGACTCAGGTCAGACCCAAGCCCAACCTCTTGACTTGGTCGAACCCAATCAACTAACTGCACTCGGGCTCGCTCAAGTTGGCGCGTGGGCTTTCAACCGTTAGATCTTGATCTGGCCGTCCACGTTCGCGTGAACATTCGGACCACCCAAGAGTGCACTTCAATCTGAGTCGTTCATTTTCGATCGGACCGCTAGGATCGCTTTCAACGTTCGGATCTCTGAACGTTGCGTTAAATCGTGGCCGTCCAATTCTGATCCAACTGTTGTTGAGTTTGGGCTCGTGCCTTTTGGGTTTGGCTCAACCCACTCGCTCGCTGGCTTTAGACTCGAGCCACTTTGTCTCGCTGACTGGTGGGGCCATCGCCTCCGCTGGTCATCTTCTTCCTCGCCCGTGCGTGCGTGAGCAGAGTGGCAGGGCATGGGGGAGAGCTCTTTGTCAACCTTCATGCATCACTCTCAACGGCTCTTAGCCCTCATTTTCTTCACCATCTGTGCTTTCGCCTTCAAAGTCTCCCATCGCCTCCATTTTGTCCTGGACAAGCTTTAGGCCATATCCGCCATTAAGGCTTGTCTTTGCTCACCTTTGACCTTAGGCTATTTGTAAAGCCATCGAGCTCCTCCTTGTGTTCCTTTACAGCACCACCCTAGCTCCCTCTTTGTTCTTTGAGCTCAAAACTCGAAGAACACCCGAGAATCCCTTATCGCTATTGTCAGCCGTGGAGCTCCTTTGTCGCCGCCAGTGCTTCGAGGGTTCTTTTTTCAATTCCTTTCGCGTCACTTCACGCCTCTCTTCACCTTCATCAAATCCCCTAATCCAATTTTGTTTGGCATGCACAGGATTTGCCAAATTTTGGATTTGATTCGTTGCGGCCAAAGAACACCCCCTTCGTTCTCAACTCTGGTAAGAAGCTCCTCCCTTTAATTGCTTGCTCATGGACCATCCTTGAGCCCTATTGAAGCTATCTTGATGACCCGGTCTTGTTCTTTTTGCTCAGGCCATCTTCTCCACTTCACCTCTGCGCCGGTGCTGTGCTTCGTTGTCGGAGCAACTCCGGCCATGTCCTTGCCTCTTCAGCTTAAGGTAGCCCCCTTGGTAGTCCCTAGTTCTGTGGCAATCGCTATCTTGGACCGCTGCGGAGCTCTTTAGCTGTTTTCGTTTTTGGCCATGTTGTACACCGCCGCCTTTCTCCGACTCGTCGCCGTTCTAGGCTGGCGCGCCGTTGAAAGTACCCTCTGTAGGTGCGCGTTGCTATTGTGAACCCGTGCGTACCCTTGGTTTGCGCCGCCATGACCGGAGTCGCCGACGGTGAGCCCAGGAATGAACCCAGTCTTATTTTCGTATGCGGGTGTCACTGTAGCTTTGTCGTTAGGACATAGATTGTGTTCCTTAATCGCTAATCATTGTTAGTAATTAATGGTTGTCCTAAATGGCTTAATGTTTCTCTTACTCGTGAGCCCGCACACTTAAACCCCCCTCGCGCATGCGCAGCACTTCCATGATCTCTAGACCGTCAGATCTAGATCCAATGGTCTAGATCCGTTGGAACGTTCGGACCTTCTAACGTCCCAGTCCCCTTTGGACCGTCCATTTCTAGATCTGCATGTCAGATAGTGGATGCGTTCGGACCTCCGGTTGTAACCTCGATCAGAGCCGTCCATCTTCAGATCAATGCTCCAAATTTGTTTGGACGTTCGGAGCGTCCGAACGTCTCATCCATTTTGGGCCGCTCGATTTAATCCAACGGCTGAGTTTGAGCGCGGGCTGTTCGCGCGCGGAACGCGTCCGTTCGCGTGGCCCGTCCGATTCAAGATCAACGGCCCACGTTTTTCCGCTTTGAGTTAGTAATAAAGAAATCCCGAAACCTTTTATTTGTAAACTATTAATTGTGTTAAATTTCAAAATTGCTTAACTAATTCATTTTAACTCCGTTTTGGGTGATTCAGATTTTCTTAGTTCTTGTTTTGTCTGAACTTTAATCTAAAAATGGTTTGAATCGTATTTTGGTACCAGAAAATTTGTGTTAGTTGTATTACCTTGTTTAGCATTAATTGTTACTTTAAAATTTATTTAAAACTTGTAAAATGCATAAGTAATTCTCTGTAGCTCCAAATTGTGTAAAATGAAATGTGTTAGATTCCTCTGTTGCCATGCTTGAGTATATAATAGGTTTTAGCTTTGTCCTTGCCTCTGAGATTAATGGTACACTAGTTTCATAACTTGGAAAAATCATAAAAATTTATTTTAACTCCAAATGAAGTGAACCAAATTTTGTTGTTCTTAGAATGTCATGCCCTGCCTACCATAAAATTTTCAAGTTCACAAACCTTCTGAAAATTTGTGCGATGAACAATAACAGAAAGCATTTAAATTGGATTTTCCAGCAGATTGAAATTGTTTAGGCTATAACTTTTGCATGCTTAGTCCAAATTGAATAATTCTCATTGCTAAATTTATTTAAAATCATTCTCTACCTGCTGTTTAAATTTCATGGATTTTGGTTGAATTTGGATTTTGAGTATTTTTCGGTGTTCGTCGTTCTTATTGGATTTTCTTGTTCTTGCGTTAGGTTCCGAAGAATTTATTGAGAACGAGAATGATCCTTTGCAGCAAGATTGTGATCTCCAGCAAGATAAGCAGATGTAGCATTCATTTGATCATATTGCTCCTATTATTTTCAAAGCCTAATATATTATTTGCAATGTTTATGTATGCATGTGCTATTTTGGTGTTAAACTATTGTCGGTTAGCTGATCATTTAGATGCATAACCTATAGGCAAATGTTCATTCTCTACTACTTAGCCTAGGATTATGTCCTCTGTGATTTAGGGTTCGTTGGATGAGCCCTTATCACTTAGTTTGTAGTCTACGAGTTATTGTTGCTTAGAAATGCTTAGAACGGTAGAATTAGGCGGTTGTCGACTTAGTCAATGACCTTGATCACACAAAAACTTATTATGACTTTATGTTCAGCACCTTGTGCTATGTTAATTTGAGAAAACTAAAACTGAAAACAAAATATTTTAGACTTGGCACAATGGTAAGATAGTGTGCTTTTTAGTGTGAATGGATGGTGCCCGAGTCAACAAGGACCGAATATCTTGTTACACTAAACCAAGTATTTTTGCGTGCTAACCACATGGGAGGGATATGGGACCTCTCTTGACTTAGTACTTTGGCGTGTGTTAATTCCGAGTCGCAAGAGGATGTGTGTGTTGGGTTGTGGTAAAATGAGGATGATGTTTATGTGTTGGGTGCACGAGAGTAGAATCCTTTCTAGGTTCTCCACACCGAGGGGTATTGTAGTTGTTCAGGTTGCTTTACCCTATATGGGTAGTTGATTCCTAGCTTTACAATGACTCCGATGCAACATATGGGTGTCTATCCATATGGGCGACTCGTAGTTGATACACAATATTGAAAATCGTCTCGTAGGACTTAGCCGTGTTGGCATACCTTTGAAAGTGTGCTTAATCTTGTGGCAAAAAGGCGGTCTGACATGTAGGTACATTAGTACACCCCTGTAGGGTTCAAACTATTCGAATAGCCAAGTCCTTGGTTATGGACACGCTTGGGGAGGTATTTCAAGTTAGACTATAATCTTTTCACTAAAACTTGAACTTAGGTGGTACAAATGGGAAATTCGTGCTATGTTGTGGTGGCTATTGGGTTAGTTGCCTCTAGGTTGTTATTTATGTTACTTATTATTGTCTCGCTGTTATTTCAACAATTAAAAACAGATTTGACAAATTGCCTTCAATCTATTACATTATTGCAAATGAAAATTGCTTTATACGTCCAATGAACTATATGACCATCTCCTTTATTTCAGCTTGCATGTAGCTATGTATAGGCTTGTTACTCGTAAGTCTTGCAAGTACATTTTTGTACTCATTTGCATTGCTAAATGGTTGCAAAGGAGGTTGATTCCCAAGGGATTGACTTTTGTGAGTTTTGCTACGGTGTAGACGACTAGCTTGGCGGTCCGGTCGGTTGCCTTGTGGGAAATTAGCAAACCGGTTGGCTTTTGTTCTCGCCATCTTATAGCACTTTTGCTTCCACTGTTATTTATGATGTTATTGTGAAATTTGGCCGGTCGGCTCCCCTTGTGTAATAACTCTATATTATATATGTCTTTTGCTAGACTTGGCGTTGTAGGTTTGTATGGAAATGATGCATGATTTTGTAAAAGGTGTATGTTGTGAGGACCCCAGTTTATTTGGCTTGTAATGCTTAACCAACCACCTGGTCCTAGCATCACAAATCAAATAAATCGATCCTCGAGATATGTATACTTCCCGAAAGCGATATCGCACCTCGTTACAAAATTAGGCAACAACTCCATTCAAAACATAGAGTCCAAACATTACACTACAAACGGAAGATAAACAAATAGTAACAGAATTAGGACATAGGGCGGCGTGCCACAAGATACACAAATAACAAGAACGATAATGAAGCAAAGTGCCATAAGATGGCTATAAACAAAGCCAATCGTGCCTTCAACCCACAAGGCATCCGGCCGGACCGCCAAGACTAGTCGTCACCCACGGCGACAAAGCCTGACTCACGAAGTGAGGCCCCCGAGGCTCACCTTCTTCCTCTGCAACCAAAACATTAAGCAAAGCACACGAGTACAAAGATTGTCTTTGTACCCGCAAGGCAGCGTGTGAACTAGCGCACTGTTCATATGCTACATGCGAGCTTGTTTAGTGGAGGCCATATGTTTTATTTGCATAAAGCCAATTTTCATTTGCAATAATGTAATACAGTTTAAAGGCAAGTTTGCAATTCATTTTTAAGATTGAAATAACAAGACGGATATTGATAACAAAAAGCGAAAGATAAACAACCTAGAAGTGACTATCCCAATAGTCACCACAACAATAGCACGAATCCTGATTCGTACCACCCATCAAGTTTTAATTTAAATGTTGTAGTCTAGTTCTTGGGGCGTATCCGAGCGTGTCCATAACCTAGGGCGAGGCTATTCGAATAGTTTTAACCTCGCAGGGTGTACCAATGTACCCACACTTGATCGCCTTTAAGCCAAAACACACTTAGAAGGTATCTTTGCACCGCTAAGTCCTCTGAGACTTTTTCCAATATTGTGTATTAACTACGAGCCGCTCGTATGGATAGAAACCCATACGCTTACATGGTAAAGCCGAAAAGACAACTACCCACTCGGGATAAAGCTTTTGGACAACTACCATGCTCCCACCTCCGTCCCTCCTGCGACCTCCTGCGACCGGAGCCAATACACGCCAAAGTACTAGGTCAAGAGAGGTCCCATATACTCTAGTGTGGTTAGCACGCAAAATGCTCGATGCGATTGGCGCAAGTAACTCGGTCCTTAATCGACTCGGGCACCTTTCGACACACCCAACAGATCACACCAAGATACCATTGTGCCCAAGTCTAAATTATTTTGTTTTCATTTTTAGTTTTGCAATTAAACATAGCAGAAATGCTAAAACATAAAGCTATAGTAAATTTTGTGTGATCAAGGTTACCGACTAAAGTCGATAACCGCCTTGATTCTACCGATAGCTAAGCATGTCTAAGCAAGTTGACCGGATCTACTAAGTGATAAGAGATCATCCAATGACCTCTAATCACGACAAATAACCTAGGCTCGTAGTAGAGATCAATATTTTGTCTACAGGATATGCGACTACGGATTTAACTAATCAATTTAACACAAATTAAGCAATGCATACATACAATTTGAAACAAAATATTAGATTTTAAAATCTTGGGATAAACATGATCAAACCTGCTGCTTTCGGTCTGGTGTTTGCTCAATATGTTGCGGAGGATCGTTCTCGGGTTGCCGCAAATATCGAATCCTAACGATTTGAACAAAGCAGCGAATAAGAACGAATAACAAGCAAAACTCAAACATCACATACAAACACCAATATATACACCAAGGCTAGACTATCACAAAGAATGACAAACAATTGCTCTGAGAGACCCACCCACCTTTGCTAGGTTAACCACAAAATCAAACCTCTAGCATGATTTAAACTTTGGACAGACTTTGATGGTGATTGTGTGCACATCTATTATTCAACCATCAAGTCAATATATCAACAACGACTAGCTTCTCTAACTCAACCATTATTAAGCGATATTACGAAACTACAAAAAGCTATTGACAACACTAACTGGTCAAGTATCCAACTAAGAGGTGCTAAACAAAGTTCTAAATGAGTTTGGGCTTTAATAAAATTCAGCTACTAACACACCTAAGCAACATGCCAACATTTTGCAAGGTTAACACAATTCGGCATGCCATTACACCAAATCTAAGCGCACTGATAAATCCAAAATGCAGAGACAATAAAATGAGCAAACTAACTATCCCTTATGAACAAACATGACAACAAGAGCTTAGAACTTAAAGATGCTAACTAATTTCATGCTAACCACCACCACAAAAGGAGACATCAAGTTTAACAAAACCTAATAGCAAGCATGATACCAATTTTCGGCCATCGACAACGAATAAACGACAACAAAGAAACATACGAGAGAACTAGAACTATAATACTTTCAAACCTCAATTACTAACTTTGATCATGCATGAGAGTGAGCTAAAGAGCAATCATAAACATGATTAGCGACTAACTACAATGCTTCGTAGAGGTGGGGCCTAATGACGGTGAAAGCGAGAGATGGGCACAAACCAAGAAACGAGAGGATCGGGCTGCTCTGGACAAACGCCGCCGCGAAGGAGTGGCGGCGAGGGCATGCGACGGCAAAATGGGTCGCCAGAGTTTCTTTGAAAGCTAAGGATGGTCGCGGAAGCCGAGATGTCTATCGGGTGGCGCGGCGGACGAGCACGGCGGCGGCAGTGGGGGTGACAAGGTGCGGCTGCACGAGAGGTAAACAATGAAAGTTAGCGCGCATGAGCATCGATGAGTTACCAGAACTCACCGGAATGACGCTTGCTCAAGAGGCTGGGAGATGGCCCGCGACGAGAACCAGGCGGCGATTAAGGGGTCACCGAGGAGGAGCAACTTTGAGCAAAAATAGGGGAAAAGAGAGGCGAGATAGCTTGAGTGAGTGCACTAGATGGTGCTAGCGCGAGCAATTGCCCAAGGAACCAACTCACGGAGATGAGGACGACGATCCTACTTTCGGCCAAGAAGAGGATACCAAAATTCAATGGCCCCCATGAGTGAAACACAAAATTAGCCGAGGGGAAATCATGATAGGGATCGGAACACGATGTGGCGCAAAGAAGGATGATCTTCACTTTGGTTGTGGTGCCGACACGGCTGGAGCGGCACGGCACGCGGAACCAGCGATTGCGCACTACTACTATTTGAGCTCGGGGAAGGTAATGGAGGGCGTGAAGTGGTCTTAGGGTGTCCAAAGGAGGATAAGAGAGCTTTGCGAGAGCTTAAGTAGGGAAGAGGCGGAGAAATCGAGAGGCGGAGCTTCGGCACGAGACGCAAAGGAGAAAAAGCGAGTCGGGGTAGATGACGGCGATAAATGCCACACGGGGTATGGGCTTAGCAATGGAGATGCGGCCGAGGTGAAGCGCGAAACCAAGAATGGACGGCGAGACGAGGTGGCGCATGCATCTTGCCGCCGCCGGCACACAAGACACGAACGAGGTAGGTGACGACTGACGAGTGGGACCCGCCGCGCGATGAAGCCGAAGGGCTGCGCGAACCGTAGACCGCGGTGCAATTAGGTGGTCCGCTCGATCAGAATGCGTCGACCGTTGGATCTAAAATGAACGGTCGAGATGGATGTATGCATTCGGACAGTCGGTTGCGCCGCGAACGTGGATCGTGCGATGCACAACAGACGGTCACGATTGATTAGATTCAGCGGTGCGATTAGTTGGCGCCACCGAGCCATTTAGGTGCGGTCGGGTTTGAGTCGGGCTCGGGCTCGAGCGACAAAGCGATGAATCTTGATTTGAAGTTTTAAAAGGCTGAGAGGGTTTGGAGAATTTTTAGAGGTAACTCTGAGCTCCAAAAATTTCGAAATTTTTATGGTAGCTACTAGGGACAGAGGACAACCTTGTATAATTTTTCTAGAACTTTATGCACTGCATTGTTCTAGAGAAAATTCACAAGCTGCTGTCTGAGGAGTTTGACCAGATTTCAAACAGAGTTGACTTGGCCATTTGAAATAGCAAACAAAATCTAAAATTGTGAAATAATTCAGGGAGGTAGATAGGATGATCAAGATGACAGGAAAAATATTCCTAGGGGATGATCACAAGTTTGAAGGCTAAGAATAATGACAACAATTTCCATTCACAAGAATTTAATTCTAGAAAATGGAAATTGCTAGAAAAAATGTAGAAACTTTCAAATGATTTGAAGAGGCAACAAAAGTTTTTATTTCTCCTCAAAATTTTACATTTGAAATACAAACCCTAAGTTAGAGGCTGTTACAAATCTCCCTTACAGAATCTCGACCCAGATTCTCGATCACTGGAGAAGAAGGATGGGTAATCTGCGAGGCGATCTTCCCGCTCCCAAGTGGCTTCATCCTCGGAGTGGTTCGACCACCGAACCTTAAGGAACTTGATCACACGGTTCCTTGTTCGCGCTCACTTCTTCGAGGACACGAGCGGGACGCTCACGATAAGACAGATCTTCCCGCACATCGATATTTTCCAATGGTGTTTCCTCAACCTAACACGAGGCATTTCTTCAATTGCGACACATGGAAAACATCATGCACCCCCTCAAGTGTGGCTGGCAACTCCAACTTGTATGCAACGCCTCCCACTTTCTTGATGATGCGATACGCCCGACATATCGAGGAGCCAACTTGCCCTTGACAAACGACGATGTCCTTCAGAGGTGAGACTTTGAGATACACAAAGTCATTGGCCGAAACTCACCACGACGACGCCGACCGCATAGCTCTTCCGCTCGGGTGAAGCTACGCGCAAGTGCTCACGAATCAATCGCACTTGACTTTCGCCTCATTGATCGAATCCGGCAAAGAACCGCTTTTCACGGTTTCGACCAGTTCAATGGTGTTCTGCGGCGCAGCTCCCATACAAAGCCTCAAACGGTGCCATACTGAGACTAGCTCGGAAGCTGTTGTTGTAGGAGAACTTCGCAAGCGGTAGGCACTTCTCCCAATTCTTCCCATAGGAAAGAACACAAGCACGAGCATGTCTTCAAGCACACGGTTGACGCGCTCGTCGACCATCGATCGAGGATGATAGGTGAGTGAACGAAAGACGGGTCCCCATGGCTTCTACGCAGACTATGCCAAAACCGAGAGGTGAACAGAGAACCACGATCGACACAATTGTTCGTGGCACACCATGCGAACTCACAATACGGGATATGTAAAGATCCGCTGGCGATTCACATCAATCTTGATCGCCGAAGGAAATGGGCCACCTTCGTCAATCGATCAATGATAACCCATAATGCATCCTTCCCTGCAGGAGTACGGGGCAGACCAGTGATAAAATCCATGCCTACAGAATCCCACTTCCATTCTGGTATAGGTAAGGGCTGAAGAAGACCCGCTGGACGCTGATGCTCGGCCTTGACACGACAACATATGTCACATCTGGCCACGAACACCGCAATCTCGCGCTTCATGCGAGTCCACGAATCTCTCCGCAGATCTTGGTACATCTTGGTAGCCCGGATGGATGGACAAAGGCGAATCATGGGCTTTTGAAGGATCAAATCCCGCAACTCGGGGATCTTTGGGACCACGAGACGCGCCCAAACCATACAACACCGTGCTCATCCTCCGTGAAACACTTGGCGATCCATTCCCGATGTTTTGCTTGATTTTACCCACACCATCATTCGATTGTCGTCGCCTTGATTTGATCCACCAAGGTTGGTTGCACAATCGTGCGATGAGGGAACCGTGCTCACCAAACCAAGTTGAGACAGAAATTGCAGAAGTGCGGTTCTTCGCTCTTGGATCCTCAAAGTATTGCAATACACTTTTTGCTAAGTGCATACACATTGGCTTTGCGGAGATGATCTAAGACCCATGTCATAATCTTTGATTAATTCTAGCCATCTCCCACATTGAGGTTTGATCTGGTGAGTGAATAAGTATTTCAAATCTTATGAGAATACACCCCACGTGTTTGATCAAATAATGCCAAATCTTGAGTGCATGAATTCTAGCTCTAAATCATGGGTGGGATAGTTGATCATGAGGCCTCAGTGCCTAGATGCATAGCGGAGCCTTGTTGCATAAGAACACATCAGAGTCCCCGGCGAGCCGAGCTCTTGTGATATCGGGAAGAGTATTGAAGTCAATCTCTTATGATCTGAAAATACAAGAGAGGACCATACAAACTTCTTGTCCTTCTTGAGCAATTCGGTCATCTGCGATCTTGGAGAAGTTCTCGATAAAATGCGCTAAACCAAATCTTGAGTGCATGAATGACTATGCCTCGGTGAAAGAACATGGCAAGAATGCCACTTCCTTCAAGCTCTGAAATCATGGGTGCTCGGATAGATCTTGAGCATCATGAGGCCTCCATGAATCTTGAATTCATCAAGTTCATGAACAAAGTGGAGCTCAGAAAGATGACATAGGCAGGAACGAGTAGTGAAAGCCGTCTTGCCTTCGGACTTGATGATGCCCGATGATCAATCATAAGAACACATCGGGCGAGAGGATATTTGTTCTTCCCGTCACTTCATTGAGAGGGCGGTAATCAACACACATACGCAAAGTCTTGTCCTTCTTCTTCACAAAGATCACGGACAACCCCAAGGAGATGGCCGGGACGGATGAAACCCTTTGCTTGGAGCTCACCAGGCGCTTCTTCAATTCTTCTAGCTCATTGGGAGGCATCCGTCTGGCGCCTAAGAAATCGGGCTGATGCAGGCGCACAACTTCGATGACAAACTCGGATCTCGAGCGGAGGCATCCGGGCAAATCTTCGGAAAGACATCCACAAAGTCGGATACTATGGGAACATCCACGAATTTGCAAGTGGCTTAGCCCTTCTAATGCACATAGATGCGGCGTGAAGGCTGCGAAAATCATTTGTTCTTGATACTTTGAAGAATTTTGGTGGAGTAGACAATCTTCTGGCACTGTCGATTTGCCCCAAGTGTTGGGACAACCAATCCATGCCAAGAATCACATCGGACTTCTTTGGGGCGAGAATAAGATTTGCCAAAACCCACTCCTTTGACTATGATAGGAACATCCCGACAACGTAAATCGGCTCTCATTTCCGACCCGGAGGCGGATGAGCAAAGAATTTCAAAGGAACACGGTGAAGACCACTAGCGTGACAAATGATCTTGAAATAAAAGAATCGATGCTCGAGAATCAAATATCTGCGGCGGGGACGAGAATTGACAAAAGTGTACCAATCACGACATACGGCGCCTCCGAGCCTCCTCGGTGAAAGGTGGTTCACTCGACCATTGGCGCACGCACAGGTCTTCGAATAATCTTAGTCGAGCGGTGACCGCTCCTGCCGCGTCCTCCATTGGGGCGAGCTTTGCTAACACCTATCGCCGAGGCGACGCATTCGCATAATGGCCCTTGTTGTGGCGGCGAAAACAAATCACCTCAGCTGCCGGATTGCGGAGGTCGCTCTGGCTCTGCTGGATCGCGCGCCGCGTGCATTGGCTGGGCTGCGGTGGGCGGCGAGGCTGGTGCGAGATGGTCTCGGCGCGGTGGAGCAAAAGAAGCCACTTGTTGCGCCCGGCCGAGGACGAAGCGAGGTGGTGTGAGTAGGCGATCGCCTCCCATTTGCGCTTGCGGGACTCGCCCAGCGCCTTTGCCTTATGCTCTGCGATGGCCTTATCTACCAAGGCACGAAAGTGCGAAGTCCACAATAGATAGCTTGTCCTGCGGCTCCTCGGACAAGCCATCCATAAACTTCTCACCTTAGCCTCATCGGGAGCCACCTCACCCGAGCATAACGAGCGGATGATTGAACTCGTAAAGGTACTCCGTCACGATTTGCGCCCTTGCTTGGCGCGAGGAACTCCTTTTCTTGACTTCATCGGGCCATCGGGATGTGGGCGACGAAAGTGGCGGAACTCCTCCCACGCGACCACATGGCGCGCGGTGCATGGCGAATAGTTCTCCCACCATGAAAGTGCGCGCCCTCAGGCTGGTGGGGCGAAAAGTGCCTTGTCCTGCGTCGGCGCTGAGCTATGTTGAGCTTCCGCTCAACCATGCGCGACCAATCATCGCATCGAGAGGGTCCTCAGGCGGGAGAAAGTCGGCGGTGCGTGCGGAGGAACTCTGCAAGTCCGCGAGTCACGGTGGCGCCACCACCGGCGAGTGGAGGTATTCCTAGCAATAACCTCCAAGATGCGCGTGCGGTCCATGCGGTTTCGCTCGATCGGCGAGCACCTGACCATGGTCGGAGGAGGAAGCTCCTCATCATGACCACGCCTGTTGCGCCACGCAGCGTTCTCCGACCATCTGTTTTACTAAGACAAGTTAGCAACAAATTTAAGAGCAAGAAAGCCAAAATTCATGGCGGTCGAAACAAACACAAGGCGGGATAAAGTTCGACCAGAAAAATCAGACACATAACTACTCCCTTTACATCTTACCTATTATCCCCACAAGTTTTAGTTGGATTAAACTTCATGGTTCTCCCAAACTAATTCCACCAGTGTAACTATCTTTTGAAAGGTGAAGAGAGAAACCAAGTTTCAAAACTTAAATTAGAGTAAGATGAGTAGAAAGCTAAGATAGGTAAGGAATAAAATCGAGAATGCGCTAGGTTTTCATAAACCTTTTATGATTTGAAGATAAGACTTTCAAAATATCCTGGGACGACTATGCTTGGGTTACTACGGTCGAATGGCTCGATACCAACTTTGTGAGGACCCAGTTTATTTGGCTTGTAATGTAACCAACCACGGTCCTAGCATCACAAATCAAATAAATGATCCTCGAGATATGTATACTTCGAGCGATATCGCACCTCGTTACAAAATTAGGCAACAACTCCATTCAAAACATAGAGTCCAAACATTACACTACAAGCGGAAGATAAACAAATAATGCGAATTACGGACATAGGCAGCGAGCCACAAGATACACAAATAACAAGAACGGCGTGAGCAAAAGTGCCATAAGATGGCTATAAACAAAGCCAATCAGCGTGCCTTCAACCCTGAGGCATCGGCCAGGACCGCCAAGACTAGTCGTCACCAGGCGGCAACCACGACTCCGCAGTGAGGCCCCGAGGCTCACCTTCTTCCTCGCAACAAAACATTAAGCAAAGCACACAGTACAAAGATTGTCTTTGTACCCGCAAAGTGGCGTGTGAACTAGAACTTTGTTCATATGCTACATGCGGGCTTGTTTAGTGGAAACCATATGTTTTATTTGCATAAAGCCAATTTTCATTTGCAATAATGTAATACGGTTTAAAGGCAAGTTTGCAATTCATTTTAAGATTGAAATAACGATGCGGATATTGATAACAAAGCGAAAGATAAACAACCTAGAAGTGACTATCCCAATAGTCACCACAACAATAGCACGAATCCCGATTCGTACCACCCATCAAGTTTTAATTTAAATGTTGTAGTCTAGTTCTTGGGGCGTATCGGCGTGTCCATAACCTAGGGCGAGGCTATTCGAATAGTTTTAACCTGCGGGGGTGTACCAATGTACCCACACTTGGCCGCCTTTAAGCCAAAACACACTTCCGAAGGTATCTTGGCACGGCTAAGTCCTCACGAGACTTTTTCCAATATTGTGTATTAACTCTACGAGCAGCTCGTATGGATAGAAACCCATACGCTTACATGGTAAGCCGAAAAGACAACTACCGCTCGGGATAAAGCTTTTGGACAACTACCATGCTCCACCTCCGTCCCTCCTGCGACCTCCTGCGACCGGAGCCAATACGCCAAAGTACTAGGTCAAGAGAGGTCCCATATACTCTAGTGTGGTTGCACGCAAAATGCTCGATGCGGTGGCGCAAGTAACTTTCGGTCCTTAAGCGGCTGGGCACCTTTCGATCACCCAAGGATCACACGACATACCATTGTGCCCAAGTCTAAATTATTTTGTTTTCATTTTTAGTTTTGCAATTAAACATAGCAGAAATGCTAAAACATAAAGCTATAGTAAATTTTGTGTGATCAAGGTTACCGACTAAAGTCGATAACCGCCCGATTCTCTGAAATAGCTAAGCATGTCTAAGCAAGTTGACTGGATCTACTAAGTGATAAGAGATCATCCAGTGACCTCTAATCACGACAAATAACCTAGGCTCGGTAGTAGAGATCAATATTTTGTCTACAGGATATGCGACTACTGATTTAACTAATCAATTTAACACAAATTAAGCAATGCATACATACAATTGAAACAAAATATTAGATTTTAAAATCTTGGGATAAACATGATCAAGCTGCTTTGCTGGCTGCTGTTGCTCAATATGTTGCGGAGGATCGTTCTCGGGGTGCCGCAAATATCGAATCCTAACGATTTGAACAAAGCAGAATAAGAGCGAATAACACAGGCAAAACTCAAACATCACATACAAACACCAATATATACACCAAGGCTAGACTATCACAAGAATGACAAACAATTGCTCTGAGAGACCCACCCACCTTTGCTAGGTTAACCACAAAATCAAACCTCTAGCATGATTTAAACTTTGGACAGACTTTGATGGTGATTGTGTGCACATCTATTATTCAACCATCAAGTCAATATATCAACAACAGCTAGCTTCTCTAACTCAACCATTATTAGCGATATTGAAACTACAAAAGCTGTGAACAACACTAACTTGAGTCAAGTATCCAACTAAGAGGTGCTAAACAAAGTTCTAAATGAGTTTGGGCTTTAATAAAATTCAGCTACTAACACACCTAAGCAACATGCCAACATTTTGCAAGGTTAACACAGTCGGCATGCCATTACACCAAATCTAAGCGCAGCGATAAATCCAAATGCAGAGACAATAAAATGAGCGACTAACTATCCCTTATGAACAAACATGACAACAAGAGCTTAGAACTTAAAGATGCTAACTAATTTCATGCTAACCACCACCACAAAGGAGACATCAAGTTTAACAAAACCTAATAGCAAGCATGATACCAATTTTGTTTCTTCGACAACAGAATAAACGACAACAAAGAAACATCTGAGAGAACTAGAACTATAATACTTTCAAACCTCAATTACTAACTTTGATCATGCATGAGAGTGAGCTAAGAGCAATCATAAACATGATTAGCGCTAACTACAATGCTTGAGGTGGGGCCTAATGGCGGTGAAAGCGAGAGATGGGCACGGTAGAAAGAGCGAGAGAAGGATCGGGTGCTCGGACTGAAAGCGCCGCGGCGAAGGAGTGGCGGCGAGGGCGTGCGCGGCGGCCAAAATGGGTCGCCAGAGGTTGCTGAAGCTAAGGATGGTCGCGGGAAGCGAGATGTCTTGGGTGGCGCGGCGGCGAGCACGGCGGCGGCGATGGGGGTGACAGGTGCGGTGTGCACGAGAGGTAAACAATGAAAGTTAGCGCGCGCATGAGCATCGATGAGTTACGAGAACTCACACGGAATACGCCAAAGCTCAAGAGGTGCCGAGATGGCCGGCGGCGAGAACGAGCGGCGGCGGGGGTCACCGGAGGGAACAACCTGAGCAAAAATAGGGGAAAAGAGAGACGGAGATAGCTTGAGTGAGTGCACTAGATGGTGCTAGCGCGACAGTGCCCAGAACCAACTCACGGAGATGAGGGCGGCGATCCTACTTGGCCAGAAGAAGAGGATACCAAATTCAATGGCCCCTGCTGCGAGTGAAACACAAAATTAGCGTAGGAAATCATGATAGGATCTGGAACACGATGTGGCGCGCAAAGAAGGATGATCTTCACTTTGGTTGTGGTGCGACACGGCGGAGCGGCTTGCAGCCAGTGAACCGGCGATGCGCACTACTACTATTTGAGCTCGGGAAGGTAATGGAGGCGGGAAGTGGTCTTAGGGTGTCCAAAGGAGGATAAGAGAGCTTTGCGAGAGCTTAAGTAGGGAAGAGAGGCGGAGAAATCGAGGCGGAGCTTTCGCACCGAGAGCATAAAGGAGAAAAAGCGGCGAGTCGGGGTAGATGGCGGCGATAAATGCCACACGGGGTATGGGCACTTGGCGGGAGATGCGGCGAGGTGGAGCGCGGAAACCAGAATGGGCGGCGAGGCGAGGTGGCGCGCATGCATCTGCCGCCGGCTGCGAGCACCTGAGCGAGAGGTAGGTGGCGACGGCGAGTGGGACCGCTGCTTGTGGCGACAGCGGCGCGCGAACGAAGGCGGCACGCGGTGCAATTAGGTGAGTACGGCTCGATCGAGAATCGTCGGCCGTTGGATCTAAAATGAGCGGTCGAGATGGATGTATGCATTGGACGGTCGGTTGCGCCGCGAGCGTGGATCGTCGCGATACTGTGGACGATCACGATTGATTAGATTCGCGGTGCGATTAGTTGGCGCGACCGAGCCATTTAGGTGCGGTCGGGTTTGAGTCGGGCTCGGGCTCGAGCGAAATAAGCGATGAATCTTGATTTGAAGTTTTAAAAGGCTGAGAGGGTTTGGAGAATTTTTAGAGTAACTCCTGAGCTCCAAAAATTTCAGAAATTTTATAGTAGCTACTAGGGACAGAGGACAACCTTGTATAATTTTCCAGAACTTTTATGCACTGCATTGTTCTAGAGAAAATTCACAAGCTGCTGTCTGAGGAGTTTGACCAGATTTCAAACAGAGTTGACTTGGCCATTTGAAATAGCAAACAAAATCTAAAATTGTGAAATAATTCAGGAGGTAGATAGGATGATCAAGATTACAGGAAAAATATTCCTAGGGATGATCACAAGTTTGAAGGCTAAGAATGTCTGACAACAATTTCCATTCACAAGAATTTAATTCTAGAAAATGGAAATTGCTAGGAAAAAATGTAGAAACTTTCAAATGATTTGAAGAGGCAACAAAAGTTTTATTTCTCCTATGTGTCTTGTATTTGGAAGTACATGTCCACCGAGGCTTAGGATATTTAATTGGTAATACTAGAACCATTTGGAGGTTAAGTATTACGGTTAAATACCCCGGGTCCTCACAGTAACTGAAAATGCTAACATTGTTTTGGCTCCTATTCCATCTACAGATACCGTCGAGATGCTTGCAGAGATGAAGGATGATCTGGCGCATCTTATGTCATTAGAGGAAGTTTGAGGTATCTACAGTATCCGATGGAGGACGATAATGACAAAGATACTGATTTGATACTACAACAAGACATAGAGCAATTTTGTGAGTATATACCTGCTATAGTGTAATATTTTGATATTCCTTGTGTTGACTTGAACGAACCATGTGCTGATCTAAATTTACATAATTTTGTACATGTTGAATTAATTACACATAAGAAAGTACTTTATAGAATATCCCTTGCTGATACATTGTGCTATATCATGCTTAATGAGCCCGTCAGTTTGGAATGCGCTATCGAGAAAGTTTTTGAACTTTCATCTCTAAATTCTCTATCTAGCATCTACACCTACTGTTTTAAATTAATTAGAGATTATGGTGTAGACAATCAATTTCTTATATATCGAATATATACATAACTTGTGATCACATGGACAAATTGAAGCCTACTGTTTTAAACAATTCTTGTGTGCGGAATCTTGTTCATTATGAGAGAAAATATACTTTAATGATCATCCAATGCTTATGTGTTCATCTCTTATTGCACCATCTAGTATTGATAATCTGAGTAATGAAGTTGAAGTATGGAACAACTTACAAATATTTTCACCTTTGTTAGATGAATTTGCTCTTGCTCAATTGAAATTTGATTATATGAATGACTTATGCACTTTAAAATTAATTGTTGTGCTACCCATTAACTTACAAATGTTGAGGACAACTTTTCTTCTTAACAGGGTGAAGATTAACCGTACTATATACTTCATTTATACTTACAAATTGAGTTGCAAATTGAATGCTATGAGAAAATATACCTTTGATGATTTGATGCATACACACTCACCTTTAATTTGCAAAGTTTTCTCTATTTCTTTGTCACCTACTGATGCTAACATTTTGTAGGAAGATGAGCATGCGTTGCTACAAGTTTTTTAGCTTTTCTTGGAACTGGATGATGAGCTTGAGTCGAGGACGACTCAAACGCAAGAAGGGGAGGATGATGATGACATCAACCCTTCGTATACGACCGCTACACCATGTCATGGTACAAGGAAGGTCTCCATGTCATTTTGGTTTCAAGTCAAGCAAGAGTTCCAGTGGGGACACGTTTTGGATTCCAATTCGGCCTCCGGAGATAGCTCCAACTTCAAACAAGCATAACTTTCACATACGGAGTCCGTTGGAGGTCCACGAGTACTGGATTGAAATATTATCTTGTGCTCTTTCAGTGGACCCATCCTGACCTCCAAATTCCTTCTGAGTACACCACCATCACCAAAATAGTCTGGCACTATTTCTGAGCCCGAGACAGTAGGGTGTTGCGCCACCTCCACTTGGGCCCATGGGCCTTGTAACCCTAGGGGCGTGCGCCCACCTCCCTGGCTGCCACCTCCTAGTCACACACCTCCCTGGCCGCCACCCGATGGTTGTCTCTCTCATATAAACGCATGTGTGTGACATTTTAGAATTTAGATTTTGTTTAGTTAAAAGTTAGCTACATTGCAACTTTGTGTATTGGCTTGTGTCGATTAGACCAACCATAATACTGGTTCAGAGTCTCACATTATTGAGTACTTTAATCCTATTTGTGGTTTCAGATTGCTTATTATCTTGTTCTTGCTTGTTCTTCGATTGCATGAAGGAATAGACATTCGTGGTCAGGTCGATTGCACTTCTAGCAAGGTCGATAACAATCTTAGAGTTGATTCAACGATTGCAAGCATATTGGTCTTGTATAATTGGTAGCCGAATCATGAGAGTTGTATCCATCAAATCGAATTATCCATTTCACCGAAAGATCGGGACACCTATTGTCGCATCACATTTCCCGTGTAGTGTTGTATTTTCATCAATTTTGTTTCATTTTTCATTTATGTTGTTGAAGTTCATTTTGTGTTAGTTACTAAGTTTGGTCAAGTTGTCAGCGTCTAGGTCCTCGCCGAGCGGAGATCTTGTCTACATCGATTTGAGTGGGTACAACATTTCTCTATGGCACTTATAGATTTTGTTTTATTTTTTATGTGTTGGATTTGGTTCTATTATGGGGGTTTTTGGTTCTACTTTTCATTTTTTAGATGCATTTCTAGCATATTGTGGGTGTTCGTGTAGATTGTACAGTGATGGTTGTTTGTAGATGATGTTGTACAATTTTCTCCATTGATTAATGTGTTGGAATTGATACTGTTATGTTAGGGGGGGGCTTTTGTTCAAGATCTCACTATTTTAGATCCATTTCTAGCCCTAAGTGGGTGTTTGTGTAGATATTATTGTGATGGTTGTATCTGGGTGATGCCGTGGCATTCGAGTAGTAATCCGCAGCCACTAGTAGTTGAAATAACTATATTGTAATCTGCAGAATCATTTGTATTTAGTATTATCAACAACTTCTAATACTGTTGCTGCCACATCCACGTGTAGCTGCAAATGATTATGGAAAATGATTTGTGAATTCGTGCTAAATGATGTTGTTTTCAAGTGATCTGTTGATTGTGGTATTGGATGCCTTGATTGATTTTTGGAAGGTAAGTTTTCTGTTTTTGATTTTTTGTTGTTGTCGTGTTAATTGTTTTTTTGGTCATTTGTTGTTGTATTGGTAGATAATTGACTTATACTTGTGGTTTAGTTTACTAAAGTTTTCCCTTGAAGGTTATTAATGTGCTTTGCAATGTCTATTTGTTAAAATGAAGTGAATAAGTATGTTAATGGCAACATGATAGTTACATTAGGAATATTTGCATACATTCAGTCTTAAATTTATTTATGTTCCCTAGTAAGTTGGTGATGTTTGTTTTTTAACTTATTGAAATGTTCTATTTTTAAGTTCATTTTCCACAAGTAATCCTTCATCAAATAGCTATATTTTTATTACTATTGAAATATGATGTTTGTACAATATATCAGTTATTGTAAAATTATTGGATTGTATTTGTAATTTTAATGAAATAATTATGAATATACAAGTAGAACCCTCTGGTCTATTTTGTTGTAGTATTCCTTTAGTATTAAGAAGTCCTATTGTTTGTAGTAAATGTCTTGAATGGTTATGTTTTTTTTTTGTTTTTGTTTTGCAATAGTTGTAACTAGGCTTTAGTTTATTTGGTATAGGATGATTATATTTTCCTCCAACATGTTTATTCGGTTAATGAAGTATTTGGTTATATATAATCTAAGTTTTGTCATGGCACGCACAAGGTTATATTAATTTTCGTCATGGAAAGTACATGATTAGATTATAAGTTTTTGTTTCTCTTGCCATATTTGAAAACAAAATCCATACTTTACCTTGTATATAGGTTAACTTTATCTGATATAACTTGATTTCCAACAAGTAATCGTCACTGATGTAGTGATCATATTTTTTATAGTTGTAATATGAAATGTCTACAGTATCTCATTTATTGTATAGTTTGATGAATGTTACTTTAATATTTCTAATTAAGGCATGTATAGTTTGATGAATGTTACTGTAATATTTCTGATTAAGGCATGCACATACAAGTGAACCAACTGATTAAATTAGGTGTGTTTGCCTAGTATTATTTAGCATTGTGTATATCTTTAGTTCTTTCATTAGGATAATATATATTATTAACTATCATTATTTTATATTTCCTAGGTAATTTGAACTATGGCAAGCAAGAAAGGGTATGGTTTGGGTTCAATTTCAACCAGTTGTCCCCGTCGTAAGACGGTGATCAATGGGTTTGATGAGTTTGAGGGATTTATTGTTGATACCTCAGTCCCTGTTCGTTAGTGTTTAGGTGCTACTGCAAATAAAGACAATAAGATATTGTTGTATCACCCTAGCTATGTGGAAGCCAAGATGCAACATAAACTTCTAATATCAACAATACTATAAATTGTTTTCAACAAATTAACTACTGAAGATAGCTAAACTTCATCACAAAAAGATACTATTAACTTAGTTAATCTAAATTTCAGCAAGCATGTATGCCCTAATTTTCAGCTTATAACATTTCATTCAAGAAGAATAATGTCATAAATATGTCCAGAAAGGTTTCAACCATCAACTAGCATAAGTAAGGCTTAAGGACGAACAATAAAATATCATGAAATCAATTATCACAATCCAAAGTTCTCAAATAACAGGTAGCCACCGAATTATTGTCAAAATGGTGAGATAAGTGATAAAGTGAATTTCTCCATGTGGTCTACTTCCTCCCAAAACATGTCGTTCTCGAAGATCACCTAAAAACAAAATTTGTAAGAGTGAGTCTATGACTCAGTAAATACAAGTGAATAACATAGGAAACATCGAATCAAAGATAGACCATTCTCAATATATCGAATACATAAGAAAATGCTATGCTCTTGATGCAAGTATGAAAATGACATGCACTTTTCTTCTACATATATCGGTATAGCCAGTGATACACCTATCGGTGTTCACTCAGGCCCCCATTATCCAAAATATGGGGATCCAAGACCCGTATGAAGAATCTTGCATATGGGGATCTAGTTGCCTATATTGGAATGATGGGACTTGCCCATATAATAATGATAGGACTCCCAACACCCATTCCCGTGGGTGAGGCATGAATGATTGAAATGAAATGAATGCATTCTCTTATAGCAACAATTTGATACCACCAATGAACAGAATCATGTAAAGAACGAAAATACGCATAATTCACAACAAGCAATCATTTCATGAACATATAACCGGATTGAACAACATCCATACAAGATAATCCAACTTGTACATACCACTCGCATTGCAACACATTGGATGGCAAAGAAGGTGAAGCCAGTCCTGAGGTCACTCCGCCTACAATAAATAATTTACTTCAAAAATAAGTTTTGACAAGATGAAACAACGCTATTCGCAATGCTCTAGTCCATAATCCCAAAACCCATATTTCAAATATTTAATTTACTCAAGCGGAACGACGAACTAGCAATAACTCAATGTAATACCCCAAATGTATTCGAGAGAGAATAATTAAAATTAGGGAGAAGGACCAATTAGCAAAGCGATTTCATAGATAATTAGAGGGGTTTTGCAAAGGGTAACAACCTGGGCTTGGGCCTTGGCCCAAGAGGCCTTGTGGGAGCCAGTCATAGGGGGGAGGCGCCACCCTTCCCCAAAACCCTAGCTGCCCCCTATTCCCCCTCCCTTTGGCCACCACGCCCATACCCCCTTTGGTCGCCACTCCTGTGCCTCCTCCCCTACGCCCCAGTGCCTCCAGCAGCACCTCCTCCTCCGGTGAAGCCCCCGCTACTGTGGGGACCCCGGGATTTATTTAACTCGTAATACTTTAGCAAGTATTACCAATTAAATAAAACCCGCCCCGAGACATGTATACTTCCCAGAAGTGCAGTATACATACCCCGATACAAACATAAGCATCAATTCCATTCATCACATAGAACCAAAACATTACCGACGAAGAAAAGGCATACATTAATTAAACAGAGTCCTTACAAAAGGGGGGCCTTTCAGCCAAATGACAATAAGCACAAAAGTAAATGAGCAGCGGAAACAAAAGCGCCATAAGATGGCTAAACCAAAGAGCCAACCGGTGTGCCTTTACCCACAAGGCAACCGACCGGGCCGCGAAGCTACTCGCTCTCCCAACCCAAGCACATCTCGCAGAAGTACCTTGGCTTATGAGCAACCTCCTCTGCAACAAAAAGATTAGCATGCAAAGCATGTGAGTACATCAACTTGTACTCGCAAGACTGACGTGTGAGATAACAGAACTATAATGTAGCTATATGCAGGCTGTTTAGTTGGAGGCCATATGGTTTATTTAAGCATAAAGCAACATTTATTTGTAATAATGTAGTACATTTAAAAGCAAGTTTACAATTCATTTTAAGGGTTCAAAATAATCGCAAGTGACCAAGTATACTGATAAGTAAAAGAGCACCAACACCTAGAAGCGACTCACCCAAGTCACCACAACAATAGCATGAACTCCCGTTCATACCACCGTCAAGTTTTAAGTTTTTAAAACAGGTTATAACACTAGCTCTTGAAAAGCTTACCCAAGCGCGTCCATAACCTAGGGCGAGGCTATTCGAATAGATTTATCCTGCAGGTGGTACCACTTACCCACACTTGGACCGCTTTAAGCCACATGATTCACCCACTACCGTAGGTAGGCGGCACGGCTAAGTCCTACGAGACTTTTCCAATATTGTGTACTAGGCACGACCGCTCGTATGGACCGAAATCCATACGCTACGTTGCCAAATGAAAAAGACAAGCGCCACAAAGGCCCGACTTTTCGGACAAGCGCAACGCTCCCAATCAACAAAAACCACCGCCACCCGCCCCTAGCACACGCCAAAGTACTCGGTCAAGAGGGTTCCATATGCCCTAGTGTGGTTAGTGCGCAAATAAATGCACGAGTAACGGGACTCACAAGATGCTCGGTCCTTAATTGACACGGGCACCAATCCGATCACACCCAAGAAAGAATCACACCAACATACCATTGTGCGCGTCGAAACCAATTTTTCATTTTTAGTTTTGTTTTTAAATGGATTTGCAAAATTAATCAGGGCACCAAACACCAAGTGTTGGATAATAAGAGTCATAGTAGTTGTGTGATCCGGACCACCGACGAGTCGATGATCGCCCGGACTACCGACACTAAGCATGGCTAAGCAATATAACACGTGACTACTAAGTGATGAGGGCCCCACCATGAACCCTAACCACAGCAAATAACCTAGGCTCATGTAGTAGAGGAATAAACATTTAGCTACTGAGGATGCAACTAAAGGATTTCTAACCATAATTTAACACAAATTAGCAATGCATACATACGATTGAAGCAAAGTATTAAACTTTGAAAATAATAGGATTAAGGGGATATGATCAAACTGCTTGTTTGCTCTTTGTTGCTCAAGAGGTTGCTCGATGTGCTATCGGGCTCAACGGACTCTTCGTCACCTAATCGCATAAGCAAATACACGGCAAAAGAGCAATAAGGCAATAAACCCTAATCACAAAATTTGAGCAAAAAGCAACCAAAAGACACAAAATTATACACAAGGTAAAACCAGCACCTATCTAGACATAGAATCTGGAAAAACTCAATTTGGATTTTTGGAGCAAAAGATATTAAGGAAATAGCTATTTTGGCCATTTTTATTTTCTTGTACCAAAAATATTTTCCTAATGATTTTGGAGCTGAAAGTTTTATGGTAGCTAGCTACTGGTAGAGTGATAGCCCATATAAAATTTAAGGTCATTTGAGTTATATTTGAAAAGTTATGATTTTTATGATTTAAAAAGGGTATTAAAACTAAATTTTAGTCCTTATGATTTTAACAACAGTAGAATTTATGAAACTAATTTTCCTAGCAATTAGACTATCAGAGGAAACTACTCCCATTGGATTCATACAAAATGAGCTATAGATAAAAGATATGCATTTTACAAGTTTGTTAAAAGTTCTGAAAAGCAGTATTAAGTTCACTTGTTTATTATTTTGAAAATGGTTTTCTAGGTTTGAGCATGGTCTGAAACTATTTTTATAATTAAGTTCAAGTTATATGGAAGTTAACAAAATTGGAATCATCTAAGTTGGAGCTAAGACGACAAAGATATGAAAATGAGAAGGCACTAACATTTTTTCTGTTTTGAGACTTGGCCAAAACCGAAAGTTTTCTACTCATAACGACGTGGGCGCATATGAGCCGTTGATTCGAATCGGACGGCTCCAGATCGTCGAGGTTCAAACACAGCGCGCTGAGCGAGGCGGGCGACCGCTCATCTCGAGATGGACGGCCCGCAGAGAGCCACGCCGCCCGACAGCTGCTGCGTCTTCGACAACAGAGCCGGCGAACTTCGAGCTCGCCGGCGTGTCGCCGGCGAGGAGCTCGGTCTGGTCGGAAGGAGCTAAAGCGACACCATCGCTATTGCGCACCGGATGGCACCGCGACGAGGCCAATGGTGGCGGACGCGCGCGCGCGCGAGGCGGAGGGTGTGCTACGGCCAAACGAAAACAAAGAACCGCCCGGCTACGCACAAATGGGCGAGTGCACAAGCTACAACGAGGTCCTAAGGACTTAACGCGACCACCGGAGACCAAATGGTAGCGGCGAGGCGAGGCTAACGGCGGCGGCGCGACGAAACAAAGAAACACGCCACGGCAAGAAAAGCGAAAAGAGGAGGTGCTTAAGCTCACCCGGGGCCTCGGGAAGACGATGATGGTCGATGATGCGGCGGAGGCACGGAGATGATCGGCGGCGAAGATCGGGCGGTGCGTAAGGGCTTCACCGCGAGGGGACAACTGGGCCAAACCAAGAAGACGGATATCAAGATAGCACCGGTGAGGCCCGGAGGTGCTACCAGAGGGAGGAATTGGGAAGGGTGAACTCACCGAGCCGGAGACGAAGAGGGGCGGTTTCGCCGAATTGGGGAAAGCTTCACTCTCGCGGTTCCACTCGATGTGACTGAAATCGAGCGGGGTTAGCGACCACCGAGGGGAGGCGAAGGTGTGGGAGCAAGAGATTGGGGAAGGGGGCCACTGGGGTACCGCCTTCACCGAGGTCCCGAGCTCCAACAATGGCGGCCGAAGGTGACGGAGGTGCTCGGGGTTCGCTCGAGCTCAGAGAAGGTGAGGAGAAGGTGCGGGACGGTGAAAGGATGCTCGTGGAGGAAATGGGGAGCTTAAGTAGGCCCGAGGAGCAAGAAGAGCACCGTTGGCCGCCTCGGGCTCCCTCTGCGCCACAGTCGCCGTGAGCGACGGGAGCAGGTAGAAGGTGGACTTTCGGGGGCGGTGGAGTAGCGGGCATTTAATGCGCCGCCGCTGGCGTCGAGGGTGAGTGGACGCGACGCTACGGCCCACGAGCCTCTCTGCCATGGCGCAGAGCGAGCGCGAGCGGGCTGGCGAGCGAGCGCGAGGAGGACGACGAGGGGTGGCCGCCCGATCGTGATCCAACGGCGGACACGCGATCGCGTTGAAACGGCCGTGCACAAACGCCCACCGTCCGATGGAAATCCAACGGCCGAGAAACAGAGGCAACCAGAGTTGTCGGATGCTTACGAATGACGGCCGTTCGATGGAGATCCAACGGTGACGATGCGTCGCGCTTCGACGCGCCGGAGACAGTTAGTTGGCTCGGCGAGTCAAGTCGGTCGAAGTCGGACTACGGTCGGCTCGATCGCATGAAACGATACTAGGCCGACTTTGATTTGAATTTAGGTGAGATTTTGGAAGGTTTAATTGGAGTATCAAATCAACTCCAAATTGAATGAAATTTTTACTGAAGCTTATTGGCTATAAGATTGACCTTCCTAAAATTTTCAGAAGTTTTTGTGCATTAAAATTTATATTAAAAATTTCAGAAGTGATAAACGGGTTTGACCAATTTAAAAATGGGTTTGACTGAGCCAAAGATGGCTCAAATAAATTCTAAAAATCAGGAAAAATTCAGGGTGCACAATACCACCCCAAGAATTTTGATAAAAGTTTGAAAAGTTTTGGACTTGAGACAACACTCAAAAATGTTTTTGACTCGAGTTGAACTATGAATTTGAAGGTTCAATTTATGAATTTTCTTTACAAGAAATATAACAATAATTCTAGGAGGTGAAGATGTGTGAAAAGTTTCAAAATGTACACATTTTGATACATTTGAAACATGAACCCAGTGTTAGGTTACAGTTTGACACACACACCTTATTAGGGTCACTTTGGGGCTGTTACAGCTACCAGTGAAGAAGGCCCTTGTTACTGCCGGCCAAGTGGAGGAAGAAGGAAGGACACCTGGGTGATTGGCTGGCCAAGAAGAAGAAGAGGAAGAAGGGGAAGGAAAGGGATCATGTGGTGGTTCCCGCATTCTTCGACAGAGTCTCCAAGGGTAACACCTGATCCTATTCGATTAGTCGTATAGTAATGTATTTGGCAATGTCGTTATTAGATCGGTTTAGGGCAGTCTGTAGTGCCCAGCTGTTTTGAGGATGATAACTGCGAAATTCGATCTGGCCATCTCCTAGAGATTTGTGTGTAACATCTTTAGCCTTCAATAGAGTCTTGGATCAGGTCATTTGGATGAACGGATTGTTAGATATGGATTTTACAACGCTGCTGTCCCGAGGCTTTGTCAGGTTTCGGGCAGATTGTATTAACTGGACAATAGAAATTAGTTAACAAATTATTTGAAGGATACCACCGACATTAAAGTTGTAGGTATATTCATAAGGTTTTTAGAGAGCTAAACAACATAATTTTTTGGATAATTGTACTGAAAGTTATGTAAGATTTAATCTCGCTGTCCAGAATCTCTGACAGGATTTAGTAGTTTTAGTAATCTGTTTGGTAAGGATAGAGGATGACCGAATCTGGGAACCCCACCAACTAGTCTTATGTGGATAACTTAATAAGCTTTCTAAAGAATAAAAGAACACCAGATTTGGATAAATAGACGAAAAATTATGAATTTTAGAAGAAGGCTGTTCTATTTTGGGACAGATCGATGTCTATAGAAGTTGGTGTTTTGCGTTGCGCTAGGGAGCGTACTTCATCGTGTATTTATTTCTACCAATTTCTTGTTCAGAAATGTTCTCTTAGTGTGATTGTTATATATTCGGGTGGTTTGATTCCGGGGGCAGGCCCTCTCCGCATCATCAAGCTTCACACGGTTGAGGTAAGTACAATTAGTGGTAGAATAACTAAGAGTGAATGTTCTTGAATGCTAATATTATGTGTACGATCTCTACCCATGAATGCTAGTACGATTTGTATGTTATTCAATGCTAGTAGTATGAGTATGATCTATATTCAAGTATGTTGCTGCTGGCTAGTACATGATTTTGTTAGATAAATGGATTAATTCATATGCATCATATTATCATCTTTGAGACTTGGTCACGTGGTGACCAAGTATTGATTTTGAGGTCCCCGTCATGAATTATATGGGCTTGAGGTCCCCATACTTGTGGAGTGTGGACTTTTGGTCCCTATGGTAGAAGGCACAGACATAGGTATACATCGACAGATGCATACTCCGTATTACCGGTATATGCAAAGAGAAAAGGAAAGGTGCATCTGGCATTTGCATTGCATGAGCATGTGAAATGGTTTATTATAAAGAATTGTGATTGGATGATAATGTTAGTGTTGTATATTGAATTACTGTAACTATTTGTACTTTGTTGAGTCTTGGACTAACTCTTGCTATTGCTTATTTTTTAGGTACCACTTGTGCGAACGTCATGCTTGGGAGGGCTAGAATTGAGATCTGGTGCACACAACCATGAACCATTCATGAACGATTGCTTTTAGATTATGAACTAATAATTGAACAAACTGCCTAGCGAATTACTATTGATTATGTCTTATGCTTGTGATGCTCTGTAATAGAATTGTTTAGCGTCTTATGGATGTTATTATGATTACGTTTTAGATTGGATGTTTGGATTATTGATTATTTGTCACATTCCCACATTAATAAAGAGTATTACTTTGCATCTCATAAGCATGCATTATTGTTTTCAAGCCTTTACATTATATATTGCAATTGGAAAATCTCAAATAAAGATTAAACATACACTTCAAATATGAACCCCAACTAAAAAGAGCAATAAAAACTTGTGAACATCTCCTGAAAATAATTTATTTAAATACTAGAGTAATTATCATAAATTGATATAAATTTTCCCAAAATTTTGGGATTGGTTTGAACCTTTAGAAAATTCAAACACAAATTAAAGACCTACATTAAGTTTAAATTTATATTATACACATTATGTCATGAACAGTAGTTTTCAATAATTTTTATGGGCACTAAACATTCCTAGGAACCCCTGTGATTTATTTTACATTTTTAGGAAATTTATTTCTATTTTTAGCACCTTGGTCAAAGTGGAGGAACCATTTTAATTCTCAGTCAAACCCTAGACCCCAAACCAAGCGAAACCTTTGTTCATTCTAAACAAGTCCGACTCAAGAAACTAACTCAGCCCAACCGCCTAAATGCACCAACACATGCAGACGTCGGATCTAAGTTCAACGGTCCAAACCTCCCCACCTTTTCGGCAGCCCGAACATCACATTAGATCGTGAGCCGTTCGATCGAAATCCAACGACCTACGATCTCCTTTCACTTAATAACAGTCGTGACCACCTATGTAATACCCCGAATATCAAATAGAGAGAACATATTATTCGGAAGAGAAATTTATTCAAATTTGAATGCTCTAAAGTTTAGAGAAAAATTAAAAGAAAATTCAATCGTGTTGAAGTTTGATGTTGAGCATCACTAAAAGTTGAACTAATATAATATAATAGGAGTCTTATGCCCACATGATTGTGAAATCATCGGATGATAATGTGTCCTTGATGAAAGGGTTTTGGTAGGACTTTTTCAATTGTGTAGTAGACCCCTTCTAAACTTAAGAGGTTGATGTAATGAGGTTGTATGGTTTTGGTATACTCTCGTTTTGAAGATGGGATGAAAAGGTAGTATGGAACAATTTGGTGAAACTTTGAGGGCTTTCTAATGGCATAGTTGATGATAAAGATTCATGTTCAGAGTGTATTATTCTTGATGTTAGTAAGGTTATTCTATAAGAGATTGTGACCTGTGTGTGTGGTGATGATTCTTTTAGAAATAAAGTAATTTGATCATCTTTCGTAATTTTGATTTAGTAAAGTGTGTCGAGTTTTGCGTTTGTGATCATTTGGACCTCTTGAGTTATGTGGTGATTAAGTTTGTTTCGAGCAAAGTGACATGTTGAAAGTTTGATTGGTTCTTAAGGGGTTATCGTGATTTGGGTTTTAAGAGCTTATTTGGTTTAAGCTGGCAAAGTGATGTAGTAATCACAGCAAATAACTTTCCTTGTTAAAGGAAGGAGTGAAGTATAAGTATTTGAAATTTAAGTCGTTTCGCAACTTGCATTTTATTTGAGTGTGCTTAAACATTATGCATTTGTCCCATAAGAGTTTATCAATTTTCAAAGGCAATACATTCTTCTTATTTGGGGTTTGACCTTCCCTTCGTGCGGGACTTGTGCCCTCAACTGTTGTTTTTCCTTTTTGTTGTCTTAGTTCTTTGCCAAACTGACTAATCCCTTTGTCCTCTGTTCACTGTGAGTGGTAAATGTTTTTCTATGTGGTGAAAATTGTTTTCATTTGTTTTTCTTCTAAGTAAGGATTCATCGATTCATTTCACAGGGATCTTTTGAAGTGTTTATTCAATGTGGTTGTAAGACCTTGGGTTGTAAGTTATGTTGGAGATATGCCCTAGAGGCAATCATATTGATGATGATATTTCGTTGTATCCATGATTTAATAAATGTTCCTTGAATATTACCTTTGTGTTGATTAACAAGTATGTGACTTATTTGTGAAACTCTTTACTTGTATGGTTATTCTAAAGTTGTCCCTAGTCGGAGTTCATGTGAGGACACACGTGAATGATGGATTAGCACATGTATCGGTTGATGACCATGTTTCACAGGTCATAGACATGGAGATGTCAAACCAATAATGTGGACACATGTTTAGAACATGGGGTTGGACCGACCCAACATGAGACATAGTAATTATTCTTATGGTTCTCTCTACACAATATGTACGCCTTGTTCTTAGACCTGAGATTGTCGCATGTACTTGAGATGTGAATCGACCTACTTAGGGGCTATCAAACGCTACTCCGTAACTAGGTAGTTATAAATGTAGCTTTTGGGTTTGTCATGAAGCATGCTGCGAGGCATGGTCAGTCGAGATGGGATTTGCCCCTCTCTACCTGAGAGAGATATCTCTAGGCCCCTCGAGTGATCGGATCCAGAAATGCATGGCCATGCTACTTAAGGTTAATGGTTAACCTAGTAAGGGATTCCGGATCACAGGATCAAGAAAGAGTGGTCAGCTTGGAGCTCGACCGAATATCGTGAGGCAAAGGGATTGGCATGTACATAACGTTGTGATGGTTCGTCCGATATGATCTTTACATGCGTTTAGGAGTTGGCACATCTTGCTAGAGGCCACTACCAACTATTGACCAAGTATGTGTACTTGCGTCATGTCTAAACATACGTGAACCATAGGGTCACACACTTAAGGGGCTGAAGCCTAATTCGAATTGCATCCGAATTAGACTGGGCATTGAGTCCTAATGGGCCTCTATTCGTAGAAGCCCATTATAAGGACATCTATAAAAGGAGGGCAGGGGCGCACTGGTTGGACGATGAGTTTTTCGTGACATCCTCAAACTCTGGCCGCCACCCCTCCCACGCCCTAGTCGCTCGCGCGGATCTAGTAGTCCGGCGTGCGTCGCTTCCTCCCGTACGTGTGGATACCTTTGAAGGCGCTGCATCTGTGGCGTTGGGACGAACCGCAAGAAAGGAGTTGTGCGTGGGGCGCCACGGCGAGGACGAGGAAGTAGTACGACTACTGCGCCCGACGCATCGCATCAACCGAGTGCGACTAGATCGCCCCGACGTCTTTGCATCAACTTCCGCTTTGCACGTCTAGTGGTAAGACCGTGATCTATAACTGCAGTGATCTTGGTTTACGGGTAGAATTTTTTTAATTTGCGCTAGTGTAGCCTACCCGTTGCCCTTCAAGTTATTCGAGGAGGTTGAAGGATGAACTGATTTCGTGTATAATTCTTAGAGAAAATTTTATTTATACCGAATGTTTGCCTTTGAGGCTAAACTGATTGCATTATTGCAACCATTAGAACTTATGGTTATTTGTGATCCAAGATCCTTTGTTCAATTCGGGTGGAACATTAGAATTTTCGAAAGGATGGGAATCTTGATCAATGTATTAGAGTGTCGCGATTGAGTACCTTGCACGGTTATGCAGTTAAACTATGATGGTGTTGTAATGAGAGTAAGATTAGCGAAGTGATCTGATCGTTAAAGCGATTATTGAGATAGCCGAGATTGTTGGATTATTGTCAGAAATGATTTGGACTTAGTAAGTAACTCTCTAAGAGTTAGAATCTTTATAAAGATAATTGGATCGAGGAAATATTTTCGTGTTGATGTTAATGCACGAGTATGTTTGGATTGTGAGAATTTTAGGGATTTAATCTGAGGTTTCCACTATCCTCTATACGAGAAGTTCATTATAGGAGTCTTGGAGTTTAAATTTGGGTTTCGCATTGTATGCTAGGACTTTGAGTCGCCCAATGATTATGTGTAGAAGAAGTAGAATAAGGGTGGATTCCGAACAGTGGGATGATCATTGATAGAACCCTTTTGATGGAGTATATGAATGTGTATGCTGAGGATTCCGAATTGTTTATTCTTAAAATATTTAGGTGATGTGGTTGCATGTGAGGGTTATTTTGAGATGTATTGGAAGTCATCTATCAAAGCATTTCCATCGGTACAAAAGTTGACTCGGGTATGTTTGGTGGAGTCAATAGAGCTTCTCTACAAAGGTGTGAATGATGTATTTCGGCTTGAGCATACGTTGAGAATGCCAAAATAAGAGAGATGAGTTAGTGTGTTATGCGATGAATTGGATTCCAAAGTTTGAGAGAAATTTTATTCCTAAAAGAGAAACTGAGAAAGTTGATGCTTCCTTGAGTAGTGACACGTTTTCTTGATTCTTATTTGAGCTATGTGTTTAAGACGGATGTCCTTCGTAAGTTGAGCTCGGCATTTATGTTAGCATGTCTGGTTCTTATCAGTTCAGAAAGAATGAAAGAAATTTATGACTTGTGCATTTGAGTGACTTCTTTTTTTGGTGGACGTAGTGTTTATTTGCAAATTTCCTAATTTGAAGGTGGAAAGTTTTCGTGATGAATTGTCAATTTTGGATTTGACCCTTTTGGGTGGGGAGTTAGCATTGCGTGGATGCGATGAGAACTCTTTATTTTCAGTTCGATTCTCTTTGTAATACAGTTGTTAAAAACGAGTTCTGTTGTGCATTTTTATTAAAGGAGGTGCTCCTTGTAGATGAAGAGTTCGAATTAGAAAGGAAGAAGGGTTCCGTGTATGTTGAGCATGTTGCGGGCTTTTGTACCAAAAGGGAAGTTAGTCTAGGTACACTGGTTCGTTTTCGACAGATGCAGGGATTAGAAAGTTGGTGTATCACTTTGACCGTCTCGGGCCACACGCGGATATGCAACTTTTGGTTTGTTCTGACACCGATTGATCTCCTGGGAGATCTGGAGTTGAGTTTCGTTAACGTCATTGACCATCGAGTAGGATCTTACCTTTGAATCTCTTCTGATGAGTGTACTTGGCAATGTCGGATTGAGTGTTAGGTCAGATGTAGTTTACGTCAATATTTTGTGGTCTTGTCAGTCTGAGAGATAGGTCATTTGGGAGCTAGAGTCTCTCATGCGTGAGTATTATCCAGACATGTTTGCTCCGGGCATATGTTAATAGATGTTTCTTTTCTGTGGCAATTGTTCTTTCGTTTATTTCGATGGTTAGAATTCGAGGTCGAATTCTGTTAAAGGGTAGAATATAATACCCCGAATATCAAATAGAGAGAATATATTATTCGGAAGAGAAATTTATTCAAATTTGAATGCTCTAAAGTTTAGAGAAAAATTAAAAGAAAATTCAAGATTTGAGGGAGGATTGGACCTTAGGCTTTCGGCCTAAGGCGTCCTAGGCCCTTCCCCAAAACCCTAACCTCTGCTATAGTACCGCGCCGCACTGTAGCTCGCGGTACTGTAGCAGCCCCCCTCCCTGCTACTCTACCAAGTTGAGGAAGAAGCTCCAAGGTGCCGCCGGCCATAGTGGAAGGAGAAGAAGGGAGAAGAAGAAAGGAGGAGAAGAAGAAGATCCTCTTCGTGTGTTTTTGTTCAGCGTTTACGTGTCTCCAAGGGTATCAATTCGTTTCCCCGCTGTTTTGATGGTGTTTAGATGCGAAACCGATTAGAATCGTTTCGATCAAAGTCAGTCTGTAGTAGATTACAATCTGTCCAGTATGTTGCGCGGGCTGTTTTGACGTCTTAGAGGCCGAATCAAAAGTTTTGATCTCCTAGAGTTATTTAGATAATGTTCTTAGGTTTCGGTGTCCATCAAGAACACCTGATTCCGACGTACGGATCAAAAGTTATGAATTATTTAGTGTGACTGTTCTGCGAATCTGCCAGTGTTATGACATATTTTAGTAATCTGACTAGAGCGATCTGTTAAAGGGATAATTAGGGGATCTCAGTATAACGAAAGTTGTAGGTAATTGTCGTAGCTTTCAGGGAAACCCAAGAACTCAAAATTTGGACAAACTAGCTGAAAGTTATGATAGTTTTAGTGTTCTATCCAGAGAACCTGACGTGAAATTGATGTTCTGATAATTAGCTCGATAGAGTTATTAGATGACTGAATCAGGAGGGCTCACCAACTAGGTTTAGGTGGATATTTTGTTAAGATTTAAATAGAGTCCAAGAACACCTCATTTGGACTCATGTACTAAAAGTTATGAATTTTAGAACGTGACTGTCCACAGAGGGGACAGAACAACATTTAGAAATTGGGGTTGGGTTCGCGCTAAAGGAACTACCGCGAGTTCGTGTTTACTCTTATGGTTTGTTTGATCCGTTACTGTTGTATTAGCATTCTCTTAAATGAATTTTATGTGGGGGACTGGTTCCGGAGGCGGCACCCTCTTCGCGTCCTTCGTTCCCACACGGTTGAGGCAAGTGCATTATTTGTACCTTGTTTGTGATTGCTTGGACATGAATGCGTGTTTGATACATGTTAGTGTTGTATGGCTGTTGGCAAGTGTGCATAATAAGAATGGTGAATGTTCAAAGTATGGCTATGCTTTATTCATGAATGTTGTTATTGTCTTTGGTACTTTGATGATGAATAGAGGTGGTGCATATGCATAATGATATCATGTTGAGGTTCCCACACTTGTGGAGTGTGGGCTTGAGGTCCCCAATACTTGCGGAGTATTAGGCAATTGGTCCCTGCGCTTGCGAGCACAGGCATGGTATGAAGCGACGGTTGCATACTTTGCATTACCGGTAAAATGCAAAAAGAGATAAAGAGAAGGAATCCTTGAGCATTGCATATGCATGTGGAATGATTTAATGATATGCTCCTAAAAGTGGATGCTGATGTGATGATTTGAATTATGTGTTTTTTTATATATGTACTTGCTGAGTCTGTGGACTCACTCTTGCTTTCTTTATTGTTTTAGGTACCCAATTCAAGAACAATATGCATGGGAGGGTGTAGCACTATGATCACACGCACACTACCATGAACCTTAATTCTCAGACCATGCCTTAATAAATAAGCAACTGCTTAAAGGATTCATCACGATTATGTTTCCGCGTTGATTTATTTGTAATAATGATGAGTAGCATAGTTGGATGTTTGAGGATTTATTTAGTTGATTAGCAAGTTCCTGAATGCTTATTGATGATATTTAATGTTGAAATATTTAGTTATAATACCCTTTTTATCTGATGAAACCTCTGTGAAGTTAGAAATACAAAGGAGGTTCTGCCGAAATTTAGTAAATTGTCTTAGCTTAGATTTGTATAAGGTTACCTTAGTAGCATTCCAGGCTCATGTGGGGCTGGGGTGTTACAACCTAGGTGATCGTGAACCATTCGATCAAAATCTAACGGCCCACGACCTCCCATTTTTCTCTGGCTCACGCGCGCACGGATGAGACGCTGATGCCGTGGGCCCGCGCTGTCAGTTTTGTCCCTGACCTTGCGCAGGAGCTGAGCTCCACGCGGCCGAGCTTTTCCGATGTGCTCAGAGCAGCTCCAGTGACATCGTCAATCCACCACCCAGTTGGCCACTCCTGGAGCTCCCGCACGTAACGCTGCCTCCACTCTATCCATTTTCCAGGCTTAAGTCACCCCGCACCCCCTCTCATTCTCTCATCTTTCGTCTCAGTGGCTGAGGAAAGAGACGTTCTTCCGTGTTCATCTCTCCAGTAAGCTTTCACCGGGTGATTCCTCCTTTCCTTACCTTTGATGCCTGTTCTATTTTTACTAATGTGAGCTCCTATCTTTGCTTGTAGCATCTGGTTCATAATTGAGCTCTCTTGTTGTTCTTTAGAGAGCGCACCAGAGGACCTCCCCTTGTCATTTTCAACTCCAGTAAGTTGTCATTGTTCTCGTGCGTCATCTTGTTGTAATATCCCGAGTTTCATTTGAGAATGCAATACAAATTTAGAGAGAATTAGTGTAATTCTCCGATAGTGCTAGAATTAATTTTCGGGAGAGAATAATTAATCGGTAGAAGGTTTCTTTTGGAAAAACGTTTAATCGGGAGATTAGAAGGGGTTTTCTGTGTTTTTTGGACAACTTTGGCTGGGCTAGAGGCCCATAGGCCCATCTAGTGGCCACCAACATAAAGGGTGGGGAAACCCTAATTTTCCCCACTTCTCCCTCTCCTCTCCCCTTTGCCGCCGCCCCTTTGGCCTCCCCTCCGTGCGCCTTGCCTCCTCCCCTCCTGGTCTTTCCTCCATGGTGCTGCCCTCAAGACTTCTTCCCGCTGCGGTGTTGGTCTCCTTCCGTTGCGGTCTTCGCGAGGATCGGGACGACGATCGTGGGCTGTGGAACAAGAAGAGGAAATCACCACCAACTTCTTCTTCGAGGCTCACTCAGCGTCATCTCCCACGTCGTCAAGGGTAACGATGTGTTCTTGGGATTTCTAGAAGTCTTTCGTTAAGTGAGCGAGTAGTTTTGTTAAATTCCAGTCTGTCCGCGTTTCGTTCAGTTCTGTCCAGTATGTTGGAGGGGTTATTTCGGTTATTTTTAGGCAGAATCTGAAGGTTTGGTCTCCTAGAGATATGTAGGCCTCGTTCTTAAGTTTCAGTGGCCACCAAGTTTACTTCATTCCGAGGTCTGAGTCAAAAGTTATGGATGTTTTAGTACCTGCTGCCAGAAATCTGACGAGAATAAACTGTCTGGTTATTTCCTAAATTTTGAAAGGGAAATTGGTCGAAACTGAAAGTTCACCCAACTAGGTTATTGTAGAGGATTCGATGACCTTTTCAGATTGGTAAAGAACGTTCAATTTGGAGTTACCTAATGAAAGTTATGATCTTTTTAATTCTGCTGTTCATTCTGTTGACAGTTTCTGTACTGAAAGTTCAAGCATTTATTAACCCATTAAATTGGCCAAATTGGTTTATCACGTCAACTAGAGTATTGTAGATTAGTCAGTTAAGAAGCTACAGCAATTGGGTTTACCATTTTTCGACTTCGGACTTGAGTTATGTTAATTTCCGTGCTGCTGTCCAGATACGATTTATGACAGAAATCGTTGTTTTCAGTTTAGGCTTTGTAAGAATGACTTGAGTCATCGTGAAAGCAGGTAGAACGCCGATTAGTAGTGTTGGGTATATTATGTCCTTATTGAAATTATTTTACTTGTTTAGGAGGTGAAGCCTCGGGTTTAGGAGTATCACCTTTGCCGACTAACGCGTCGCATCGCGAAGGCAAGTACATTGCCACCCTTAATGATTGTGATTGATGAATGTTTATATGGTCATCTTTGTGATTTTGTATGATACGAGAGAAGATGGATTGTCTATGTTCTTTCATATGTGTTGAATCCATGTTTTGTTATCATGTCTTTCAATATTCATATTTCATTCTATGCATTCATTATGCATGTTTCATCCACGAAAGTGGATTGCAAGTCCCACCATTCCGGTGTGGCGGTGTTGGACATTGTCATGTCCGCCCACGGAGTGGATTTGAAAGACCCATTAATTCCGAATGGGCATGTAAGACCCATTAACTCCAAGATGGGCAATGTTGGACACCCGTATGAAACGTTCTTCATACGGAAGTGGATCCCGCATTTTTGTTAAGATGCGGGCTTGAGTGAACACCGACGGGTGTTTCATCGCTATCTGCGTATATGCATGTGTGCGATCCATTCCTTTGATTTTGAGCATTCATATCATGTCTTCATATGTAGTCGGTTGTGATGTGATCGAACGATGATGAGTTTGTCTTATTCATATTGAATGATTATCTTATTGATATATGTACTTGCTGAGTCATGGACTCATTCTTGCGTTGTTTGTTTATTTTAGGTAACCCCGATGTTGGCTCACTTGGGAGGGAGTAGACACGCACTACTGTTCACATCATCCTATTCATGTTCAAGATTAAATTTAGTTCTATCTTACATTCGTTAATGATGAACTGTAATAATTAAATTATAATTGGTGAAGGAAGGATACCTTCTCCACATTGAGGTTGATTTATTATCGCATATGAACTTTCATTATCAATGAACTGAAATAAATAGATTAGATGGTGAAGGAAGGATACCTTCATCATGTCTTGGTTGTTTTGATACTATCATTAGTTGATTTTATTCAATTCTTCCGCAATATGGATGTATGTTAGATGTTTTAGGTGACATCTTGGCTTCCGAATAGCCGTGGTGTTACAGATTGGTATCGAGCGGGCTTTAGGTCCGTGGTTAATAGAAGAACATTAAAATGACACATCGCGTACGTGAGGTGGGGTTGAAATTACATTGCTTCCGCATTATTCGTTGTAATGTTTCATTTGTTGAGCAAATGTTGAATTGCTTCATCATCGTTATTCTTGTTGTTAATCTATGATGTGCTATGATATTCAATATCTATAAACTAATACTATGATTGTCATGAGATGATCCTGTATATTCATAATTGAGTATTTCGGTGAAGCGTGATGTTATCGATGATAAGAAGTGGAGGTCGTGGTTGTTACTCAGGATTCACGAGTTACACCACCGTCATGTAACGTGGTTAGAGGAGTAGTTACCCAGTACCATAGTTTCAGTGTTAAGCGTGAGTTGCTTTAGAAAGTTGTTCTCTTTCTTGATTTGAATTTGGCAATTCTTGTCTGTGGTGGTTGATGAACTTCTCCGGGTTTGTGGTCCATGATAGTTATGGTTTTCCATAGATCCCTCTTGGTCCTCTGAAACAATTATTGCTTTTATCGTTGAGTTGTTTCTACTACTTGTGATCGTTGTCAATTGGCAAGATTGATGTTTTCTTGGTTGCTCCTTCTTTCTCATTGGAAAAGAATGACTCATTTACTCGTTTGATAACTTGGTTAGTGAAGAGTTTTCCACTGTAAGTTCGTTTGCATGGGAAAGCTTTGGCTTTATGCGTTTCTTTTAGATTACTTGAGCGTTGAGGTTTGAAGTCTCTCTTTTTTTGTAGTAAGGTGTTAGAATCCTTTTGTGATGTCTTGCCATGCTTAAATTGAGAATTTATAACTAAGCGAATAAATTGTTACGATATGAGTTACCAAGTTGGGTTATTAGCATGGTGCAAATCAACTATTCTTAACTACCATCTATGAAAGTGAAATTGATTAATTTGAAATATCCTTGTATTTGATACATGTGTATGTTAAATAAAGACTGCCCATATCTGCTCGTAACCTATAGATCTTACATAAGAGCTAGATTTATCTATTTCATGGTATGCGTAAAATTGTTGAAACTTGTATAAAGGACCGGATGGGTGCGGTGTATCGATTCGTGAAACCTTGTTTATAGAAAATTATGTTAGTGAATCTTTAATCATGTTTTGAAATGATTTCGAACAAAGGTGAAATGTGAGTCTATGTTTATATATGGTTATGTGTTTGCAAATGGAATTAGTACCGTATGTTCATACATGATTAATACAATCATCATTTGTTATTGAGCGCTAAAGAAGGTGTTGAGCAACACCCACAAGTGGAGTAGACAATTTCGTAAGTAGTCTTTGATAGCGCACCTTGTGATATCGTTATTGCTTAGCATAATCTTGTTATGATAAATTTGTTTCAACCTTGTGGTTTGTGTTCCCTTTGGGAAGTTTTAGGATGGAGTAATAAAGTTTGATGACTCTTGGTACTAGTGTATGTTGTCGATGTTATTAAATAGTCAAAATGTGAGAATGAGGTTAATTCTGTAGTAATTTGATCACCCATGGTGATATTTTCTAAATGATCAAGTTTCAAGTTTTGTGTTCTTGATCTTTTGGGGTTCAGCTTTATGTGGTAAATGAAGCTACAGAGTAACGATATGTTACAAAGTTGCAATGGTTCTTGATGATGCAAGTGCTTGATTTTGAATACTTATTTGTTCTTATCATTAAGGTTCGATATTCTCTTCTTGCGAGGCTTATGCGTTCAACTGTGGACTCCACTTATGTTCTGTGAGTTCATTGCTTAATTGGTTTCTTATCTTGGTCCCATGTTCAAGTGCGAGTGGTGGATGAGTTTTCTAGTTGGTGAAAATCATTTCCATTTGTCTCTTCTTTTGAGAAAGAATCAACTCATTCTTTTCACGTGGGTCTTTTGAAGTGTTTTCTAATTGTTGTTGTGAAATTGATGTTAATACCCATAGTAATTTGATCGCCTTGGTGATATCGTTGAGATGAGAATAATTCAAGTTTAGCTTTTGTGATATTTTCTTTGAGCTATTGAATCATCTGGTAGTGAAATTTTTAAAATAAATTAAGGTATTGGATTGTCTGTTGCTTCTTAAGAGATTTGTGTGATTTAATTTTAAAGGCTCTTTGGTCCGAGTTGACAACGAAGGTTGCAATCAAAGAAGTTATGTTGGTTCCTTTAAGAGGAGAATAATCGCTTGCTTTTCATGAAATCCGTAATTGGAAATGTTTGAGTTTGGTGGTGAGATTATTTGGATCTCATGTTTCATGTGTGGTTGAATTGTTCGAACAAATAGGACGTATTGAGGAATTTTATTGGTTCTTATTTAGTCCGTGTGGTTTGGACTAAAGACCTTATCTTGTTCATTGTGGCAAAGCGATGTTAGTCAAAGAATTAATTTCAGTGTTAAAGGAAAGAGTGCAGAGGAATATTTGAGAATTTGAGTCAAGTTTTGTAACTCGTGGTTATTTGAATTGTTCATAAACTTTTGCTCTTTTCACTCAAGAGTTGTCGAGTTTCAATCGCAATGTCATTTTCTTATTGGTTGTTATTTGCTATTTCCATTTTGAGGTGATGCGTGCCCTCATTTGTGAACTCAACTTTCGTTTTTCCCGGATCTTCATTACAGTTATTTCTTTTGGTCTCGTGCTCACTGTGAGCAGCAACATTTTCTGTGTGGTGAAAGTTGTTCTTGTTCGCCTCTTTCTTTTGAGAAAGGATCAACCGCTTTGTGCTATAAAGTTTTACAAATCGTGAGTTGTTAATTGTTTGGTGGTGGTTAAGTGATTGTAGGGGTGAGATTTTGCTACCCAAACTATTGGAGAAGTAATAGAAGATGAGTTGGTTTTGACTGAACCTCTTGGAGGAAGTTGATTGAGATGGAATGTATGGTTTCAAGTAAAATTGTATATTGTTCGACTAAGTAGGACCTATGGTATAGTGTAGTTCCGAACCTTGGTTCATGTTGGAATGTTGGGGATTATCAAATGTATGGAAACCGTAATCAATTTTATAGAGTAACTCTATTGAAAGTATCGTGATATTGTATGAATGATTCTCGATGATGTCAATGAGTGAGTATGTCGAATTGGGGAATCTTAGAGATTTAATCCGATGATTTCATTATTTGTTATAAGAGGAATTCGTTGTAGAGGTCTCAGAGGTTAAATTTAGGCTTTCCATTTTCATGCTAAACTTTTGGTCACCCAAAGATTTGTGTGTAGAGGAGATAGAAAAGCTGAGTATTCTCGAGTAGTGGAATGATTGGCGATAGAACCCTTTTGATGTAGTTCATGAGCGGGTGTCTGAAAATTCGATGTGATATTCTTGAAAGTTGGAGGTGATGAGATTGTATGGGTTTTTAGGTGCTTTGGTGCCTTCTATCAAATTAATGTCATCAGTTGAATGAGTTGTCTAGAGTATTCGATGGAATCAATAGGGTCTCTCTACAACGGTGTGGAAGATGTATTTCGATTTAAACCTAACTTGAGGATGTTAAATGAAGATGGTTGAGACCGTGTGGTATGCGATGAATTCGAATTCCAAGGTTGGAGAGATGTTTTATTCCAAAAGTGAAACTAAGGAAAAAATGTCTTCTTGATTAGTGAAGCGGTTTCTTAATTCTCGCTGAGCTTTGTGTTGTTGACCAATGTCTTTCGTAAGTCGAGTTTGACTCGATTTTGGTATGTGTGGTTCTTATCGGTTCGGGAAGAATAAGGAAGTTCGATTTGGGCATTTAAAATGATTCCTCCTTTGGTTTTCGTGGACGTTTATTCGCAAACCGCCACTTGGAGGTGGAAAGGTTTTCGTGATGAAATTCGATTTCGGATTTTACTCTTGAGCACCAGTTGGTAACATCTAGTTGTGACGTGAATCTTTCTTATTCGGATGGTTTTGCCGGTAAAAGAGTTTGCTTAAAAAGAATTCGATTGTATATTTCCGGTTAAAGGAGGTGATCCTTGCTTTAGTGAAGAGTTCGATTGAAAGGTGGAACATGAGTTTCGTGTTCTTCGTGCTTGTCGTGTGGTTCGGTTTCAATGGGAAGGTTAACCCAAGGTACATTGGGTTGTTTTAGCTAGTTGGCGATCGCCAGGTGTCTCGAGTACATGCGCGGAGTACGTAACGCCTTGTATGTTCTCGTGTTGAGTGAGTTCCAGGAGATCCGAGTTTGAGATTTCGTTTGCGTAGTGGACCGTGAGTAGGATCTTACCTTGAGTCTTGTCCAATGAGTGTACCTAGAAATGTCGAGTTGAGGGTTAGTCTGACGTCGTTTACGTCCTTATGTTGTGGTCCCATCGGTTCGAGAGTGAGGCCACTTGGAAGAGGGAGTTTCGTTTGCGTGATCGATATCCGGATTCGCTCAAACGGTGCTTGTTTGTCGTTGTTTCATTCGATCCTGATTTTCTTTCGTGTAGATTCGTGTTTAGATTCGGTCGAATCATTTTAAGGGGTAGAATGTAATATCCCGAGTTTCATTTGAGAATGCAATACAAATTGAGAGAGAATTAGTGTAATTCTCCGATAGTGCTAGAATTAATTTTCGGAGAGAATAATTAATCGGTAGAAGGTTTCTTTTGGAAAACGTTTAATCAGGAGATTAGAAGGGTTTTCTGTGTTTTTGGACAACACTGGCTCGGGCTAGAGGCCCATAGGCCCATCTAGTGGCCAGCCAACATAAAGGGTGGGAAACCCTAATTTCCCCACTTCTCCCTCTCCCTCTCCCCTTTGGCCGCCCCTTTGGCCTCCCCCTGTGCGCCTTGCCTCCTCCCCTCCTGGTCTTTCCTCCATGGTGCTGCCCTCAAGACTTCTTCCCGCTGCGGTGTTGGTCTCCTTCCGTTGCCGGTCTTCGCGAGGATCGGGGACGACGATCGTGGGCTGTGGAACAAGAAGAGGAAATCACCACCAACTTCTTCTTGAGGCTCACTCAGCGTCATCTCCCACGTCGTCAAGGGTAACGATGTGTTCTTGGGATTTCTATAAGTCTTTCGTTAAGTGAGCGAGTAGTTTTGTTAAATTTCAGTCTGTCCGCGTTTCGTTCAGTTCTGTCCAGTATGTTGGAGGGTTGTTTCGGTTATTTTTAGGCAGACTCTGAAGGTTTGGTCTCCTAGAGATATGTAGGCCTCGTTCTTAAGTTTCAGTGGCCACCAAGTTTACTTGATTCCGAGGTCTGAGTCAAAAGTTATGGATGTTTTAGTACCTGCTGCCAGAAATCTGACGAGAATAAACTGTCTGGCTATTTCCTAAATTTTGAAAGGGAAATTGGTCGAAACTGAAAGTTCACCCAACTAGGTTATTGTAGAGGATTCGATGACCTTTTCAGATTGGTAAAGAACGTTCAATTTGGAGTTACCTAATGAAAGTTATGATCTTTTTAATTCTGCTGTTCATTCTGTTGACAGTTTCTGTACTGAAAGTTCAAGCATTTATTAACCCATTAAATTGGCCAAATTGGTTTATCACGTCAACTAGAGTATTGTAGATTAGCCAGTTAAGAAGCTACAGAAATTGGGTTTACCATTTTTCGACTACCAGACTTTGAGTTATGTTAATTTCCGTGCTGCTGTCCAGATACAGTTTATGGCAGAAATCGTTGTTTTCAGTTTAGGCTTTGTAAGAATGACTTGAGTCATCAGGAAAGCAGGGTAGAACGCCGATTAGTAGTGTTGGGTATATTATGTCCTTATTGAAATTATTTTACTTGTTTAGGAGGTGAAGCCTCGGGTTTAGGAGTATCACCTTTGCCGACTAACGCGTCGAATCGCGAAGGCAAGTACATTGCCACCCTTAATGATTGTGATTGATGAATGTTTATATGGTCATGCTGTGATTTTGTATGATACGAGAGAAGATGGATTGTCTATGTTCTTTCATATGTGTTGAATCCATGTTTTGTTATCATGTCTTTCAATATTCGTATTTCATTCTATGCATTCATTATGCATGTTTCATCCACGAAAGTGGATTGCAAGTCCCACCATTCCGGTGTGGGCGGTGTTGGACATTGTCATGTCCCGTCCACGGAGTGGATTTGAAAGACCCATTAATTCCGAATGGGCATGTAAGACCCATTAACTCCAAGATGGGCAATGTTGGACACCGTATGAAACGTTCTTCATACGGAAGTGGATCCCGCATTTTTGTTAAGATGCGGGCTTGAGTGAACACCGACGGGTGTTTCACCGGCTATACCTGATATGCATGTGTGCATCCATTCCTTTGATTTTGAGCATTCATATCATGTCTTCATATGTAGTCGGTTGTGATGTGATCGAAACGATGATGAGTTTGTCTTATTAATATTGAATGATTATCTTATTGATATATGTACTTGCCGAGTCATGGACTCACTCTTGCGTTGTTTGTTTATTTTAGGTAACCCCGATGTTGGCTCACTTGGGAGGGAGTAGACACGCACTACTCGTTCACATCATCCTATTCATGTTCAAGATTAAATTTAGTTCTATCTTACATTCGTTAATGATGAACTGTAATAATTAAATTATAATTGGTGAAGGAAGGATACCTTCTCCACATTGAGGTTGATTTATTATCGCATATGAACTTTCATTATCAATGAACTGAAATAAATAGATTAGATGGTGAAGGAAGGATACCTTCATCATGTCTTGGTTGTTTTGATACTATCATTAGTTGATTTTATTGAATTCTTCCGCAATATGGATGTATGTTAGATGTTTTAGGTGACATCTTGGCTTCCGAATAGCCGTGGTGTTACAGTTGGTATCGAGCGGGCTTTAGGTCCGTGGTTAATAGAAGAACATTAAAATGACACATCGTACATGATGGGTGGGGTTGGAAATTACATTGCTTCCGCATTATCTCGTTGTAATGTTTCATTTGTTGAGCAAATGTTGAATTGTACATCATCGTTATTCTTGTTGTTAATCTATGATGTGCTATGATATTCAATATCTATAAACTAATACTATGATTGTCATGAGATGATCCTGTATATTCATAATTGAGTATTTCGGTGAAGCGTGATGTTATCGGATGATAAGAAGTGGAGGTCGTGGTTGTTACTCAGGATTCACTGAGTTACACCACCGCTCGCGAACGTGGTTAGAGGAGTAGTTACCCAGTACCATAGTTTCAGTGTTAAGCGTGAGTTGCTTTAGAAAGTTGTTCTCTTTCTTGATTTGAATTTGGCAATTCTTGTCTGTGGTGGTTGATGAACTTCTCAGGGTTTGTGGTCCATGATAGTTATGGTTTTCCATAGATCCCTCTTGGTCCTCTCAAACAATTATTGCTTTTATTTGTTGAGTTGTTTCTACTACTTGTGATCGTTGTCAATTGGCAAGATTGATGTTTTCTTGGTTGCTCCTTCTTTCTCATTGGAAAAGAATGACTCATTTACTCGTTTGATAACTTGGTTAGTGAAGAGTTTTCCACTGAAGTTCGTTTGCATGGGAAAGCTTTGGCTTTATGCGTTTCTTTTAGATTACTTGAGCGTTGAGGTTTGAAGTCTCTCTTTTTGTAGTAAGGTGTTAGAATCCTTTTGTGATGTCTTGCCATGCTTAAATTGAGAATTTATAACTAAGCGAATAAATTGTTACGATATGAGTTACCAAGTTGGGTTATTAGCATGGTGCAAATCAACTATTCTTAACTACCATCTATGAAAGTGAAATTGATTAATTTGAAATATCCTTGTATTTGATACATCTTGTATGTTAAATAAAGACTGTCCATATCATTCGTAACCTATAGATCTTACATAAGAGCTAGATTTATCTATTTCATGGTATGCTAAAATTGTTGAAACTTGTATAAAGGACCGGATGGGTGCAGGTGTATCGATTCGTGAAACCTTGTTTATAGAAAATTATGTTAGTGAATCTTTAATCATGTTTTGAAATGATTTCTGAACAAAGGTGAAATGTGAGTCTATGTTTATATATGGTTATGTGTTTGCAAATGGAATTAGTACCGTATGTTCATACATGATTAATACAATCATCATTTGTTATTGAGCGCTAAAGAAGGTGTTGAGCAACACCCACAGTGGAGTAGACAATTTCGTAAGTAGTCTTTGATAGCGTACCTTGTGATATCGTTATTGCTTAGCATAATCTTGTTATGATAAATTTGTTTCAACCTTGTGGTTTGTGTTCCCTTTGGGAAGTTTTAGGATGGAGTAATAAAGTTTGATGACTCTTGGTACTAGTGTATGTTGTCGATGTTATTAAATAGTCAAAATGTGAGAATGAGGTTAATTCGTAGTAATTTGATCACCCATGGTGATATTTTCTAAATGATCAAGTTTCAAGTTTTGTGTTCTTGATCTTTTGGGGTTCAGCTTTATGTGGTAAATGAAGCTATCGAGTAACGATATGTTACAAAGTTGCAATGGTTCTTGATGATGCAAGTGCTTGATTTTGAATACTTATTTGTTCTTATCTCATTAAGGTTCGATATTCTCTTCTTGCGAGGCTTATCGTTCAACTGTGGACTCCACTTATGTTCTGTGAGTTCATTGCTTAATTGGTTTCTTATCTTGGTCCCATGTTCAGTGCGAGTGGTGGATGAGTTTTCTAGTTGGTGAAAATCATTTCCATTTGTCTCTTCTTTTGAGAAAGAATCAACTCATTCTTTTCACGTGGGTCTTTTGAAGTGTTTTCTAATTGTTGTTGTGAAATTGATGTTAATACCCATAGTAATTTGATCGCCTTGGTGATATCGTTCAGATGAGAATAATTCAAGTTTAGCTTTTGTGATATTTTCTTTGAGCTATTGAATCATCTGGTAGCTGAAATTTTTTTAAAATAAATTAAGGTATTGGATTGTCCTGTTGCTTCTTAAGAGATTTGTGTGATTTAATTTTAAAGGCTCTTTGTCCGAGTTGACAACGTAAGGTTGCAATCAAAGAAGTTATGTTGGTTCCTTTAAGAGGAGAATAATCGCTTGCTTTTCATGAAATCCGTAATTGGAAATGTTTGAGTTTGGTGGTGAGATTATTTGGATCTCATGTTTCATGTGTGGTTGAATTGTTCGAACAAATAGGACGTATTGAGGAATTTTATTGGTTCTTATTTAGTCCGTGTGGTTTGGACTAAAGACCTTATCTTGTTCATTGTGGCAAAGCGATGTTAGTCAAAGAATTAATTTCAGTGTTAAAGGAAAGAGTGCAGAGGAATATTTGAGAATTTGAGTCAAGTTTTGTAACTCGTGGTTATTTGAATTGTTCATAAACTTTTGCTCTTTTCACTCAAGAGTTGTCGAGTTTCAATCGCAATGTCATTTTCTTATTGGTTGTTATTTGCTATTTCCATTTTGAGGTGATGCGTACCCTCACTGTGAACTCAACTTTCGTTTTCCCGCATCTTCATTACAGATTATTTCTTTTGGTCTCGTGCTCACCGTGAGCAGCAACATTTTCTGTGTGGTGAAAGTTGTTCTTGTTCGCCTCTTTCTTTTGAGAAAGGATCAACCGCTTTGTGCTATAAAGTTTTACAAATCGTGAGTTGTTAATTGTTTGGTGGTGGTTAAGTGATTGTAGGGTGAGATTTTGCTACCCAAACTATTGGAGAAGTAATAGAAGATGAGTTGGTTTTGACTGAACCTCTTGGAGGGAAGTTGATTGAGATGGAATGTATGGTTTCAAGTAAAATTGTATATTGTTCGACTAAGTAGGACCTATGGTATAGTGTAGTTCCGAACCTTGGTTCATGTTGGAATGTTGGGGATTATCAAATGTATGGAAACCGTAATCAATTTTATAGAGTAACTCTATTGAAAGTATCGTGATATTGTATGAATGATTCTGATGATGTCAATGAGTGAGTATGTCGAATTGGGGAATCTTAGAGATTTAATCCGATGATTTCATTATTTGTTATAAGAGGAATTCGTTGTAGAGGTCTCAGAGGTTAAATTTAGGCTTTCCATTTTCATGCTAAACTTTTGGTCACCCAAAGATTTGTGTGTAGAGGAGATAGAAAACTGGAGTATTCGAGTAGTGGAATGATTGGCGATAGAACCCTTTTGATGTAGTTCATGAGCGGGTGTCTGAAAATTCGATGTGATATTCTTGAAAGTTGGAGGTGATGAGATTGTATGGGTTTTTAGGTGCTTTGGTGCCTTCTATCAAATTAATGTCATCAGTTGAATGAGTTGTCTAGAGTATTCGATGGAATCAATAGGGTCTCTCTACAACGGTGTGGAAGATGTATTTCGATTTAAACCTAACTTGAGGATGTTAAATGAAGATGGTTGAGACCGTGTGGTATGCGATGAATTCAATTCCAAGGTTGGAGAGATGTTTTATTCCAAAAAGTGAAACTAAGGAAAAAATGTCTTCTTGATTAGTGAAGCGGTTTCTTAATTCTCGCTTGAGCTTTGTCTTTGTTGACCAATGTCTTTCGTAAGTCGAGTTTGACTCGATTTTGGTATGTGTGGTTCTTATCGGTTCGGGAAGAATAAGGAAGTTCGATTTGGGCATTTAAAATGATTCCTCCTTTGGTTTTCGTGGACGTTTATTCGCAAACCGCCACTTGGAGGGTGGAAAGGTTTCGTGATGAAATTCGATTTGGATTTTACTCTTGAAGCACCGATTGGTAACATCTAGTTGTGACGTGAATCTTTCTTATTCGGATGGTTTTGCCGGTAAAAGAGTTTGCTTAAAAGAATTCGATTGTATATTTCCGGTTAAAGGAGGTGATCCTTGCTTTAGTGAAGAGTTCGATTGAAAGGTGGAACATGAGTTTCGTGTTCTTCGTGCTTGTCGTGTGGTTCGGTTTCAATGGGAAGGTTAACCCAAGGTACATTGGGTTGTTTTCGCTAGTTGGCGTATCGCCAGATCTGTCTCGAGTACATGCGCGAGTACGTAACGCCTTGTATGTTCTCGTGTTGAGTGAGTTCTGGGAGATCCGAGTTTGAGATTTCGTTTGCGCCGTGGACCGGTGAGTAGGATCTTACCTTGAGTCTTGTCCAATGAGTGTACCTAGAAATGTCGAGTTGAGGGTTAGTCTGACGTCGTTTACGTCCTTATGTTGTGGTCCCATCGGTTCGAGAGTGAGGCCACTTGGAAGAGGGAGTTTCGTTTGCGTGATCGATATCCGGATTCGTTCGAAACGGGTGCTTGTTTGTCGTTGTTTCATTCCATCACGATTTTCTTTCGTGTAGATTCGGTGTTTAGATTCGGGGTCGAATCATTTTAAGGGGGGTAGAATGTAATATCCCGAGTTTCATTTGAGAATGCAATACAAATTGAGAGAGAATTAGTGTAATTCTCCGATAGTGCTAGAATTAATTTTCGGGAGAGAATAATTAATCGGTAGAAGGTTTCTTTTGGAAAAACGTTTAATCAGGAGATTAGAAGGGGTTTTCTGTGTTTTTTGGACAACCTGGGCCTGGGCTAGAGGCCCATAGGCCCATCTAGTGGCCAGCCAACATAAAGGGTGGGAAACCCTAATTTCCCACTTCTCCCTCTCCCTCTCCCTTGGGCCGCCCCTTTGGCCTCCCCCTCCTGTGCGCCTTGCCTCCTCCCCTCCCTGGTCTTTCCTCCATGGTGCTGCCCCTCAAGACTTCTTCCCCGCTGCGGTGTTGGTCTCCTTCCGTTGCCGGTCTTCGCGAGGATCGGGGACGACGATCGTGGGCTGTGGAACAAGAAGAGAAATCACCACCAACTTCTTCTTCGAGGCTCACTCAGCGTCATCTCCCACGTCGTCAAGGGTAACGATGTGTTCTTGGGATTTCTATAAGTCTTTCGTTAAGTGAGCGAGTAGTTTTGTTAAATTCCAGTCTGTCCGCGTTTCGTTCAGTTCTGTCCAGTATGTTGGAGGGGTTGTTTCGGTTATTTTTAGGCAGAATCTGAAGGTTTGGTCTCCTAGAGATATGTAGGCCTCGTTCTTAAGTTTCAGTGGCCACCAAGTTTACTTGATTCCGAGGTCTGAGTCAAAAGTTATGGATGTTTTAGTACCTGCTGCCAGAAATCTGACGAGAATAAACTGTCTGGCTATTTCCTAAATTTTGAAAGGGAAATTGGTCGAAACTGAAAGTTCACCCAACTAGGTTATTGTAGAGGATTCGATGACCTTTTCAGATTGGTAAAGAACGTTCAATTTGGAGTTACCTAATGAAAGTTATGATCTTTTAATTCTGCTGTTCATTCTGTTGACAGTTTCTGTACTGAAAGTTCAAGCATTTATTAACCCATTAAATTGGCCAAATTGGTTTATCACGTCAACTAGAGTATTGTAGATTAGCCAGTTAAGAAGCTACAGAAATTGGGTTTACCATTTTTCGACTACCAGACTTTGAGTTATGTTAATTTCCGTGCTGCTGTCCAGATACAGTTTATGGCAGAAATCGTTGTTTTCAGTTTAGGCTTTGTAAGAATGACTTGAGTCATCGGAAGCGAGGGTAGAACGCCGATTAGTAGTGTTGGGTATATTATGTCCTTATTGAAATTATTTTACTTGTTTAGGAGGTGAAGCCTCGGGTTTAGGAGTATCACCTTTGCCGACTAACGCGTCGAATCGCGGAAGGCAAGTACATTGCCACCCTTAATGATTGTGATTGATGAATGTTTATATGGTCATGCTGTGATTTTGTATGATACGAGAGAAGATGGATTGTCTATGTTCTTTCATATGTGTTGAATCCATGTTTTGTTATCATGTCTTTCAATATTCGTATTTCATTCTATGCATTCATTATGCATGTTTCATCCACGAAAGTGGATTGCAAGTCCCACCATTCCGGTGCAGGCGGTGTTGGACATTGTCATGTCCCGCCCACGGAGTGGATTTGAAAGACCCATTAATTCCGAATGGGCATGTAAGACCCATTAACTCCAAGATGGGCAATGTTGGACACCGTATGAAACGTTCTTCATACGGAAGTGGATCCCGCATTTTTGTTAAGATGCGGGCTTGAGTGAACACCGACGGGTGTTTCACCGCTATACCTGTATATGCATGTGTGCAGTCCATTCCTTTGATTTTGAGCATTCATATCATGTCTTCATATGTAGTCGATTGTGATGTGATCGAACCGATGATGAGTTTGTCTTATTAATATTGAATGATTATCTTATTGATATATGTACTTGCCGAGTCATGGACTCACTCTTGCGTTGTTTGTTTATTTTAGGTAACCCCGATGTTGGCTCACTTGGGAGGGAGTAGACACGCACTACTCGCTCACATCATCCTATTCATGTTCAAGATTAAATTTAGTTCTATCTTACATTCGTTAATGATGAACTGTAATAATTAAATTATAATTGGTGAAGGAAGGATACCTTCTCCACATTGAGGTTGATTTATTATCGCATATGAACTTTCATTATCAATGAACTGAAATAAATAGATTAGATGGTGAAGGAAGGATACCTTCATCATGTCTTGGTTGTTTTGATACTATCATTAGTTGATTTTATTCGAATTCTTCCGCAATATGGATGTATGTTAGATGTTTTAGGTGACATCTTGGCTTCCGAATAGCCAGGGTGTTACACTTGTGCCTTTTTACACTAGAACGATTTTCCCCAACATTAATTTGGCATTGTACGACAGGATCTAGAAGAATTGAAGACTTGATCTTTCCGGCCGAAAACAAACTTTTCGCCTCCCACTTTGAATCGGTAAGACATTTGTTGATTCACGGCTCTGTAGCTTCCTTGGATGGTCAATAAGCTATCCCGATCTTTTGTAACACCCCAGCCCAACACAAGCCCAGAATGGTACTAAACTATCAACAAAACAGAATAAAACCAAGACACTTTACTAAATTCCGGCAGAACCTCTTCTCTTTAGCTAACTTTACCAAGGATTCCAATAAATCCAATTATCCAAGCTAAACAATGCAACATTCAGCATAATCAGTAGGCATTCATGTCATACTGAGTGACTAAAGCATAATCACAAATATCCAAATATGCTACTCTTTATTATTACAAATAATCCAATGTGAAAACATAATCATAATAAATCTTTTAAGCAACTCACTCATTTATTAAGGCATGAACTAAAATTTAATCAACTTTAGAAGGTTCATGGTAATGTGCGTGTGAACGTAAAGCTACTCCCTCCCATGCATGTTGTTCTTGAATTTGGTACCTAAAACAAAATAAAAGTAAGAGTGAGTCCACAGACTCAGCAAGTATATATAAAAGACATACAATACAAATTGTAACATCAGCATCCAATTCCAGAAGCACATCATTAAATTGTTCACATGCATATGCAATGCTCAAGGATCCTTTCTCTTTATCTCTTTTTGCATTTTATCGGAAATGCAAAGTATGCAACCGTCGCTGCATACCCATACTTGTGCTCGCAAGCGCAGGGACCAATTGCCCATTACTCCGCAAGTAATGGGGACCTCAAACCCACACTCCACATATGTGGGGACCTCAAGCCCGTCACATACATGATGGGGACCTCAATGAAATGAATGCTTGGTCACCCGTGACCAAGCCTCAGCATGATCTCAATATACACATGCACAGTCTCTATTCATCATCAATATACCAAAACAATAACATCACACATGAATAGAGCATAAACATACTTTGAGCATTTGTCAACCTTAATACAAACATCATGCCAGCAATCTTGCATCGCTATCATGTATCAAAGCACACATTCATGACCAAGCACCCTCAACCAAAGTAACAAACAAAGTACTTGCCTCAACCGTGCGAGAACGAAGGACGCGAAGAGGGTGCTACCTCCAGGACCAGTCCCCCACCTAAATTCATTAAAAGCATACTTAGACGACAGTGATGGATCAAACAAACTATAAAAGCAAACACGAACTTCCAATAGTTCTTTTAATGCGACCCCAACTCCAACTTCTATACTGAACACGCAATCCACACTTATGTAGGGAGACTCTTCTAGTCCACAATATTACACTCTAGCCAACTTCTCTACCGAATAAATTACTTTGACTAAAATAATTTCCAACACAACAGTTTGAAATTCACATCACACTCCCTCATTTACTACCCCAAAGGATACTATCAATGATCATCTCACTACTCGGAATCCACTCTTATTCTACTACTTTTACACATAATCATTGGCAACCAAGGTACCAACATAAAAATTACAAAGCCCAAATTCAACCTCCAAGACTCCAACAACAAACTTCTCGTATAAAAGATCGAGTAATCCTCAGATTCATTCACTAAAATTCCCTCACTCTAAACATACTTATCGTCCACATGTAAATATTTTCTTGACCAAATTATCTTTTAGAAGAATTCTATCTCCCCGAAGGTTATTCACTAAAGCCAGGGTATACCTACCGACAACTCAACCCTACCTACTATCTCATCTATTGGCATTGCAGTTAGATTACTTCGCTAATCTTACTCTCATTAAACTACACCGTCATAGATCACCTACCCAACCTTGCAAAATTACCTAGTCGCGATACTCTAACACATTGATCAAGCTTCCAGACTTTCGATAATCCCAACATTCCAAAATGAGTGAAGGTTCTTGCATTATAGTCCGCTATGGGTTCCACTAGTTGTAACACTAAGCTGTTTTATTTCAACGACAATCATTCCATTTAAATCCAATTCTTTCCAAGGGTTATAGGACAAAACCAAATCACTTTCGACCGATCTTCAAATAGCTTGGCCCCCTTAATTCCCACTGCGACCATTCACTTGATCACCACCAATCAATTGCCACACTACACTCTATAAAATCTTGCAACCCAAGTTGGTTAATCCTTTCTAAATGGGAAAGAGCAAATAAATACAAGTTTTAACACACAAGAAAATACTATTCTTCACAGTGAGCGCGAGACCAAGAGAAATAGTCAAATGGAACTAATCTCGAAAAACAAAAGACGAGAGCACAATTGAGAGCACATGTTCCACAAGAAGGGGGTTTCAAACATCAATAAATCACAATAAAACATTGCTTTTGGGACTCAAGAAACACTTAAGCGGCAATGCTAGAGAAGTTGCAGGTTTCAATCCTGAACTCCAACCTCAAATAATTATGGTACACATTTTTTTTTCTTTAACAGAGAAAATAATTTCCTTTGATTACATCAACACTTGCTAACCCAAAGAAGAAGTACCTTTAAAATAATTTACATTAATCACTTAAAAACCCATTAGAACATTCTCACACCTCACATTTCTCAACAATTTCAGCCACCACAATAGGCATGAACTACCGAAATCTCACAAATGGAAAACTCCAAACTTTCCATTTAACCGATATTACGGGTGGCGGTCAAATTACCTTCTTTCTAAAAGAATCATCACCATTCCCACTAGTCACAATCCCTTGCAGATAGTCTTACTAACATCAAGAATGATACATTCTTAACACGAATCGCCATCGTCTACTTTTCCATTATAAAGCCCCCAAAGATTCACCAAGCTGTTACACACTACTTTATCATCTCATCCTCAATTGAGAGTATACCAAAATCTTCAACCTCACTACAACACCCACTTTATTTTTTTTTCAGAGGGAATCTACTACCCAACTTTAAAGATTATACCAAGACCCTTTCATCATAGGCATACTATAATCCGACAACTTCACCATCATGCAACCACGGGTCACCTATTAAAATCCCATCATGAACCTCTCCAAAAGAAACACAAACAATGAGGTTGAAACAAATCTCTTTTAACAAGATCATGCTACCAGAGTGTAACATCCCAAAGTGTTGTTACCAAAATAAAATAAAATAAAAATAAATAAAGTTATTCTTTTATTGGATTTTCTGAGTTTCAATAGTGTTTTTCCTGGTTTTCTTGAATTTCTAAGATTTTAAAAGGCAAAAATAAAATTTATTTAGTTTTATGAGTTTTTATTAGATCTAAAGTGAAAAAAAATAATATTTTAAGTAATTTTGAAATTTTTAAAAGCTTTTTACTATTTATTTTAAAACAAAAATAATTACTGTTCAAAAATAAATGCCAACTTTAGGTTGGAATTATTTTTATTAATTTTAAAATAATTCAAGGTATTTTTATGAATTTTTCTAGAATTTTTGGATGCTATTTGCTATTTTCTAAAATTCTATTTGATTTATTGATTTTTTAAATCGGAAAATCAGGAAATTATTCGGACTGTCCAAACCTTGTGAACAGTAACTTTACACAGTACAAGATAAATAGTAATTTCAAAAATAATAATAATTTAAATAAAATCGAATTCCCGTTAGGTCACCCATCCATGGGCTACTCTCCATCATGTGCATGCTTAACATCATGTTTGCATGCAATGAGTTGCCATGTTCTTTCTTTCTTTCAATTGACTTTAACCCTTCTCTTAATTCTTTATTCTATCCTTCCTCTCTCCTATCTTCTTCAACCTCCCGAAGCGTTTCTTCTCTGCTGTATTTATTCTCAAACCAAGATGCAAGACCGAGCTACCTCCATGGCAGCGCCGCCCATGGCCGACCTCGCCGGCTCCGGCCACCGCCGCCGGCACCGCCCCTCGCCACGCCGCCCCTCCTCTCCTCTCTCCCTGTCGCTGCCATTGCTGCCCACTGCAGCAGCTGAAGCTCAAATGGCCATTAATGGCCAACCTCCACCTCTCTCCCCTTTTTCTCCGCACTCAATGCATTAAAATCGATTCCGTCTGAAGCGAAAGGTCTGCACTAACTTCACGCACGTTACCATCCCTTCAATTAGACGTTTCCTATTTACATTCAATCAAATTGACAGATTCCATTCGTTCTTCATTACACCCGAAAATTTCGCATTTTCTCTGGCAAATTCCCATTGATTCAAACATCTCCTCCCCTATATAAAGGGAGCACCAGGAGCTACTCTCCATCCTCAACCCACTCCCAAAACCTCTCCTTCCATCTCGCCGTATCTTGGCCGAATTTTGGAGTTGAATCTTGTTGGCCAAACGTTGTTCACCGGCCAATTGCGCCTCCTACGGTGGAGCCCCGGCATCATCGACCACACCGCTAGCTACGCCTCGCGACGTTCTACGCCGTGCTCACCCTCTCGTCGCTGGAGAATCGCCGGAACATCCGCGCCACCATGAGCCACGCCGCGCCGACGTCGTCGTCCCCGTCTCCGGCCATCCGTACACGTTCCACCACCACCAAGGTGAGCACCGGCATCCCTGTCCTCCCCTCTCTCCATTCCACCCCTCGCCGGCCAGTGAAACGCCGCCGTTCGCCGGCCACATCGCCATCCGAACCGTAGGATGAGGCTCCTTCCGCTGCGAATCGTGCCGCCGTCGAGCTAGCTCGACCACATCGTCCCCACCCCTGGCATCGCGATGTCGCATTCTTCGTGATGCTCTCTTTTCCTTCACCAACGCCGTCTATTTTTTTCTCTCCATGGCCGAAGCTCTAGTCTGCTTCTGTTCAGATGTTGCAAGAAGATGAGTAGTGCACTAATAACTAGTTGTTACATGCTGGTCCTTGATTCAGTACACCAATATTTAGTCTTCACTTTGAGCTTGTTATTAATCGACTGCTTGTTGATCTTGCTCAGCTACATGCCTTAAATACTTCTGCAGCATAGCCATTTCTTGCTTTCTGTTCGTAGCTTTGAAGAAGCATGAACAGTGAACAGTGAACGACTAGATAATCATGCAAGACACTTTGTACATGAACATTTTATTCCTTCCAAAAATCCGTTCTCTCTCATACAAGCTCTAAATCCGTTGATTCTTTCTCCTAAATTAATCTAAATTCATCTACTATTTTCAGTATTTATTTTGTAATTTTTAGATTTTATTTATTTTCTGTTATTTATTCGGCCCATTATCCGCGTCATCGCCTTCCTGCTCGCCACCGGCTAACTTTGTGCGTTCCACCCCAACCATGGTGAGCATTGCGTTCCCCGCTGTTCCCCCTTCAAATCGCCACAAACCTCACCCGTTAACTCCCCTCCGTTTGCCCGGAACGACGATGTCAACCCGAAGGTCGTCTCCGTCACGTTCCGCCACCATCCGATGTCTCCTGGCCGAACCGTCTATGGCGTTGAGTTCGCCTCGACATGTTCTACGTCGTACTTCCTCGCCATGTCCATAAAACTCTTTCCTTGTTTCCAGTCAATCCGAAAAACAATTTCTAGTGAATAGTATTTTCAGAATTCTATCATTTCATGTGATTTTCAACCTTCTAGAATTTTGTTCTCCCTCATACGAACTCCGATTCCACCGATTCAAATTCCTATATTCATATAAAGTCGATACCTTCCGTCCAGTATTTATTTTATATTTTTTTGAATTTTGTTTGGATTTTATTTGAATATTATTTGAATTCGGATCGTTTGCGCGTATAGATTTCGACGACTACAGACGACCGGATTTCGACGCCGTTTGAGAGCATCAATTAAGCAAGCAAGGCAAGTTATACCCTTGATCATATCGATCCTATTATTTTAAATTATTTATATTCTGTTTTAAATTATTACTGCATGTTTATTTATATCAGTAATTTAAATTCCTGCTTTAAATATATAGTTATGCCTAAACTCCTTTGTATGGCCAATTTTGATAATTCAAGCAAACATATTGTCACCATAGGTAAAACCTGGTTGATACGATAGTATGAACTAGGACATTTTGAGAAAAATCAGGCTTAGCCATGCTTTTAGACCAAACATGTTTATTTTGGGTAATTTCAGCCAGAAATCAATTGTTGTTTAAATTGTATCCATGGCATCGGTATGTTATGGAAGTTTATGCCTTTGAGAAATAAAATAAATGAAAATGGTTTGGACTTGGGCATAATGGATGTTCGGTGGGTGCAAGTTTATGCACGGGCTCAATCAGGTATGGTTGAGGCCTATGGGTTTTGTTGGAAAGTTACCCAAGTCAGTTAAGGACCGGTCTTCAAGTGTATGATGCTAAGCCATACCGTACCACCACATGTTCTAAGTATGAGTCGGGACCTGGCTAAATAATTTGCAATGTTCCACCATGGTCGTTCCCTACAGATGTAATGGGTAGTCATGTTATGACTTATGTTAGTCCCACCTAGCGCAAGAGGGGGCCCGAACCCGAAGGTCTTTATTCCAAAGGGGGTGGCGAAACCTTAGCGAGGGGTAACTACGGTGGAATGGCGCTTTATAAAGGCCTTGGCACGTGCTCTAGACCGCTTACCAAAGGTAGTGAGCGGTGGCATAGATATATGCCGAACAAACTAGAGAAGTCTTATCATGTGGGTAAAGCTATACAACCTCTGCAAAGTGTAAAACTATTCGAATAGCCGTGTCCGCGGTTATGGACATGCTGGCCGAACTGCTCAAAGTTAGACTTTGGTTTTGTTTGAAAATAAACTTCCTCAAAACTGGTTTATCCAGATGGGAATTGGGCAGGGAGCCATGTGATAGGAGGGTATCCTTCAGCATTCATGTGTGAATGTTATCTGACTATAAAATTGAGAATTTTATAAATTTTAGTTATAGAATAACTGCTTTGGAACTTAGTACAAGTATTTAAAGAAAATGCTGCTTTATGCAAATGACCTTATAAGCCATCCTTTGTTACACCCATATATGCATGTCATTCTGTTACTTGACGGATGTAACTTGCGAGCACGGAAGTTGTGCTCATTCTTACTTCATGCAAATAAATTTCAGAGGAGAAGGACTTTGCTACCGATGTGGATCTCGACGACTAGGCCGCTACCCCAGTCGATTGCCTGTGGCAGATTGCTGGACTCTACTACTTCTTCGTCTTCCGCTGTGTTCTTTATTGCTGGCTTGAAAGCCTCCTTTGTAATAAACTCTGTTGATTATTAATAAAGTTGTGATATGAATTTGTTACCATGTTTGTTTACTGTGTGAACTAGCGACTGATCATAGGACTAGTTCAGAAATGCATAGAGGATCTGGGATATTAATCTCGGGTTCTGACACAGAGACTACTTATTTACTCATCCACTTGACCATTAGTGTTGCTCAACACCCACTCCAACAATCATTAACATTTGACAATTGTATTTATCACGTATGCAAATAGGGTTCTACTTCTATTTGTAGTCACAAACCATCTATAAACACAAAGTCAATATTCTACTTTATGCTCAGAGTTTAGGGCAAAATATAATTAAAAATTCAATAATATCCACTTCGGTAAAACAGGGTTTCACAAGATACTACCTCAACATTCATGTAATCCGACATACCTGTTTCAATCTAGCAATTATGTATGCCTATCAAGTAACCAGTTTATGAGAAATTCTAGGTTGATATCCTCTAAGGCATCATTCAAACACATCCCTAAAATAACCATCACTAATGGGTAGACTAATCCATTGTGACACACTACTCCGAACTATCCAATAAATCTATCGAATTCCACAATCTCAATGATCAGGCCAAATCATCAATATACCACACCTTTTAATAAATCTTGTATTCCCAGTATAAATGATCATACTATTAAACAACTTCATCATGTAATTACTTCGCGATAACACCAAATTTATCATCTTTACTTCCAAGGATCTTGGTTAAGATCGATTACGTACCACATTACAGACCCAACTTGATAACCCATACATATCCACTAATTTCTTCAATTATAACCTGATGGAGGCGGGGTGTCGATCTTTCGATGAGATTGATAAATATCGATTTTGGTGGAGGTGACTCTCGCGATCCGACTACAACCATACGACCACGCTTGCGCCTTAGCAATCGTTGAACCAACTCTGAGATGTTATTGACCTTGCTAGAAGCCCGATCAACCTGACCACGAAGGCCTAGTCATGCATGCAATCGAAGAACACGCAAGAATAAGATAAAATGCAATCTAATGTGGTAATACCCAGAAAATGGGTTAAGTAATTAGTCGGGAGAGATTAATTATTCGGGAGAGAATTAAATGGATTTGCGGGAAGGACCAATTGGAGAGCACTCAGTTTAACAGTTAGAGAGGGGGGAATTCTTTATTTTACCCATCCTGGGCTTGGGCCTTGGCCCAAGAGGGTCCAAGGGTGGCCGGCCAAGGGAGGGGGGGGCGCCACTTCTACCCCCCAAACCCTAGCCGCCCCTCCCCCACTCCCTCCACTCCCCACCTCCCCCCTTTGTGGCCGCCACCTTCCCTCACCTCCCCTCCACCCCCTTGCGCACCTCCCTACCTCCCCTCCACCCCCATTGCTGCTGGCCAAAGGGAAGAGGAAGCCCCATTGCAGCCGGCCAAGGAGGAAGAAGAAGGGGAAAAGAAGAGAAGGGAGAAGAAAAGGGAGAAGAGAAGGAAGAGAGGAGAAGGAGGATCTTCTTCGGGGCCTGTTCGTCGTCGTCCAGCACGTCGTCAAGGGTAACGACGGGTTTCTTGTGATGTGTGATAGTCATTAGAAGCGATTGCTATTAGATCGATTGGATCGGATTAATTCTGTTCAATGTTCAATTCTGTCCAGAATGTTGCGCGGCCAGTTTCTTGTGTTTAAAGGCCGAATTAGGAGTTTTGGTCTCCTAGAGAGTTGTAGTTTATGTTCTTAGCTTGCAATGGCCTCCAAGATCACCCAAATCCGATTAACGGTCAGGGAGTTATGAATTTTCTAGTATCGCTGTCCTACGATTTGTCAATTTTTGGACAGTCTGTAGAAAACTGATTAAAACTGCTAATTCAAGGGAGAATCAGGGGATCTCAGTATAACGCAAAATGTAGGTAATTTCTATACCTTTTCATAGAGATAAAGAACACAAGATGTGGACTTTCATAGCAAAAGTTATGGAGGTTTTAGTGTACTGTCCAGAGAATCCGACGTGAATTCTGAGGTCTGATACTTTGGCTTGCTAGGGGCAGTAAATGGTAGAATCAAAAGGGCTCCCCAACTAAGTTTATTTAGGTAATTTAATTACCTTTCCAGAAAGTCTACGATCATCTTATTTGGATCCCTGAGCAGAAAGTTATGTATTTTAGAAGTTGACTGTCTGCAGTGAACACCAAATCGATCGCTAGAAACTAGAAGATTAGAAACACTTGAGAGTTTAGCGAGTTCAATTGTGTTATTGTTTTTTATTTTGGTCCAGTATGCTGGTCTTAGTTGGGGTTATCTCATGTTCAGGTGGGAGCGTGAACCCAGGGGCAGCACCCTCTTCGCGTCCACCGTTCTCGCACGGTTGAGCCAAGTATTCGGGCTATTGCACCTTTATGTTTGCATGATGAAAATTGTGATGTGCCTTGTTGGCATTAGCCATGCATACCCGTTAATGAGATGAGTACCATGTATCTTGATGACTGTTTGTTATGGTTAAAGAATTCTTTTGCATGTTGTTAATGCTTACATGTTTATGTGAACACGTTGAATTCTTACATGTGAAAGATATTGTCATGGTGCATATGCATGTTTTGAGCATGTTGAGTCTTGGTTATATGGTAACCAAGTTTGTATAGTTGAGGTCCCCGTCATGCAATGACGGGCTTGAGGTCCCCACATTCGTGGAATGTGGGCTATGAGCAAAGAGGTCCCCATCATTAAGATGATGGGCAAAGGTCCCTATACATGTGGTGTATAGGCTCTTGGTCCCTGTGCCAGAGGGCACAGGCAAGGGTATACGACGACGGTTGTATACCCCGCATTACCGGTAAAATATGAAAAAAGATAAAGTTCAAAAGGAGCATTGCATTGGTCGCATTCCATAAGTTAAAAGGCTATGATTGGTGTACCGTTATTGTGGATCATTGATGTTATGTTTGTGTTCTTGTTTATAGCCTCATTGATACTTCTGAGTCTTTGGGCTCACTCTTGCTTTAATGTGTTGTAGGTACCAATAGCAGGAATGACACGCATGGGAGGGAGTAGATGTTGGATGCACTCACTACCTCACAATCTTAAGGCGTTTGCCACTTAGTTCATCTCAGAAATAGTTAAACTGTTGGAGTAGATGTTTATTTTGGTTTGAATACCTGATTATTTGTAATAATGAGATTGCTAGGTCTTGGTATGTTCATTTGGTCATCATGCAAGAATATGAGAATTTTGTTAGATGCTATGATTTATTGTTGAACTCTCGATATAGTTGATTAAACAAAGGAGACTATGTCGAAAATTTGTAGATGGTGCTAGATAGTTTATTTCCAGTAACATTCCAGGCTCATTGAGAGTTGGGGTGTTACAGTTGGTATCAGAGCGGGCTGTAGGTCCGTGGTGACTAGATTATTTAAAAAATTGCTAATGTTAATCAACTTAAAAGTTTGACACACTGGTGCATAGTAGGATTGGGATGGGCCAATCATTGCATTTACGTTTCCGTTATATCGTTTTAATTATTGCTGATGTGAATTGAGTTAGGCTGCTTATTAATTAATTATTATGATTATTATGAGTGGGAATAATCGATGTTGAGAGGTTAAGGTCGTGGTTGTGACCTTGGGCTTTACCAGGTTACACCACCGTTCATGGAGTGGGAATAGAGAAGTGCTACCTCGGATATCTTAGTTCAGGTGCTGATAGTGAGAATCTTCAGAAGAGTTGTTCTCTTCCTTGAATTTGAATTTGGTCAACTCTCATCCGGTTGCGATTGATGGGTTGCTTTGAAGTTATTGGTGTGTTTCCATTGGCTTAATTTGTCCTGTAAATCAATTATTGTTTTTCCCAACCGTTGAATTATTCTCGCGATTGGTGAACCTTGCTAATTGTCAAGATTGACCTTTGTGTGGGAGTTTTGTTTTCTTATTGAAAACTTGACCTATTTATTCGCTTGATGTTTTTGGTTAATGAAAGTTTCCTTTTGCAAGTCCTTTAGTACATGAAGGCTTTGACTCAACGTATCTCTCTTGGGTATTTTGAGCGTTGAAGATTAATGGTTGTGTTATGAGTTTCAAGTTGAGTCCGCAGTGTGTGCATGATCGATCGTAATTAAGGTCCTTATCATGGAAAGTTGAATAAGTGAAGGTTGTCCTCTAGTAGTTCTTGATAAGCTGTGACTATGAGTATGACAATATTTAGTTGGAATCAATGGAGTTAATAAGAGGTGTGGTATATTGATGACTTGGTCTAATCGTTAGGATTGTGGAATCAGGTAGATTTATTGGATAACACGGAGTAATGTATCTCAATGGATTAGCCTACCCATTAGTGATGGTTATGTTAAGAATGTGTTTGAACGATGCCTTAGAGGATATCAAATTTGGAAATTTTCATAAACTGGTTATTTGATGATCATACATAATAGCTAGATTGAAACATGTATAGTGGATTAAACGAATGTGGAGGTAGCATGTTGTGAAACCCTGTTGTACAGGAGATGAGATTATTAAATGTTGACTTTGTGTTTATAGATGGTTATGTGACTACAAATAGAAGTAGGAACTTTTTTTGCATACATGGTACATACAATTGACAATTGTTAATGATAGTTGGAGCGGGTGTGAGTAACACTAATCGTTGAGTGGATGAATGAGTAAGTGGCCTTTGATAGTGTGCTTTGCGAAATTATTATTTGATAGTATGAACTAGATAAAATAGGTTTGTTTCAACCTTGTGGCTTGTGTTTCTTTTGGAGAAATTTATGATGGGAAAGAGGCTATGATGAGTCGCGCTAAGAGTGTATTATTACATTACTAGTGCGATTGTCAGTAAGGGATTATGATGATAATATTGAATGTTTTGTATAAAGTGACTGGATCGCTCGCCAGATATTGATTAATTGAATATATTTCTAGTTCGCGTTTGTGATCTTTGAGACCTCATGTTGATGTGATAGCTGAATTTGTTTAGAGCAAAGTGACGTGTTGAAAGGTTTTATTAGTTCCTAAGTGGATTAGGTGTTGTGATCTTCAAATACTCTTTGTCGGAATTGGCATGGTGATGCTGTAACCAACGAAAGTTGAGTGAAGTAGAAGTATTTGAGATTGAAGTAAAGTTTCGTAACTTGCAGATTATTGAAGTTTGTCTAAAACTTTTGTTCTTGCCCCTAAGTGTTTTCCCAAATTTTAAAAGCAGTGTTTTATTCTCGTTTGAGGTTTGGTATTCTCTGCTTGTGAGACGTGCGCCCTCAACTTTGATCATATCTGTTGGTTTCCGAGAACAGTTGTATCTGATCGTTTCTCTTGATCTTGTAACTATTGTGAGTGGTAACGTTTTCCTTTGTGCTGAAATTTATTTCTTTTTGCCTCTTCTTCTAAGAAAGGGTTAACCGAACTGTTTTGCAAAGTCTCTTCGGTTGTGATTTGCCATCTAGATAGTGGTGGTCTAGTAGATGGTTTGGTGAACCTTTAGGTGTCAGGTTGTCTGAGAGGCCTGGAGTAATAAATCGATTTATTAGAATAATCCTTGGAGAGGATTTGAGTTAAAAATAATATTTGTCTTTGGAGCTAATGATTTATTGTCGCAACTAGTAGAACCTATAGCGAGAAGTAGTCCAAGATTTGGTGTTCTTTTTGATCGAACATTACAAATAGAAAGTATGGAAATCTGGATCAATTTATTGAGTGTCGCAATTGGATACTTAGTAATATTGTGTAGAAGAATTTTGATGGTGAAGTTAATGAGAGTAGCAGTGTAGAAAAATCTATTAGTCGTGTTAATGATGGGATAGCAGGGATTGTTAAGTAGTTGTCAAGTATGACTTGGTCTCAGTGATTAACCCTATGGGAGTTAGATTATCTCTAAAGATAGCTTGGTCAAGAACATAATCATTTATTGATGCTAGTGACTGAGTATGTTTGAATCTCGATCAATCGGTTAAAGTATTGTGAATGGGTATATTGTGGTCGTGTAGCTGAATTTGATGGATATGTGTTAGAGAAGGTCTAAGGTTGGTGAAATGAATCGCTTTAGGCGGTATCTGATTAGTGAGGAATGTTGATATTAATAACTCAGGTTATTGATTGAGCTGTGTGAATTTTAGTAAACGAATTTGAGGATTTCCTATCAATCATGCTAGAAATTCATGGTAGGAGACTTGGAGGTTAATTTTGGGGCTTTGCGTGTTATGCTAGGACCCTAGAGACCCCATATTATGTGTAGAGGTGGATGAACAGAAGCAAATTTTGAATAGTGTGTGATCTTTGATAGAATACTTTGGGTAAAGTAAATGAGTGTGGATGTGGTGAATTTCACATTGTTTATCCATAACAAATGAAGGTGACGTGATTGCGGAGGAAATCTATTTTGAGGTGTGTTGGGAATTATTTGTCAAAGTAGTTCCTTTAGTAGAGAAGTTGAACAGAGTATGTTATTATGAATCGGAAGAGTATCTCTATCTAGGCGTGGATTTTGCGTACAGTTTGAGCATAGCTTTGAGGTGGCCAAATTAAAAGAAAACGAATTGGTGTGTTTATGCGATGATTTGGAATCTCATGGTTTAAGAGAAAGTTAAATTCTTAAAGAAAGTTTGAGAAAAAGGGTGTATTCTCTAATGATGAATTATTCTCTTGGTTTATATTTGAGCTTGACTCTATGACAGATGCCAAAATATAAATGGAGTCGTTTCTTCTTTCTGGTTTGCGTGGTTCTTTTCGGTTAAGACAAAGAAAGGAAATGGTTGTTTTGGGCATACGAGTGATTTTTTGCTTTGGCCCTTGTGGTGTTCATTGGCAAACTGCTTACTTGGAAAGTGGAAGAATTACATGTTGAATCTTTTGGTTTTTGGATTTAACTCTTTTGGTAAGGAGTTGATAATGCATGTTGCGATGAGAATCTTTTATTTTCAGCTGAGTTCTGTTTTTAAACGAGATTGTTTTAAAACAAGTTTTGTTGTGCGCCTCGGGTTAAAGGAGGTGCTCATTTTCAAAGTGAAGAGATCGAAAGATACAAAGAATAAGGGTTCTATGTGTTATGCCCAGGTTTTGTGGTTTGGTACCAAAGGGAATGTTGGCCCAAGGTACATTGGTTGTTTCTGGAAGTCGCGGAGATGTAGGAGATAGCGTATCACTAGGACCATTTGGAGTCCTGGCTTGTAGCATGGAATGTTTTGTATGATCTATTGTCGAGGGAGTATTGGAGAAATCTGGAGGGTAAAGTTTCCTTAGAACAGTTGATCCACAAGTAAGACCATGCCTTCGAGACGTGTCCGTCGGGTGATGCTTGAAAGGTTGGGACAAGTAGTAAGGCGTAACGTGTCAGTACGTCAAGGTGGTTTTTTTGTCGCGGCATACCGAGATAGAGGCCACTTGTGAACTGGAGTCTTGCATGCGCGAGATATATCTAGACCTGTTCACATCAGGTGTGTATTCTTGTTGCTAAGTTCCAATCTCGGATTTATCTCGTGAAGTTTGGCGTTTAGATTCGGGGTCGAATCCTGTTAAGGGGGGTAGAATGTAATACCCCGAAAATGGGTTAAGTAATTAGTCGGGAGAGATTAATTATTCGGAAGAGAATTAAATGGATTTACGGGAAGGACCAATTGGAGAGCGCTCAGTTTAACAGTTAGAGAGGGGGGAAATTCTTTATTTTACCTATCCTGGGCTTGGGCCTTGGCCCAAGAGGGTCCAAGGGTGGACGGCCAAGGGAGGGGGGGGCGCCACTTCCACCCCCAAACCCTAGCCGCCCCCTCCCCCACTCCCTCCACTCCCCACCTCCCCCCTTTGTGGCCGCCACCTTCCCTCACCTCCCCTCCACCCCCTTGTGCACCTCCCTACCTCCCCTCCACCCCCATTGCTGCTGGCCAAAGGGAAGAGGAAGCCCCATTGTAGCCGGCCAAGGAGGAAGAAGAAGGGGAAAAGAAGAGAAGGGAGAAGAAAAGGGAGAAGAGAAGGAAGAGAGGAGAAGGAGGATCTTCTTCGGGGCCTGTTCGTCGTTGTCCATCACGTCGTCAAGGGTAACGATGGGTTTCTTGTGATGTGTGATAGTCATTAGAAGCGATTGCTATTAGATCGATTGGATCGGATTAATTCTGTTCAATGTTCAATTCTGTCCAGAATATTGCGCGGCCAGTTTCTTGTGTTTAGAGGCCTAATTAGGAGTTTTGGTATCCTAGAGAGTTGTAGGTTATGTTCTTAGCTTTCAATGGCCGCCAAGATCACCCAAATCCGATTAACGGTCAGGGAGTTATGAATTTTCTAGTATCGCTGTCCTGCGATCTGTCAGTTTTTGGATAGTCTGTAGAAAACTGATTAAAACTGCTAATTAAAGGGAGAATCAGGGGATCTCAGTATAACGAAAAATGTGGGTAATTTCTATACCTTTTCATTGATACTTCTGAGTCTTTGGGCTCACTCTTGCTTTAATGTGTTGTAGGTACCAATAGCAGGAACGACACGCATGAGAGGGAGTAGATGTTGGATGCACTCACTACCTCACAATCTTAAGGCGTTTGTCACTTTGTTCATCTCAGAAATAGTTAAACTGTTGGAGTAGATGTTTATTTTGGTTTGAATACCTGATTATTTGTAATAATGAGATTGCTAGGTCTTGGTATGTTCATTTGGTCATCATGCAAGAATATGAGAATTTTGTTAGATGCTATGATTTATTGTTGAACTCTCGATATAGTTTATTAAACAAAGGAGACTCTGTCAAAAATTTGTAGATTGTGCTAGATAGTTTATTTCCAGTAACATTCCAGGCTCATATTGCAAATATTTATGAAATACTGATAAGGTGGGATTCCGAAGGCTGTCTTGATAGGTGGTCGTCCGACACAACTAAAGAACAGAAGTTTGCACAATGGCTAAACCTTAACTCAACGAAATCTAAGAAAAACTAGAGGGGCGTGGCCTCCTTATATAGGGGAGAGGGAGCCACACATATCCAAGAACTAAGGGGTAGTACTATTCATGAGTACTATTCATGTGAATAGTATGGCCATGAATAGTGCAGCCCAAGAGAGGTGGCCAAGGAGGTGGCTGGCCCAAATAGGTTGCAAGATCTAATTTGGCCCAAACAGGTGATGCAACACCTTCTTTTGAAGGTGTAGCCAGATTCATTGGATAGAGGACGAGATAAGCTTTCAATCAAGTACTCGTGGACCTCAAACGGAGTTCGTATGTGAAAGTTATGCTCGTTTGAAGTTGGGGCTATCTCCGGAGGCCGAACTGGATTGCAGAACGTGTCCAGCCTGAACTCTTGTTTGGCCTGGACACAAAGTGACGTGGTGCTGCACAAATATATATTTTTATCATTAGGTAGCATCATATAGTTCATATAATATAAAGACACTCCTAAAAATGAGCTCACCTGATAATTTAAGTGAAGTGTACGAGCTCTTGTATTTGGAACAACAAGAATAGCAAATTTGGTTATATCTATAGGGGTCATGTCCTCATCATCCTCCCCTTCTTGAAAACAAAGCCATCCTCGGCTTTTGATAGACTGAGAATAGGATAACAAAGAAGCCAAGGTGTATGCATGGTATATGTATATGTCATCCGTTTTAACAGTTCTTCGATGTTGCACAATTAATGTTATAAAACAACAGCGACCATAAAAGCTCATTGTATTATTACCCCAAGAATAATCATATATGTTAATGAGCAAAACAAAATTTCTCATATAGGAATTATTGCAACTAGTTTTGCAAATATAAGTAAAGTATTTATGCAATTCAAATCTCCGAAGTTGTAAACTTGCAGTGGTAGCACATATGGGCAAATCTACAACTTTTGGAATCAAACAAAATTCATCCATATAATCAAATTTCAATCGACTAATAGAAAATTCATCTAGTAAGGGTGAAAAGATGTGTAAATTCTTCCATACCTCAATATCATGATGCGGATTGTCAATACTAGATGACGCAATAAGAGATGAACACATAGGCATCGGATGAGCACAAAATTTTATTTTTCTTTCATATTGAACAAGATTCAACACACAAGAATTGTTGTCCAAAACAGTAAGCTTCAATTTATCGATGTGATCACAAGTTATGCATATTCGATATACAAGAAATTGATTGTCTACACCATAATCTCCAATTAAATTAAACTTATACTCGTGGATGTAGGCACTAACAAGGATTTCGAACATGCGATTTCAGAAATTTTCTCCATAGCATGCGGCAATTTCATAGATAGATTCAACATAATGTAACATAAAGAATTAGTAGGAGAAATTCTAGTCAAAACTTCTTTATGTCCAACCAGATTCCACATGATCATTATATGCGATTAACTTATCACATGAATCACTCAAAACAGCAGACAATTCAATTATTTCATCATATGGTGCACTCAAGTCAGCAGGTAAATCAACAATTTTATCACATGGTGCACTCAAATCAATGCGGTCTGAATTCTCTACTTGAAATATGTGCATATCAGAATTGTTTTTCACTAATTTTTGCTCTAAAATAGCATGAACAGTGGACAAATATAGTTCTTCACAAGCATACTTACCTTGAGTGATGATAGCACCATGATCTTTAATTTTTTGGCTCTCCCCAGATGATGTGGGTGCTTCCATCTTCTCATCTAACTTCTCAACCAATGGTGTCGATGGTTTAATCAACTCATTCTCCTCTTCGGCATAGTTCTCAACTTCCTACAAGTCGTTAGTCACAGAAAAAGACACAAACATAAGCTTGTTTTAATGTTTCCTATCATCATGTATTCTTAATTTCTCCTCAATCTGACTTTCAACCTTACAGACAAGTATAAACAAATGAGAGAGAATTATATTCTTTATGAACAAGAAGGTCCTGAATTTCCTAATTAAGCCCACTTAAGAATCTATTTTCTGTAGCTTCAACATGTTCCTCTAAACCACAACGCAACAAACGAGTTTTTAATTTATGATAGTATTCTCTTACAGTTCTACTACCTTGATTTAAACATTGCAATCTAGCAAGTAAATAATCAGCATTATATTTAGGAACGAATTTTGTAACACCCCAGCGCCACACGAGCCTGGAATGCTACTAAGGTAACCTTACACAAATATAATCTAAGACAATTTACTAAATTTCGGCAGAACCTTCTTTATATTTCTAACTTCACAGGGGTTTCAACAGATAAAAGGGTTTTAAACTAAATATTGCAACATTCAAAATCATCAATAAGCGAACAGGAACTTGCTAATCAACTAAACAAATCCTCAAACCTCCAACTATGCTACTCATCATTATTACAAATAAATCAACGCGGAAACATAATCATGATGAATCCTTTAAGCAGTTGCTTAATTATTAAGGCATAGTCTGAGAATTAAGGTTCAAGGCAGTGTGCGTGAGATCATAATGCTACTCCCTCCCATGCATGCTTTTCTTGCTCTGGGTACTTAAAACAACAAAGAAAGCAATAGTGAGTCCGCAAACTCAGCAAGTACATATAAAAGAACATAATTTAAATCACCACATCAGCATCCATTTTCAGAAGCACGACATTAAATCATTCCACATGCATATGTAATGCTCAAGGATTCCTTCTCTTTATCTCTTTTTGCATTTTACCGGTAATACAAAGTATGCAGCCGTCGTTGCATACCCATGCTTGTGCTCGCAAGCGCAGGGTCCAATTGCCCAATACTCCGCAAGTATTGGGGACCTCAAGCCCACACTCCACAAGTGTGGGGACCTCAAGCCCGTCACATACATGACAGGGACCTCAAAGATGTGCATGCTTGGTCATCACAAGACCAGGCCTCAACATGATATCAATATGCATATGCACCATCTCTATTCATCATCAAAGTACCAAAGGCAACAACAACATTCATGAATAAAGCATAGCCATACTTTGAACATTCACCACTCTTATTATGCACACTTGCCAACAGCCATACGACACTAACATGCATCAAACACGTATTCATGTCCAAGCAATCACAAACAAGGTACAAACAATGCACTTACCTCAACCGTGCGGGAACGAAGGACGTGAAGAGGGTGCCGCCTCCGGAACCAGTCCCCCACCTAAATTCATTTAAGAGAATGCTAAGACAATAGTAATGGACCAAACAAACTATAAGAGTAAACACGAACTCGCAATAGTTCCTTTAGCGCGAACCCAACTCCAATTCCTAAATATTGTTCTGTCCCCTCTGTGGACAGTCACGTTCTAAAATTCATAACTTTTAATACAGGAGTTCAAATGAGGTGTTCTTGGACTTCATTTAAAGCTTAGCAAACTCGCCACCTAAACCTAGTTGGTGATCCCTCCTGATTCAGCCATCTAATAACCTTATCGAGCTAATTATCAGAACATCAATTTCACATCAGGTTCTCTGGACAGTACACTAAAACCACTATAACTTTTGCTACGAAAGTCCAAATCTTGCGTTCTTTATCTCTCTGAAAAGGTATGGAAATTATCTACATTTTTTGTTATAACGAGATCCTCTGATTCCCAATTTACCTAACAGTTTTATCTAGTTTCCTACAATCTGCCCGATAGCTGGCAGATCAGTAGGACAACGATACTGAAAAATTCATAACTCTCAGACCGTTAATCGGATTTGGGTGTTCTTGGCGGACACTTAAAGCTATGAACATAACACAACTATTTCTAACAGATTGGATTCCTAGATTCTGCCTCTATCAACATGAAAACCGTCGTCCAAACTACTGGACAGAACGCGATCTATTAAACCGACGCAATTCAATCTACCAAACGACATCAACCGCAACTACTACGCATCAACCAGCGAAGAACACGTGACGTTACCCTTGTAGAATCGTAGAAGGTTGAAAATCTTGCCCCGCGAAGTTGATCTTCCTTCCCCTCATCTCCTTTGGCCGAACAACATGCTGCCCTCTCCTTGTTTCCCCGCGAAGGCCGGCAGCGGGGAGCTCCGTGGGCAAGAAGCGGAGGCACCACAGCAGGGGAAGCCACCAGGGAGGGAGGGGTTGCACCCAAGGAGGGAGGGGGCGCAGGGAAAGGGAGGGGGTGACGGCCAAGAGAGGAGGGGAGGGGAGAGAGGGAGTGGCGGCTAGGGTTTGGGGAGGGTGGCGCCTCCCCCCTTTATGGCCGGCCACTACAAGGCCCAGGCCCAAGTTGTCCCACTTTAGCAGAAAACCCCCCCTCTCAAACTGCTGCTGAAACTATTTTATATTTGATCCTTCTCCAGATTCGATTGTTCTCTCCCGAATTGTTCCCTCTCGAATTATTCCATCTCGAATTACATTTGGGGTATTACATTTTACCCCCCCTTAAACAGAATTCGACCCCGAATTCTACCTGTCATCTACTCGAAAAACAACAACAACCACAACTGAAAATTAATATCCAACAAGATGTACCCGACGTGAACAACTTTGGTTAAAGCTCGATCATGCGAGACTACCTCCCAAGTCTCTTCTCGCTCAGAACGACGTGACCATAACACCATGACGTATACCCAAGTTTATACCTCAACACTAGAACATACAAGATGTTACGTACTCCGCGCACGGACTCGAGACAGTCTTGGCGATACGCCAACTAGCGAAAACAATCCAATGTACCTTGGGGCAAACCCCCCCCCCAGTGGTACCGAACCACACAACATACGCATAGAACACTGAACTCATGTTCCACCTCTCAACCAAACTTTTTCACCCAAACAAAGATCACCTCCATTAACGAGGGATACACAACAGAACTCGCTTTAAACATACTCTTTTACCGACATAGCCCAACTGAAAATGAAGGACTCTCATCGCAACCAAGCATTACCAACTCGGTACAAAAAAAAGTCAAACTCAGAATCGAAGATTTATCACGAAAACTCAGAGTCCGTATGAAGAAGTTACGACCATTTGAACTTAGTGCTGTCGCAGCAGTCCGAACTCAAATTCAGAACGAGCCCAACTCGAACTCTTGCTTGGCTCAGACCCAAAGTGACGTGATGTCCTCCATTATGCCTCCTATGCTTGTCCATGACTCCACATACCTCTCCTTGGTCCTTTCCCATGTTCCTAAGCACAATTAAATGACTTGTATTAGGTAGCGATCTATTCTCAGTAATATATTGTCGATATCATGGGGATATGCTCATGATCTTAGGATGATGTGACAATTGGCAATGACGTTGAAGGTTTGCGGAAACACGAGTTTTCGGCAAAGTTCAGTTTCTATCAGGTCTCAAGCGGTCTGACCGGCCTTGGTGGCGGTCAGACCGCCCATGCATCGGGTGAACAAGCTGGCGGTCCGATCGCCGAGCGCGCGATCGACCGACCGATGTGGCGGTCCGACCGGCTACCACCGAGCGGTCGACCGCCATGAAAGTCGTTTTGAATTTGAGGTGGGCCAAAAATAGAGGTGTAGGCAAGTGAGGAGATTCTACTGCACTTGGTCCCATAATTTTTGGAGCCACTAGTCAAAAGTTCTATTCGTTTTAAATTTCCAGAGAGGTTGCGGATTTCAGTGTTGAAATTTTGGCTAAGTCGCGATCCGACCGCCTTCGGTTGGCGGGCGATCGGGCCGGCGATGTGTCCGACCGCCAAGGTCGGCGGTCGACCGCCACTTATGTCGTTAGCCCGTGTGGTGGCGATGGTTGCCGATTAGGTCAAGTTCATGGGTTTCATGTCATATGTGTTGCATGATGCATGTTTTGACTAACGGGTCAAGTTGTGAAGAACTTGTTCCCAATTCGATTTTCTTGTCTATTGTTGTGCAAAGTTGCTTGGTGGTCAACGACGGTCAACGGCGAGGATGATCGGACTAGGCTTGAGAGCCGAGGTTCAAAACGATCGACGATGCGGGTAAAGTCATTGGACTCAAGTATGGTGCAAGATGGACAAAGGTGACCGAACGGCGATTCGGCGATCGTTGAATCAAGCGGCGCGGGGTCGGTGCAAGTGCCATGGTGGTTTCGGTGGGAGCCGGATGGGAGAGACTTGCCGACATGATGAGAGCCGTTGGATCAACCTACACGTGATTTGAGCAAGCGAGTGTGCCGCACAATTTGGACACGGCACTTTAAAAGGCGTGCGTGTGTCACCCGCTTGTTTTGGGCCTTAACGGAGCCCATTAGGAGACTCTATTAGAAACCCTAAGCCTCCACTATAAATAGAGGAGGGAGGTGGCTGCACTGTCCCCGACCTTCGACCCTTTCATTGTTTTTGAAACCCTAATTTGCTTAGGAGAGGAGGAGCGGAGGTTAGGTTCTAGAGAGTTGGATTGGATTTCGTGCTCATGTATTGAGTCTTTGTCATCCATTGTTGGAGTGGTGTGAACCAATATCATATCAAATCAATCTAAAGAAAGTTTCTTCAAGATGAGGTCGATTGCTTTCTTTCTCTCTTTTGATGATTTGAGTCTTTCTTTGATCCGCGAGTTTTGCTTAGTTTCGGACGTGATCTAGCTTGCTGTGACGTGTGGGAATACATCTAGGATCATCAATATCATCAATCACCCACGAACAAGTCTCAAGATCATATTTTCGCTTTGACTCGGTTTTGACCTAACTCGTTCAAACCGTAGAAGGTCAGAATCTTGGCAAGAATTATCACGATCGTTGCTTGGAATAGGTTCCTGACATACTTAGGTAGGTGTGTGTCAAATTTCACGAAGTTTGAACGCACGAATCAAAAGTTTGATCAATTTGTGTTTCAGTTTGTCGCTGTTGTTTTCTCTGTTCATCGAACCCGGTCCGACCGCCGAGGAATCGGTCGACCGCCACCTGTTCGATCGCTAGCTAACCGGTCTGACCGCCCCTGTGAGAGGTCAGACCGCCCGAGCCTTCGTGTTTTGGTTTTGTGTTGATTTTACTTTGGGGTTTTGAGTTGATTCAATACAAGTCTTCCGCTGTGCATGATTGATTGATCTTCATAGCTTTCATAGCTATTGGAGTGAAATTCGTATTGAATTGAATTCGGGAGAAAAAGAGATTGTGCTCCTATTCACCCCCCCCTTTAGTCGCCTTTTCGGTCCAACAAGTGGTATCAGAGCAAGGTTAGTTCAGTCTTGATCTTAACCGGTCACTGAACTTGGCGATGGATAAATACTCTTCCAAACCGCATATCTTCGATGGGCACGACTATGCCTTTTGGAAGAACCGCATGCGTGTTTTTCTTGAGAGTGAACCACGAGGTATTTGGGAGGCTGTTCGAAGTCCACTTATCTTGCCTGAGGTTGCTACGCCAGCTTCTGAAGCTCTTTTGGCTAATGACCGTAAGGCAAAGAATTTTCTGTATGGTGGGCTTGGTAGACAGGAATATGACAGGATTTGCAATCTCGAGACTGCACATGAGATTTGGAAGACCCTCGAAACCTATCATGAGGGTTCTTCCCAAATCAAACAAGTGCGTCAGCAGGTCTATAAAAGAGAATATAACAAATTCGAGATGCATCCTGGTGAGAGCATCGATGACATTTTCAGTCGCTTCAACACAGTGATAAATCAGATGAGGTCTGTTGGTATTGAATTTACACAGTCTGAAAATGCCATCCATCTCTTGGCTGCAATCAACACCAGGGAGTGGGAGATAAAGGCTACCGCCATTCAGGAAAATGTCAACTTTTCTGATCTGACTTTGGAGCTGCTCTATAGCAAGCTCAAGACTCATGAGATCCAGAAAGTTGACCATTCTAAGAAGGGTAACATGTCTTTGGTAGCAGACCCGCTCAAGAGAGCCTCGATGGGTCGTTTGAGTTCTCTTGTGTTTTCACTTGCTTCTTTGTCTGCAATCCAAGAAGAGGATCTTGAGAGTATTCCCGAGCCCGAGATGGCGCTTTTGATTAAGAAGTTCACAAGGGCCTACAACAATATGAGAAACAAAAAGAGAGGCGCCTGTGACTTGTTATGAATGTGGAGAGCTTAATCACATCCGCAAATTGCCCCAAGCTGAAAGGTAAGAGCAACCACAAGGATGAAAAGCCACTTGGAAGAAGCCTCGGGCGCAAGTCCAGTTTGATGATGCCAAGCTCAGAAGGTCGCTCACCGGGTTCTTGCCGCTCTTGGAGATCGATCCTTGAGTGATGTGGACTCGGGAGCGAGGAGGACAAGGAGGAGGAGCTCCTCAAGACAAGAAGGGAAGGCCAAGGACTTCACCGGCATGTGCTTCATGGCTGACTCCGACGACATCGATGACAACAATGAGGTATCTCCTTCTTATGATGTTCTCTTTGCTAGATGTGAAACTGTCTATGAGCAAATGCTAGGTCAGGATAAAGCTTTAAAGTTCATCATGACTAAGAATGAGGAGTTAGAGTCACAAGTAAGGAAACTCACATTAGAACTTGTGAATCCTAAGAGTCTTGAATCTGATGAATGTTCATCCTGCTATGCTTTACATTCTGAATTTGCTAAACTGTAATCTGCTCATGATATTGCTTTGCAACAACTTGAAAATGCTAGAACTGAGCTAATTGAAGTTAAATCTGCTCCTTGCGAAAAATGTTTAGAGTCTAGCAAGTTGGTTGCTTCTGATGTGGTTGAATCTAGCTCTTGCTCTGTCTGCTTAGAACGTGAACGTGAATTACATGATGTTGTAGAAGCAGCTAGAGCTAAATATGCCAAGCTTAAGGACAGTATTAATTCTGCTACTTGTGCTTCATGTGAAGTTCTTAAGCTTGAAGTTGCTCCTTATAAGAAGAGGTTTAATGCTAAAACTTGTGATTCATGTGTTAACCTTAGAAAAGAAATTGCTTACCTTAATGACACATTAGAAAGATTTTCTAAAGGTAAGAAACAGTTAAACATGATTCTTGACAAGTCAAAAACTCCCTATAAGAAGCAAGGGTTAGGATACAACTTTGCCTAGGATAAATCTAATGACATTCAAATTTTGAGAAATGGCTTAGTTGAATTTGATACTCAACCTGCAAAGATCACTTTCAAATCTACAGGTTTTGCCCAACCATCTGTTCAGTCAAAAGGTGCTTCTCCCAGTGGTACCAAGTATCATTGCACCTATTGTAAGAAGGATGGGCATTTGGTTGAGTTCTGTTGGCGTAGGTTGAAAAATGCTAAGAAAAATCTTGCTAGAATGTCATCTAATCAACCTAGAGCTTTTGTGAGACATGATAATTTAGAAAGGAAGAAACCTGGTCTAGGATTTATTTCACATGCTAATCATGCTCATGCTCCTAGACAGGATAACTCTCATGTTAGAGTCACCATTGCTCATAACAGAATTTCAAATAGAATCAAGGATAGCACTTCCGCTTTACATACTACTCGCAGACATGTGTCTCAGTACTGGATTCCCAAGTCATGTTTAACTAACCCCAGTATTGAGACACATCGCTCTTCGTGCCTTGATTTTCGTGATCGCGCGGAAGGAAGGACACATGGTTCGTCGACTCGCTGCTCACGCCACATGACCGAGACTCAAAATGGTTCACCTCCTTCACGCGGTCGATAGGTGATGTCCTCATCACCTTTGGAGACAATACTCAAGGGCGGATTGAAGGAACAGAACAATCGGGGTGAACGACAATTTCATCCTAAAGGACGCCGCCCTTGTGGACAAGCTTAGGTTTAACTTACTTTCGTCTCACGACTTCTTGATGATGGTTATGAGACTATTTTTAAGAAAAATGCTTGTCGGTGCTTGATTCTCGGTGAGCTCGTTTTGGGATTTATAGAGTTGCTAGGATCTTTGGAGCTGATTTTTCGAATCTTTGGTCGGTTCTCTTAAATGTTTGTTTACACCTTCTTCGAGTTCGCTTTGGCACCGACGCTTGGGGCACATTGGTTTTGATCATCCGACGCGAGTTAGCAACCTTGATCTCATGAGAGGTTTGCCCAAACTCAAAGCCGCCAAGGATGCCGTATGTGCGCTCGTAGGCATGGCAAGCAAGTTGCCGCTTCACACCCTTCGATGACTTTGGTCATAACCGACGGACCGACGCTTGCTTCATATGGATACCGTTGGTCCTACTAGGTTCTGGCCAATTGGTGGCAAGTGGTACATTCTTGTCATAGTTGATGATTTTTCGAGATACACTTGGGTGTTCTTTCTTGCTTCAAGGATGAAGCTTTTGGTTATTATCGTGATCTTGTTCTTCGCTTGGCTTCGAACTTTCGGTGCCTTGAGAGCGATCCGCATGATGACAATGGCACGGAGTTCAAGAATGCCTCGTTTACCTCTTTTTGTGCCGAGCGAATTGAGCATTAGTTCTCTTCTCCACACGTCCCTCAAATGTAATGTCGTTGTGGAAAGGAAGAACAGAACCTTAGTCGAGATGGCTAGGACAATGCTAGATGAGTATAGCACACCGAGGAGGTTTTGGCGAAGCTATTTCTACACTTGCCATATTGCAAATCGTGTCTACTTGAGACCTTCTTTGGGCAAGACTTCTTATGAGCTTCGTTTTGGTAGAAAACCCTCTGCTTCTCATTTTCGAGTTTTGGAGCTAAGTGTTTCATTCTCAAGACAGAAACCTAGATAAATTTGAATCAAGGACTTTGATGGTTTATTTCAGGTTATCCCGCACATTCGAGGGTTTTCGGTTTTTAATGTTGAAACTAACATTGTCCAGAGACATGCAATGTCACTTTTGATGAGACTAGCCCCGAGCTAGATCCGACATTTCGTGTGATACACAGTGTGAAAGCATTTTTGTGGAGGAAGATGATGACGGCCGATATTTGTCCTCCACCTGCTGCCGCCGAGGCTCCCGCCCAAGTTCCAACTCGCTACAACCGCTTCACCTCCAATTGAGGCTCCGCCGCATCTTCTTCATCGCAGCACTGCGGAGGTTGAGGAGATATTGTCTCCCAGGCGCTCCACTTCATATTCGAGGCATCATCCTCCGGATCGATGATTGGTAATCTTAATGAGCGAGTCACTCGCCTGTATCACGATCCAAGTCTCTACTCTCATTCTGCATTTGTTGCTTCTTTCAACCCCGCGATATATCACATGCGTTATCTGATTCTAGCTGGGTTAATGCCATGCATGAGGAGTTAGAGAATTTTGAGAGGAATAAGGTCTGGAATCTAGTAGAACCTCCTAGTGGTCATAATGTGATAGGAACCCGTTGGGTGTTCAAAAATAAACAAAATGAGGATGGTTCTGTGGTTAGAAACAAGGCTAGATTGGTAGCTCAGGGTTTTAGCCAAGTTGAGGGGTTAGATTTTGATGAGACATTTGCTCCTGTTGCTAGATTGGAAGTCATTCGCATTCTGCTTGCATTCGCTGCTTCTAAGGGCTTTAGATTATATCAGATGGATGTTAAGAGTGCCTTTTTGAATGGATTTATAGAGGAGGAAGTGTATGTTAGGCAACCCCTAGGCTTTGAGAATCCCAAGTATCCACATCATGTTTTCAAGCTATCCAAAACCTTGTATGGTCTTAAGCAAGCCCCTAGAGCCTGGTATGATAGACTTAAGACCTTTCGCTAAGAATGATTTTGAGATGGGTAAGGTAGACAAGACCTGCTCATCCTTAGGTGTGGCAATGACTTCTCGCTTGCTCGATTTATGTAGATGATATTATCTTTGGTGGTTCTTCTCATGCTCTTGTTTCCAGTTTTTCTGAGACCATGTCCAGGGAATTTGAGATGAGCATGATGGGAGAACTCAACTATTTTCTGGGGCTTCAAATCAAGCAATGCAAGGAAGGGATTGTAATACTCCGGAAGTGTGAGAAGTCAAGAATCGGATTAATAAAAATTAATCGGTAGATAATTATTTAATCGGGGAAGAATTTTATTTTCAGAATTCGTCAAATCAAGTTGAGAGAGGGGTTTTTCCGCTTGTTCACATCCACTGGGCCTGGGCCTTGGCCCATCAAGCCTTCTTGTGGCCGGCCAAAGGGGAGGTGCCACCTCCCCAAACCCTAGCCGCCCCTCCCTTTTCCCCTCCTCCCACATGCACCGCCTTCCTCGCTCCCTTGCGCTCCCTTGTCCAAGCTGCTCCCTTGCGCCTCCCTCAGCCCAGGGTGCTGCTCCCTTGCGCCTCCCCCTATTTAGGCTGCTGCCCATTGCGCAAGAAGGAGAAAGAGAGGAAGAGAAGAAGGAGAAGAAGGAGAAGAAGGAGAAGAAGATCTTGCGTGGGGTTTGATTCAGCAAGTTCTAGCGGTTCTACAAGGGTAACGAGATGCCTTCCCCGCTGTTTGATCCTTAGTAGATGCGAAACCGATTAGAATTGTTGGTTAATTGATGGGCTGCAGAAGATTCGATTCTGTCCAGTACCTTGCGTGGGGATTTTCGTGTATTTAGAAGCTGAATTTTAAGTTTCCATCTCCTAGAGTTATCTGGGTTATGTCGTTATCTTTCAGTAGCCACGAAGATCACTCGATTCTGAGGTCTGAGTCAAAAGTTATGGTCGATTTAGTATCTGCTGCCAGAAATCTGACGAGAATAATCTGTCTGGTTATTTCCTAAAATATGAAAGGGAATTTGGTAGAATCTGAAAGTTCACCCAACTAGGTTATTGTATGTAATTCGATAACCTTTTCAGATTGATAAAGAACGATCAATTTGGAGTTACCTATTAAAAGTTATGGTCATTTTAGTTTTGCTGTTCGATTGTGTAGGCAGTTTCTGTACTGAAAGTTCAGACAATGGTTAGCCTAATATTTTGGCCGAATTGGTTTATCGTGTCAACTAGAGTATTGTAGATTATTCAGTTAAGAATCTACAGAAATTGGGTTTACCTCTTTTTGACTTCCAGTTCATGAGTTATGTCAATTACCATGCTGCTGTCCAGAATCAGTATATGGCAGGAAACGTTGTTTTTTGGTTTCAGCTTTGTAAACTCGTTTTGAGTCGTCAAGTAAGCGATGTAGAATGCCAATTAGTAGCGCTGGGTATATTATGTCCTTATTGGTATTATTTTACTTGTTTAGGAGGGGAAGCCTCAGGTTTAGGAGTATCAGCTTTGCCGGCTAACACGTCGCATCGTGGAAGGCAAGTAAATGTAGCGGTTGTGCTACGCTTAACCCGTTTTCTTACTATTTGCACTATGCATGATTGACGAATGTTAAATGATATGCCATGGTTACATGTTTTCCAAGTAAAAATGTGGTAGCAAGATATTAATCAATTGCTATGTTTGGATGAGTTTGGGTAGTATCGTGGTAATTCGCTTAATGAGCCAATGCGGAATATGAAAATAAACTCAAGGTGGACATGTTGTTAATTCCTTGTGGTTATTTTCATGATGATCATGTGGTGGTCTATGTGATAGAGTCCCATCTATATCGATTGATTTTGATCTTGGTGAATCGTGTGGGTTATGTGGTAATGGTCTTATGACACGATGGTATTGTGCTAAATGAGACACATGTGGATTATGAGAAAATATTCATGATGAGTATGTTGTTGACCTTCGTGGTTAAATTCTTGTGGTTTATGATTATCATATCATTCATGACATATCATGACATTTGCATTGTGGATGTCACCGCTTATAGCCGCGATCAGATCGGGTACAACATCGCATTGTCAGAAGACGATGCATACCTTTACCTTGTTGGGTAAAGGTGCAGTGGAGCATAGCATACATATGCATTACATTGTGGAAAGATCATTTGCATACTTGTGCAAGATATTGAGGTGAAGTTATTTTTTAAACAAACGCAACTTCACAGCTTGCAAATGTGGAAATTGACTCATGAGAGTCTCTTGTGGTATGAGTAATGTGGTTGTGGTTGTGGAATGGGGTTCACCCTTGTGGTATGGTAGAGGTTGTGGTTGTGGCATGAGATTCTTCTCTCTTGTGGTAATTGTGGATAGCAGTTGTGGATGCGAGAAATAGTAAAGTTATGAGGTAAAACACGCTAATACTTTATTGTCATTGGTAGTGGTAGTGGTGATTAACATGGAGCAGCTTGATCAAGATTCAATTGTTAATATTTTACTATCATTGGTAGTAAATATGGTTGAGGCTATAATTGTGATCATTATGGGGATTGATATTGATGCTTAATATCTTTGTAGTTTAATTGGTGGTAAATGAATGTGGATTCACATTATGGGTGTGGACATTTGGATACTTTAATGATGTTGTATGTTTGTTTGTAGTCTAAATAGCCTGTTAAGCTTGTTTGCTTGCTGAGATTTTTATCTCACCCTTGTTTTCTTCCCCTACTGTGTGATTGTTGAGCATTCATGGGATGGGTAGAGCGGCACCACAATAATGCACATGGTTCATCAACTCATGTTGTAATAAAGTCGATGAAATTCTAGCCAAATGCTTAACTATTTGTGGAGGATTATGTTATTTAATAAGGATGGACTTGTGAACCATTCTTTGATTAATCTGCTAGAGGTTGTTTAATTATTGAACTTGTTACCGTTATCTTTATTCCCTTAGATGTTTATGCTTCCACTTAATGCTTCTTGTCTAGAGATGTTGCCGAATTAATTTATCTTGAAATTATTGGCTAGTCAGAGTGGTTTAGTAGCATTCCGTGGTAATGTGGGTCCAGGTGTTACAGTTGGTATCGAGCGGGCATTAGGTCCGTGGTAATTAAAAATATTAAATTGACACACCGTGCACGTAGGATGGGATGGGTCAAGCATTGCATTCGTGCTTTGACATGTTATATTGATTATTCATGCTATGAGATAATCTTGTATGTTTATGTGTTGTTTCTATGATCGCTATGAGTAAGGATAGTCAATGATAAGAGGTAGGCTTTGCGTCGTTGCCTTGGTATTGTTAGCTTATACCCGCTCGTGGTACGGGATATTGATGCGATTACCTCTGTAACTTAGTTGCGGATGTCATGGGTAAGTTTCTTAGAAAAGGGTTATCCTCCTTGAATTGATGTTGGCCGATTCTTGGCCTATTGCGCTTAATGATTTTCTCTCGGTTAGCTGTTTATTGCAGCTTGTTGGTTGTCTTTAGGCCTCTAATTGTTCTTGAGGCCAAGTATTGTTTCTTTTCGATTGATGGGTTGTTTGACCGCCGTGAGCAAGTGCTTTTGGAGAGATGGTATTTTCCGTGTTGTTCCATCTTTCTTGCCGGAAAACATGACTCTTGTATTTCGCTTGATTTTTTTGAGAGAGAATCAAAGCTTTATGTGGGAAGTTCATTAACTTGTGGAAGCATTGGCTCTATGCATTTCTTCCGAGTTATTTCGACTTTTGAAGTTTGATTACTCTCTAGAAGGGAGTGTTAAAACCCTTTGTGATGTTTTGTTGTGTTTAAGTAGTAGGTGGAAATTATGTAAATAATTGATAGATTGTGAATTATCAAGTTGAAAAGTTAGTGTGGTACATCATTAAGTTCTACTAACATCTTTAGAAGTGAAGTCGATTAATATGATGTTGTCCTGTTGTAGTTTCTTGAAGATCTGTGGCTAAGAAATTTAGCGATACATGTGTAGAACTCATGCATTTATCAAGGAATATGAAAAACAATTGTTTTGATTATTGTAGTTGTTTAATTTTCCCAACTTGTTGGATAGATTGGATTGATTGATCTTAAGTAATTAATCTGACCATTCGGGATGGTCAAGTAAGGAGGTGTTGGAATATTGCCTTAATAAGATTAACCTTTATATGTCCTCTCTTTACATACTTGATGAGCATGTACAATCATAAATTTATGTAACTTTTACCATGCTAAATTGTTGAAATATGTATAAAGAAATGGATACAGTGATGTATTGACTTGTGGAATCTTGTCTCATAAAGTGGTATTATTGATGTTTAAAGTTATTTTATTTTTAATATCTTAACATAAGGTGGAGTATCGAATCAGTGCTCTTTATTGTCTTTGGGATTGCAAAATTAGAGATAGGATCATTAATGCTATGTTGATGAAAATTAATAATCAATTATTGGCAGCAATGGCTAGAGTGTAATTACCTTTGCTAAACTAGAGTTGAGCATCAAGATTGAGATAAATGTATGGAATCTAATAAGAGATTCATACTAGCATGTTTTGTGAAGTTGTTATGTTCTAATATCATCTTGTTAAAGAGTTTGTTTTAATATGATGGCTTATGCACTATGTTTAACTAGATCAAGTAGCTGGAATCTTATTTGGATAATAAGAACATGATGAAGTGATTTATGATGTTCCTTTTGGAAAAGTATGAAGGAGTGGGATGATATGTTGATTTTTTTTTGCAAAGAATGTTTTATCTTGTTGTGAATACAATCGATAGCATGTAGTTGTGATTATTGTGTTGAATGTTTTAAAAAAATAAAATAAAAGAATTTGTTAATTCCATAATACTAATTGCATTGAAGGGTGTGATATTTACGGTTGGAATCTTTTTGTACCTTATGACTTGTGTGATAGCCGAGGTTGCTTTGAGTAAAGCGACATGTTGAATGATCTTTTTGGTTTTTATCTGAATCTCGTGTTGTGGTCTTCAAGCATCCTTTGTTGGAAATGGCGGGATGTTTTAATCAAAGAAAATTGCTTCTTATTGAAAGGAAAAGTTGTACTAGAAGTATTTGAGGTACATTGATCTTATCTTGTGTTTTCCAACCTCATTGCTATTTGTTTTTCTTTTGGTCTTTTGGCTATCGTGATGATGACCATTTTCAGATGTCGAATTTATTTCTTCTTACCTCTTCTTCTAAGAACATGGTAATTGTTGTGGGTTGAAGCCTTTGTTGGTCGTGGTTTTGGGATAGAGTATAATTTGCGGGGCCAGTAGAGTCTATCTACAATGGTGTAGATGATGTACTCAATTGAGCTAATTGTTGAGGTGGCCAACTTGAGATAAATGAGTTGGTGTGTTGGGTAATGATTTGAAAATCCTTGGTTCAAGGAAGTTAAATTATTAAAAGAAATGAATTGGGAAATTATTGTTATGTCAAGTAGTGCGATGCTCTCTTGATTCTTGTTTATGCTGTGTGTTTTTGGCAGAGACCATTTGCAAATTGAGTTGACGTATGTTGAGGTGTAGTCTTTTCCAGTTAGGAAAAGAAATTGATTGTTTTGGTTTGTCGAGTGATTTTTTTTCACTCTTAGCTTTTGTGGTGTGGTTCTCCAATTGTCTACTTGACGAGTAGAAATATTTTGTGGTGAATCCTTTGATTTGGATCGTGGTCCTTTGAAGGAAAGCTGGTTGCTAGTGTGATGCTTGAGAGTTCTTTACTCTTCTGTTGCTGGGTTCTGTTTGCAAAAGATACCGTTGTGCCTCTAGTAGAATGATGTGAGTGGAATTTGTGATCAAATTCTTGACAATGGGTATAGTGTGTTATCCTGAGTTTATTTAATAAGAGAAAAGTGTTTTAAGAAAGAGGATGGTTTGACAAGGTGGTCTTAATAGTTATTATGGAAATTTTGCCAAAATGACAGACTCATTACGCTCAGGGCGACAAAAGAATTATGCGGATGTTCGCGCCGAGAATTGGAGTTTGCGGTGGAAGCCTTGTGCTCCTTTGGGTGTCTCCAACCAAGGGTATTGTTCATTTTGGTACCACCGAAGCTTAGCCCGCAGTACATCCGTACTTTTCTAGTGGTTGCTCGGGTGGGTAGTTTGGCTTATCGCTTGGAGTTGCCAAACTCTTTGAGTGGTGTGCACAATGTTTTCCATGTGTCTATGCTGAGGAAATACTTATGGATCCAGAACACAAGCTTGACTCGAACAGTCATAGTGGAGCAGATCTCACCGTGGAGCGTCGCCGATTCGTATCTTGATACGTCGAGCGGTCTTGAGGAATAAGACCATCAAGTATGTGAAGGTCCTTTGAACGAATCGATCGAGAGAGAGGCTACGAGGAGCCGGAGGATCTTTTGCGAAAGAAGTACCCCGAGCTCTTCGAGGTGGTGAGTACACCTAGTTCAAGTTGTTGTTGCTTGTTGTTCTTTTCTTTGTGGTTCAGAGAGTTGGATTCGAGGCTAATCCTTTTAAGGAGGGAAGAATGTAATACTCCTAAGTGCGAGAAGTCAAGAATCGGATTAATAAAAATTAATCGGTAGAGAATTATTTAATCGGGAAGAATTTTATTTTCGTAATTCATCAAATCAAGTTGAGAGAGGGTTTTTCCGCTTGTTCACATCCAATTGGGCCTGGGCCTTGGCCCATCAAGCCTTCTTGTGGCCGGCCAAGGGGGAGGTGCCACCCTCCCCAAACCCAAGCCCCCTCCCTTTTCCTCCTCCCACATGCACCGCCCTTCCTCGCTCCCTTGCGCCTCCCTTGTCCAAGCTGCTCCTTGCGCCTCCCCTCAGCCTGTGGTGCTGCTCCCTGCGCCTCCTGTTTAGGCTGCTGCCCATTGCGCAAGAAGGAGAAAGAGAGGAAGAGAAGAAGGAGAAGAAGGAGAAGAAGGAGAAGAAGATCTTGCGTGGGGTTTGATTCAGCAAGTTCTAGCGGTTCTACAAGGGTAACGAGATGCCTTCCCCGCTGTTTGATCCTTAGTAGATGCGAAACCGATTAGAATTGTTGGTTAATTGATGGGCTGCAGAAGATTCGATTCTGTCCAGTACCTTGCGTGGGGATTTTCGTGTATTTATAGGCTGAATTTTAAGTTTCCATCTCCTACAGTTATGTGGGTTATGTCGTTATATTTCAGTAGCCGCGAAGATCACTCGATTCCGAGGTCTGAGTCAAAAGTTATGGTCGATTTAGTATCTGCTGCCAGAAATCTGACGAGAATAATCTGTCTGGTTATTTCCTAAAATATGAAAGGGAATTTGGTAGAATCTGAAAGTTCACCCAACTAGGTTATTGTAGGTAATTCGATAAACTTTTCAGATTGATAAAGAACGATCAATTTGGAGTTACCTATTAAAAGTTATGGTCATTTTAGTTTTGCTGTTCGATTGTGTAGGCAGTTTCTGTACTGAAAGTTCAGACAATGGTTAGCCTAATGTTTTGGCCGAATTGGTTTATCGTGTCAACTAGAGTATTGTAGATTATTCAGTTAAGAATCTAAAGAAATTGGGTTTACCTCTTTTTGACTTCCAGTTCATGAGTTATGTCAATTACCGTGCTGCTGTCCAGAATCAGTATATGGCAGGAAACGTTGTTTTTCGGTTTCAGCTTTGTAAACTCGTTTTGAGTCGTCAAGTAAGCGATGTAGAATGCCGATTAGTAGCGCTGGGTATATTATGTCCTTATTGGTATTATTTTACTTGTTTAGGAGGGGAAGCCTCAGGTTTAGGAGTATCAGCTTTGCCGGCTAACGCGTCGCATCGTGGAAGGCAAGTAAATGTAGCGGTTGTGCTACGTTTAACCCGCTTTTCTTACTATTTGCACTATGCATGATTGACGAATGTTAAATGATATGCCATGGTTACATGTTTTCCAAGTAAAAATGTGGTAGCAAGATATTAATCAATTGCTATGTTTGGATGAGTTTGGGTAGTATCGTGGTAATTCGCTTAATGAGCCAATATGGAATATGAAAATAAACTCAAGGTGGACATGTTGTTAATTCCTTGTGGTTATTTTCATGATGATCATGTGGTGGTCTATGTGATAGAGTCCCATCTATATCGATTGATTTTGATCTTGGTGAATCAGTGTGGGTTATGTGGTAATGGTCTTATGACACGATGGTATTGTGCTTAATGAGACACATGTGGATTATGAGAAAATATTCATGATGAGTATGTTGTTGACCTTCGTGGTTAAATTCTTGTGGTTTATGATTATCATATCATTCATGACATATCATGACATTTGCATTGTGGATGTCGCCGCTTATAGCCATGATCAGTCTTGCAGTACAACATCGTGCATTGTCAGAAGACGATGCATACCTTTACCTTGTTGGGTAAAGGTGCAGTGGAGCATAGCATACATATGCATTACATTGTGGAAAGATCATTTGCATACTTGTGCAAGATATTGAGGTGAAGTTATTTTTGAAACAAACGCAACTTCACAGCTTGCAAATGTGAAATTGACTCATGAGAGTCTCTTGTGGTATGAGTAATGTGGTTGTGGTTGTGGAATGGGGTTCACCCCTTGTGGTATGGTAGAGGTTGTGGTTGTGGCATGAGATTCTTTCTCTTGTGGTAATTGTGGATAGCAATTGTGGATGCGAGAAATAGTAAAGTTATGAGGTAAAACATGCTAATACTTTATTGTCATTGGTAGTGGTAGTGGTGATTAACATGGAGCAGTTGATCAAGATTCAATTGTTAATATTTTACTATCATTGGTAGTAAATATGGTTGAGGCTATAATTGTGATCATTATGGGGATTGGATATTGATGCTTAATATCTTTGTAGTTTAATTGGCTGGTAAATGAATGTGGATTCACATTATGGGTGTGGACATTTGGATACTTTAATGATGTTGTATGTTTGTTTGTAGTCTAAATAGCCGGTTAAACAGTTTGCTTGCTGAGATTTTTATCTCACCCTTGTTTTCTTCCCCTACAGTGATTGTTGAGCATTCATGGGATGGGTAGAGCGGCACCACAATAATGCATATGGTTCATCAACTCATGTTGTAATAAAGTCGATGAAATTCTAGCCAAATGCTTAACTATTTGTGGAGGATTATGTTATTTAATAAGGATGGACTTGTGAACCATTCTTTGATTAATCTGCTAGAGGTTGTTTAATTATTGAACTTGTTACCGTTATCTTTATTCCCTTAGATGTTTATGCTTCCGCTTAATGCTTCTTGTCAGAGATGTTGCCGAATTAATTTATCTTGAAATTATTGGCTAGTCAGAGTGGTTTAGTAGCATTCCAGGTAATGTGGGTCCCGGGTGTTACAGGATCTTCATCCATCGACGAAATACACCAAGGATCCGCTCAAGCGCTTCGAGATGGTGATCGCAGTTTATCGCCACTCCCATGGCGATTTCGATATTTTGGATCCAGATGAGGAAGGAGAAGGCGTGGATCAACGTGAGTACCGCAAAGATGATTGGCTCCCTTCGCACTGACGACCTTAAGACCGGACATCCACTTCACGGTGCGCCTCGTGCGAGGTTTCAGCGTCTCCGAGGACTTCCCATCGCCAAGCCGTTAAGCGCATCTTCGTGTATTTACACTCTACCCTCCAGATGGTATTTGGTATTCTGCTCTTCTTCTTTGTCCATTCGGGGGTTTTCTGATTCTGATTTTGCGGTCGTCGGCTAGATAGGAAGAGTACCTCAGGCACTTGTCACTTCCTAGGCACTTCTCTTGTCTCTTGGTCTTCTAGGAAGCAGTCTTCTGTTACACAATCCACTGCTGAAGCTGAATATGTAGCTGCTGCTAGTTGCTGTAGTCAGATTTTGTGGATGGTGTTCACTCTTAAGGATTTTGGGTTGGCGTTTGATAGTGTTCCTCTTTTCTGTGATAACACTTCTGCGATTAACATTGCTAAAAACCCAGTGCAACACTCTAGGACCAAGCACATAGACATTCGCTATCACTTTCTTAGAGATCATGTCGAGAAGGGTGATATTGTGCTGCATTTTGTGGAGTCCGAGGCTTAGTTGGCTGATATCCTCACCAAGCCTTTAGATCCAACTAGGTTTGCAACCTTGAGAAGTGAGTTAGGGGTAATTTATCCCTACGGTTTGGTTTGAGGGGGAGTTGGCGCTGTTCTGAACTTTTCTTGTTCATTTGAGTTTTTCTGTTTTTCTGATACCTTCTTCTAGTGGTATTTTCTTTTGATCTTTTAGGCTCTTTAAGTTTTGTGCATCTCATTGTTTCATACTGCATTCATATGAAAAACCAAAAGATGCATTGTTATATAAGCTTTTCGCTTGTCTTTTAAAATTGATGAAGCTTTGCTTATTACCCTTTTGAGCTTTAGTATTTCAATTCGCTCAATGTCATGTCTAGTTCTTTGACTTGCTAGAATTATCATGCTTTCACATGTGTAGCTAAGTCTTTCTTTGAATGAGCGTAACTTTAAGACAACTTGAACTAAAAACGCAATTTGTGGATGTTTTAGCTAGTTGCGCAATTAGTGCTCCTTTTGTGACATTGGCCTGTCAAAATGCGGTGTTAGCTCTTGAATCTAGTATTGATCATTGCTTGAGCTTCTTGTTCTTTTAAGAATCTAAATCGCTCTTGTGAAAAATGAAAATCAAATTTAAAGATTGTCTTGTGCTTAAAATGTGCCAAACTATTCTCTCGAGACGCATGTCATGGACATGAACTTGGAGATAGTTTGATGATCCGACGATCTCATGGGGACCGCTTGTCACAATTGACATGAACCTCAAGATTTGTCGCCTAGTAGAAGCTTAGGAAGAGTTTGTGGATGGCTCCTAGTCCAGATCTTCTTCACTAAGATATACCTTTAATCAACTTCAATATTCATTGCAAATGAAAAACTGTTGAAAAATGGGCGTTGAGACAATTTGAGCAAAATGATTCAATTCAGACTGTTTGTCTCTTAATGTGGTCTTTGTTAGCGTCTTGATCTCACATTGACATTTTGACATGGCCAGTATCATTTTAGGATCTCTGTTGATGAACTTGCTAGATTTGAAGCTTTGCTTACAATGCTAAAATTTATTGCTTTACATTGAGCCTTCTTGCTTTAGCTTTGTTATATATGTCTTATCATGATCTTGCTAGCGCATTCAGGCTGATATGGTGTTTATGCAAAATTTGAGATGCTAGCTTGCTCTTTTGGGTAATCTCCAAAGCTTCTTGTAATCCAAAATTGAAAAATACAAAAATATGAAGCCACTCCATTGCATTTCATGCATGCTCCTTTTATGTTTTTTCCTCATTCGCATTTGTTATCTCCGGACGAGAGGAAGGCGTGATTCCTTGATGACTCCATTGTCAAAGGGAGAAGATATTTCAAAATGTGTAAAGGGAGAGGATTTAAAAGTATTAAAAGAGGGAGCAAATTGGAGAATTTGAAGTTTTCTGAAATTTGAGGATCATAGTGAGGGGAGTGGAGTTTCTTATTTGCATTCTTATGGTCTTATTGCTCTTCCGAACTTGAATTGCAATTCTTGAGCCTCACCATGATCAAAGGTCATTTCAACAATTGTTCTTTCATATGGACCTTAAGTGAGATTTTTGACTCTCTTTGGAAATTGAAGCTTTTCTTGCCTTCTTTTGCCTTATCTCACTTGCCGATGCTATTCTGAAGCCAGCTTGGTCATTTTCATTGCTTTTTCTTGCATATGGACCAAGTTGTGCCTTTGCGCGAAAACGCTCGCTTTTACTTTTCAAACCTTAAAACTTGCATTTAGGGGAATTGCCAATGTGTTCATCAAGGGGAGATTGTGGATATCATGGGGATATGCTCATGATCTTAGGATGATGTGACAATTGGCAATGACGTTGAAGGTTTGCGAAACTCGAGTTTCGGCAAAGTTCGATTCTGTCAGTCTCAAGCGTCCGACTGCCTTGGTGGCGGTCGATCGCCATGCATCAGTGAACAAGTGGCGGTCCGACCGCCGAGCGGCGGTCGACCGGCGGTGTGGCGATCGACCGGCTACCACCGAAGCGGTCGACCGCCATGAAAGTTGTTTTGAATTTGAGGTGGGCCAAAAATAGAGGTGTAGGCAAGTGAGGAGATTCTCGCACTTGGTCCCATAATTTTGGAGCCTCTAGTCAAAAGTTCTATTTGTTTTAAATTTCCAGAGAGGTTGCGGATTTCAGTGTTGAAATTTTGGCTAAGTCCTTTGGTGGCGGTCCGATCGTTTTGGTTAGTGATCGGGCCGCGATGGCGATCGATCGCCAAAGGCCGCGATCCGACCGTTTTCACTTATGTCGCCCCGTGTGGTGGCGATGGTTGCCGATTAGGTCAAGTTCATGGGTTTCATGTCATATGTGTTGCATGATGCATGTTTTGACTAACGTGGGTCAAGTTGTGAAGAACTTGTTCCCGAATTCGATTTTCTTGTCTATTGTTGTGCAGGTTGCTTGGTGGTCAACGACGGTCAACGGCGAGGATGATCGGGACTAGGCTTGGAGAGCTGAGGTTCAAAACGATCGACGATACCGGGTGAAGTCATTGGACTCAAGTATGGTGCAAGATGGACAAAGGTGACCGAATGGGCAGTTCGGTGCAACTGGTTGAATCAAGCGGCGCGGGGGTCGGTGCAAGTGCCATGGTGGTTTCGGTGAGAGCCGGATCGGAGAGACTTGCCGACATGATGAGAGTCGTTGGATCAACCTACACGTGGCGGAGCAAGCGAGTGCTTCGCACAATTTGGACACGGCACTTTAAAAGGCGTGCGTGTGTCACCCGTTTGCTTTGGGCCTTAATGGGAGCCCATTAGGGAGACTCTATTAGAAACCCTAAGCCTCCACTATAAATAGAGGAGGGAGGTGGCTGCACCTGTCCCCCCGACCTTTCGACCCTTTCATTGTTTTTGAAACCCTAATTTGCTTAGGGAGAGGAGGAGCGGAGGTTAGGGTTCTAGAGAGTTGGATTGGATTTCGTGCTCATGTATTGAGTCTTTGTCATCCATTGTTGGAGTGGCTGTGAACCAATATCATATCAAATCAATCTAAAGAAAGTTTCTTCAAGATGAGGTCGATTGCTTTCTTTCTCTCTTTTTGATGATTTGAGTCTTTCTTTGATCCGCGAGTTTTTGCTTAGTTTCTGGACGTGATCTAGCTTGCTGTGACGTGTGGGAATACATCTAGGATCATCAATATCATCAATCACCCACGAGCAAGTCTCAAGATCATATTTTCGTTTTGACTCGGTTTTTGACCTAACTTCGTTCAAACTGTAGAAGGTTAGAATCTTGGCAAGAATTATCACGATCATTGCTTGGAATAGGTTCCTGACATACTTAGGTAGGTGTGTGTCAAATTTCACGAAGTTTGAACGCACGAATCAAAAGTTTGATCAATTTGCGTTTCGGTTTGTCGGGTTGTTTTCTCTGTTCATCGAACCGGCCCGATCGCCTTAAGGAATCGGTCGACCGCTTGGCCGATCGACCGCCAGTTAACCGGTCTGACCGCCCCTGTGAGAGGTCAGACCGCCCGAGCCTTCGTGTTTTGGTTTTGTGTTGATTTTACTTTGGGGTTTTGAGTTGATTCAATACAAGTCTTCCGCTGTGCATGATTGATTGATCTTCATAGCTTTCATAGCTATTGGAGTGAAATTCGTATTGAATTGAATTCGGGAGAAAAAGAGATTGTGCTCCTATTCACCCCCCCTCTAGTCGCCTTTTCGGTCAAACATATATAACCCTATGAACGAATTCACCTGGTGATTAAGTTGGCGAGCACGAGCTCGAGTAATTGGTCCTTGTAACATTGGTTGTGGATCAGCTGTGTGTATAGGCGCGGTTGTATCCAAATTAGGGATGTTCTCATCATCCTCCCCTTCTTGCATTTGAGTCGTCCTCAACTCAAGCTCATCCTCTTCTCCCAAGTATGGCTTCAAATCTGCAATGTTAAATGTGGGACTAACCCTATGCATTATCTTTAATCTTTTCTAACACTTTGAAAGGACCATCAGCTCGAGGCATCAATTTTGACTTTCTCAATTCAGGGAACCTATCTTTTCTCAAGTGCAACCAAACAAGATCTCTGGTTCAAAAGTTAAATGTTTTCTCCCGACAACCAAAGAAGTTTATATTTAGCATTCATGCGCTCTATATTCTCCTTAGTTGTCTCATGCATTTTAAAATCAATTCAAAGACGTTGTTTAGCATCAAAGTTCAATTTATCCGAAGATGGAATAGGCATTCAATCAATAGGAGCACGAGGCACAAAACCATAAACAACTTCAAAAGGGCACATCTTTGTAGTAGAATGCAATGAACGATTATAAGCAAACTCAATATGAGTGTAATATCCCGTTTCAGTTTAGAACGAAAAACAATGTGGTTTTAAATCGAATTCAACTGAAAAGGAGAAATTTTCGGCGTTTCGCCTGTTCTTCCAACTTTGGGCCTGGGCCTTTGGCTAGCAGGCCCAAGAGAGGGCCTTGTAGACCCAAGAGGGGGCAGCCACAAGGCCTTTGGGGGGCCCAAAGGCCCATGAGTTGGCCGGCCAAAAGGGGGGGTGCACAAACCCTAGCACCCCCACCTCTCCCACTCCTCCCTCCTATGGCCGCCGCCCCTGTCCCTCCCTCTCCCTTGCGCCCCTGCCTCCTCCTCCTCTTGGCGCCTCCCCCCATTGGTGCTGCACCTCCCTACCTCTTGGAGCCATCTTCCTCCTAGTGCCGAACCGCATTGCCGCCGGTTTTTGCGAAGGAAGGAGGGGTTCGCGGGGCTGCCGTTCAAAAAGGAGAGGAGGAGGGAGATCGTCGTCTCCAAGGTTCTTCCACCTGTTTCCTGGTTGCTGCAAGGGTAACGAATACCGATCCTCGTCGTTTGATTAGTGGTAGATGCGATTTGGTTCATATTTGATTAGATCGAACTGCTGCGTTCAGAAAATCAATTCTGTCCAGATTGTTGCGGGGTCTGTTTCGTGGTTTTAGAGCCCTAATCTGAGATGATCATCTCCTAGAGATATTTAGGTCTTGTTCTTAGCTTTCAGTGGCCGCTAAGATCACCTCATTCCGACTTTCGAGTCAAAAGTTATGATAGATTTAATATCTGCTGTCCAGAATTCTGACGAGAATTACCTTTTGAGTTGTGTTTTAAAATAGGTGTATGTTATTGGACGAATCGGGGGTTTCATCCCAACTAGGTTATGGTAGAGGATTCGATAACCTTTTCAGATTGATAAAGGTCGTTCAATTTGGAGTTGTACAACAAAAGTTATGGATATTTTATTTTAGCCGATATTTCTGTCTATTATTTCAGTCAACAGATTTGAGCCGTGGGCCAAATTTTGTTAAAGGCAAAATCTGAACTTTTTCCCAACTAGACTTTAGTAGGTTTTGTTCTTAGATTTTCAGATTGTTAAAGAAAACCAATTTTGGTTTAGCCAATAAAAAGTTATGTCCGATACCGTGCTGCTATCTAGGCTTGTTAGACAGATCTGGACAGATTCTGTTCCGCTGTTTCATTTATCTGTTAGTAAATTAAATTATCCGAATTGGCTTACCTTGTCAACTAGAGTATTGTAGATATGTCAGTTAAGAATCCATAGAAATTGGTCTCACCTCATTCCGAGTCCCAGACCAATAGATATGTTTTTACCGCTCGTTGTCCGTTTGGGTTGTGCCCGAGTAGTCTGTTTTCAGATTAGAGCTAATTAGTTAATTGTGGACTGTCGGAAGTCGTTGTAGAACGTTAATGGAAGCGCTATGTTATATGTTGTATTTATTTCGAGTACTTACTTATGTAGGCGAGAGGCTTGGTTTAGGGACATCCTCTTTACCTACTACCGTAGTGCTTGGAAGGCAAGTACCTTGCCACCTTTATTGATTGTGATTGGTGAATGTTTTTATGATCTTGTTGTGATTCCGTATAATACATGAGAAGGTGGATTGTTTATGTTTTGATATATGGGTTATATCCATGTTTAGATATCATGTCTTTCAATATTCTCAATCCATGTTATACATTCATTTTGCATGTTTCATCCACGAGTGGATTTCAAGTCCCACCATTCCAATGTGGGCGGTGTTGGACATTGTCATGTCCTCGCCCACGGAGTGGATTTGAAAGACCCATCAATTCCGAATGGGCATGTAAGACCCATTAATTCCGAATGGGCAACTTTGGACACCGTATGAACGTTCTTCATACGGGAATTGGATCCCGTATTTTTGTTAAGATGCGGGCTTAAGTGAACACCGACGGGTGTGTCACTCGCTATACCGGTATAAGCATGTGTACAGTCCATCCTTGATTGCATTCATTCATTTCAACTATTTCTTAAGTACTCAATCGATTCAATGTTCACATTCTTAAATCGTGATATCTTGTTTGTATATATGTTCTGTCTCTTTCACTCTACTTGCTGAGTCGTGGACTCACTCTTGCGTTGTTTGTTTATTTTAGGTAACCCCTGATGTTGGCTCACTTGGGAGGGAGTAGACACGCACTACTTGTTCACAACATCAAATTCATGTTCAAGACTAAATTTTAGTTCCATATTTCATTCGTTAATGATGAACTATATTAATTAAACTATAATTGGAGAAGGAAGGATACCTTCTCCACGATGATGTTGATTTATTACTGAATGCGAACCTTCTTTATTGATTATCAGTATTAAATAACTTAGAAGGTGAAGGAAGGATACAATTATTACTGAAGGAAGGAAACTTCACCATGTCCTGTTTATGTTAATGCTGTCATTTGGTTGATATAATTATTTCATATTCTTCCGCAATGTGTATATTGTTAGAGTAATTAGGTGGCATCTTGGCTTCCAAATAGCCAGGGTGTTACAGTTGGTATCAGAGCGGGCTTTAGGTCCGTGGTAGTTATTATTGACACACTGTGCACAGTAGGTGGGGTTGGAAAATTATATTGCTTCCGCAATATCTGTTATTATGTTTCATTTTGTTGAGCAATTGTTGAATTGCTTCTGTACTATCATCCTTGTTGGTAATTTATGATCTGCTATGATATTCAATATCTATGAACTAATACTATGATTGTCATGAGATGATCCTATATATTCATAATTGAGTATTTTGGTGAAGAGTGTTATTATCGGATGATAAGAAGTGGAGGTCGTGGTTGTTACTCTGGGATTCACCAGGTTACACCACTGTTCGCAGTACGTGGTTAGAGGAGTAGTTACCCCGAGTATCATCGTTTCAGGTGCTAAGTGTGAGTTGCTTTAGAAAGTTGTTCTCTTCCTTCATTTCTGAATTTGGCAATTCTTGTCCTATGGTGGTTGATGAATTTCTCCTGGGTTTGTGGTTCATGATAGTTTATGGTTTTCAATAGATCCCTCTTGGTTCTCTGAAACAATTATTGCTTTTCGACTGTTGAGTTGCTTTTACCACTTGTGGTCGTTGTCAATTGGCAAAATTGATGTTTTCATGGTTGCTCCTTCTTTCTCATTGAAAAAGAATGACTCATTTACTCGTTTGATAGCTTGGTTAGTGAGAGTTTTCATTGTAAGTTCGTTTGCATGGGAAAGCTTTGGATTTATGCGTTTCTTTTGGATTACTTCGAGCGTTGAGGTTTGAAGTCTCTCTTTTGCTGAAGTAAGGTATTAGAATCCTTTTGTGATGTCTTGCTATGCTTAAAATGAGAAGTTATAACTAAACGAATAAATTGTTACAATATGAGTTACCAAGTTGGGTTATTAGCATGATGCAAATCAATTATTCTTAACTACCATCCATGAAAATGAAATTGATTAATTTGAAATGTCCTTGTATTTGATACATGGTGTATGTTAAATAAAGACTGCCCACATCCATTCGAACCTATAGATCTTACGTAAGAGCTAGATTTGTCTATTTCCTGGTATGCTAAAATTGTTGAAACTTGCATAAAGGACCAGATGGGTGCTGGTGTATCGATTCGTGAAACCTTGTTTATAGAAAATTATGTTAGTGAATCTTTAATCATGTTTTGAAATGATTTCTGAACAAAGGTGAAATGTGAATCTATGTTTACATATGGTTATGTGATTGCAAATGGAATTAGTACTGTATGTACACACATGATTCATACCATCATCGATTGTTAATGAGCGCTGAAGAAGGTGTTAAACAACACCAATAGTTGAGTAGATTAATTTCGTAAGTAGTCTTTGCTATCGTGCCTTGTGATATTGATATTGCTTAGCATAATCTTGTTATAATAAATTTGTTTCAACCTTATGGTTTGTGTTCCCTTTGGGAAGTTTTAGGATGGAGTAATAAAGTTTGATGATTCTTGGAACTAGTGAATGTTGTCGACGTTGTTAAATCGTCAAAATGTGATAATAAGGTTAATTCTCGTAGTAATTTCATCACCCATGGTGATATTTCCTAAATGATCAAATTTCAAGTTTTGTTTTCATGATCTTTTGGGGGTTCAGGCTTTATGTGGTAAATGAAGTTTATCGAGTAGCGATATGTTGCAAAGTTATAATGGTTCTTCAGTGATGCAAGTGTTTTGATTTCGAATACTTATTTGTTCTTATCTAAGGTTCGATATTCTCTTCTTGTGAGGCTTAAGTGTTCAACTGTGGACTCCACTTATGTTCTATAAGTTCATTGCTTAATTGGTTTCTTCCTTGGTCCCGTGTTCAGTGCGAGTGGTAGATGAGTTTTCTAGTTGGTGAAAGTAGTTTCCATTTGTCTCTTCTTTTGAGAAAGAATCAACCCATTTTTTCACGTGGGTCTTTCAAGTGTTTTCTAATTGTTGTTGTGAAATTGATGTTAATACCCATAGTAATTTGATCGCCTTTGGTGATATCGTTCGATGAGAATATTTCAAGTTTAGCTTTGTGATATTTTCTTTGAGCTATTGAATCATCCGTAGCTGAAATTATTTTAAATAAATTGAGGTATTGAATTGTCTTGTTGCTTCTTAAGAGATTCATGTGATTGAATCTTAACGGATTTCTGGTTTGAGTTGGCAACGTGAAGTCGCAATTAAAGAAAATTATGTTGGTTCCCTTAAGATGAGATTAATCTGCTTGCTTTTCATGAAATCCCGTAATTGGAAAAGTTTCGAGTTTGGTGATTGAGATTATTTGGATCTCATGTTTCTTGTGTAGTTGAACGATTCTGAACAAATATGACATATTGAAGAATTTCATTGGTTCTTAATTAGTCCTTGTGGTTTGGACTAAAGATCTTATCTTATGCGTTGTGGCAAGCGATGTTAGTCAAAGAATTAATTTCAGTGTTAAAGGAAAGAGTGCAGTAGGAATATTTGAGAATTTGAGTCAAGTTTTGTAACTTGTAGTTATTCGAATTGTTCATAAACTTTTTGCTCTTTTCACTCAAGAGTTGTCGAGTTTCAATCGCAATGCTATTTCTCTTAATGGTGGTTATTTGCTATTCCCTTTTCGAGGGATGCGTGCCCTCCGCTGTGAACTCAACTTTCGTTTTTCCAGATCTTCATTACCAGATTATTTCTTTTGGTTTCGTGCTCACTGTGAGCAGCAACATTTTTCTGTGCGGTGAAACTTGTCCTTGTTCGCCTCTTTCTTTTGAGAAAGGATCAATAGTTTTGTGTTGCAAAACTTTACAAAGGGTAAGTTGTTATTTATTTGGTGGTGGTTAAGGGTTTGTAGGGGTGAGATTTTTTTTGTTACCAAGCTAATGGAGGAGTAATAGAAAATGAGTTGGTTTTGACTGAGCCTCTTGGAGGAAGTTGATTGAGATGGAATGTATGGTTTCAAGTAAAATTGTATATTGTTCGATTAAGTAGGACCTATGGAATAGTGTAGTTCCAGAACTTTGGTTCATGTTGAAATGTTGGGGATTATCAAATGTATGGAAACCTTAATCAATGTTATAGAGTAAAAACAATTGTAAAGTATTGCGATGTTGTGTGAGTGATTCCTGATGATGTCAATGAGTGAGTATGTCGGAATTGTGGGGATGTTAGAGATTTAATCCGATGATTTCACTATTTGTTATAAGAGGAATTCGTTGTAGAGGTCTCGGAGGTTAAATTGGGCTTTTCATTTTCATGCTAGACTTTTGGTCGCCCAAAGATTTGTGTGTCGAGGAGATAGAAAACTGGAGTATTCTGAGTAGTGGAATGATTGACGATAGAACCCTTACGGTGTAGTTCATGAGCGGGTGTACTCGAGGATTCGATGTGTTTTTCTTGAAAGTTGGAGGTGATGAAATTGCATGGGTTTTGAGGTGCTTTGGTGCCTTCTATCAAATTAACGTCATCGGTTGAAGGAGTTGTCTAGAGTGTTCATGGAATCAATAGAGTCTCTCTACAAAGGTATGGATGATGTATTTGGTTTAAGCCTAATTTGAGGATGTTAAATTAAGAGGTTTGAGACCGTGTGGTATGCGATGAATTCGACTCGATTTTGGTATGTGTGGTTCTTGTCGGTTCGGGAAGAATAAAGGAAGTTTTGATTTGGGCATTTAAAATGATTCCTCCTTTAGTTTTCGTGGACGTTTATTCGAATTTGCCACTTGGAAAGTGGAAAGGTTTTCTTGATGAAATTCTGATTTACGGATTTTACTCTTGATTACTCGATTGGTAACGATAGTTGTGATGTGAATCTTTCTTATTCAGATGTGTTTTGCGGTAAAGAGTTTGCTTAAAAGAATTCGATTGTATGTTTAGGTTAAAGGAGGTGATCCTTGTTTTGATGAAGAGTTCAATTGAGAGGTGGAACAAGAGTTCCGTGTTCTAATGTGCATGTTGTGTGGTTCGGCATCAATGGGAAGGTTAACCTGAGTTCATTGGGTTGTTTTCGTTAGTGTCGTTTCGCTAAGATCGTCTCGGGTTCCTACGCGTTGTACTCACTTTTGGTTTCTTTTGGTGTGGAGTGAGTACCGAGAGATCGAGTTTGTTATTCGTTAACAACGTTGACCATCGAGTAGGATCTTACCTTGAGTCTTGTCCGATGAGTGTACCAAGATGTAGGGTTGAGTGTTAGGACTTTCGTCTTTTCATGTCTTTGTGTTGTGGTTCTCGATCCGAGAGAGGTGACTTGAGAGTTGGATATTCGCTTGGGGTGGCGTTAACCGGTTTTGGTCGCAATGGGTATCATTTACCGTTGTTAGTTCTTAGTTGTGGTTGTTCTTTCGCAGAGTGTGTGAGGATTCGAGGTCGAATCCTATTTAAGGGGTAGAATGTAATATCCCGTTTGATTTAGAACGAAAAACAATGTGGTTTTAAATCGAATTCAACGAAAAGGACAAATTTCCAGCGTTTGCTGTTCTTCCAACTTTGGGCACAGGCCTTTGGCTAGAGGCCCAAGAGAGCCCTGTAGACCCAAGAGGGGCAGCCACAAGGTCTTTGGGGGCCCAAAGGCCCATGAGTTGGCCGGCCAAAGGGGTGCACAAACCTAGCACCCCACCTCTCCCACTCCTCCCTCCTATGGCCGCCGCCTGTCCCTCCCTCTCCCTTGCGCCCTGCCTCCTCCTCCTCTTGGCGCCTCCCCATTGGTGCTGCACCTCCCTACCTCTTGGAGCCATCTTCCTCCTAGTGCCGAACCGCATTGCCGCCGGCTTTGCGGCGAAGGAGGGGTTTGCGGGCTGCCGTTCAAAAAGGAGAGGAGGAGGGAGATCGTCGTCTCAAGGTTCTTCCACCTGTTTCCTGGTTGCTGCAAGGGTAACAAATACCGATCCTCGTCGTTTGATTAGTGGTAGATGCGATTTGGTTCATATTTGATTAGATCGAACTGCTGCGTTCAGAAAATCAATTCTGTCCAGATTGTTGCGGGGTCTGTTTCGTGGTTTTAGAGGCCGAATCTGAGATGATCATCTCCTAGAGATATTTAGGTCTTGTTCTTAGCTTTCAGTGGCCGCCAAGATCACCTCATTCCGACTTTCGAATCAAAAGTTATGATAGATTTAATATCTGCTGTCCAGAATTCTGACGAGAATTACCTTTTGAGTTGTCTTTTAAAATAGGTGTATGTTATTGGACGAATCGGGGTTTCATCCCAACTAGGTTATGGTAGAGGATTCGATAACCTTTTCAGATTGATAAAGAACGTTCATTTTGGAGTTGTACAACAAAAGTTATGGATATTTTATTTTAGCCGATATTTCTGTCTATTATTTCAGTCAACAGATTTGAGCCGTGGGCCAAATTTTGTTAAAGGCAAAATCTGAACTTTTGCCCAACTAGACTTTAGTAGGTTTTGTTCTTAGCTTTTCAGATTGTTAAAGAAAACTAATTTTGGTTTATCCAATAAAAAGTTATGTCCGATACCGTGCTGCTGTCCAGGCTTGTTAGACAGATCTGGACAGATTCTGTTCCGCTGTTTCATTTATCTGTTAGTAAATTAAATTAGCCGAATTGGCTTACCTTGTCAACTAGAGTATTGTAGATATGTCAGTTAAGAATCCATAGAAATTGCTCTCACCTCATTCCGAGTCCCAGACCAATAGATATGTTTTTTACCGTTCTACTGTCCAGTTTCGGGTTGTGCCTGAGTAGTCTGTTTTCATATTAGAGCTAATTAGTTAATTGTGGACTGTCGGGAAGTCGTTGTAGAACGTTAATGGAAGCGCTATGTTATATGTTGTATTTATTTCGAGTACTTACTTATGTAGGCAGAGAGGCTTCGGTTTAGAGACATCCTCTTTACCTACTACCGCAGTGCTTCGCGGAAGGCAAGTACCTTGCCACCTTTATTGATTGTGATTGGTGAATGTTTTTATGATCTTGTTGTGATTCCGTATAATACATGAGAAGGTGGATTGTTTATGTTTTGATATATGGGTTATATCCATGTTTAGATATCATGTCTTTCAATATTCTCAATCCATGTTATACATTCATTTTGCATGTTTCATCCACGAGAGTGGATTTCAAGTCCCACCATTCCAATGTGGGCAGTGTTGGACATTGTCATGTCCCGTCCACGGGAGTGGATTTGAAAGACCCATCAATTCCAGAATGGGCATGTAAGACCCATTAATTCCAGAATGGGCAACTTTGGACACCCGTATGAAACGTTCTTCATACGGGAATTGGATCCCCGTATTTTTGTTAAGATGCGGGCTTAAGTGAACACCGACGGGTGTGTCACTCGCTATACCGGTATAAGCATGTGTACTCGCCAAATTGTTGCAACTCCCACCGTCAATAATTATGCGAATCGAGCGTTCCTTGACAACGCCCTTGATTTGAAACAAATTATGGCGTTGATTTTGCTCAGCACGAGAAACTTGAGCACTTAGTACGTGTTGCACTATAATGCTCAAATACTTGTCGGCATCTTCGGCGCCAACATGTTACTCCTCATGACCAGATTCGTTATCAAGTCCTGCAGGGTCAGTTGCAAGCATAGCATATGTTTTATCATCAAAATCACTAGTAGAGGAATACCCACCATCATCGCGTATGATCAGTACGCGCTTGTTTGGACAATCCCGCATCATGTGTCCATAGCCTTTGCACCGATGGCATTGAATATCCTTAGTTCGTCCCGTCGAAGCAACTGAAGAGGAAGTTTTTGTAGACGCTTGCGGTGTTGATTTGGTTGCTTCAGAAACTCGTGGTGCTGAATTTAAAGTAGCGGGGCGCGGCTTGTTGTTGAAGGGTGGCGGTGGGGGTGCACTGATGGCCGGGGTAGTAGATGTGCGTGGTGCCCATGAGTTTGTGCGACCTGCAGAAGAGTTAGATCGTGTCCTCGTCTGGCGTCCCTACACTTCACGTTCAGCTTTGCAAGCAAGATGAAACAATCTAGTAATGGAGTTGTAATCTTTATAGTTAAGGATGTCTTGAATTTCTCGATTCAACCCTCCCAAAAACCTAGCCATTGATGCCTCCTCATTCTCATCTAAACCACAACGCAACATACCAATTTGCATTTCTTGATAGTAGTCTTCCACATACTTTGTACCTTGTCGTAAGCGTTGCAATTTATTTAACAAATCACGAGCATAATATGAGGGAACAAATCGATGCCGCATAAGCAATTTTAAAGCCTCCCAACTGTTAGGTATGTTATTGGGATGTTGACGGCAATGTTCTTTCCACCAAATAGAAGCAAAATCGGTAAATTCACTAGTAGCAGCCCTAACTCGTCTAATCTCAGGAACTTCATGGCAAGCAAATTTTTGATCAACAGCTAGTTCCCAATTAAGATAACCATCAGGATCATATTTACCATTAAAAGAGGGCATAATGAATTTAACCCTAGCGAAAGAATCATCATGGTCACGTACCTCACGTCGTGGGGGGTCTCGTCACATACCTTGTCCATTAAAATGCAACTGTCGATGAGCTCGATCGTTGTTATTGTTACCCATGTCATTGACCTCGGTATCAGTCACATAGTCGAATTCATCTTGTCCCTCTACCACCGGGGCAGCAGGGGGAACAGCAGTGGATGCATGGGCCATCTCATCAAGTCGCGCCATAATACCTGCCAAAGAAGTGTTAGTGACGCCTTGCGCTCTCTCCATCGCGGCGAGCGTGGCGTTTGCCTCAATTTGGGCGCCCTCAAGTTGAGCAAGTCGCTCATTTGTGACCCTGACATCTTCCTCAAGACCCTCCGTACGAAGGTTCATGAGGCGTCGAAAATGTTGTACGATTCCCTTCGTACGAGGAGTATGAGATGTATCCTCATCCGAATGCTCCGCAGATCCTGCCATTGTTAGCAAATCACAAGTATATGTCCCTAGCAACTACTAGGATGTGGTGGATGGTTCAAAAGTCGCTCACACTCAAGCCTTCTATCGAATTCTTACCAATTCTTACCAAGCAAACAGGGGTGATCGGCAACCAGCGGTGTCAATGTATCTCCGAAGATTGGATGGAGCAATTGCGGTGAAGTTCGGCACATGCGGTTGTAGAAAAGGTGTAGTGGAAGGCTCAAGTATGGTAGCAATGGATTAGCAACTATCAAATCAGAGAATGCAAGCTGAAAAATCGTTCAACACCGGTTAGTGCTGATCCTAGGCTAGACTGGACTAGAGACGCGAGCCTAGAACACAAACGAAAGCACATCGCGGCAGAGCTAGAGAACGTTGCACATGGAGTTCGGAGGCTCGAAAAAGGATGCCGTCTGCACGGGGAACCTTAGAATCACTTGTAGAGGGGCTCTGTCAATTTTGAGCGAATTCTGAGAAACTTGATTTTTTCTCGGTTTGTGGGCCCGTTTTGAGGTCCTAAACGACGTTTTTTTGGGGTCGAAGTCGCTGCGCGTGTGCCCGAGTGCTTACGCGGAGCTAAAATCCCCAGATTTCCTGGACTTACGCAGTGCTCTATTTTCCCGTTTACTTTCCAACGGATCAAGAATCACCTCAATCGGAGGTCGTATGCAAAAGTTGTGTTTTTTCTTTTCTTTTTTTTTGATCGCGTTGTCGAAGTCAGATGAATCTCAGGTTTCCTTCTGGCAGCATGAAAATTAACCTCTTTTTTTTTCTCTCTCTCTCTCTTTTTTGTCACAAACTGAAATGAGCTTTTGTCTTTTGTTAGGGTTTCCCTTGGAGTGGAGGCGGCAGGAGGATTGTGGCTTGTCGCGACAGGAGGATGGTGGCGACAGAAGGATGCGACAATGGATGGCGGCGCGGGTGGTCGTGGTAATGGCTCTGGTGGTGGAGGCAGACGGCAGATTGAACCCAACCACAACGGTGCGACCAAATGTGAGCAGAACTCGAAACTCTAAAGGAACTAGACACTAAGACCAACAAAGGACACGACGATGCAATCGAAAGTTCAACAATGCAATGCACTGAAAAGAAAGATGCAATGGCGCAATTGGTCTTGGATAGATAGGTGATCTAATCCTATAGTTTTTTTTGGCTTTTTCTGGACTTTCGAAAATAAACAACCTAACTACGAAAAACAGTAAATTCTCACCGAGCAACCTTGGGCTCTGATACCACTTGATGGAGGCGGTGTGCGATCTTTCGATGAGATTGATAACTATCGATTTTGGGTGGAGGTGACTCTCGCGATCCGACTACAACCGCATTGACGGCGCTTGCACCTTAGCAATCGTTGAACCAACTCGAGGCGTTATTGACCGTGATGGAAGCGCGATCAACCTGAACACGAGGTTCAATTCCTGCGAGCAATCGAAGAACTAGCAAGAATAAGATGTATGCAATCTGATATTGCGAATAAGATTGTAGTATAGATGGTATTGAAAACAAAAGTGGGATCCCGAAGGCTGTCTTGACAGGTGGTCGTCCGACACAACTGAAGAATAGAAGTTTGCACAATGGCTAAACCTAAATTCAATGAAATCCGAGTTCTAGCCAGGGGGACGGCGGCTCCTATATGGGAAGACAACCAGGGGTGGCGGCCAGGGAAGTGGACATACGCCCCTAGGGTTACAAGGCCCATGGGCCCAAGAGGAGGTGGCGTAGCACCCTGTTTGACTCGGTAAAAAAAATAGACGTGGATTGGTTTGTTTATTGTGGTCAGCTCGGTTGGAATTTGAAGCTGAGGTTGGATCCATTGGAAAGTAGACTTGATAATATTTCAATGAAGTCCAAGAACATCCCAAACGGAGTCCGTATGAAGAAGTTATGACCGTTTGAACTTAGTGCTATCGCAGCAGTCCGAACTCTAATTCAGAACGAGCCCAACTCGAACTCTTGCTTGGCTCAGACTCAAAGTGACGTGATGTCCTCCATTATGCCTCCTATGCTTGTTCATGACTCCACATACCTCTCCTTGGTCGTTTCCCATGTTCCTAAGCACAATTAAATCACTTGCATTAGGTAGCGATCTATTCTCAGTAATATATAACCCTATGAACGAATTCACCTAGTGATTAAGTTGGCGAGCACGAGCTCGAGTAATTGGTCCTTGTAACATTGGTTGTGGATCAGCTGTGTGTGTAGACGCGGTTGTATCCAAATTAGGGATGTCCTCATCAACTTTGCTCGAAACAAACTCAATCACCACATAACTCAAGAGGTCCAAATGAATACAAACGCAAAACTCGAAACACTTTTACTAAATGAAAATTACGAAAGACGATCCAATTACTTTATTTCTAAATGAATCATCACTACACACACAAGTCACAATCTCTTGCAGATAATCTTACTAACATCAAGAATAATACACTCTGAACACGAATCTTTATCATCAACTATTCCATTAGAAAGCCCCTAAAGTTTCACCAAATTGTTCTCTACTACCTTTTCATCCCATCTTCAAAACAAGAGTATACCAAAACCATATAACATCACTACATCAACCTCTTAAGTTTAGAAGGGGTCTACTACACAATTGAAAAGCTCCTACCAAAACCTTTTCATTAAGGACACATTATCATCCGATTATTTCACAATCATGTGGGCATAAGCCACCTATTATATCATATCAGTTCAACTTTTAGCGATGTTTGACATCAAACTTCAACACACAACAGTTATACTACAACCATTGTTGTTATCAACTGGCTTCATTATGAAATCCAATTGCTACATACTTTCCTTCCAAATCATGTGGATATTAACAAACACATATTCAACTGTTCCTCCTCATATTTGGATTTCGGCAAAGATACACTAAAACTTCAAAAATTGAAATCTTCTATCGTTCAAAAGTCTCAACAACACTACAACCAAATTCATCGCGTCATTACATATAGAAGAACTACATAGAACTCCTCTCATAAACTCTAGATCCACCGATATTCAATCCATTCAACCGGTTGTACATAATTTCAATAACTAATCATACTAGGGAATATGTAAATCTAGCATTTCCTTTAGTTTCCCTTTTCACACATTTAAATTAATCCATAGGAACAAAAGAACCCAACAAGTTTAGCAACCTAAATGATTTTAATGACCAGACTAATTCATCAATATTCCATACTTCTTATTATCTCTTTTGACTCCAAATAGGTATAGACATACTCTTAGTCACTACTCATATATACAATTCGTCAAGAACTAGTAGAAGACAACATCAACTTAATCAATTTCACTTGCAAGGTTACTAATTAATATTAATTATGCACCACACCAATGACTCAACTTGATACCCATACCATACCGAGTTATTTGATTACAATCTCTGATTTGACCATAACAAGGCATCACAAAAGAATTTTAACAATTTCCACCAGAAAAGAGATGCATTAAACTTCAACACTCGGAATAATCCAAAAGAAATACATAGAGCCAAAGCTTTCTCATGTTAACAAACTTGCAACATAAACTCTCATTACCCAAACTATCAAACGAATACATGAGTCATTCTTTTCCAATGAGAAAGAAGGAACAACCATGGAATTATCAATATTGCCAATTGAGGAAGATTACAAGTAGTAAAAACAGCTCAACAGTCGAAAAACAGTAATTGTTTCAGAGAACCATTAGAGACCATTGAAACACAAGAACTACCATGAACCACGAACCCAAGAGAAATTCATCATCCACCACAGAACAATAATTTGCCAAGATTTGAGGTCAAGAAAGAAAACAACTTTCTAAAGTAGCTCACGCTCAACTCCTACAACTATGGTATTCGGGGTAACTACTCTATTCGTCTACCACGAACGGTGGTATAACCTGACAAAGTCCAAGGCCACAACCACGACCTCCACTTCTTAACAACCATTATCGACATGCATAAACAATATAATCAAATATTATTATACATGATCATCTCATGGCAATCATAGAATAGATTCATAGATATAAAATATCATAACATATCATATCGTGGATTAACAACAAGAAAGATAGTACAGAGGCAATTCAACAATTGCTCAACAAATGAAACAAAACAACAGATTATGCGGAAGCAATGTAATTCCCAACCCCACCTACTATGCACAGTGTGTCAATTTAATATGTTTCTACTAACCACGGACCTAAAGCCCGCTCTGATACCAACTGTATCACCCCAGCGCCACACGAGCCTGGAATGCTACTAAGGTAACCTTACACAAATATAATCTAAGACAATTTACTAACTTTCGGTATAACCTTCTTTATATTTCTAACTTCACAGGGCTTTCAACAGATAAAAGGGTTTTAAACTAAATATTGCAACATTCAAAATCATCAATAAGCGAACAGGAACTTGTTAATCAACTAAACAAATCCTCAAACCTCCAACTATGCTACTCATCATTATTACAAATAAATCAACGCGGAAACATAATCATGATGAATCCTTTAAGCAGTTGCTTAATTATTAAGGCATAGTCTGAGAATTAAGGTTCAAGGCAGTGTGCGTGAGATCATAATGCTACTCCCTCCCATGCATGCTTTTCTTGCTCTGGGTACTTAAAACAACAAAGAAAGCAAGAGTGATGTAATATCTCAAATTCAATTTAGCGGGAACCTTATTCAGGAAAGGGGATTTATTCAATTTCGAAGTTCTCCTATCGAAGAATGTATCCAAAAGCGATTAGTGGAATTAAAAAGGAGGTTTTATGTGAAATTTCCACAACTTGTGCCCCAGGCCTCGGCCCAAAAGGCCCAAGAGGGAGGCCGGCCATAGGGGTGGGCGCCACCCCCTTTTCTCCCCCAAACCCTAGGCCGAACCCACCTGATGAACCCGAAGGTCCGATTGTTGGCCCGATCTTTCGATGAGAACGATAAGTTCGGTAGGCGTCGCTCAACTCTCACGATCCTGGCTACGAACACGCAATTCCCGAAACCATGCAATCGCTGAACTGATTGACAAGTCGTTATCAACCGTGCACGAATACCCGGATGACGACCACGAAGGTCGATTCACGCATACACCGAAGAAGCACGCAAGAAAAAGATAACACAATCTGAAATTGCAAATAGGAATTGAAATATTTAATTGAGTTGGGATTTTGAAGCGGTATTATGATTGGTCTAGTCGACACAAGCCAATACACGAAGTTGCAACAAGGCTAACTTTTAACTAAACAAAATCCAAGAAAACTAGAGGGGGTGCGGCTCCTTAAATAGGGAACGAGGAGCCACAAATCTAAAGGAACTAGCGGGGAGGGACTAAACTCGCGGGTTACTGTTCACGTGAACAGTAACCACGCCTCTAGGTGGGCCGCCGGTGTAATACCCCAAAAGTATACGAAAGGAATTAACCGGGAGAGAGTTATCTGAATTGACGAAGGACCAAATAGAAAATGATTAATTTCGCAGTTAGAGAGGGGGAAATCAGCGTTTGTACGGCAACCTGGGCCTGGGCCTTGGCCTAGGTGGCCATGTGGTGGCCGGCCAAGGGGGGGGGGGAGGCGCCACCCTCCCCCAAAACCCTAGCCGCCCTCCTTTCCCCTCCTCCCACTTGTGGCCGCCGCCCCATCCCTCCTCCTTCCTCCCCTTTGGCCGCCCCACTTCCTCCCCTCCCACGCCACCTCCCTGCTGCTCCTCCCCTGCTGCTGTCCAAGGAGGTGCCCCCCCATTGCCGGTGTCGAGGAGGAAGAGGGAGGACCGCCCGGGAGATCGCTTGGCCAAGAAGAAGGAGAAGAAGAAGGAGAGGAGAGGGGGAGGGAGAGATCGTGGCCTGTGCTGGGAGTTCTTCACGTCCGGCGGTGTTTCGTCAAGGGTAATACTCGTTTTCCCCCGAGTAGATGCATCTTTTGATTGTTGTAGCAATGTCGGTATTTCTGTCTCCTCAGGACAGCTCGCGTTATACAGATGTTTTGATGTAGTTAAGTGCGGATTCAGTCTTGGGCTTTTCCTAGAGAGTTGTAGAGGATGTCAATAGCTTTCGATGAAGTGCTAGATCATATTATTTGGACCTTTGTAGCAGAAGTTATGAATTATTTAGTATGACTGTTCTGCGAATCTGTCAGCATTTTGACAGGTTTTAGTAATCTGACTTGTGCAATAAGTTAAAGAGAGAATTAGAGGTTCTCAGTATAACGAAAGTTGTAGATAATTGTCGTAGCTTTCAGGTAAGAACAAGAACGCGAAATTTGGATGAACGAGCTAAACGTTATGTTAGTTTTAGTGATCTGTCCAGAAAGTCTGACGTGAAATCGATGTTTTGTTAAACAACTTAAAAGTGATTTTAGATGGCCGAATCAGGGAGGTTCACCAACTAGGTTTAGTTGGGAAATTTGATAACCTTTCAATGAAGTCCAAGAACACCTAATTTGGATCCCTGTACGAAAAGATATGAATTTTAGAACATGACTGTCCACAGGGGGGACAAAGCGACATCTTGAAGTTGGGGCTGGGTTCGCGCTAAAGGAACTTTTGTGAGTCCGTGTTTACTTTTTGGTTTGAGTGGTCCTCTATTGCTGTCTTAGCATTTCTTAATTGAATGTTTAGGTGGGGAACTGGTTCCGGAGGCGGCACCCTCTTCGCGTCCTTCGTTCCCGCACGGTTGAGGCAAGTGCATCGTTTGGTCCTTATTTGTGATTGCTTGGACGTGAATGCGGGTTTGATGCTTGTTAATGTCGTGTGGTTGTTGATAAGTGTGCATAATCAGAATGGTGAATGTTCAAACTATGGGTATGCTTTATTCATGAAAGTTGTTATTGCCTTTATTCATGAATGTTGTTATCGCCTTAATTCAAGAATGTTGTTATTGCCTTTATTCATGAATGTTGTTACCACCATTGGTGCTTGATGTTGAAAAGAGATGGTGCATATGCATTTTTATATCATGTTGAGGCCTGGTCTTGTGATGACCAAGCATGCACATCTTTGAGGTCCCCATCGAGAATGTGACGGGCTTGAGATCCCCACACTCGTGGAGTGTGGGCATGAGGTCCCCAATACTTGCGGAGTATTGGGCAATTGGTCCCTGTGCGTGCGCGCACAGGCATGTGTATGCGGCGATGGTTGTATACTTTGCATTACCGGTGTAATGCACAAAGAAAGTTAAAGAGAAAGGAACCCTGAGCATTGCATTTGCATGTGAGTTGTGTTATTGTTGATCTCCTATATATGGATGTTGATGTTCTGGATTGAATTATGCGTCTTTTATTTATGTACTTGCTGAGTCTGCGGACTCACTCTTGCTTTCTTGTTGTTTTTAGGTACCCAGATCAAGCGCAGTATGCATGGGAGGGAGTAGCGTTATGCTTTGCACGCACACTGTCATGAACCTAAATTCTCGGATCATGCCTTATTAAATAAGCTACTGATCAAAGATTTGACTTGTTTATGTTACCGTATCGGATTATTTGTAATAATGAAGAGTAGTGTAATACCCCAAAAGTATTTGAAAGGATTATCGAGAGAGAATTAAGTTATTTAAAGAGAAGGACTATTTAGAAATTGAATTGAGGGAATGATCAAATAGAAAATAGTTATTTAAGCAGTTAAAGAGGGGGATTACAGCGAAATTTGGACAACCTGGGGCGAGGCCTCAGGCCCATTGGTATTTGGCCCAAAGGTGGGAGGTGGTGACCGGCCATAAGGGGGGAAATTAGCCATAGTGGCCCATGAGAAAATCAACCACCAACAAAAGGAGGAGTGGAAACCCTAGGTTTGCTACAGTAATTCCGTGCTACGTACCACTGCCGTCACTGTAGCACGATCGTAGCAATCCCTCTCCTCCATGGTGGTGCCCCTCTCCTCCGATGCCTCTTCATTGTGGTGGCCGGCCAAGAAAAAAAGAAGAAGAAGGAAGAAGGGAGAAGGGAAGAGGAGAGGAAAGGGTGAAGGTTCGTGGGCGGCATCCTGGTCATCGGCGTTCGTCAAGGGTAACCCGGATTCCCAGTAGATGCATCTTTTGATTGTTGTAGCAATGTCGGTATTTCTGTCTCCTCAGGACAGATCGCATTAGACAGACGTTTTGATATAGTTAAGTGTGGATTCAGTCTTGGGCTTCTCCTAGAGAGTTGTAGAGGACGTCAATAGATTTCGATGAAGTGCTAGATCATATTATTTGGACCTCTGTAGCAAAAGTTATGAATTTATTAGTGCGACTGTCCTGCGAATCAGTCAGTGTTTTGACAGGTTTTAGTAATCTGACTTGTGCGATAAGTTAAATGGGGAATTAGAGGATGTCAGTATAACGAAAGTTGTATATAATTATCGTAGCTTTCAGGGAAGCACAAGAACGCGAAATTTGGACAAACGAGCTGAAAGTTATGATCAATTTAGTGTGCTGTCCAGCGAACCTGACGTGAAAACGATGTTCTGTTATTTCGCATTTTAGGGGTAGTAGATCGCCGAAACAGGAAGGCTCACCAACTAGGTTTAGTTGGAAAATTTGATAACCTTTCAATGAAGTCCAAGAACACCTAATTTGGATCCCTGTACGAAAAGATATGAATTTTAGAACATGACTGTCCACAGAGGGGACAAAGCGACATCTAGAAATTGGGGCTGGGTTCGCGTTAAAGGAACTTTTGTGAGTCCGTGTTTACTTTTATGGTTTGAGTGGTCCTCTATTGCTGTCTTAGCATTTCTTAATTGAATGTTTAGGTGGGGGACTTGTTCCGGAGGCGGCACCCTCTTCGCGTCCGTCGTTCCCGCACGGTTGAGGCAAGTGCATCGTTTGATCCTTGTTTGTGATTGCTTGGACATGAATGCGGGTTTGATGCTTGTTAATGTCGTATGGCTGTTGATAAGTGTGCACAATCGGAGTGGTGAATGTTCAAAGTATGGATATGCTTTATTCATGAATGTTGTTATTGCCTTTATTCATGAATGTTGTTATCGCCTTAATTCATGAATGTCGTTATTGCCTTTATTCATGAATGTTGTTACCGCCATTGGTGCTTGATGTTGAAAAGAGATGGTGCATATGCATTTTGATATCATGTTGAGGCCTGGTCTTGTGATGACTAAGCATGCACATCTTTGAGGTCCCCGTCATGAATGTGACGGGCTTGAGATCCCCACACTCGTGGAGTGTGGGCTTGAGGTCCCCAATACTTACGGAGTATTGGGCAATTGGTCCCTGTCCGTGCGCGCACAGGCATGGGTATGCAGCGATGGTTGTATACTTTACATTACCGGTAAAATGCACAAAGAGATAAAGAAAAGGAATCCTTGAGCATTGCATTTGCATGTGGAATGATTTAGTGTTGTGCTCCTGAATATGGATGCTGATGTTATGGATTGAATTATGCGTCTTTTTATTTATGTACTTGCTGAGTCTGTGGACTCACTCTTGCTTTCTTGTTGTTTTTAGGTACCCAGTTCAAGCGCAGTATGCATGGGAGGGAGTAGCGTTATGCTTTGCACGCACACTGTCATGAACTTAAATTCTCGGATCATGCCTTATTAATTAAGCTACTGATCAAAGATTTGACCTGTTTATGTTTCCGTATCGGATTATTTGTAATAATGATGAGTAGTCTAGTTGGAAGTTTGAGGATTTGTTCATTCGATTAGTAAGTTCTTGAGTACTTATTGTTGATCATGAATATTCTGATGCCGTTATAACTCCCTTTAACTGTTGAAACCCATGTGATGTTAGAAATACAAAGGAGACTCTGCCGAAATTTAGTAAATTATCTTAGTTTAGTTTTGTGTAAGGTTACTTTAGTAGCATTCTTGGCTCTTGTGGAGTTGGGGTGTTACAGTGGACATGTGCCCTTATTTACAGACTCGTATTTTGTTTTCCGGGATCATTAATATTTGACTGTTCCTCTTGGTCTCGGGCTCACTCCGAGGAGCAACATTTTTCTTGTGCGTTGAAAACTTGTATTTGGTTGTTTCTTCCTTTTGAGAAAGGAATTAACCAACTTGTGTTGCCAAAGTCTTATAAAGTGTATTATGGCGATTGGTTGGTGGTAGACAAGTATATGATAGTGGTGAAATTTTGGGAACCAAGCTATTTGAAGAGCGATAGATAGTGAATTGGTTTTGACCTATAATACACGGAGGAGTTATATTTAAATGGAAGGTTTGTCGATGAAATAAAATTGATTAGTGTTACAACTAGTGGAACCTATGACGAATTATGATCTAGTAACATTTGTCCATGTTGGGATGTTGGGATTATCGAAAGTATAGACTCTTGATAAATTTATTAGAGTATCGCAATTGGATACTTAGTAAGATTGTGTATTTGGATACTTAGTAAGATTGTGTAGAAGAGTTTTGATGGTGAAGGTTAATGAGAGTAGCGGTGTGGAGAAACCTAAGTGTTGTGCTAATTAATGGGATAGCAGGAATTGTTGAGTTATTGTCAGGTATGATTCGGCCTCAGTGAGTAACCCTTTGGGAGTTAGATTATCTCTAAGTATAACTTGGTCAAGAATTTATTTATTTATTGACATTGGTAATTGAGTATGTTTGAATCGTGGTCAATCAATTAGAGTATTGCGAATGGGTATATTGTAGTTGTGTAACTGAATTGGATTGGTGTGGATTAGAGGCCTAAGATTGGTGAAATAAATCGCCTTGGGGCGGTTACCTGATTAGTGAGGAATGTTGATAATAATAAACGAGGTTATTGTGAGCTATGTGAAATTTTAGTAAACGAATTTAAGGATTTCCTATCAATTATACCAGAAACTCATGGTAGAAAACTTGGAGGTTGAATTTGGGCTTTGTATTTTTATGATAGGATCTTGGAGACCCAATAGTATGTGTAGAGGTAGATGAACAGAAGCGAATTTTGAATAGTATGTTGATCTTTGATAGAATACTTTGGGTAAAGTAAATGACTATGTGTCTTTGAGAACTCAAGTTGATTATCTTAATGAATGAGTTGATGTGGTTGTGGGTGAAAAATCTCTATTGAGGCGTTGGAAACCATTTGTCAAATAATTCCTTTGAGATAGGAGTGGACTAGAGAATCCTTTTGTGGATTAGAAGAGTCTCTCTAAATAAGTATGGTTGTTCTTTCGGTTTGAGGATCATTTTGAGATTGTCGGTTAAGAGGGAGGAGTTAGTATGATAATTCTGCACACCCATGAAAAAGGAAAGGGATAATTTCTTAAATGAACATCTGAGAAAAGAATGATCCCTCGAGTAGAGAAGTGCTCCATTGGTTCTTGCTTGAATTGGTTTTTATTTTATTTTATAATGGAGATCATGTACAATTTGAGTTGACTTATGTTGATAAGGTGGTTTTGTCCAGTTCAGGAAAATAAATGAAGTAATTGATTTGGACATTCGAGCGAATTCTCTTTTGGCTTATGTGGTGTTTAGTTGCAAGCTACCGAGTTGGAAGGATGGAAGGTTTTCGTGAAGAATCTCTGATTTTGGATTTGAGTGTTTTGGAAGAAAGTTGGAATTGCTTTGTGAATCCTTTGTTTTCAGTTGAATCTGATTATTAAAGTTTGATAAAATAAGTTGTGTTGCGCGTCCCTGCTTAATGGAGGATCTCCTTGTTCTGGTGAAGGAATCGACTGAGAGGGAACACGAGTCCCAAATGTTTATGTGCAAGTTATGTGGTTTGGTGCCGAAGAGATAGATAGCCCAGAGTATATTTGGTTGTTCTGGAAGTTGCGCGGATTCCGGAAGATAGCAATTCGCTAGAACCGTCTCGAGTCTTGGAGAGGGGTATTTAATGTTTTGGATGAACCGGTGTTGAGAGAATGCTTAAGGTATCTGGAGTGTGAGGTTTTGTAACAACCGTTGACCAGCGAGCATTACCGCATCTTCGAGTCTTGTCCGTTGAGTGGTTCTGGTTAGGATGGTATAAGTGATAAGGCGTAACACATCAGTTGCATCAAGGTGCGGTGGTCCCATACGTCCAAGTGGGAAAACGACTTGGGAATTGGAGTCTCGCATGCGCGAGCGATGTCCAGAATTATTCACATCAGGTACGTAGCAATGTTAGTAAGTTTTAGCTGTGATTATACTTTGGTGTAAGTATGGTCAGAATTCGAGGTCGAATTCAGTTTAAGGGGGGTAAAATGTAATACCCCAAAAGTATTTGAAAGGATTATCGAGAGAGAATTAAGTTATTTAAAGAGAAGGACTATTTAGAAATTGAATTGAGGGAATGATCAAATAGAAAATAGTTATTTAAGCAGTTAAAGAGGGGGATTACAGCGAAATTTGGACAACCTGGGCCGAGGCCTCAGGCCCATTGGTATTTGGCCCAAAGGTGGGAGGTGGTGACCGGCCATAAGGGGGGAAATTAGCCATAGTGGTCCATGAGAAAATCAACCACCAACAAAAGAAGGAGTGGAAACCCTAGGTTTGCTATAGTAATTCCGTGCTACAGTACCACTGCCGTCGCTGTAGCACAGTACTGTAGCAATCCCTCTCCTCCATGGTGGTGCCCCTCTCCTCCGATGCCTCTTCATTGTGGTGGCCGGCCAAGAAAAAAAGAAGAAGAAGGAAGAAGGGAGAAGGGAAGAGGAGAGGAAAGGGTGAAGGTTAGTGGCGGCATCCTGGTCATCGGCGTTCGTCAAGGGTAACCCAGATTCCCGAGTAGATGCATCTTTTGATTGTTGTAGCAATGTCGGTATTTCTGTCTCCTCAGGACAGATCGCATTAGACAGACGTTTTGATATAGTTAAGTGCGGATTCAGTCTTGGGCTTCTCCTAGAGAGTTGTAGAGTACGTCAATAGCTTTCGATGAAATGCTAGATCATATTATTTGGACCTATGTAGCAAAAGTTATGAATTTATTAGTGCGACTGTCCTGCGAATCAGTCAGTGTTTTGACGGGTTTTAGTAATCTGACTTGGGCGATAAGTTAAATGGGGAATTAGAGGATCTCAGTATAACAAAAGTTGTAGATAATTATCGTAGCTTTCAGGGAAGCACAAGAATGCGAAAGTTGGACAAACGAGCTGAAAGTTATGATCAATTTAGTGTACTGTCCAGAGAACCTGACGTGAAAACGATGTTCTGTTATTTCGCATTTTAGGGGTAGTAGATGGCCGAAACAGGAAGGCTCACCAACTAGGTTTAGTTGGGGAATTTGATAACCTTTCAATGAAGTCCAAGAACACCTAATTTGGATCCCTGTACGAAAAGATATGAATTTTAGAACATGACTGTCCACAGAGGGGACAAAGCGACATCTAGAAATTGGGGCTGGGTTCGCGTTAAAGGAACTTTTGTGAGTCCGTGTTTACTTTTATGGTTTGAGTGGTCCTCTATTGCTGTATTAGCATTTCTTAATTGAATGTTTAGGTGGGGGACTTGTTCCGGAGGTGGCACCCTCTTCGCGTCCGTCGTTCCCGCACAGTTGAGGCAAGTGCATCGTTTGATCCTTGTTTGTGATTGCTTGGACATGAATGCGGGTTTGATGCTTGTTAATGTCGTATGGCTGTTGATAAGTATGCACAATCAGAGTGGTGAATGTTCAAAGTATGGATATGCTTTATTCATGAATGTTGTTATTGCCTTTATTCATGAATGTTGTTATCGCCTTAATTCATGAATGTCGTTATTGCCTTTATTCATGAATGTTGTTACCGCCATTGGTGCTTGATGTTGAAAAGAGATGGTGCATATGCATTTTGATATCATGTTGAGGCCTGGTCTTGTGATGACCAAGCATGCACATCTTTGAGGTCCCGTCATGAATGTGACGGGCTTGAGATCCCCACACTCGTGGAGTGTGGGCTTGAGGTCCCCAATACTTACGGAGTATTGGGCAATTGGTCCCTGTCCGTGCGCGCACAGGCATGGGTATGCAGCGACGGTTGCATACTTTGCATTACCGGTAAAATGCACAAAGAGATAAAGAAAAGGAATCCTTGAGCATTGCATTTGCATGTGGAATGATTTAGTGTTGTGCTCCTGAATATGGATGCTGATGTTATGGATTGAATTATGCGTCTTTTTATTTATGTACTTGCTGAGTCTGTGGACTCACTCTTGCTTTCTTGTTGTTTTTAGGTACCCAGTTCAAGCGCAGTATGCATGGGAGGGAGTAGCGTTATGCTTTGCACGCACACTGTCATGAACTTAAATTCTCAGATCATGCCTTATTAATTAAGCTACTGATCAAATATTTGACCTGTTTATGTTTCCGTATCGGATTATTTGTAATAATGATGAGTAGTCTAGTTGGAAGTTTGAGGATTTGTTCATTCGATTAGTAAGTTCTTGAGTACTTATTGTTGATCATGAATATTATAGTACTTCGTTATAACTCCCTTTTAACTGTTGAAACCCATGTGATGTTAGAAATACAAAGGAGACTCTGTCGAAATTTAGTAAATTATCTTAGTTTAGTTTTGTGTAAGGTTACTTTAGTAGCATTCTTGACTCTTGTGGAGTTGGGGTGTTACAAGTAGTCTAGTTGGAAGTTTGAGGATTTGTTTAGTCGATTAGTAAGATCTTGAGTATTTATAGTTGATCTTGAATATTGCAGTACTTCAATATAACCCCCTTTTAACTGTTGAAACCCAAGTGATGTAGAAATACAAAGGAAACTATGTCGAAATTTAGTAAATTATCTTAGTTTAGTTTTGTGTAAGAATACTGTAGTAGCATTCTTGGCTCTTGTGGAGCTGGGGTGTTACAGCCAGCATATGGGCCAAGTTGAGTTCGATTACAAGGCCCAGATTGACCCAAACAGGTGATATGACGCCTTCTTTAGATGATTGCGATCAGTCTAGAAGGAATTTGAAGATGATGCCAGATCCGTTGGAAAGAGGACGAAATAAGCTTTCAATCAAGTACTCGTGGACCTCCAATGGACTCTGTATGTGAAAGTTATGCCCATTTGAAGTTAGTGTTGTCAGGCTGATTCCGAACTGATCTAACCAAAACGTATCCAGCTTAGCACATGCAGTAACACCATGGCTTGTGGACATAGTACCAAGGCATGTAGACGTAGCACCATGGCATATAGACGTAGCTCGATCCAATTGGGTAATATGGTCTTGCATTAGCCGAAAGTCCTATTGGCAAAGATGTTGTTGAAGTAGAGGATGCAGTGCAGCAGGTCGAAGCAGTGGTTGCATCCTTAGGTTTGATGTCCTCATCATCCTCCCTTTCTTGAATTGGAATCGTCCTCGACTCAATCATTGTCTCCACATCATCACTTTCCTGCAAAAGGTTAGTAGCAACAGGAAACAAAGAAACATACATATCTTCTAAAGGACACAAAGATTCTTCGCAAACCATACTAGAGCATTCAGATTGATGTTGTGCCAAGTCAATGCAAGCAGATTTTGTAGCTAACATAACAAGTGCTTTCAATTTAATTTCACTTGGAGCTATCATCTTACGATCATCTTTTGTGTTCTCCTTACTTGTTCTCGCAGATCGTTCTAATTCATCCTTTAATATAGCAGCAGGAGACATTGGAAGCAAAGTGATTTTCTTTTCTTTATAAGTGAAAGTATAATGATTAGATCTACCATGATGTTCAGTATATCTATCATATTGCCAAGGTCTACCTAATAACAATGAGCATACTTGCATAGGTACAACATCGCAATCAACATAATCATGATATGATCCAATAGAAAAATATACGCGCACAAGTTTAGTCACCTTCAACTTAACACAAGAATTCAGCCATTGAATGTAGTAAGGATGAGGGTGTTGAGTTGTGGTCAAGCCAAGCTTCTCGACCATGTCTGTGCTAGCAAGATTGTTGCAACTTCCGCCATCGATGATGGCTTTACAGGATTGTTCCTTGATGACGAACTTTGATTGGAATAAGGTGTGACGTTGATTTTGTTCAGCAAGCTCCATTTGAGCACTTAGCACACGCTGGACAACTAAGCTTTGGTACATGTCAGATGCTTCATGGCTTATATGTTCTTCTTCAGTTTCATCACCTACATTGTTAGTTGCAACCAAAACATGTTCTTCCTCAATGTCGCTAGCAGAAGTGTACTCACCATTGTTCTTGATAAGTAAAACTCGCTGACTAGGACAATCGCGCATCAAGTGCCCAAATCCTTTGCAACGGTGACATTGTACATCTCTAGATCGCCCTATAGAAGCAATAGAAGAAGCACTTTTTGTAGGGACTTGTACCTTTGCAGATTTGCTTGCATCGGGAATTTTCTTCTTCTTATCCCCTTTTTTTCTCTCTTCTCTTTTTTTATATTTTTCTTCTCTTTCTTTTCTTCTTTTTCTTCTCTTTCTTTCCCTTTTTTTTCTACCTCAGGAAACCACTAGGAACTGAAAATATGGTTTTTTTTTCCGGGTTGCTACAGTAACCAAAAATCACTTTTTTACTATAGCAATGGCAAAAACCGATTTTTTTCTCTCTTTTTTTTTCTCCTTTCGGCTCTTTCTTTTTTCCTTTTAAGCCTCAAAGCTACTGGAACCGGACTCAATCAAACAACACAGAGCTTATCTCCCGTGAGGCTTGATGGAGACGGGGTGCCCGATCTTTCAATGAGATTGATAACTATCGATTTTGGGTGGAGGTGACTCTCGCGATCCGACTACAATCATGCGACGGCGCTTGCGCTTTAGCAATCGTTGAACCAACTCAGAGCGTTATTGTGATGGAAGCGCGATCAACACGAACACGAGGTTCAATTCTCGCAAGCAATGGAAGAACTAGCAAGAATAAGATGTATGCAATCGATATTGCGAATAAGATTGTAGTATAGATGGTATTGAAAACAAAAGTGGGATCCGAAGTCGTCTTGACAGTGGTCGTCCGACACAATGAAGAAGCAGTTTGCACAATGGCTAAACCTAAATTCAACGAAATCCGAGCTCTAGCCGTGGGGACGGCGGCTCCTATATGGGAAGACGACCGGGGTGGCGGCCGAGGAAGTGGGCGACGCCCTAGGGTTACAAGGCCCATGGGCCCAAGAGGAGGTGGCGCAGGCACCCTTTTGACTCTGTAAGAAAAATAGATGTAGATTTTTTGTTTATTGTGGTCACTCGTTTGGAATTTGAAGCGAGGTTGGATCCATTGGAAAGTAGACTTGACAAGATTTCAATGAAGTCCAAGAACATTCCAAGCGAGTCCGTATGAAGAAGTTACGACCGTTTGAACTTAGTCTTGTCGTGACATTCGAACTCGAATTGAACGAGCCCAACTCGAACTCTTGCTTGGCTCGGACCCAAAGTGACGTGATGTCCTCCATTATGCCTCCTATGCTTGTCCATGACTCCACATACCTCTCCTTGGTCCTTTCCCATGTTTCTAAGCACAATTAAATCACTTGCATTAGGTAGCGATCTATTCTCGTAATATATAACCCTATGAGCGAATTCACACGGTGATTAAGTTGGCGAGCACGAGCTCGAATAATTGGTCCTTGTAACATTGGTTGTGGATCGATTGTGTGTGTAGGCGCGGTTGTATCAAATTAGGATGTCCTCGTCAAGGCTCTCTCACGAGCGGCGGCGATGGTGGATCAAAGCGGCGGCGGGCGTTCCGGTGGGCGTGGCGGCGGAGGCTCGGCGCGTGCGGCGGCTCGGCGCGTGCGGCCAGCAGCGGAGGTGGTGCCGCCTTATGCGCGCGCGGTGGCAGCAGGAGCTCTGGTTTTTCCTCGAGCGGCGGCGGCGTTTCTTTGCGCGCGGGGCCAAACGGCGGCAAGGCCGGTGCGGGCGCGGCGGCAGCCACGGCGGCTCCGGCGGCGGCGGAGGTTCTTTGTGCGCGGGCCAAAGCGGCGGCAAGACGGCCGTGGTGGAGAAGCGGGCGCGTCGTGCGGGCAGCGGACTTGAGGCGGCGACCAGTTGCGGCGGATTGCAGCGGCGGCGGCGCGTGCGGTGTATGGAGGCGTCCCGCGGCGCGGTCTGATGAGGACATCACTCCTTCGGATACACACACTACACAAAATCCTACGGATCCAGTTGCGAAACTACAAGGCCCTATGACAAGAGCTCGTGCACGTCACTTAAATTATGAGGTGAGCTCGTTTCTAGGTGCTAATAATGTATCTATGCAGAATGGTATACTACCTAATAATTGTGATCTGTTGTTACTTAGGAATAATGGATCCCCAAGGTCTACGACCAGGTCTACAAGCTAATACCTACTCATTCTCACATAGGGGTAAGAAGATTAAGTTGTTGCCTTTGACACCTGCTGAAATTGTGAAAGATGAAGTAGAGCGTGCTAGCAATGAAAGAAACACCAATGAACATAATTCTGAAAATCAGCAAGTAGCGAAACATGTTTACCCACCTAAAAAGGAGAAAGTGGCGCCTAGTTCCAAGGCCGAGGGAATTAAATTGAAAGGGTGTGTCATGCTTGCCACTAAATCTGAGCTTGCTGAAATTTGTGATAATGAGTGTTATGCTATGCTTTGATATGCAAAGATGCTTTATTTTCACTTGAAGATATATCTAGCTATTTGCCCCTACTGTTGCTAATCTTTTGTAGGAGTATGTGGATGTATTTCGGTGATATACCCCGGGGTTGCCCCTATTCGAGGATAGAGCATCAAATTGATTTGATTCCGGAGCGACTTTGCCAAACCGTCTTGCATATAGGACCAATCCGAGAGGAGTCTAAGGAAATTCAGCGACAAGTCCAAGATCTTTTGGACCGTGGAGTGCGTAAGAGAAATCCTTAGTCCTTGTCTTTGTTCTGTTCTTTTGGTTCCTAAGAAAGATGGAACTTGGCGTATGTGTGTTGATTGTAGAGCCATTAATAATATTACCATAAGGTATCGTCATCCTATTCCTAGGCTAGGCGACATGCTTGATGAGTTGAGTGGCGCTATTATTTTCACAAAGATTGACTTGAAGTGGCTACCACGATTAGAATGAACCGGGAGATGAATGGAAAAGCGCTTTTAAAACTAAGTTCGGACTATATGAATGGTTAGTGATGCCTTTTGGTCTAACTAATGCACCTAGTACCTTCATGCGATTAATGAACGAGGTTTTACGTCTTTTCATTGGGAAATTTGTGGTGGTTTATTTTGATGATATCTTGATTTATAGCAAGTCACATGAGCTACACTTGAATCATATACGTGCTGTTTTTAATGCCTTGAGAGATGCACGTTTGTTTGGTAACCTTGAGAAGTGCACCTTTTGCACCGATCGAGTTGCGTTTCTTGGTTATGTTGTGACACCACAGGAATTGAGGTGGATGGGGCAAAGCGTAGCCATCCAAAGGCGGCGGCGCCCCTCTCGTGTCACAGTGCGGAGCTTCCATGGACTTCTTTGGATTCTATCGATGTTTTGTGCGGGATTTCAGCACCATTCTTTGCACCATTGAATGAATTGACAAAGAAAGGAGTGCCATTCCAATAGGGACTGCGCAAGAGAAGGGATTCCACTTATTGAAAGAAGCTCACCCAAGCACCCCTACTCCAACTCCCCGATTTTGGTAAGACTTTTGAGATTGAATGTGATGCTAGCGGGATTGGGATAGGTGGTGTATTGATTCAAGAAGGTAAACCGATTACATATTTGTTGAGAAACTAAATGGGCCTAGTCTGAATTATTCTACCTATGACAAAGAAGCTGTATGCTTTAGTTCGTGTGCTTCAAACTTGGCAACATTATCTATGGCCCAATGAATTTGTTATACATTCAGATCATGAATCGCTAAAACATATTAGAAGCCAAGCTAACCTAAATAAACGACATGCTAAATGGGTAGAATTTATTGAGTCGTTTCCATATGTCATAAAGCATAAGAAAGGTAAGGATAATGTGATTGATGATGCACTTTCTAGACGTTATACCATGTTATCTCAACTTGACCATAAGATTTTTGGTTTAGAGGCCATTAAGGAGTTATATGCTACTGATTTGGACTTTAAAGAAGTGCTTGAGCTTTGTAAAGGAGGGAGAACATGGAATAAATATGTGATAATTGATGATTTGATCTATCGTGCTAACAAGCTATGCATTCCAGCTAGCTCCGTTCGTCTTTTGTTGTTGCAGGAGGCGCATGGAGGAGGTTTGATGGCGCATTTTGGAGCAAAGAAGACATAAGACAGGTTTCCAGAGTTAAGAAAATCAAAATTGATGCCTAGAGCTGATGGACCATTTAAGATAATTAAGAAGATAAATGACAATGCCTATCAATTGGAGCTACCTGCAGATTTTGGGGTTAGCCCCACATTTAACATTTCAGATTTGAAGCCATACGTGGGAGAAGCAGATGAGTTTGAGTCGAGGATGACTCCAATTCAAGAGGGGGATGATGATGAGGACATCACTCCTTCGGATACACACACTACACAAAATCCTACGGATCGATTCTTGAAACTACAAGGCCCTATGACAAGAGCTCGTGCACGTCACTTAAATTATGAGGTGAGCTCGTTTCTAGGTGCTAATAATGTATCTATGCAGAATGGTATACTACCTAATAATTGTGATCTGTTGTTACTTAGGAATAATGGATCCCCAAGGTCTACGACAGTCTACAAGCCCTACGACCGATCCCCGCGGCGCACGAGCAAGTCTCAAGATCCTCGACTAGGTTCGCGGCGCCACGACCGGACCGGCCAGCGCTACGACCACATCTCAAGCTCCTCGACAAGGTTCGCGGCCTCGACCGGACGATCGGCGCTACGACTAGGTCTCACGCTCTCGACCAGTCATTAGGTGCTGCGACACCGTTTGGGCCTAATAGGGCCTTGTAAGCGTGTCGGGGTCAATGCCTAGGTTGTGTACGCCTCTCCCCATGGTCGCACAACCTAGGTCAACCCCTCACGTTACCCCTATATATATACAGCAGCGCCACGGTTTAGGGTTGGGTTTTCTTAGATTATTTCGCCACTTTGCGGTTTCACCGTTTATCGGTTTGAGAACCCCACATTGTGAACTTCATTCATATTCGCAATACAATTCGATTGCATTTTCCTTGTTCTTGTGAGTTGCTTCGATTGCTTGCAGGAACAATAACCCTCGTGGTAAGGTCGATCGCGTGCGAGCATGGTTGATAACGACAGTCGTGCGAGTGTAGCGAATTGCGAGGTGACGATCTGCTGGTCGAAAGCCTCAAAGCGTCAACATCCTCACGACGAAACCAATCGAACCTATCGGAAGATCGGGACACCGTGACTCATCACGGTCCGACGGCGCGAGGGAGTAGCGGCGGCTCGTGCTTTGCCCCAGGGGCGACTGCAGCTGTGGTGGAGGCGCGTGAGGTGGCGGTGGAACCAAGGGAGCTTGAGGCGGTGTCGGCGTCGGCAAGCGGCCCGGGTGCGGCGGCGCGTTGTTCGAGGGCCGGCGGCGAAAGCGCAAGCGGCGCAACTCGATGGAGCGACGGCGCGCGGCTGCTCCCCGAGCAGCGGCGGGCGTGGCAGCTTTGAAGGCGAGCAGCAGCGGCGTGATAGGTTCGGGCGCGCGGAGGCGGGCTTTGGGCCGGTGAAGCCTGCTGCGGGCGGCACGAAACTGGTAGAGCTGGCGGTGGCAGCGGCTGCGCAACTTAAGATGGAGCTGATGGCGGTGGCGGCCTGGCCAAAACAACGGCGCAGCAGTAATGGCTCGGCTCCATGCTTCAACGGCAGTGGCCAAGCCTCGGCGGAGCCCCGATTGGCCGCTGCACAAGACGACAGCGCAACAGATTGGATCGGCGCGAGATTTTTTTTGTGTGTATGAATGCCTCCTGATGAACCCGATTGGGTCTACTGCTACACTGCTGATTGGATGATTATGCTTGCGCGATGTAATCAATAAGCAGTGGATTGATCTGCTCTTATTTTTTCAACCCTGACGGCGCAACCCTGATGAACCCTAAAGATGCATCGCGGCAGAGATAGAAAACAGACTAGGCGATCGACAAGAAACCCTAAAACGAGACTAATCTAGACAGGAAACCAGCACTAAGACTCGACGATGCAACGACAATTCAACAACGCAAACTAAAAAGAAAAAAATTGCAAAGGCACAAATTGGTTCGGACGATAAGAACTAACCTAATTTTATTTGATTTTCGTGGCTTTGGACTGTAGGAATTTTTTTTTGTCACCGATGAACTTGTAGCTCTGATACCACCTGATGAACCCGAAGGTCTGATTGTTGGCCCGATCTTTCGATGAGAACGATAAGTTCGGTAGGCGTCGCTCAACTCTCACGATCCTGGCTACGAACACACAAGGCCGAAACCATGCAATCGCTGAACTGATTGACAAGTCGTTATCAACCGTGCACGAATACCCGAATGACCTGACCACGAAGGTCGATTCCTACATACACCGAAGAAGCACACAAGAAAAAGATAAAGCAATCTGAAATTGCAAATAGGAATTGAAATATTGAATTGAGTTGGGATTTTGAAGCGGTATTATGGTTGGTCTAGTCGACACAAACCAATACACGAAGTTGCAACAAGGCTAACTTTTAACTAAACAAAATCCAAGAAAACTAGAGGGGGTGCGGCTCCTTAAATAGGGAACGAGGAGCCACAAATCTAAAGGAACTAGCGGGGAGGGACTAAACTCGTGGGTTACTGTTCACATGAACAGTAACCACACCTCTAGGTGGGCCGCCGGCATATGGGCCAAGTTTAGTTCGATTACAAGGCCCAGATTGGCCCAAACAGGTGATATGACGCCTTCTTTAGATGATTGCGATCACTCTAGAAGGAATTTGAAGATGAAGCCGGATCCGTTGGAAAGAGGACGAAATAATCTTTCAATCAAGTACTCGTGGACCTCCAACGGACTCTGTATGTGAAAGTTATGCCCTTTTGAAGTTGGTGCTGTCATGCTGATTCCGAACTGATCTAACCAAAACGTATCCAGCTTGGCACATGCAGTAACACCATGGCTTGTAGACATAGTACCATGGCATGTAGACGTAGCACCATGGCATATAGACGTAGCTCGATCCAATTGGGTAATATGGTCTTGCATTAGCCGAAAGTCCTATTGGCGAAGATGTTGTTGAAGTAGAGGATGCAGTGCAGCAGGTCGAAGCAGTGGTTGCATCCTTAGGTTTGATGTCCTCATCATCCTCCCTTTCAATAATTGGAGTCGTCCTCGACTCAATCGTTGTCTCCACATCATCACTTTCCTGCAAAAGGTTAGTAGCAACAGGAAACAAAGAAACATGCATATCTTCTAAAGGACACAAAGATTCTTCGCAAACCATACTAGAGCATTCAGATTGATGTTGTGCCAAGTCAATGCAAGCAGATTTTGTAGCTAACATAACAGGTGCTTTCAATTTAATTTCACTTGGAGCTATCATCTTACGATCATCTTTTGTGTTCTCCTTACTTGTTCTCGCAGATCGTTCTAATTCATGCTTTAATATAGCAGCAGGAGACATTGGAAGCAAAGTGATTTTCTTTTCTTTATAAGTGAAAGTATAATGATTAGATCTACCATGATGTTGAGTATATCTATCATATTGCCAAGGTCTACCTAATAACAATGAGCATGCTTGCATAGGCACAACATCGCAATCAACATAATCATGATATGATCCAATAGAAAAATATACGTGCACAAGTTTAGTCACCTTCAACTTACCACAAGAATTCAGCCATTGAATGTAGTATGGATGAGCGTGTTGAGTTGTGGTCAAGCCAAGCTTCTCGACCATGTCTGTGCTAGCAAGATTGTTGCAACTTCCGCCATCGATGATGGCTTTACAGGATCGTTCCTTGATAACGAACTTTGATTGGAATAAGGTGTGACGTTGATTTTGTTCAGCAAGCTCAATTCGAGCACTTAGCATACGCTGGACAACTAAACTTTGGTACATGTCAGATGCTTCATGGCTTATATGTTCTTCTTCAGTTTCATCACCTACATTGTTAGTTGCAACCAAAACATGTTCTTCCTCAATGTCGCTAGCAGAAGTGTACTCACCATTGTTCTTGATAAGTAAATCTCACTGACTAGGACAATCACGCATCAAGTGCCCAAATCCTTTGCAATGGTGACATTGTATATCTCTAGATCGCCCCGTAGAAGCAATAGAAGAAGCACTTTTTGTAGGGACTTGTACCTTTACAGATTTGCTTGCATCAGGGACATGCGCAGGAGTGGAAGGAGCAACAGGGGGCGCACGGCTTGAGAAGGGTGCCACGTGTTGTTGCTGACTTGGCCGACCTGCAAAAGATCCTCCAAAATTGCCCCTAGGGCGAGATTGTCGACCCGCACTTCTCTTTCACTTTGCAAGCAAGATAGAACAAGCAGTGATAGAATTGTATTCTTTATAATCAAGTATGTCCTAAATTTCTCGGTTTAAACCTCCCAAAAATCTAGCCATCTTAGCATCTTCAGTTTCATCTAAACCACAACGCAATAAACCAGTTTGCAATTCTTGATAATAATCCTCTACAGAACTACTACCTTGTCTTAAGCGTTGTAATTTATTAAGCAAATCACGTGAATAATATGAAGGTACAAATCTATGTCTCATTGCTCTCTTCAAAGAATTCCATGTCCTAGGTATGTCCTGATGAGTACGACCATATTCACTCCACCAAATTGAGGCAAAATCAGAAAACTCACTAGTAGCAGCCCTAACTTTCTTATCTTCAAGGAATTCATGACAAACAAATTTTTGTTCTACTGTAAGCTCCCATGTGAGATAAGCATCAGGATCATATTTTCCAGCAAAAGATGGCATAGTGAATTTAATTTTACCAACTGCATTATTATGGTCACGTACCTTACGTTGATTTCTTCCCATACCTTGACGATTGTGATGAAGCCGACGATGGTTATGATCATTGTGAACATTGATTCCATCTGTTTCCGTATCAGCAGTTTAGTTGTTCATTTCTTCTTCTTCCACTTCATCGGCCCAAGAGCGAGAGCGAGCAACAGATGGAGTACGGCGCGGTTGTGCAACGCCAACAGCAGCGGGGGCGGCAACAGGAGGGGGAGCTCTGTCTAGCTGCTCCACACGTGTAGCAATCGCAGCAAGATCATTATTGGTGCGATCTAGAACTCTCTCAATGCGCTCCGAATGTTGACTCAATAAGCGTGAAAAGTGCTGCATGATGTCTTTCGTGCGAGGCGTGAGAGGTGCATCTTCCTCAACATTGGGCTTGCTATTCTCCCCTTGTGACCCTGAACCTGCCATCGTTAGTAGAAAACAAAGAACAGATCACAGTGTATATGTCCCTATGACTACTAGGTTCTGGAGTTTCACAAGTCACTCACACTCAAGCTTATACCCAGTTCTTACAAGTTCTTACCAATGCAGCAAAGAAGTGGTACAACCAGTGGCTGGTTCATGATACTCTCACTTGTGATCAGACCAACGATTGCGAGGAACGACACCTGCTGAGTAAGTAGGGACTGGAGCTCGGGAGGCTAGTATGTAGCAAGGGAGTAGCAATTATTCAAATCAGTATGCAAAGTTGAATAGTAGTTCAAAGTACTAGTCACAAGTGCTGGTTCTAGTCTAAACCAAGTCTAGCTAGAGCAACTTAGAAGAACGACTAGTAGCAACAACGGCCGGCTAGCACAAGAACTATCAATGCGAGTGAGCAACGGATGAATTATGCTCAACTGAACTAGGAAAAAAAATGTCAAGAAAAAGGAGGCAGCTCTGAATTTTTTTTCTTCTTCTTATCCCTTTTTTTCTTCTTTTTCTTCTCTTTCTTTTCTTCTTTTTCTTCTCTTTCTTTCCCTTTTTTTTCTACCTCAGGAAACCACTAGGAACTGAAAATATGGTTTTTTGGGTTGCTACAGTAACCAAAAATCACTTTTTTACTATGGCAATGGCAAAAACCGATTTTTTTTCTCTCTTTTTTTTCTCCTTTCGGCTCTTTCTTTTTCCTTTTAAGCCTCAAAGCTACTGGAACCGGACTCAATCAAACAACACAGAGCTTATCTCCCGTGAGGCTTGATGGAGACAGGGTGCCCGATCTTTCGATGAGATTGATAACTATCGATTTTGGGTGGAGGTGACTCTCGCGATCCGACTACAACCGTACGACGACGCTTGCGCCTTAGCAATCGTTGAACCAACTCCGAGACGTTATTGTGATGGAAGCGTGATCAACCTGAACACGAGGTTCAATTCCTACGAGCAATCGGAGAACTAGCAATAATAAGATGTATGCAATCTGATATTGCGAATAAGATTGTAGTATAGATGGTATTGAAAACAAAAGTGGGATCCCGAAGGCTGTCTTGATAGGTGGTCGTCCGACGCAACTGAAGAACAGAAGTTTGCACAATGGCTAAACCTAAATTCAACGAAATCCGAGTTCTAGCCAGGGGGACGGTGGCTCCTATATGGGAAGATGACCAGGGGTGGCGGCCAGGGAAGTGGACGCACGCCCCTATGGTTACAAGGCCCATGGGCCCAAGAGGAGGTGGCGCAACACCCTTTTTGACTCGGTAAGAAAAATAGACGTAGATTGTTTTGTTTATTGTGGTCAGCTCGTTTGGAATTTGAAGCTGAGGTTGGATCCATTGGAAAGTAGACTTGATAAGCTTTCAAGGAAGTCCAAGAACTTTCCAAACGGAGTCCGTATGAAGAAGTTATGGCCGTTTGAACTTAGTGCTGTCGCAGCAGTCCGAACTCGAATTTAGAACGAGCCCAACTCGAACTTCTTGCTTGGCTCGGACCCAAAGTGACGTGATGTCCTCCATTATGCCTCCTATGCTTGTCGTGACGTGAAGTAGAGGATGCAGTGCAGCAGGTCGAAGAAGTGGTTGCATCATTAGGTTTGATGTCCTCATCACCACCTCTCCCCTGTCCCGCCCCAAGCTGCCACCCCTCCTGCCCCTTGCCGCCCCTCCTTGCTGATCTTGGCACCTCTTCCCCGGCCACTGGTGCTGCCATCTTCCTCCTGGAGCCGCCCCTCCCTGCTGCTCGTCTTCGTGAAGGAAGGAGAAGGGAGCGTGGGCTGCTTAGCCGAAAGGAAGGGAGAACGAGGGGGAGCAAGGAGATCTTCTTCTTGGGATCAACCAGCGTCTCCCTGAGGTTCTACAAGGGTAACACAAGGCGTTCTTCGCTGTTTAAGTTGAATTAGATGCGAATTCGATTAGTTTGATTGGATTGAATTGTTGCTGTTAGAATTTCAGTTCTGTCCAGAATATTGCATGGCCTGTTTCGTGATTTTAGATGCTGAATTTCAGTTGTCCATCTCCTAGAGTTATGTAGGTATTGTTCTTAGCTTTCGGTGGCCGCCAATAACACTAAATTCTGACGTACGTATCAAAAGTTATGTTCGTTTTAGTTTCTGGTGTCCAGAATTCTGACGAGAATTAGCAGACATTGTAATTGTTAAAATTTGACATAGTTAGAGGATGATTCAGAAGTCTTGCCCATAACGCATTTTGTACGGGATCTCATTAGCTTTCAGAATTGATAAAGACAACCCCATTTGGATTTGTAGAACAAAAATTATGCCCGTTTTAAGTTGACTGTCCAGAACCTTGACGAGAATGAATTGTCGAATTGCCTTTTAATTTATGATCAAGTTAATGGCAAATTCAGGGCTTTCACCCAACTAGGTTTTTGTAGGCCTGGGTCTTAGCTTTGATATTGATAAAGAACTCTAACTTTGGTTAATCCAATTAGAAGTTATGGCCATTTTCGTGCTGCTGCCCAGAAGTGTCGGGCAGTTCTGACAGAGGATGCTCATCGGTCTTTTGGGGCTTGGTATATTCAGAATTTGGGTTTTCCATCAACTAAGTTGTTGTAGATAATCTTGTTACCTTTCAAACAAGCCTGAGTTTACATTTTTATGAATTTCAGAGCAAAAGTTATGTCAATTTTAATATTGCTGCCCATTATAGTTTTCTGATAGAATGTAGTTCAATTAGAGTAAAATTGTGTAGTTAAACGTTAGGGTGTTGGGGTAAGTGTAGCAAGTAGTGTCTTGACTTCATGGTTCTTATTGAGTAAACTAATGGTGTAGGAGGTGAGGCTCCGAGATTAGCGGCATCGTCGTTACCTCCTAACGCATCGCAACGCTAAAGGCAAGTACACTGACGTTTGTATGAATTGTGTATGTTGGATGCTTAATGTTTGTACTGTGTTTTCATTTGATACGTGAGAAGTTCCGATGACTATGTTTCTTCCGTATGTGAAATTCATATGTTCAAAGATGATACTAGTCGTTGTTCATAAGTACATTCATGCATCCATGTTCATGTTCCGTCCACGGGAGTGGAGCTGTACGGGAGTGGAGTCTAAAGTCCCATCAATTCCAGTATGGGCATGTGAGTCCCACCATTCCAATATGGGCAGTTTGGACACCTGTATAAAACGTTCTTCATACGGGACTTGGATTCCCGCACTTTTGTTAAGGTGAGGGCTTAAGTGAACAACGACGGGTGTATCACTAGCTATACCGGTATAAGCACGTGTGCAGTCCATCCTTTGATTAATTTCATTCATATCATGCATTCGTAAATGTTCATTCGTGGTATGTTCAGAAACTGTGAAGAGGTTGTCTTGTCCATATTGGTTGTCTGTTAATTTATTCAATGTACTTGCTGAGTCTTGGACTCACTCTTGCTTTGTTTATTTATTTTAGGTGAACCTTGGTGATGAAACTCTTGGGAGGGAGTAGACATGCACAACCCACTCAATTCACTTTACCCTTGTTTCGACATAAGAATTGTTACTGCCTTCATTCGTTAATTGCTGGATTGTAATAAATAAACTTAGACTTGAAGGATACCTTACTTATCGTTGAGTTTGTTTAAATAACTGTTATGTTCATTGATCATTCGTTGATATGATAAGATGTCGTAGCGGATCCAATATTACATTCCTGTTTATGTTCCATTTACTGATGATCGGTTTAGCTTAGTTGATGAGGTGTTGTTGAAATTCATTCCGCTGTATGGTTATTAGTTAGGTCTTTAGGTAGCATTTTGGCTTCCGAATAGCCAGGGTGTTATAGTTGGTATCAGAGCGGGCTTTAGGTCCGTGGTTAATAGAAAAAAATATTAAATTGACACACTGTGCACAGTAGGTGGGGTTGGGAATTACATTACTTCTGTATTATCTGTTGTTATGTATCATTTGTTGAGCAATTGTTGAATTGCCTCTGTACTATCTTTCTTGTTGTTAACCTATGATATGAGATGTTATGATATTCTATATCTATGAATCTATTCTATAATTGCCATGAGATGATCATGTATAATCATATTGATTATATTGTTTTTGCGTGTCGATAATGGTTGTTAAGCAGTGAGGCCGTGGTTGTGGCCTTGGACTTTGTCAGGTTATACCACCGCTCGTGGTAGACGAATAGAATAGTTACCCCGAATACCATAGTTGCAGGAGTTGAGCGTGAGCTGCTTTAGAAAGTTGTTTTCTTTCTTGACCTCAAATCTTGGCAAATTCTTGTTCTATGGTGGATGATGAATTTATCTTGGGTTCGTGGTTCATGGTAGTTGTTGTGTTTTAATGGTCTCTAATGGTTCTCTAAAACAATTATTTATTTTTCGATTCTTGAGCTGTTTTTACTACTTGTGATCTTCCTCAATTGGCAATATTGATAATTCCATAGTTGTTCCTTCTTTCTCGTTGGAAAAGAATGACTTATGTATTCGTTTGATAGTTTGGGTAATGAAAGCTTCCTGTTGCAAATTCGTTAGCATGTGAAAGCTTTGGGCTTTACGTATTTCTTTTGGATTATTTTGAGTGTTGAAGATGGCATGCTTCTCTTTTATGAAAGAAATATTAAAAACCTTTACCGTGGTCTTGGTGTGGTTTAGTGAGGGGTTATATTCCAAGAAATTAGTGGATATGTTTTGGGTTATCAAGTTGGGTCTGTAGTGTGGTGCGTAATCGATCTTAACTAAGCACGTTGGAAGGGAAGGTGATTAACTTGATGGTGTCTTGTATTAGTTCCTTATGAACCGTGATTAAGAGTATGGCTATACCTAATTGGAGTCAAAAGAGTTATTAATAAGTGTGGAATATTGACGAACTGGTTTGACCGTTAAAATTTGTTAGTTGGCCAAACTTGTTGGTGTAATACCCCAAATTTGCGTAAGTTGGAAGAACAGAATTCGGGGAGGAGATGTAATACTCCTAAGTAATATAAGAGAGAGAATAATTATATTTAGAGAGAGGGACCAATTAGAATAGTGATTCATCAGAAGTTTGGAGGAGTTTTCTGCAAACAGCAGACAACCTGGGCCTGGGCTAGAGGCCAATGGGGCCTTTTGGTGGCCGGCCATAGGGGCGCCACTCTCCCCTTCCTAACCCTAGCCGCCTCCTCTCCCCTCCAAGCCTCCACCCCTTGCGCTCCACCCCAACCACCTCCTGTCCAGCACCTCCTTGCTGTCCACCCCCTCCACGGATGATTTCCCCTCCATTGATGCCGGTCGAAGGAAGGAGGAAGAAGCCCTGGTGCTGCTGGCCATGGTGGAAGAGGAGAAGAAGAAGAAGAGGAAGGGTCCTCGTGGATTTGATCTGCGTCTTCCTAGGCTCTACAAGGGTAACGAGATGCCTTCCCCGCTGTTTGATCCGTAGTAGATGCGAAACCGATTAGATTTGTTGGATAAAAGTTTGGCTGCAGAAGATTCGATTCTGTCCAGTATCTTGCGTGGGTAATGTCGTGTATTTAGATGCTGAATTTTAAGATTACATCTCCTAGAGTTATGTGGGATCTGTCGTTATCTTTCAGGAGCCATGAAGATCACTCAATTCCGAGGTCTGAGTCAAAAGTTATGGTCGATTTAGTATCTGCTGCCAGAAATCTGACGAGAATAATCTGTCTGGGTATTTCCTAAAATATGAAAGGGAAATTGGTAGAATCTGAAAGTTCACACAACTAGGTTATTGTAGATAATTCGATAACCTTTTCATATTGATAAAGAACGATCGATTCGGAGTTACCCATTAAAAGTTATGGTCATCTTAGTATTGCTGTTCGAACGTGTAGGCAGTTTTCTGTACTGAAAGTTCAAACAATGGTTAGCCTATTATTGTGGCCGATTTGGATTATCGTGTCAACTAGAGTATTGTAGATTAGTCAGTTAAGAATCTACAGAAATTTGGTTTACCTCTTTTCGACTTCCGGTTCTTGAGTTATGTCAATTACCGTGCTGCTGTCCAAGAACGGTATATGGCAGGAAACGTTGTTTTTCAGTTTCAGCTTTGTAAACTCGATTTGAGTCATCAGGGAAGCGGTGTAGAACGCCGATTAGTAGCGCTGGGTATATTATGTCCTTATTGAAATTATTTTACTTGTTTAGGAGGTGAAGCCTCAGGTTTAAGAGTATCACCTTTTCCGGCTAACGCGTCGCATCGTGGAAGGCAAGTAATTGTAGCAGTGTTACTACCGTTTAATTGGTTGTTCTTACTACTTGCAATCTATATGATTCTCGTATTTTGAAGTATTATACCATGGTTGGTTGACTTACAAATGAGGTGATAACAGCAATTAATAATTGAATGTTTTACTTTGGATATCTTGCGTGAAGTCATGAGGTGGTTGCTTTATGTGCCGAATGTGGATCATGGATATATTTTCCATAGTGGCTATGTGGTAGTAATAAAAGTTAATCTTGTTGGTGCCCTTATGAGGATGACACTTATGTGGTTTTTGAGTATCATATCATTCATAACATATCATGACATTGCATTGTGGATGTCGCCGCTTATGGCCGCGACCGTACCGGTACAGCATCGTACATTGCCGTAGTACGATGCACACTCTTACCTTGATGGGTAGGAGTGCAGTGGAGCATGGCATGCATTTGCATTAAGATTGTGGATGGAGGAATTGCATACTTATGCCAATGTTTGAAATCTTATGAGGCAGGACTCATGTTAGTCCATGTGGTTTATTGAATGAGAAAGTGGAATGTGGTTGCGGTCATGCAATAATATAAATTGTGATGTAGCTTGCTTGTTATTTGAATAACCTGTTAATCAATATACTTGCTGAGATTTTATCTCACCCTTGTTGTTTCTTTCCCCCTTTCAGGTGATTCTTAAGCATTCCTGGGATGGGTAGAGCGGCACTACAATTATGCACTCAATTCATCGATTCATGCTGTAATAAAGTTGAGAGGAAACTAGCCTAATGACTAGCTATTCGCGAGTGTTCTTTTGAATTATTAATGATGAATTTGTGGACTACTCTTGGATTAAATTGCTAGTAGTTGTTTTAATTTATTGAACTCTATCCGTTAGTATTGTGTCCATTAGTTGATTTTGCTTCCGCTTATGTTCCGCTGTAGAGTGGTTTAGTGGCATTCCAGGGTAATGCGGTCTGAGGTGTCACGGTTGTATCGAGCGGGCTTGAGTCCGTGGTAATTAAGTTATTAAAATAACACCTTGTACCTGATGAGGTGGGGTTGGGTAATTCATTGTTTCCGTATTTCTATTGTTATGTTTCATCAGTTGAGCAATTGTTAAATTGCTTCTGTACTATCCTTCTTGCTGTTAATCTATGATATGATGTGATGTATTATATTTATGAATTTATTTTATGATTGTCGTGAGATGATCATGTATATTCATAATTGATTATATCGTTTCTGCGTGTCGATAATGGATGTTAAGAAGAGGAGATCGTGGTTGTTACTCTGGGATTCACCAGGTTACACCACTGCTCGCGGTACATGGGTAGGGGAGTAGTTACCCCGAGTATCATAGGGTCAGGTGTTAAGCGTGAAGTGCTTTAGAGAGTTGTTCTCTTCCTTGATTTCTGAATTTGGCAATTCTTGCCCTGTGGTGGTTGATGAATTTCTCCTGGGTTAGTGGAACATGAAAGTTTATGCTTTTCAATAGATCCCTATTGGTTCTCTGAAACAATTATTGCTTTTCGACTGTTTAGTTGTTCTTACTATTTGTGATAGTTGTCAATTGGCAAAATTGATGTTTTCATGGTTGCTCCTTCTTTTTTCATTGGAAGAGAATGACTCATTTATTCGTTCGATAGTTTGATTAAGGAAGGTTTTCTATTGCGAATTCGTTATCATGTGAAAGCTTTGGCTTTATATGTGTCTTTTGGATTACTTCGAGTCTGCTGCTTAAAGTCTCTCTTATTGAATGAAGGTGTTAGATTTTTTTTTGTGATGTCTTATCATGCTTAAAAAATGCTAAGTTATAACTAAAGGAATAGATTGTTATGAGATGAGTTACCGAGTTAGGTCATTAGCATGGTGCAAATTAATGGTTCTTAACTACCATCCATGAAAGTGAAATTGATGAATTTGAGTTGTCCTTGTATTTGATACATGGTGTATGTTAAATAAGAGATTGTCTATATCTGTTCAGAACCTATGGATCTTACATAGGTGCTAGATTTACCTTTTTCCTGATATGCTAAAATTATCGAAACCTGTACAAAGGACCAGATGGGTGCCGGTGTATCGATTCGTGAAATCCTGTTTATAGAAAATTAGGTTAGGGAATCGTTAATCATGTTTTGAATGATTTCTGAACAAGGGTAAAATGTTGAATCTATGTTTATAAACGGTTATGTGATTGCAATTGGAATCAGTACCGTATGTACCCCTATGATTAGTGCAATCATCAATTGTTAATGGCGATGGTGGTGTTGAGCAACACCAATAGTCGAATAGACGAATCTTCGTAAGTAGTCTTGATAGCGTGCCTTGTGATATTGATATTGCTTAGCATAATCTTGATATAATAAATTTGTTTCAACCATGTGGTTTGTGTTTCCTTTAGGAAGTTTCAGGATGGAGTAATAAAGTTTGATGATTCTTGGTACTAGTGTACATTGTCGTTGTTATTAAGTCGTCAGAATGTGAGATTAATGTTAGTTCTCATAGTAATTTGTTTACCTATGGTGATATTACTTAAACAAGAGTATTTTAAGTTTTGCTTTCATGATCTTTTGGTGTTCAAGATTGATGTGGTAATTGGGAGTCGTTGAATAAAACGACGGGTCGCAAAGTTCTATTGGTTCTTAGGTGATTCACACGATTTGATCTTGATTGTCCGTTTGTTCTTATCTATTAAGGTTTGACAATCTCTTCCTTTGAGGCCTATGTCCTGAAGTGTGCTATCGTCTTATGTTTTCTGAGTTTTTGTCTAATTGATTATTTCTCTTGGTTCTATGTTCATTGCGAGTGGCAAATGATATTCTGGTTAGTGAAAAATCGTTTCCATTTGCCTCTCCTTTTGAGAAAGAATCAACTCTTCATTTCGCACGGGTCTTTCGAAGGGTTTAAAAAGGGTTTTCTAATGGTTGTGGCGAGATTGATGTTAGTACTTGCAGTAAATTGGTCGCCTGGTGATATCGCTTACATGGAGTATTTCAAGTTTAGCTCTTGTGATCTTTTGGAGCTTGCAAATGCTCTGGTAGCTAAAAGTGAAAGTATTTTAAATAAAATGAGATATTGGAATGTCCTATTGTTTCTTAAGAGATTCGTGTGATTTAGTCTTAAGGGCTCTTTGGTTTGAGTTGGCAACGTGAGGTTGCACTCATTGAAAAATATGTTGGTTTGTTTAAGAGGAGATTAATCTGCTTGTTTTACTTGAAATCTCGTAAAAAAAATGTTTTGAGTTTTTTTGTGGTTGTGATCATTTGGATATCATGTTTTTTGAATAGTTGAACTGTTCCGAGCAATTATGATGTGTTGAAGAAGTGTATTGGATCTTAATTAGTTCTTGTGGTTATTTGAATCATTCCTAGGCATTTGTGCGTTTATGCACAAGAGATGTCGAATTACAATCGCGATATCTTTCTTATTGGTTGATATTTGCTATTTCTTTTTGTGAGTGGTCTGTGCCCTCAACTGTGAACTTAACTTTCATTTTCTAAGATCTTTGTTATCAGATTATTTCTTTTGAGTTTCATGCTCGCCGTGAGTAGCGACATTTTCTTGTGTGTGAAACTTGTCTGGTTCGTCTCTTTCTTTGAGAAATGTTTCGCCGTTTTGTGTTGCAAAGTTTTACAAAGCGTATTTTGGCAACTGTTTGGTGGTGGTTATTTAATGGTAGTGGTGAGATTTTGCTACCAAGCTATGGGGGGAGTAGCAGAAGATGAATTGGTTTTGATCTGTACCTCTTGGAGGAAATTTGAATCACATGGAATGTTTAGCTTTGAAGTAAATCTGAGTAGTGTTATGATTAAGTAGAACCTATGATATAGTGAAATTCCAGAACTTCTGTTCATGTTGAAAGGTTGGGGATTATCGAAGGTATGGAAACCTTGATTAATTGTATAGAGCAACACAATTAGATAGAGTTGCAAGATTTTGTGGGTGATTTCTGACAATGTCAATGAGTAAGTATGTTAGAATTGTGGAAAGGCTAGAGATTTAATCCGATGACTTCATTATCTGTTATAAGAGAAATTGTTGTAGAGGTCTTGGAGGTTAAATCTGGTATTTGCATTTTTTAGTCACACGATGATTTCGTGTACGGAAATTTGATAATGACGATTCCTAAGAAGTGGAATGATCATTGATAGAACCCTTCGGGTGTAGTATATGAGCATGTGTACTGGAGATTCTGAGTTGTTATTCTGGAAAAATTGGAGGTAATGTGATTGCGTGGGACCTATATTTGTGAAGCTCTAAATGCCTTCTATCAAATTAATTTCGTCAGTAGGACGAGTTGCCTAGAGTACTCGATGGATTCAATAGAGTCTCTCCACCATGGTGTGGATGATGTATTTCAGTTTGAGCATAACTTGAGGATGTTTAATTAAGAGGTTTGAGCTTGTGCAGTATGTGATGAACTCGAAATACAAGATTTGACAGAAGTTTTTTTTTTCCTAAGGGGGAAACTAAGAAAAATGATGTTTCCTCGGGTACTGAATCATTTTCTTCTTTCTTGTTTGAGTTTTGGGCTGTTGACTGGTGTTTTCTGCAATGTGAGTTGGCGTTGTGCTGACATGTTTAACTCCTTGCAATTCAGACAAGATAAAAGGAGTATTTAATTTGGGCATTCAAGTGGTTCCTCCTTTGGCTTTCGTGGTATTCAATTGTAAACTGCCCTTTTGGTGGAGAGTTAGTGTTGCGTGGTTGTGATGAGAACTCTCTATTTCCAGTTGGATTCTCCTTGTGGATCAGTGGTTTAAGAACCATTTCTGTTGTGTATTATTGTTTAAAGGAGGCGACCCTCATTAGATGAAGAGTTAGTTGTTGAGCATCCACCATCGCTGCACGAGCGCGTGCGGGACCGGGGCGTGGGCATATGGCGCATGGCGCGTGTGGTCCTGAAGTGGACATACGGCATGGCATGTGTGCCAGCACTGGACGCACAAACGTGTACCGAGGGGTGGTTCTGGTTATTTGTGGTGTGTTTTAGTACTGAAGTGGAGCTTGGTTAAGATATTTTGGTTCGTTTTCGACAATTGTGGTAATTAGTAAGTTGGCGTATCGCGTTGACCGTTTCAGGTCCATACGCGACATACTCAATGCCGGTTATGTTCTGGTGCTAAGTGAGTAGCTGAACAACTCAAAGTTTGATCTTTTGTTAAAGACGTGGACCTTCGGGTAAGGTCTTACCTTCGATCCTCTTCTTTTGAGTGTACCGAAAGTTCGAGTTGAGTGTTAGGTCGGATGTTGTTTACGTCTTTGTGTTGTGGTCTTGCTAGTCTGAGAAAGAGACCACTTGGGAGCTAGAATCTTGCATACGCGAGCCTTACCCATACCTGTTTACTCTGGGTACGTGTTAAATTCGTTGTTTCCAAGCCTGTGCTTTTTGTTCTGGTGTTCTTTTCGATGGTTAGAATTCGGGGTCGAATTCTTTTAAGGGGGGTAGAATATAATACCCCAAATTTGCTTAAGTTGGAAGAACAGAATTCGGGGAGGAGATGTAATACTCCTGAGTAATATAAGAGAGAGAATAATTATATTTAGAGAAAGGGACCAATTAGAATAGTGATTCATCAGAAGTTTGGAGGAGTTTTCTGCAAACAGCAGACAACCTGGGCCTGGGCTAGAGGCCCATGGGGCCTTTTGGTGGCCGGCCATAGGGGGGGCGCCACTCTCCCCCTTCCTAACCCTAGCCGCCCCCTCCTCTCCCCTCCAAGCCTCCACCCCTTGCGCTCCACCCCAACCACCTCTGTCCAGCACCTCCCCTTGCTGTCCATCCCCCTCCACGGATGATTTCCCCTCCATTGATGCCGGTCGAAGGAAGGAGGAAGAAGCCCTGGTGCTGCTGGCCATGGTGGAAGAGGAGAAGAAGAAGAAGAGGAAGGGTCCTCGTGGATTTGATCTGCGTCTTCCTAGGCTCTACAAGGGTAACGAGATGCCTTCCCCGCTGTTTGATCCGTAGTAGATGCGAAACCGATTAGATTTGTTGGATAAAAGTTTGGCTGCAGAAGATTCGATTCTGTCCAGTATATTGCGTGGGTAATTTCGTGTATTTAGAGGCTGAATTTTAAGATTACATCTCCTAGAGTTATGTGGGATCTGTCGTTATCTTTCAGTAGCCACGAAGATCACTCAATTCCGAGGTCTGAGTCAAAAGTTATGGTCGATTTAGTATCTGCTGCCAGAAATCTGACGAGAATAATCTGTCTGGGTATTTCCTAAAATATGAAAGGGAAATTGGTAGAATCTGAAAGTTCACACAACTAGGTTATTGTAGATAATTCGATAACCTTTTCATATTGATAAAGAACGATCCATTCGGAGTTACCTATTAAAAGTTATGGTCATCTTAGTATTGCTGTTCGAACGTGTAGGCAGTTTTCTGTACTAAAAGTTCAAACAATGGTTAGCCTATTATTTTGGCCGATTTGGATTATCGTGTCAACTAGAGTATTGTAGATTAGTCAGTTAAGAATCTACAGAAATTGGGTTTACCTCTTTTCGACTTCCCGTTCTTGAGTTATGTCAATTACCGTGCTGCTGTCCAGGAACGGTATATGGCAGGAAACGTTGTTTTTTTCAGTTTCAGCTTTGTAAACTCGATTTGAGTCATCAGGGAAGCGGTGTAGAACGCCGATTAGTAGCGCTGGGTATATTATGTCCTTATTGAAATTATTTTACTTGTTTAGGAGGTGAAGCCTCGGGTTTAAGAGTATCACCTTTTCCGGCTAACGCGTCGCATCGTGGAAGGCAAGTAATTGTAGCAGTGTTACTACCGTTTAATTGGTTGTTCTTACTACTTGCAATCTATATGATTCTCGTATTTTGAAGTATTATACCATGGTTGGTTGACTTACAAATGAGGTGATAACAGCAATTAATAATTGAATGTTTTACTTTGGATATCTTGCGTGAAGTCATGAGGTGGTTGCTTTATGTGCCGAATGTGGATCATGGATATATTTTCCATAGTGGCTATGTGGTAGTAATAAAAGTTAATCTTGTTGGTGCCCTTATGAGGATGACACTTATGTGGTTTTGAGTATCATATCATTCATAACATATCATGACATTGCATTGTGGATGTCGCGCTTATGGCAGCGATCAGACCGTCTGACATCCATCGTACATTGCGTGAGTCGATGCACACTCTTACCTTGATGGGTAGGAGTGCAGTGGAGCATGGCATGCATTTGCATTAAGATTGTGGATGGAGGAATTGCATACTTATGCCAATGTTTGAAATCTTATGAGGCAGGACTCATGTTAGTCCATGTGGTTTATTGAATGAGAAAGTGGAATGTGGTTGCGGTCATGCAATAATATAAATTGTGATGTAGCTTGCTTGTTATTTGAATAACCTGTTAATCAATATACTTGCTGAGATTTTATCTCACCCTTGTTGTTTCTTTCCCCCTTTCAGGTGATTCTTAAGCATTCCTGGGATGGGTAGAGCGGCACTACAATTATGCACTCAATTCATCGATTCATGCTGTAATAAAGTTGAGAGGAAACTAGCCTAATGACTAGCTATTCACGAGTGTTCTTTTGAATTATTAATGATGAATTTGTGGACTACTCTTGGATTAAATTGCTAGTAGTTGTTTTAATTTATTGACCTCTATCCGTTAGTATTGTGTCCATTAGTTGTTTTTGCTTCCGCTTATGTTCCGTTGTAGAGTGGTTTAGTGGCATTCCAGGGTAATGCGGGTCCTGGGGTGTTAGTGTTGATCTTGGGATTTGGCCATAGGGGTGGGCGCCACCCCCTTTTCTCCCCCAAACCCTAGGCCGAACCCACCTGTCAACTGAGACCGTTTGCTTCTTGAGTCAACCATTCCGGATCGAGTGCGGGAAGCACAACAGACTTGATCAAATGTTTCATGTGCAAGGAAACGCCTAGATGAAGGCAAACAAGACCACTTCGGCATAGATGAGTCGGTGCATTGCGATTTAAAGGTCGCCTTTGTGTGCCACAGAGGCCTGAGTTAAAGACGAGATTCTAAAGGAAGCACACCGTACACAGTATCTGATACATCCAGTGAGACCAAAATGTACAAAGATTTGAAGAAGAGTTTCGGTGGAAGAGAATGAAAGTCGATATTGCGCGTATGTGGCCTCGTGTGGGATGCGCGGTGGTTAAAATGGTGAACATAGCGGCCGCGGGATTGTTGCAACCTTTAGAGGTTCGGTGTGGCCATGGGATGACATCTCCATGGATTTTGTGGTTGGTTTACCTCGCACTCAGCGAGGAAGGATGCTATATGGGTTATAGTGGATCGGTTGATGAAGTGCGCACATTTCATTCCTATTCGAACCACCAATTCTGCGAGCGATTTGGCTCCACTCTATGTGCGAGAGATAGTACGTTTGCACGGGGTGCCAAAGACTATTGTTTCCGACCGAGATGCCAAATTTGTTTCCAAGTTTTGGGAGAGCTTGCAGAGTGCTTTGGGCACGCAACTCCGTCTTAGTACTGCATTCCACCCTCAGACAGATGGTCAGTCTGAGCGTACAATCCAAACCTTAGAAGATATGCTCAGGTGTTGTGTTTTATCCTGGAAGGGGGGTTGGGAAGATCACCTGGCTTTGGCAGAGTTCGCCTATAACAATAGCTATCACACCAGTATTCGAGCTGCACCATTTGAGGTTCTCTATGGGCGAAGGTGCAGATCTCCTTTGTGCTGGGATGCAGTTGGAGAACGAGCTGTTTTGGGTCCTGACTGGGTTCAGCAAACTGTGGCTAGAGTAGCAGAGGTCAGGAAAAATCTGCTAGCTGCTCAGCCAGCCGGCGGAAGAGTTATCGGATGTGAGAAGCGAGAGTTGGAATTCGAAGTGGGAAGCGAAGTTCTTCTGAAGGTTTCGCCTACTAGAGGTGTAGTGCGGTTTGGTACCAAAGGAAAGCTTAGTCCGAGGTACATTGGACCGTTCCCAATCGTGGCACGAATTGGGAAATTGGCTTATCGCTTGGATCTTCCAGAGTCCATGCGTGGAGTTCATAATGTGTTTCATGTGTCTATGTTGAGGAAATACTTGAGAGGCCCAGATCATGCCGTTCCATTGGAGCCATTGAGTATTGAGCAGACCTTACTTTTGAGTCGCGACGAGAAAAGATTCTAGAGGAATCGAGGCGGGTTACGAGGAATAAAACCACAAGTTTATCAAAATCCTTTGGTCCCATCGGACCAGAAGGAGGCCACTTGGGAATTGGAGTCTCGTAGGCGCGAGCTTTATCCAGACCTATTTGTTCTTTGATGCGTGTTAATGTTTGTTTCAAATTCCTTAGTCTTACGCCCTTGTGTTCGTTTCGTGGCGAGTCGAGTCGAATGCAGTAAGCGCGTAGAATGTAATACCGCTTTTTGTTCGGAAAGAAAGGTTTAATCGGGAACTTCGGCTAGCGTAAAATGTCGTTTTTGGAGAGGATGAGGTTTTGGGCCTCGGTAGCCTTTCGGGCCTTGGCGGCCATGGGCCTAGGCCCATGCGCCTCTCTCCTCCCCTTGGTGCAAACCCTAGCCCTCCCCTTTTATTCCTTGGCGGCCACCCTCCCTTCTTTTCCTCTTGGCCGCCACCCCCCTCCCCTCCTCTCCTCCCTTGCGCCTGCCTTGGAGCCGCCCCATCTCCCCTTGTGGCTGCTCCTCCTGTTTGTGGTGCTGCCCCAACCGATCTCGGAGTTTCCCACGGTTGGTGTTCGCAAAGCCGAGGTGGGCTGTTGGGTGATTCGGCCAAAGGAGGAAAAGGAGGAAGAGCTTCTTCACCAAGGATCCTTCTACCTACTCCTGGTTGCAGCAAGGTAACGATGCCGATCCTCGTGGTTTGATAGTTGGTAGAAGAGATTTGGATACGTTTTGATTAGGCAGACTTGCTGAAATTAGAAACTGATTCTGTCCAGTACGTTGTAGAGGTGTTTCGGTTATTTTTAGGCAGAATCTGAAGGTTCGGTCTCCTAGAGATATCTAGGTCTTGTTCTTACGTTTCAGTGGCCGCTGAGTTCACTCAATTCCGAGGTCCGAGTCAAAAGTTAGGATAGAATTAGTCTTGACTGTCCAGAATCCTGACGAGATTCTGCAGTCAACTTGTAAATTGTATAAGAAATTGTTAATCACAGTTTTTGAACTTGGTGTCTCCTAGAAAATTGAAGTATTCCCTGTCAGGTTTAGATGGCCACTGAGTTTACTTGATTCCGAGTTACGGATCAAAAGATATGTCTGTTTTAACAGCTGCTGCCAGAAACCTGACGTGATTAATCTATCTGTATATTTTCTATTTTATGATAGAGAAGTTGGAAGAATCTGAAAGTTCACCCAACTAGGTTATTGTAGGTAATTCGATAACCTTTTCAGATTGGTAAAGAACACTCAATTCGGAGTTGTAACATAGAAGTTATGATCAACTGAATATTTCTGCTGAAATTTGGTAGGCTGAATCTGTGCTGAATGTTCAAACAATTATTAGCCTATTAATTTGACCAAGTTGGTTTATCACGTCAACTAGAGTATTGTAGTTTAGTCAGTTAAGAAGCTACAGAAATTGGATTCACCTCGTTTCGACTTCCAGATCTTAAGTTATGCCAATTCTGTGCGCTGTCCAGAATTAAGTTATGACAGAATTGTTAATTTCAGTTTAAGTTTTGTATTAACGACTAGAGTCTTCAGGGAAGCGGTGTATAGCGTTGATTAGTAGAAATGGGTATTTTTCTGGTGTTCTTATTGAATGTATTTCATTGGTTAGGCGGCGGAGCTTCGAATTTAGGAACGCCATCGCTGCCAGCTAACGCGTCTCAACGCGGAAGGCAAATACTTTGTTAATCGAACTGGTTGTGCATTGTGGTTATTGATATGATCGTGCTGTGATAACTTTTGTGTAGTATGAAGTGAGATATTCATGTTTTGTATCTTGTGTTGAATTCATGATTAGAAATGATGGTAATGTTTAATTCAATAAGTTGTTTCATGCATTCATTATCATTTGCCGTCCACGGGAGTGGATGAGGAAGACCATCAATTCCAGGATGGTTGAGTAAGACCCATTAATTCCAAGATGGGCAATGTTGGACACCCGTATGAAACGTTCTTCATACGGGAAATGGATCCCCGCATTTTTGTTAAGATGCGGGCTTGAGTGAACACCGACGGGTGTTCACCGACTATCTGCGTATATGTGTGTGTGCAGTCCATTCCCTTGATTTTAAGCATTCATGTCATGTCTTCATATGCACTCATTTGTGTTAGGACCAATGTTGATGTCGAGCATGTCTTATTCGTTTTGATAAATGTTTTATTGATCATTGTACTTGCTGAGTCTTGGACTCACCCTTGCGTTGTTTTGTCTATTTCTAGGTGATTGTTGATGAGATTCTCTTGGGAGGAGTAGACACACACTACTTGTCTACATCACCAATTTCATGTTCAAGACATAATTCTAGTTCAATATTACATTCGTAAATGCTGAATTGTAATAATTAAACTTTAATTGGAGAAGGAAGGATACCTTCTCCGCTATGATGTTGATTTATTCTGCATGTGAACCTTCTTTAATGTTTCTCAGTATTAAATAACTTAGAAGGTGAAGGAAGGATACCTTCACCATATCTTGATTATGTTAATGCTGTCAGTTGGTTGATATATTTATTTCATATTCTTCCGAAATGCGTAGATTGTTAGAATAACTAGGTGGCATCTTGGCTTCTGTTTGGCCAGGGTGTTACAAAGTTATTCCTAAAAGAGAAACTGAGAAAAAAAATGTTTCCTCGGGTAGTGAATCGTTTACTTGATTCTTGTTTGAGTTTTGTTTTGTTGACTGGTGACTTTCGCATTGTGTGTTGGCACTGTGTTGGTATGTTCTAATTCTTTCCAATTCAGACAAATCAAAAGAAGTATTTGGGTTGGGCATTCGAGTGATTCCTCCTTTGGTTTTCGTGGTGTTCATTTGTAAACTGCCTATTTAGAACGTGGAATTGATTTCGTGATGAATTACCAACTTTGGGATTTGACCCTTTTGGTGGAGAGTTAGCATTGCATGTATGCGATGAGAACTCTCTATTTCTAGTTGGATTCTTTTTGCGAATCAGTGATTTAAGAACCAGTTCTGTCGTACATTCTTGTTTAAAGGAGGTGTCCCATGTTAGATGAAGAGTTCAATTTTCAGCATGTTGTGTACTTTCGTACCAAAGGGGAGTTTCGGCCCAGGTACATTTGCTCGTTTTCGATAGTTGCAGAAATTAGGAGGTTGGCGTATCGCTTTGACCGTCTCGTGTCCAAACGTGAATAACGCAACGTCTGGTGTGTTCTGGTGCTGAGTGAGTAACTGAGCCATTCAAAGTTTGAGAATTCGTTAAAGACGTTAACCATCGAGTAAAGTATTCGTTAAAGACGTTGACCATCAAGTAAAGTCTTACCCTCGATCCTCTTCTGATGAGTGTACCTAGAAACTTCAGGTTGAGTGTTAGGACAAACTTCGTTTTACGTCTTTGTGTTGTGGTCTCCTCAGTTCGAGAGAGAGGCCACTTTAGAGTTGGAATCTCGCATGCGTGAGCGTTATCTGGACATGTTCACCGCGAGTAAGTGGTTACCGTTATCAATTCTCGGTTGTGGTGGTTCTTTCACGTACGGCTGTAGGAGGATTCGGGGTCGAATCTTGTTTAAGGGGGGTAGAATGTAATATCTCAGATTCAATTTAGCGGGAACCTTATTCAGGACAGGGAATTTATTCAATTTCGAAGTTCTCCTATCGAAGAATGTATCCAACAACAATTAGTGGAATTAAAAAGGAGGTTTTCTGTGAAATTTCGACAACTTGGGCCCCAGGCCTCGGCCCAAAAGGCCCAAGAGGGAGGCCGGCCATAGGGGTGGGCACCACCCCCTTTTCTCCCCCAAACCCTAGGCCGAACCCACCTCTCCCCTGTCCCTCCCCAAGCCGCCACCCCTCCTGCCCCTTGCCGCCCCTCCTTGCTGATCTTGGCGCCTCTTCCCCGGCCACTGGTGCTGCCATCTTCCTCCTGGAGCGCCCCTCCCTGCTGCTCGTCTTCGTGAAGGAAGGAGAAGGGAGCGCGGGCTGCTTAGCCGAAAGGAAGGGAGAACGAGGGGGAGGAAGGAGATCTTCTTCTTGGGATCAACCAGCGTCTCCCTGAGGTTCTACAAGGGTAATACAAGACGTTCTTCGCTGTTTAAGTTGAATTAGATGCGAATTCGATTAGTTTGATTGGATTGAATTGCAGCTGTTAGAATTTTAGTTCTGTCCAGAATATTGCGTGGCCTGTTTCGTGATCTTAGAGGCTGAATTTCAGTTGTCCATCTCCTAGAGTTATGTAGGTATTGTTCTTAGCTTTCGGTGGCCGCCAAGAACACTAAATTCTGACGTACGTATCAGAAGTCTTGCCCATAACGAATTTTGTATGTGATCTCATTTGCTTTCAGGATTGATAAAGAACACCCCATTTGGTTTTGTAGAACAAAAGTTATGCCCGTTTTAAGTTGATTGTCCAGAACCCTGACGAGAATGAATTGTCGAATTGCCTTTTAATTTATGATCAAGTTAATGGCAAATTCAGGGCTTTCACCCAACTAGGTTTTTGTAGGCCTGGGTCTTAGCTTTGATATTGATAAAGAACTCTAAGTTTGGTTTAGCCAATTAGAAGTTATGGTCATTTTCGTGCCGTTGCCCAGAAGTGTCAGGCAGTTCTGACAAAGGATGCTCATCGGTCTTTTGGGGCTTAGTATATTCAGAATTTGGGTTTTCTATCAACTAGGTTGTTGTAGATAATCTTGTTACCTTTCAAACAAGCCTGAGTTTACATTTTTATGAATTTTAGAGCAAAAGTTATGTCAATTTTAGTATTGCTGCCCATTATAGTTTTCTGATAGAATGTAGTTCAATTAGAGTAAAATTGTGTAGTTAAACGTTGGGGTGTTAGGGTAAGTGTAGCAAGTAGTGTCTTGACTTCATGGTTCTTATTGAGTAAACTAATGGTGTAGGAAGTGAGGCTCCGAGATTAGCGGCATCGTCGTTACCTCCTAACGCATCGCAACGCTAAAGGCAAGTACACTGACGTTTGTATGAATTATGTATGTTGGATGCTTAATGTTTGTACTGTGTTTTCATTTGATACGTGAGAAGTTCCGATGACTATGTTTCTTCCGTATGTGAAATTCATATGTTCAAAGATGATGCAAGTCGTTGTTCATAAGTACATTCATGCATCTATGTTCATGTTCCGTCCACGGGAGTGGAGCTCTACGGGAGTGGAGTCTAAAGTCCCATCAATTCCAGTATGGGCATGTGAGTCCCACCATTCCAATGTGGGCAGTTTGGACACCTGTATGAAACGTTCTTCATACGGGACTTGGATCCCCACACTTTTGTTAAGGTGCGGGCTTAAGTCAACACCGACGGGTGTGTCACTAGCTATACCAGTATAAGCACGTGTGCAGTCCATCCTTTGATTAATTTCATTCATATCATGCATTCGTAAATGTTCATTCGTGGTATGTTCAGAAACTGTGAAGAGGTTGTCTTGTCCATATTGGTTGTCTGTTAATTTATTCAATGTACTTGCTGAGTCTTGGACTCACTCTTGCTTTGTTTATTTATTTTAGGTGAACCTTGGTGATGAAACTCTTGGGAGGGAGTAGACATGCACAACCCACTCAGTTCACTTTACCCTTGTTTCGACATAAGAATTGTTACTGCCTTCATTCGTTAATTGCTGGATTGTAATAAATAAACTTAGACTTGAAGGATACCTTACTTATCGTTGAGTTTGTTTAAATAACTGTTATGTTCATTGATCATTCGTTGATAAGATGTCGTAGCGGATCCAATATTACATTCCTGTTTATGTCCCATTTACTGATGATCGGTTTAGCTTAGTTGATGAAGTGTTGTTGAAATTCATTCCGCTGAATGGTTATTAGTTAGGTCTTTAGGTAGCATTTTGGCTTTCGAATAGCCAGGGTGTTACAAGTGAGTCCACAAACTCAGCAAGTACATATAAAAGAACATAATTCAAATCACCACATCAGCATCTATTTTCAGAAGCACGACATTAAATCATTCCACATGCATATGTAATGCTCAAGGATTCCTTCTCTTTATCTTTTTTGCATTTTACCGGTAATGCAAAGTATGCAACCGTCGTTGCATACCCATGCCTGTGCTCGCAAGCGCAGGGTCCAATTGCCCAATACTCCGCAAGTATTGGGGACCTCAAGCCCACACTCCACAAGTGTGGGGACCTCAAGCCCGTCACATACATGACGGGGACCTCAAAGATGTGCATGCTTAGTCATCACAAGACCAGGCCTCAACATGATATCAATATGCATATGCACCATCTCTATTCATCATCAAAGTACCAAAGACAATAACAACATTCATGAATAAAGCATAGCCATACTTTGAACATTCACCACTCTTATTATGCACACTTGCCAACAGCCATATGACACTAACATGCATCAAACACGTATTCATGTCCAAGCAATCACAAACAAGGTACAAACGATGCACTTGCCTCAACCGTGCGGGAACGAAGGACGCGAAGAGGGTGCCGCCTCCGGAACCAGTCCCCCACCTAAATTCATTTAAGAGAATGCTAAGACAATACTAATGGACCAAACAAACTATAAGAGTAAACACGAACTCGCAATAGTTCGTTTAGCGCGAACCCAACTCCAATTCCTAAATATTGTTCTGTCCCCTCTGTGGACAGTCACGTTCTAAAATTCATAACTTTTAGTACAGGAGTCCAAATTAGGTGTTCTTGGACTTCATTTAAAGATTAGCAAAATCCCCACCTAAACCTAGTTGGTGAGCCCTCCTGATTCAGCCATCTAATAACCTTATCAAGCTAATTATCAGAACATCAATTTCACATCAGGTTCTCTGGACAGTACACTAAAACCACTATAACTTTTGCTACGAAAGTCCAAATCTTGCGTTCTTTATCTCTCTGAAAAGGTATGGAAATTACCTACATTTTTTGGTACAACGAGATCCTCTGATTCCCACTTTACCTAATATTTTTATCCAGTTTCCTACAATGTGCCCGAAAGCTGGCAGATCAGCAGGACAACGATACTGAAAAATTCATAACTCTCAGACCGTTAATCGGATTTGGGTGTTCTTGGCTGCCACTTAAAGCTATGAACATAACACAACTATCTCTAACAGATTGGATTCCCAGATTCTGTCTCTATCAACATGAAAACCGTCATCCAAACTACTGGACAGAATGCGATCTATTAAACCGACGCAATTCAATCTACCAAACGACATCAACCGCAACTACTACGCATCAACCAACGAATAACACGCGACGTTACCCTTGTAGAATCGCAGAAGGTTGAAGATCTTGCCCCGCAAAGTTGATCTTCCTTCCCCTCATCTCCTTTGGCCGAACAGCATGCTGCCCTCTCCTTGTTTCCCCGCGAAGGCCGGCAGCGGGGGAGCTCCGTGGGCAAGAAGCGGAGGCACCACAGCAGGGGCAGCCACCAGGGAGGGAGGGTGGCACCCAAGGAGGGAGGGGGTGGCGGCCAAGAGAGGAGGGGAGGGGAGAGAGGGAGTGGCGGCTATGGTTTGGGGAGGGTGGCGCCTCCCCCCCTTTATGGCCGGCCACTACAAGGCCAATTGGGCCAAGGCCCAGGCCCAGGCCCAAGTTGTCCCACTTTAGCAGAAAACCCCCCTCTCAAACAGCTGCTGAAACTATTTTATATTTGATCCTTCTCCTGATTCGATTGTTCTCTCTCGAATTGTTCCCTCTCGAATTATTCCATCTCGAATTACATTTGGGGTATTACAAATTTATCTCTCAAAAGTTTCTTTAATGCATTCCAATTTTGAGGCACTCTTCCATGTCTATTTAAATACTTCCACCAAAGTATTGTATTCTCAACAAAAACACTAGTGGTAGCTCTAATATTTTGCCTATCAGACCAATCATAATATTCAAATTCTTTCTTTAATGCTATTTCCCAGTCAACATAGGCATCATGATCAAATTTACCAGCAAAGGATGGAAATGCATACTTAAATTTACCTCGTTCAGGCACAGGAGATGAGTCAATGATGTTGTTGATCTCACGAAAAAAAGAACTTCAAACGCACAAATGGGTCATGTTTCCCGATGAGAAAGACAATAAAGGTCAATTTTGACAACTAACCAAGTCCACTAGCCGTAAGAATAACTCAACAGTTGGAAAAACATTAATTGCTTTATGGACGAATTAAGCCAATGAAAACACATCAACCCTTCTCAAAGGAACCCATCAACTGCAATGAATTACTGACCCAAAAGAAATTCATCAACCACTACTGGACAAGAGTTCAACAAATTTGAACTCAAGGAAGAGAACAACTTTATAAAGATACTCAATATTGATGCCTGTACTAAGACATCCGAGGTAACCCCTTCCCTATTCTCTTACTACGAACGATGGTGTAACCTGGTAAAGCCCAGAGCCAAAACCACATCCTCAGCCCCTCAACACGGGTTATCCCCACACATAATAATTATATAATCAAGTAATGAGCAATGATACTCAATTCATATCAGCAATCATCAATATGATATAGCAGAAATGTAAATACAATGCTTTGCCCATTCCCATCCTACTGTGCACTAGTGTGTCAAATTTTTAATAATTTCGTACCACGGACCTACAGCCTGCTCTGATACCAACTGTAACACCTAAGCCCAACACGAGCTTGGAATGCTACTAAACTAACAACAAAGCAGAATAAAACCAAAACACTTTACTAAATTCCGGCAGAACCTCCTCTCTTTAGCAAACTTTACCAAGGATTCCAATAAATCCAATTATCCAAACTAAACAATCCAACATTCAGCATAATCAGTAGGCATTCATGTCATACTAAGTGACTAAAGCATAATCACAAATATCCAAATATGCTACCCTTTATTATTATAAATAATCCAACGCGAAAACATAATCATAATAAATCCTTTAAGCAACTCGCTCATTTATTAAGGCATGAACTGAAATTTAATCAACTTTAGAAGGTTCATGGTAGTGTGCGTGTGAACATAAAGCTACTCCCTCCAATACATGTAGTTCTTGGATTGGGTACCTAAAACAACAATAAAAGCAAGAGTGAGTCCACAGACTCAGTAAGTACATATAAAAGACATACAATACAAATTGTAACATCAGCATCCAATTCCAGAAGCACATCATTAAATCGTTCACATGCATATGCATTTTGCATTTTACCGGTATTACAAAGTATGCAACCGTCGTTGCATACCCATGCTTGTGCTCGCAAGCGCAGGGACCAATTGCCCATTACTCCGCAAGTAATGGGGACCTCAAACCCACACTCCACAGATGTGGGGACCTCAAGCCCGTCACATACATGATGGGGACCTCAAAGAAATGCATGCTTGGTCACCACGTGACCAAGCCTCAGCATGATCTCAATATGCACATGCACAGTCTCTATTCATCATCAATATACCAAAACAATAACATCGCACATGAATAGAGCATAAACATACTTTGAGCATTTGTCAACCTTAATACAAACATCATGCCAGTAATCTTGCATCGCTACCATGTATCAAAGCACGCATTCATGACCAAGTACTTGCCTCAACCGTGCGAGAACGAAGGACGCGAAGAAGTTGTTGCCTCCAGGACCAGTCCCCCACCTAAATTCATTAAAAGCATACTAAGAAGACAGTGATGGATCAAACAAACTATAAAGGCAAACACGAACTTCCAATAGTTCTTTTAACACGACCCCAACTCCAATTTCCTAAATGCTATTTTGTCCCCTCTGTGGACAGTCGCGTTCTAAAATTCATATCTTTTAGTATAGGAGTCCAAATGAGGTGATCTTGGACTTCATTGAAAGTTTATCAATTTCCCCAACTAAACCTAGTTGGTGGGCTTTCCTGATTCGGCCTCCTAATACCCCTAGCAAGCTGTTTAACAGAGCATCGGTTTCACGTCAGGTTCTCTGGACAGTACACTAAATCTACCATAATGTTTAGTTTCTTTATCCAAAGTTTACGTTCTTGGGCTTCCCTAAAAGCTACAACAATTATCTACAACTTTCGTTATACTGAGCTCCTCTAATTTTCCATTTAACTGATCGCTCAAGTCAGATTACTAAAACCTGTCAGAATACCGACGGATTTGCAGAACAGTCACACTAATAAATTCATAACTTCTGCTACAGAGGTCTAAATAACGCGATCTAGTACTTCATCGAAAGCTAATGACGTCCTCTACAAATCTCTAGGAGACTGCCAGACCTGATTCTGCCATTGAACTACTCAAAAATGTTTGCCAACCCACCCTGCTCTAACAGATCTGATTACCGATAAAACTTAATAATCAAATAATCGACTAATCGGAAGGGGATCGGGTCTTACCCTTGAAGAACCACTGAAGACGATGTACCGAGGCCGCAATCTCTCCCCTTCCCTCTCTTCTCCCCTCACTCCTTCTTCTCCCTTCTTCTTGATTGGTGACCACAATGGAGATCTCCCCCTTCTCTTCTTGGACAGCACCAATGGAGGCAAAGGTAGGAGGGGATGGATGCTACAGTACCATGGCACTATAGTGCACGTGCTACAGGGGAGGAGGTGCAGGGAGGGAGGCTTGGGGCAGGGTGGCGCCTCCCATCCCTTATGGCCGGCCACCTCTTGGGTCTAATGGGCCAAGGCTCAGGCCCAGGTTGCCAGGTTTTACCAAAAACCCCCCTCTCTCAAAGCTGAACTAACTATTTTCTATTTGGTCCTTTTCTTAATACTGATAACTCCCTCCTGATAACGCTTCCTACTACTTTTGAGGTATTACATCTTTCTTACCCTTGGTTTTTGCTCAGGGAATCCTCTCCTCCCGAAGCCTGCCGTATTCATCTTCTTCTCCGGCGCCGACGGTGTTCCAGCTAATTCCAGACTCCACGAGCACCCTTCTCTGCTCAGGTAGCTTTCATTTAGTCCCTAGGCCTCGGGCACTCACTTGGATGTCGCTGCGGAGCTTCACATTGGTGTTGCATCATTGCCGTATTTGATAGTTCTGCTCCTCTCCGGCTCGCCATCGGTACATGCTGGCTCCGCTGTTGAGAACACGGTGCACACCACTATTGCGCAGCTATCCTGAGCCTTGGCTGGCTCCACCGTAGCGCGTAGCACTGGCAAGCCGCCGGGCAAGCTCGCTGGATGAGCTTCCCGTTGTCATACTCGGACATGTACTATAGCTGGGAGATCCGGAGTTAAGCGGTAATCTTTAGCATTTAAGTGATGTCTTAACGAAAGTTAATAAGTCACTTACATGCGGACCCCGCGCCCTGTAGTTGTACATCAGTGGACCTCCTTCGTGGTCGTTTTGCAAAGACAACCCCAGGACCTCCCTCAGGGTCGTATTGTCAAAAGATCACTTTAGAGACCACCCCGCAGGACCTCCCTATGGTTGTTTTCCGATAACAACCCTCAGGACCTCCTCGCGGTCTTTTTCCAGGACCACCCCAAGACCTCCTCTGTGGTCATTTTGCACAGACCACTCGAGGACCACCTCGGGACCATTTTGCACAGATCACCCTCTGCTCGTATGCAACAGACCACCCCAAAGACCTCCCTCGCGACTATCCTACAAAGACCACCCTAAAGACCACCCTCTAGCCATTTTTGCATAGACAACCCTAAAAGACCTCCCTCTGGTCTAATTGTACACTAGAAATTGTATTAACTTGATAAATGCATAACTCATTCATTTTAACTCCAAAAACAGTGAAACCAATTTTGATAATTTCCATCTTTAATGAACTTTATTTTAAAATAGGTTTCAAATTGGTCTCTGTAACAGAGAAGGTATTTTTGGAAAATCCTCTATTAACTACATTATTTTTACAATAGGAAAGACTGATAACTTTGAAAATCCATAACTAATTCATAAAAACTCCAAATGAGATGAACCAAATTATTTTGAGTTCATATTATTATCCTCTATTTATCTATGTAATCCTTGTAACCACCACTGCTTTGCAAATTTTCACCAAACGATTAAAATTAGTGAATAGTGAGAGATTCTAATTAAATTAGAATTTCCAGCAAACTGAAATTCAAACTGCCATAACTATTGCATACTAAATCCAAATGGAATAATTATTTCACCTAAATTTATATAAAATCATGATTTAACTATTGTAGAAAAATCATGCATTTTTGAGCAATTTGAGTTTTGAGGTATTTTCTCGGTGTTTATCGAAATCTTTATTCTTTAGATTCCGAAGCGATTGATATTGACTCATACGCTACTGAGGGCGAGCAATTAGACTTCCAGCAAGGCAAGCATCATTTGAACTTTCTTCTTGCATAATATTGATCCCAGTTTTTATATATTAGTTTTTGAAATATAATGATATTGCTTGCATGCTATTTTCGGTATATCATTATGTTGTGAGTAGTTAGTTATGTCCTATACTTGCTGGTTATCCTTGATATCTCCCATATACATATGCCTAAGATAGATACTTGTGGTGATATGGTTGTTGTGTGTGAATGCTTAGCCATTGCGGGTTTAGATAACACAATAGATCAATTGGCGGGAATAGCTCGTCAATTGTGGGAAATACATAACAACTCTTAATTTTCTTTTGTCCAGATTGTTATATTGTAATATCCCGATTCTGGACTCGTGTTTCAAATGTAAGAAAATGTGCAAAAATTTAAAACTTTTTTTTGCACTTGGAAGTTTTGGAACACTTCTACAATTCTTGTAAAGGAATTGTGGGAAAAATCAAAAATCAAAATCCCTAATTGACTAAAGTCAAAAACCTCCTTGGTGAAAATCTTGTGTCAAACCCCTGGAAATAATTTTCCTTGGTTCTAGGCATGCTATGTGACACCTCTGAATTATCTCATGATTTTTAGAAATTATTTGATATTTTTTGGAGGCAAGTCAAACCAATTTTTCAATTGGTCAAACCCTAGAACAAGCTTTCTGAAATTTTTGGAGAAAAATGCAGTTCATAAAAATCTCTGGAAATTTTATGTAAGGTTAATCCTTGAATCAGCAACTTCCAGTTAAAATTTCAGAATTTTTGAGGTTGAATTGCTACCTCTAATGAACCCTCAAAGTCCTCAGCTCTATTTGTTTTGAACCCAGTCAACCCTTGGGTCATGCACTGTTGCTTGGGCTCAGGCCAGCCTCGGGCTCAAGTCACTGGACTTGGTCCAACCACCTAGCGTTGTCCCGAGCCCGTTCCAATGCGCAAGCATTGTCGGCCTTCAGATTTGCATCCAACCGCCCCAGTTGATTTCCATCGCGACCGTTCAAATCAAATCCAATGTTGGGTCCGAGCCTCCTCGTGCCGCCGACTAGTGGGGCCCTTCACCGCGCCTCTGGTCATCTTCCACCTCCCGCCGTGCGCGTGCGTCTGTGCCAGAGCAAGGTCAGCGGGGAGAGCAGGGCTAAGTCACCTCCCAACAGCTCTTTGCTGCCATGCATTTATTGCACGTCGTGCCACCGCCCCCAAAGTTTTCCCTGTCAGCTCCTTCTACCTGCTCCCATCCTCTCGGCCTTGGTAGCGAGCTGGACCACCCAGGAAAGGCCGTTGCTCCAACATTGTTCCCCTCGGCTTTAAGTAGCCCGCAAGCTCTCCCTTGCCTCCCTTTCAACTCCCTTGTGCCTTGTCAAGCACCCGCATTGCTTGTCCGAGCTCATTTCACAAAATCCCTCAAACCGCCATTGTCGAGCTTGGAGCACCTCGGTGAAACCCGTGCTCCAGTGGCCCTCTTCTTCAATACTTTGCTCCGGCTCCTTCCTCTAACTTCCTGGAGTATTAACACTGATCCCATTTCAGTTTGCATCTTCAGGGCGCAGCTGATTTTGGAGCTTCCCCTTTTTCGGTCGAAAATCGCCCCTCGTCGTCTCCAAGTCCGGTGAGTGCTCCTCTCTTCAATTTCTTGCTCGGGGAGTGTCTTGGAGCTATTTGGAACCCATTTTGATGACGCGTTCGTGTTGTCTTGGCTTAGAGCACCCTCCCCGCGTTGTCTTCTCCAAGCCCGGCAAGCTCCTCCGCCGCCAAGACTTTCCTAGCTCCCCTCGGACCTCTGCTGTGCCTCGGTGAGTTCACCTGAGCCCCCTCGAGCTCAAGCACTAGATAGTTTAGCTCGTAGTGGTCTTTTATCGCATTGTCGGTTTTCGCCGTAGATGCTCCTCTGCTCTCCTCTGGCTCGCCGGTGTTGTGGGCCACCGCCGCCGTCGAGGTCATCACCAATGGGTGCGCAATATTGTTGCAAACTCGTTTAGGTCTTTGTTTTGCGCCGTCATGCCCCAGGTCGCCGGCGACATGCCGGTGAGCAAAGCGCGGTTGTCGGGTGCCGTTGTCATATTTCCAACAAGTCCCCAACCTCTTGATTTTAATCCTTACCGTAGAGAACCTCCCGAGGGGTAGATCCGAGCCGTAGGACCTCCTCTGCAAAGTCTTAGTGTCAGGACGTCTTAGGGTCCATCCTAGCCGTTCATGATCTCTGTGGTGTAGCTCTGAGCCGCTAGATCTTCTTGTGCGCAACTTTAGCTACTAGGACCCCCCCCTAGCGTAGATCCTGGCCGTTAAAGACCTCTTTAGACTCAATCTGGACAGTTAGGACCACCCTTGGGGTCCTCTTTGCAAAAGACCACCTCTGGTCCTTTGTGAAGAAGACCGCAAGACCTCCCCTGGTCGTTTTACAAAAACCACACTGAGCCACCCCTCGGGGTCTTCCTTGTAAAAGACCCCCCTAGTCTTTTGTAAAGAAAACCTCAGGACCTTCCCTGGGTAAATCTGGATCGTTGAGACCTCCCCATGGAGATCTGAGCCATCCAGACCTCTCTCTGTTAAAGCCTTGTTTTGGAGGACCTCCTCGTGGAGATCTCGACCGTTAGGACTTCCTCGGTGAGATCCTAGCCGTCAAGACCTCCCTCGATAAGCTTATCGCTCAGGACCTCCTCATGTGCACCTTAGCTCTAGGACCTCCCTCTGGAGATCTAGACCGTTAGGACCTCCCCCGAGATATCTTAGCCGTCCAGACCTCCCCTCTTAGAGTTAGCGTTAGGACCTCCTCAGGGAGCTCTGGACCGCCAGATCCAGATCTGATGCTCAGGACCTCCCTTGTGCGCGCCGCGTTGGTGCGCTGTGCGCCGATGTCTGGAGCCGTTGGATTCGACATCAACGGTTCCGACCTCCTCATTTTCTTCTGATCAGTCAGACCACCCGAGAGCTCCAATTTTCAAAGTATTTAAATGTTCCAGATTTCAAAGGTGCATAACTATTTCATTTTAACTCCTTTTTGTGAGATTCAAATTGTGTTAGCTCTGTAGTAGAATGAACTTTAAATTGAGAATGAATTTGGACTCTGTTCTATAGCAGAAAATTGTATAAACTGTGTTAACTTGTTTTAACCTAAAATGTGGTCTAGACTTCATTAAAATTTGTAAAATACATAACTAATTCTCTGTAAATCCTTTTTGAGTGAATCCAATTTTGTTGGCTTCCTCTAATAATGAAATTACTGTTACAATTGATTTTAGGCATGTTACTGTTTTTAAAAGAATTGCAAATACAATTAACCTGTGCTCCTTTTCTCGTCTTTAAAAATTTATAGAAAATGCATTCTAACTCCAAATGAGATGAATCCAATTGGGTTGTTCATCTTATGACGTGCCTAATTTACCATAAAAATTTCAGCTACACCACCTTTCTAGAAATTTTTGCCAAATAATTTAATTATGATGAACAGTAACAAATTGTATTTTTTTCCAGCTGAACAGAATTGTTTTGACCATAACTTTTGCATTAAGAATCCAAATTAATTGGTTCTTGTTTCTAAATTCATTATAAATTATGCCCATGCTGCTGTAAAATTTTCAAAGCATTTGGAGAAAGTTGGCTGTTGAGTCTTTTCTGTTTTTCTTCGTTCTTATCGGGTTTTTTTTGCTTTTTCGTTAGGTGTCGATGAGTGCGTTGATCTCGAAAGTGTCCCTCTGCAGCAAACTGAGCAAATCCAACAAAGCAAGTAGTTTGATCATGTTAATCCTATTATTTTCAAGCCTAATATATTGTTTGCAACTTGTATGTATGCATTGCTATTTTGTTGTTAAATTATGGTTTGATTAGTTGATCCTATAGTTGCATAATCTGTAGGTAAATGATATTTATCTACTACCTGAGCCTAGGTTATTTGCTGTGATTAGAGCTCGTTGGATGGGCTCTTGTCACTTAGTAGATTACGGGTTCAAATTGCTTAGCCATGCTTAGCTATCGGTAGTATTGAGCGATCATCGACTTAGTCGATGATCTTGATCACACAAATGTCAATATTATTCCATTATGTCTAGCCCTTGTGTTTTGTTAATTTGCAAGTCAAAAACTGAAAATAAAAATTGTATCTTGACTTGGGCACAATGGTATGTTGGTGTGATCTGTTGGGTGTGATTGGAATGGTGCCTAAGTCCCCAAGGACTGAGTTACTTGTGTCACTAAGCCAAGCACTTATTGCGTGCTAATCACACGAGAGGGATATGGAACCTCTCTTGACTAAGTACTTTGAGAGGTGTTAATTCGGGGTCGCAGGTGGTTAAAATTGTTTTTATAAGGGGAAGAGCACCTGCAGTTGCTGCGGCTAGGCCAGTGCACCCTACCCTTCGGGTTGCCGCGACTCTTAATTAGCATTATTCATTGAAAATATCTCGTAGGACTTAGTCGTGCCGGCATACCTAAGGTAGTGTGCTTCATCATGTCATGTGGCAAAAAGGCGGTCTGGCGTGTGGGTACATTGGTACACCCCTGCAAGGTTAAAACTATTCGAATAGCCTCGTTCTAGGTTATGGACATGCTTGGTAAGGTCGTGCAAGAACTAGACTACAACTTTTAAAAATTTAAAACTTCACATGGGTGGTATGAATGGGTAATTCATGCTATTGTTGTGGTGACTATTAGGTTAGTTGCTTCCAGGATATTGTTGTCATCTATCTATTGTTATTATGTTGTTCTTGCTGTTATTTAAACAATAAAAATAGATTGTAAACTTGTTTTTAAATGTACCACATTATTGCAAATAAAGTTTGCTTTGTGTTGAAAATGAACCATATGGCCTCCACTCAAATAAGCTTGCATGTAGCATATGTATAGGTCTGCTACTCCACACGTCAGTCTTGCGAGTACATTATTGTACTCATTTGCTTTGCTTAATGTTATTTATTGCAGAAGAAGAAGGTGAGCCCCAAGGGCCTCACTTTTGTGAGATGTGCTGTGGCGGTGTTTGGGACGACTAGCTTGGCGGTCCGGTTGGTTGCCTTATGGGTTAAAGGCACAATAATTGGCTTTTGTTTATCGCCATCTTATGGCACTTTTTCTTCCGCTATTTACTTAGTTATTTGTATGACATTTGGCCAGTCAGCCCCTCTTTTGTAATAACTCTATATTATGTATGTCTTCCAGTTTGTTGCTTGCTTCGGTTCTATGTGAATGAATGGAATTGATGCATGATTTTGTAACGTGTGTGTATACTGCATTTCTGGGAAGTATACATATCTCGAGGCTTAGTTTATTTGATTTGTGATGCTAGGGTCAATAGAAGACTAAGCATTACAAGCCGAATAAACCGGGGTCCTCACATATATTTGGTTGTTAGTTTAAACTTTGGTTATGTTAAATGGTTTTAGGTCTGGACAAGTGGTCGTAAGTGTGGGTGCTGTTATGCACGAGTTTGGGGTATGTGGTGGTCTTGTCCGGACCCCTTAAGGACCGAGCTTTGAACTTTCAGTCCAAGTAACAAGCGTGCTATCACATGCGGTATATGGGTGCCGTCCGATTAAGTAAGAGGAAGGTTTTATTAGGTTAGACCGCATGTGGTGCAAGGACATAGAGACCGTGAAATCCCTATATTCCTTAGGAACCCAGTGTGATATATACTGTGAATAATGACCACGATTACCTATGTTGCTCACAACAACATACTAACTACCTTACACTGGCCCCTCCCATGCAACGTGCGTACCCGCTTAACATTTGCTATATGCTTATGTCTAAGTTGCGAGTTATCTCGTACGGGTGGTCTATCTCAATAGGGTCTTCTTGCTGAAAATGACAGTATCTCGATTCTCCCCGGCCGGCATACCAAAGGAAGTGTGTCATTAACCAGAGGCATCCCGGGGCTTACGGGCTAGTCGAGTCATGTGGGTAAAGTAGTACACCTCTGCAGAGTTTAATCTATTCGAATAGCCGTGTCCACGGTTATGGACAACACTTGGTTTTTGGATGAGTCATTGCATAGACTTTAAATTAAAAATTGACATGGTTATAACTTGGTTTGGCATGAATGGAATGTTCATGTACTTTAATTTATCAAAGTGGCAGCCACTTTGGTATTGCTTGACCTATATGACTATCTATGTCTTGTGAAATTCTTTTCTTAAGCAATGGTTTACAAAATGACTTTTGCAAACTAAATGGTCTAGAGATATAAGATGTTGTGTTTCCTGCAAAACTAAGCCACTAATGCCATCCCTTGAATAACCTCTAAGCATAAATATTTTTACTTTGTGTAAGACTTGCGAGTACCTTGTACTAAGCCAGTTTGTCTACTAGCTTTCAGGTGAGGAAGATTGCGAGCCCGACGTGCTCGTTAGCGCCGATTTAGGTGACACTAACGAGTGATGCTATCATTTAACTCCCAGTCGGTTGCCGATGGGTTATGGGCATACCTTTGCTGGACTTTTGGTTTATTTACTTGCTTCCGCTGCTACTTTATGATCTTATTTGAATTTGGCCGGTCGGCCACTTGTAATAGTTGTAGACTTGACTATTATTGATGTATGTCTTTTGAACTATGAATGTATGAATGTTGTATGGATGTGATCAATGTTGTGTGTGAGTTTGGTATGTTGGTCGCTAATCCTGGGAGCCAACATGACCTCATGCTCACTGTTCATGAATTCCATTTTAACTCACTAAGTGTGGTCTTTGATTGTTTAGAGAATCGATTATCATGCAGTACTTGCAGAGGAGCAGTCCGCATGATCACCGGGGCTCTAGTTTCAGTCAAGCTTTCTCACTTAGATGGAGTTAACTTAGAATTCATTTACTTGAGACCGAGAGTTATGTCCATAAGACCTTTCTTAGACTCGGTCTTGCGGATTTAACCCGGGGGTCCTCACAGTGTTGGTATCAGAGCCATACTGACTGTAGGTTAGAGATAGCATCTGCGTTAAGTTTAGAAAGTCCTTGGTCAAAATTATTTTTAAATTATCAAATTACTTTTAGAAAGTTAAGCTAGGAATATTTTTTATTCCTCATCCATCTTAGTATCTTTTCTCACCTTATTCTTGTTTTAATTTGCAAAGATCACTTACCATGCTGTTCTTGCCTTTAGATGAATCGCCAATATCTTATCAAAGAAACTCAAGCTAAGGATGTGGATGAATACCCGGCGCTTCTTTGAGATATGATGTGGAGAGCAAACTTTACGTATCAACCCCAATACTCCATCTACCGCCGCGACAAAGGGCCAGGCATGGAGGAATACCTGATCGTGATCAATATCATCGCAAGACAAGTCTCGGGGAGCATTCCGTATTGTTTCTAGGCACATGGAACTTCCGAGGCCATGGCTTTATAGGAAGTGGCTCGTGTGGCCATGAGCCACCTTCGTCATGACTTGACGGAATTGTCCCAACTGCCATACGACCATTTTCCTATGTGAGAGCGTGGCGCGGAGGTGGACACTTTTGCCCAGATCCAGTTCGGGGAAGATCCCCAAGTTAGGCAGTTAGCAAGATTGGTTCATATCATAGACCAAATCCATAGGTGCGCTATGCAGGAGTTGTACGAGACTCGTCAACGTCTCGTGGTGGCCCAGGAGCACCTACAACTCATGTATAGCATGGGGATCATTGATCGTCATGTGGTATGCGGCGCAAATGACATCTCCCCGTATGCTTCAGCACCATCGGTGTACCGTCTTCCTGAAGTGAGAGGACGGGTACCCAACTATGGGGCGAGACGCCAGGTCTGCTTGTCGGTGGGATTTGCTCGCACTCATAGGCCGGAGCTTGCTAGAGGCCATGTGATAGAGCAAGGATCTCATTTACGTCTCACCAATCCTGAGGACCCCGAGGACGCGGGATCGCCTAGATATCACCTCCTTGATGAGTTTCCGGTGAACTTCGACCGGAACAATATTTAGGTGTTGGAGTAGTGAGCTCACTGTCCGGGCATGTGTTCCGCGACCATGTATCCCTAATTTATGTAATAGGTTGGTAGTATTTGAACTATTGTTGTTTTCTTGCAAGTTCTTGCAAGAACTTTTGTTTCGGGCGGTTACCATTCGCCTACGGGCCCTTATGGATGTAATTGCACCAAAAAACTATGATTTGAATTTATGGATCTTGTACAGGCCTTAGTGCCTTTGTACGCCCATTTGGTGTTAAGTTTTTATGCATTTTTATAACTTTATGCATGCTTAAATGAGAGTGGCGTGCTTGCTGTCCATATTTTAATCTACACCTTTGCAAGCGCAACTTTGGCCCTTTTTCCTAACCACCTTTATCACGACAGGATGGCAGTGCCAAGCACCCGCTCCAGGGCTCACAGGAGGAGGGGTCTCCACCTCCACGGCCCCCTCCCGTTGTAGACCATGAGGAAGTACTTCCTCCACCGACTACCATGGCGGAGGTCTTAGCTCAGATCGAGCGGAATAGGATGGACCAGACTCGGATTCTGGAAGCTATCGTGCACAACACATCTTCGGCTCCCATCCCTGCAGGAGGAGTCAACTCTCAACGTGCTCATGGCGGACTCGCTGATTTTCAGCGAACCAAGCCTCCATCCTTTTCTGGAACCAAAGACCCTATGGAGGCGGAGGACTGGCTCCGCACCATAGAGAAGAAGCTGGCGATCGCTCAGTGCACTGGCATTGAGAGGGTTCTTGATGAGGACATCCCTAACACTTATACATCTTTCCCTATTGGTGGTCATGCACATACTGAGATGAACGCCATAAATGAAGCTACAAATAATACAAGTGCAGAAGTGCATGTTGGTCCACTAACTAGAGCAAGAGCTAAACTTCTAAATCAACAGATGCTTTTGTATCTTAATGAATCTTCTATTGTTATTGATGAGAATTGGATACTACCTCATGCAAATATTTTATGCATTCTCAGGTTTGAACATTGTGAAGCGTTTGGAACCGAGAGGGAGAAGAGGGAGGCCGGAGCCAAAGCAATGGAGGAGAAGCTCACGTGGGTCAAGCAAGAGGAGAAAGGCCCAAGAATTCAAGCCCAATTCTGATCTTCCACAAGCCAAACCGAAATTCATCTCGGAATCAACTCAGAATTCAATTCGGATTCGGTTCGGGACAGCCCAACAGGCCTGTAATAAAAAGGCCATAACTTTTACATACGGAGTCCGATTGGAGTGTTCTTGGACTTGTTCGAAAGCTTATTCCAAGGCCCACACAATGGATATGGCCCCAGCCTCAGAAGACGTATGGTCACACCGCTATAGCCGAAACAATGTGACGGATTTAAGTTAGGTTTTCCTTTTTGTGTGTTTTTTTAGTCTTAGCCGAATTGGAGTTTGATTCGGCATGTGTAGCTGGCCCTAGGCAGTGCGTGAGTCATGGAGGGCGCCATAAGTACCCTTGCCCCTCCCTTGTATCCATTAGACCAGTTTATGCATAAGAATTGAAACACAGCTATTGCTTGTTCTTTCTAAAACCAGAGTTCATGCGAGGACTTTGAGGGAGGACTAGGCGATCCGTTGGTTCGTTCTGCAATTCAAGGTCAAGCCGTTGTTCCACTGGGAATCGGGGACTTGACATTCGTCGTTCATGGTCTCGCGACGAACAAATATCCGGTGCGTTTGGGCGTGTTCCAAAGAGTTGAGGGTTTGTGCATTGGCGCGAGTGTTCAGCTAGCGACGTCATCTACTTCGCATCAACTATCCACGGTTCCTCACTGAGAAGATCGGGCTTCCCCCGTATCATGTGGTATCAGATTCTAGGTTTACTCAGTGAGGACTTCTTTACCCTAGTTAGATTCGTTTTCTTTCCTATCGTCCATTAAACCGAAAATTGCAATATCAAAACCGTAGTTTAATTTGTTGTTATTTCTTGTGTGTTTAGTTAAGTTTTCATCCATTAGAGTTTTGTTTTAGTGTTGATCCGTGTGTTTTCTTTTGCGTTGCTTAATCATTGTTAACAAAAAAAATTGCTGATTGAACTCCTCAATTGGCACCCAAAAAGAGTTTTTCGCATCCACATTAGCCTACCATCTTGTGGTCGGCCAACTCGTGCGCCGTCGACACCTCGGTCGCTCGGATTGGAAACCCTAGCTTCATATTGTTATCCGAATCGGTCCTACAAGTGTCCCTTCCGAATTCCATTGGGAAGTAGAGTCGAGTCCATCTTTTGGGACGTTCTATCCGAGTCCACTTGCGTTCGAACTGTACTTCTTCTTCAGCCGAACCACTTTGGTCTTTGTGCATCACTTATATCCTTTCATCTTGAGACTAGCTATTGATATTGCACCTAGGGCTGCTCATTGAAGTTGATTACACTTTGCTGATTTGTGAGGGTTGAGCACTTCCGCGGGGAGCAAAACACTTTCGGCCTCTGCACTTAAGAAAATTTCAGACGACTTAAAACTAGCAAGACTATTTAATATTTCAACTACCACAGACCTAAAGCCCGCTCTGATACCAACTGTAACACCCCAGCCCAACATGAGCCCGGAATGCTACCAAATTGACAAACTAACCAAATAAAACTAATGCTTTTCTCTAAAATTCGGCAGAACCTCTTTTGTATAGAGGGCTATACCGGAGATTCAAACAATTTAATATAGCATCACCCACAATCCAATCCTCCAATATAAACGAATCATCAAAGGACATCCAAAATACGCTAATGAACTAATACGTCAATGATCAGCATAACTACGAGGGTTAAATGAACTCAATCAACGAACGAATAAGTATATGAAGGGATCATCCATGATCAAGAACAAACATCCACCACGAGGGGTGGTCACGGGTTCTAAACTAAGGTAATTAACAAGAATATAAATTGTGAATAATTGGGTTTGATTATTCAATGCGGTTTGTGTTTTATATGTCGTGCACCAAGTCTACCCCTTCCCATGCATGACGCTGCCTCGAGAGGTACCTAGCAAGCACAACACAACAAGAGTGAGTCCACGACTCAGCAAAGTGCAATAGCAAATCAAACATAGCATCATAAGTAGTCAAAGGGAGTAAACAATCACTTTATGAACAACATCATTATATACCACAAGTCCATCTCTTGAGATAGCATCGTAAGCATTCAGAAGGAATAAACAATCACGTCATAGACAACAGCATTATATACCACAAATTCATCTCTTATGCAGAAATGCAATGAACATGTCATGAATGCACCTCTTCTCTTCTTAGCAATTACCGGTAATGCCGAGTAGTGTATCCGTCGATACATACTCTAGGCCTGTGCCCTCTAGGCACAGGGATCCAAAGCCTACACTCCACGAGTGTGGGGACCAAAGCCCGTCCAATGCATGACGGGGATCCAATACATACTCAAGGCCTGTGCCCTCTAGGCACAGGGATCCAATGCCATGATGCAAATGCACATGTCCCATGACCTTATAATGATTCATCATTGTCATCATTAACAAGGTAGTCTCATTGCTCACCTTGTCCCATCATTATTGCCATCACTCATGAAACCATTACCATGTAAATATCATCATTTAAACGTTGCCACGTAAGCATCCTGATGTAAACACCATGTAAGCATCATCACTTAAACATTAGCATGAGTCATCATGTAGACATTTCCATGTAAGCTTCACCACATAAGCATCATCATAAAAACATCATCCTTAAACTATGGCATTCATACTCATCAGCATTACAAAGCAGCAATCATCAACAATCAACTATGGCATTCATCAAGTATGAAATATAACTCATTAATACTACTTGCACTTGCCTCAATCGTGAGACGAAAGACAAAAGGGCGGAACACTTTAGCACCGGGGTTCACCACCACCTAGTCTGAACTGAGTGCACACCACCTAGCGGGCCGCCAACCTGCTAACTTGATGGCAAATCAGGCTTCTAGTATGCACAACGGTGCATGAGGCTTAAGAGCTCACAAAACGTTTCTGTATGAACACCTACATGCTATTTCCTATAAGTCTCAGAAGAAAAACATGCTAAATCTTTGCCTTGAACAATCTCTGAGAAATCCATTTGAAATGATAGTGAAACAACAACAAGTTTTACTTCCATTTTGTCAATACACAATCTCGATTATTTGAAAATAATGTACTAAGCGATCGATGGTGTGAGACGATATCAGAAATTACTTTGGTAACACAACCGATGGTTTGAGTCATTAAATGTTGAGGTAATAGACAATATTGATAACTAAAGACACAAGTACTTGCAAAATCTCTTTAGATTCATTGACCTAGAGCAATAGGAAAGCAAAACGGATTGAGCTGCTTTTTGGTATAAGACAAGCATGGAGAGACTACAGAGACTAATTCTAGTGTCGAGCCTTCATCGGTAAGCAAACTGTTTATCTACCAAAGACATACCAGAATGCCTAGCATAACAAGTTAAACCATGTACTTTACATTTCATGACTAGCATCCTACTACTTGAACTGTAATACTCCGGAAGTGTGAGAAGTCAAGAATCGGGTTAATTAAATTTAATCGGTAGAGAATTATTTAATCGGGGAAGAGTTTAATTTCAGAATTCAGCAAAGACAAGAAAAGAGAGGGGTTTTTCTGTGTTTTCTCACCTACTTGGGCCTGGGCCTTGGCCCATCTCGCCTGTAGTGGCCGGCCAAAGGGGAGGAGCCACCTCCCCAAACCCTAGCCGCCTCTCCCCTTTTCTCTCCTCCCACTTGCAGCCGCCCCTTCTCCTCACCCTTGGCCGAATCCTCCCCTCTCCCTTGCGCCTCCCCCTGCCCTGGTGCTGCTCCCTCGCGATTCCCCTTCGTCTAGGCTGCTGCCCCTTGCGCAAGAAGGAGAAAGAGAGGAAGAGAAGAAGGAGAAGAAGGAGAAGAAGGAGAAGAAGTCTTGTGTGGGGATTGGTTCAGCGAGTTCTAGAGGTTCTACAAGGGTAACGAGATGCCTTCCCCGCTGTTTGATCCTTAGTAGATGCGAAACCGATTAGAATTGTTGGTTAATTGTTGGGCTGCAGAAGATTCAATTCTGTCCAGAACCTTGCGTGGGTATTTTCGTGTATTTAGAGGCTGAATTTTAATATTCCATCTCCTAGAGATAGGTGGGTTATGTCGTTATCTTTCAGTAGCCGCGAAGATCACTCGATTCCGAGGTCTGAGTCAAAAGTTATGGTCGATTTAGTATCTGCTGCCAGAAATCTGACGAGAATAATCTGTCTGGTTATTTCCTAAATTATGAAAGGGAATTTGGTAGAATCTGAAAGTTCACCCAACTAGGTTATTGTAGGTAATTCGATAACCTTTTCAGATTGATAAAGAACGATCAATTTGGAGTTACCTATTAAAAGTTATAGTCATTTTAGTTTTGCTGTTCGATTGTGTAGGCAGTTTCTGTACTGAAAGTTCAGACAATGGTTAGCCTAATATTATGGCCGAATTGGTTTATCGTGTCAACTAGAGTATTGTAGATTATTCAGTTAAGAATTTACAGAAATTGGGTTTACCTCATTTTGACTTCCAGTTCATGAGTTATGTCATTTACCGTGCTGCTGTCCAGAATCAGTATATGGCAGGAAGCGTTGTTTTTCGGTTTCAGCTTTGTAAACTCGTTTTGAGTCGTCAAGTAAGCGTTGTAGAATGCCGATTAGTAGCGCTGAGTATATTATGTCTTAATTGAAATTATTTTACCTGTTTAGGAGGTGAAGCCTCAGGTTTAGGAGTATCAGCTTTGTCGGCTAACTTGCGTCGCATCGTGGAAGGCAAGTAAATGTAGCGGTTGTGCTACGGTTTAACCGTTTTCTTACTACTTGCACTATGCATGATTGACGTAGTGTTAAATGATATGCCATGGTTACATGTTTTCTAAGTAAGAATGTGGTAGCAAGATATTAATCAATTGCTATGTTTGGATGAGTTTGGGTAGTATTGTGGTAATTCGTAATGAGCCAAATGCGGAATATGAGAATAAACTCAAGGTGGACATGTTGATAATTCATTGTGGTTATTTTCATGATGATCATGTGGTGGTCTATGTGATAGAGTTTCATCTAGATCGATTGATTTTGATCTTGGTGAATCGGGTGTGGGTTATGTGGTAATGGTCTTATGACACGTTGGTATTGTGCTTAATGAGACACATGTGGATTATGAGAAAATATTCATGATGAGTACGTTGTTGATCTCGTGGTTAAATTCTTGTGGTTTATGATTATCATATCATATCATTCATGACATATCATGACATTTGCATTGTGGATGTCGCCGCTTATAGCGCGGCCAGTGCTGGTACAACATCGTGCATTGCCGTAGCACGATGCATACCTTTACCTTGTTGGGTAAAGGTGCAGTGGAGCATAGCATACATATGCATTACATTGTGGAAAGATCATTTGCATACTTGTGCAAGATATTGAGGTGAAGTTATTTTTGCAAACAAGCGCAACTTCACGGTTGCAATGTGGAAATTGACTCATGAGAGTCTCTTGTGGTATGAGTAATGTGGTTGTGGTTGTGGAATGGGGTTCACCCTTGTGGTATAGTAGAGGTTGTGGTTGTGGCATGAGATTCTTCTCTCTTGTGGTAATTGTGGATAGCGATTGTGGATGCGAGAAATAGTAAAGTTATGAGGTAAAACACGCTAATACTTTATTGTCATTGGTAGTGGTAGTGGTGATTAACATGGAGCGGTTGATCAAGATTCAATTGTTAATATTTTACTATCTTTGGTAGTAAATATGGTTGAGGCTATAATTGTGATCATTATGGGGATTGGATATTGATGCTTAATATCTTTGTAGTTTAATTGGTGGTAAATGAATGTGGATTCACATTATGGGTGTGGACATTTGGATACTTTAATGATGTTGTATGTTTGTTTGTAGTCTGAATAGCCGGTTAAGCAGTTTGCTTGCTGAGATTTTTATCTCACCCTTGTTTTCTTTCCCCTACAGGTGATTGTTGAGCATTCATGGGATGGGTAGGCGGCACCACAATAATGCACATGGTTCATCAACTCATGTTGTAATAAAGTCGATGAAATTCTAGCCAAATGCTTAACTATTTGTGGAGGATTATGTTATTTAATAAGGATGGACTTGTGAACCATTCTTTGATTAATCTGCTAGAGGTTGTTTAATTATTGAACTTGTTACCGTTATCTTTATTCCCTTAGATGTTTGTGCTTCAGCAATGCTTTTGTCTAGAGATGTTGCGAATTAATTTATCTTGAAATTATTGGCTAGTGTAGAGTGGTTTAGTAGCATTCGAGGGTAATGTGGGTCTTGGGGTGTTACGGTTGGTATCGAGCGGGCTTTAGGTGCGTGGTAATTAAAAATATTAAATTGACACCTGGTGCAGTAGGATGGGATGGGTCAAGCATTGCATTCGTGCTTTGACATGTTATATTGATTATTCATGCTATGAGATAATCTGTATGTTTATGTGTTGTTTCTATGATCTGCTATGAGTGAGGATAGTCAATGATAAGAGGTAGGCTTTGGTTTGTTGCCTTGGTATTGCCAGTTTATACCCGTTCGTGGTGCGGGGATATTGATCTGATTACCTCGGGTAACTTAGTTGCGGATGTCATGGGTAAGTTTCTTAGAAAAGTGTTATCCTCCTTGAATTGATGTTGGCGATTCTTGGCCTATTGCGATTAATGATTTTCTCTTGGGTTAATTGTTTATTGCGGTTGTTGGTTGTCATTAGGCCTCTAATTGTTCTTGAGGCCAAGTATTGTTTCTTTCGATTGATGGGTTGTTTGTTGCTCGTGGCGGTGCTTTTGGAGAGACTAGTATTTTCCGTGTTGTTCCATCTTTCTTCTTTGGAAAACATGACTCTTGTATTCGTTTGATTTTTTTAGAGAGAATCAAAGCTTTATGTGGGAAGTTCATTAACTTGTGGAAGCATTGACTCTATGCATTTCTTATGAGTTATTTCGACTTTTGAAGTTTGATTTCTCTCTAGAAGGGAGTGTTAAAACCCCTTTGTGATGTTTTGTGATGTTTTGTAGTAAGTTGACTTCTTTACCCTAGTTAGATTCGTTTTCTTTCCTATCGTCCATTAAACCGAAAATTGCAATATCAAAACCGTAGTTTAATCTGTTGTTATTTCTTGTGTGTTTAGTTAAGTTTTCATCCATTAGAGTTTTGTTTTAGTGTTGATCCGTGTGTTTTCTTTTGCGTTGCTTAATCATTGTTAACAAAAAAAATTGCTGATTGAACTCCTCAATTGGCACCCAAAAAGAGTTTTTCGCATCCACATTAGCCTACCATCTTGTGGTCGGCCAACTCGTGCGCCGTCGACACCTCGGTCGCTCGGATTGGAAACCCTAGCTTCATATTGTTATCCGAATCGGTCCTACAAGTGTCCCTTCCGAATTCCATTGGGAAGTAGAGTCCGAGTCCATCTTTTGGGACGTTCCTATCCGAGTCCACTTGCGTTCGGGCCTGTACTTCTTCTTCAGCCGAACCACTTTGGTCTTTGTGCATCACTTATATCCTTTCATCTTGAGACTAGCTATTGATATTGCACCTAGGGCTGCTCATTGAAGTTGATTACACTTTCTTTGATTTGTGAGGTTGAGCACTTCGCGGGAGCAAAACACTTTCGGCCTCTGCACTTAAGAAAATTTCAGACGACTTAAAACTAGCAAGACTATTTAATATTTCAACTACCACAGACCTAAAGCCCGCTCTGATACCAACTGTAACACCCCAGCCCAACATGAGCCCGGAATGCTACCAAATTGACAAACTAACCAAATAAAACTAATGCTTTTCTCTAAAATTCGGCAGAACCTCTTTTGTATAGAGGGCTATACCGGAGATTCAAACAATTTAATATAGCATCACCCACAATCCAATCCTCCAATATAAACGAATCATCAAAGGACATCCAAAATACGCTAATGAACTAATACGTCAATGATCAGCATAACTACGAGGGTTAAATGAACTCAATCAACGAACGAATAAGTATATGAAGGGATCATCCATGATCAAGAACAAACATCCACCACGAGGGGTGGTCACAGGTTCTAAACTAAGGTAATTAACAAGAATATAAATTGTGAATAATTGGGTTTGATTATTCAATGCGGTTTGTGTTTTATATGTCGTGCACCAAGTCTACCCCTTCCCATGCATGACGCTGCCTCGAGAGGTACCTAGCAAGCACAACACAACAAGAGTGAGTCCATGACTCAGCAAAGTGCAATAGCAAATCAAACATAGCATCATAAGTAGTCAAAGGGAGTAAACAATCACTTTATGAACAACATCATTATATACCACAAGTCCATCTCTTGAGATAGCATCGTAAGCATTCAGAAGGAATAAACAATCACGTCATAGACAACAGCATTATATACCACAAATTCATCTCTTATGCAGAAATGCAATGAACATGTCATGAATGCACCTCTTCTCTTCTTAGCAATTACCGGTAATGCCGAGTAGTGTATCCGTCGATACATACTCTAGGCCTGTGCCCTCTAGGCACAGGGATCCAAAGCCTACACTCCACGAGTGTGGGGACCAAAGCCCGTCCAATGCATGACGGGGATCCAATACATACTCAAGGCCTGTGCCCTCTAGGCACAGGATCCAATGCCATGATGCAAATGCACATGTCCCATGACCTTATAATGATTCATCATTGTCATCATTAACAAGGTAGTCTCATTGCTCACCTTGTCCCATCATTATTGCCATCACTCATGAAACCATTACCATGTAAATATCATCATTTAAACGTTGCCACGTAAGCATCCTGATGTAAACACCATGTAAGCATCATCACTTAAACATTAGCATGAGTCATCATGTAGACATTTCCATGTAAGCTTCACCACATAAGCATCATCATAAAAACATCATCCTTAAACTATGGCATTCATACTCATCAGCATTACAAAGCAGCAATCATCAACAATCAACTATGGCATTCATCAAGTATGAAATATAACTCATTAATACTACTTGCACTTGCCTCAATCGTGAGACGAAAGACAAAAGGGCGGAACACTTTAGCACCGGGGTTCACCACCACCTAGTCTGAACTGAGTGCACACCACCTAGCGGGCCGCCAACCTGCTAACTTGATGGCAAATCAGGCTTCTAGTATGCACGGTGCATGAGGCTTAAGAGCTCACAAAACGTTTACGTATGAACACCTACATGCTATTTCCTATAAGTCTCGGAAGAAAAACATGCTAAATCTGCCTTGAACAATCTCTGAGAAATCCATTTGAAATGATAGTGAAACAACAACAAGTTTTACTTCCATTTTGTCAATACACAATCTCGATTATTTGAAAATAATGTACTAAGCGATCGATGGTGTGAGACCGATATCTGAAATTACTTTGGTAACACAACCAGTGGTTTGAGTCATTAAATGTTGAGGTAATAGACAATATTGATAACTAAAGACACAAGTACTTGCAAAATCTCTTTAGATTCATTGACCTAGAGCAATAGGAAAGCAAAACGGATTGAGCTGCTTTTTGGTATAAGACAAGCATGGAGAGACTACAGAGACTAATTCTAGTGTCGAGCCTTCATCGGTAAGCAAACTGTTTATCTACCAAAGACATACCAGAATGCCTAGCATAACAAGTTAAACCATGTACTTTACATTTCATGACTAGCATCCTACTACTTGAACTCTCAGAACTGGATCTTTGATGCTATCTCCAGCCCCGAATAGGCCAACTTATGCATAAATCCTACTCCAAACAAGTCAACGTCACAAGACTAGCCACCTTCTTGCTTCGAACCTTGACATTACATATACCTCCCTAAATACAAATCCACACTCATAAATCTACTATCTCGCAGGATGCACTCTCGCACCACATCCACCACAAAAGATCAAGTGTGCTCAACAACTACTAATACAACCATTCTATGCTAGCTGCCCAAGGAGTAACCAACAAATCAAAGTACTAAATTGCGAGATGGATGATACCTTCTTGAGTGCGCGCGCGGCGCTATTGTCGAGCGCGGCATGGATCGATGGCGTCAAAGCGAGCGGGAAGTCATGCACATCGCCGCTCACACGCCATGTACATCGTGGCGATGGCGTTGGGGTGTCGGTGCCGCCATGCTAGAGGCCGGGAAGTCGGGAAGCGAGGCGGCGGCGTTGTCGGCGGTGTTACGGACGCGACGAAGGCGGTGCGCGATGAAGAATACACCGAGGCTCATGGCGTTGAGGAAGCGGCGTTTCGTCGAACACCTACTACGCGTGGATGACAAGCCCGGACTTGGCGTAGGCGTCGGTGAGTGTGGTGACCGTGGCGGTGCTGATCCTCCCAGACGAGGTTGTAACACCCCGGCTATTCGGAAGCCAAGAAGTCACCTAAATCATCTAACATACATCCATAATGCGGAAGAATTTGAATAATATTAGCTAATGATATAAAGAAATCACTATTTAATAGAACCAGGGCATGACATTAGTCTGAATTCAAGCAAGTGTAACGAAAGATGATCGAAGATCACAAACAATACATAATCAATCATAATATGGAAAAGGTATTCTTCCTTCACCATTTAAATTTATTTAATATAGTTCATCACTTAACGAATGAAAGATAGAAACTAAATCATATTGTTGAACTTGATTATGGTGAATTGCAAGATTAGTGCGTGTCTACTCCCTCCCGATAGAGCTAGAATCAATGTTCACCTAAAATAAACAAACAAAGCAGGAATGAGTCCGTGACTCAGCAAGTACAATGAATAAATGAACATACCACAAATACGAACAAGACCTCATCATTAAAGAATGCGAACATACCCCGAATGAGTGTATGGATGAATAGAATGAATGGATTTAATGAAAAGAATGGACTGCACACATGCTTATACCGGTATAGCTAGTGACACACCCGTCGGTGTTCACTTAAGCCCGTATTTATCGAAATACGGGGATCCAAAATACCGTATGAAGAACGTTTCATACGGGTGTCCAAAACTGCCCACATTGGAATGGTGGGACTTCACATGCCCATACTGGAATTGATGGGACTTTAGACTCCACTCCCGTGGAGCTCCACTCCCGTGGACGGAACATGAACATGGATGCATTAATGAACATAAGTATTATAACTAGCATCATCTGCACGCATATGAAAGAACATACACAAGGAACATAATCCTTGGAACCTCTTGTATTCTTTAATCTCCACTCCCGTGGACAGAACATGAATATTGAAGCTTCTCTCATATCAAACAAAACACAATACTAAACATCGAGCATCCAGTATTTACAAATCATACAAAAGTCAATGTGCTTGCCTTCAGCGAAGCGCTGCGGTAGTAGGCAAAGAAGATGTCCCTAAACCCGGAGCCTCTCTGCCTACACAAGTAAGTACTCGAAATAAATACAACATACAACAGAGCGCTTCCAATAACGTTCTACAACTCCTTCCCGAAAACCCACAATTAACTAGTTTGGCACAACCCGAAACTGGACAGCAGAACGGTAAAAATCATATCTATTGGTCTGGAACTCGGAATGAGGTGAGACCAATTTTCTATGGATTCTTAACTGACATATTTACAATACTCTAGTTGACAAGGTAACCCAATTCGGCCAATTTAATTTACTGACAGATAACTGAAACAGCAGAATAGAAACTGTCTACACAATTAAGACAGCAGTATTAAAACGATCATAACTTTTAATCTACAACTACGAATTACGCGTTCTTTAACAATATCAAAAGCTAAGACCAAGGCCTACAATAACCTAGTTGGGTGAAAGCCCTGAATTTTCTATTAACACACTCATATTTTAAAAGACAACTTGATAATTTATTCTCATCAAGATTCTGGACAGCAGAGACGAAAACTAACATAACTTTTGATCCGTACGTCGGAATTCAGTGTTCTTGGCGGTCACCGAAAGCTAAGAACAAGATCTAACTAACTCTAGGAGGTCAACTCTTCGGATTCGGAATCTAAGTCATCGAAACAGGGCGATCAACAATCTGGACAGAAACTTAAATAATCGTAGCAGGACTTCGATCCAATGAACATGGCATCAAACGCTCCTACTAAGATCCAATCAGCGAAGAGAATGAACCATTACCCTTGTAGAACCCTAGGAAGACGCTGATCAAACACCCCGAAGAAGATCCCTTCTCTTCTCCTCTTTTCTCCCCTCTTTTCCCCTCTTCTTCTTCCTCCTTGCGGCAGGCCAAAAGCAGGAAATCCTCCGGGAGGTGGCAGCAATGGAGGGATCATCTTGAGAGGGGAGGTGGAGGCGCCAAGGGAAGGAGAGGGCAGGAGGTGGCGGCTGCCAAGGAAGGGGGTGAGGGGGAAAATTTGGCCAAGGGGAAAAGGGAGGGGCGGCTAGGGTTAGGGGGGTGTGGGGGCGCATGGGCTTTAGGCCCAAGATGCCTTCCCCCTCTTGAGAAGGACCGGCCAGCCCACTTGGGCCACAGCCCAGGCCCAGCTTGCCGTAAAAAACCAGTAACCCCCCTCTCTTTACAAGATCTGACGAAAAAAAGATTCCCCCGAATAAATTTAATCGCTACCGATTAAATTATTTTATTCCGATAGTTGATCCTCACACTTTCGGGATATTACATTCTACCCCCTTAACAGGATTCGACCCCGAATCTAAACACACTTAACCGAAAGAACAACCACGATTGAGAACGAACAACGGTAACCACGTACCCGTTGTGAACAACACCGGCTAAAGCTCACGCATGCGAAACTCCAACTTCCCAAGTAGCCTCTCCCTCAGACTGAAAATACCACAACACAACGACGTAACACTTCGTCTGAACTAACACTCAACCCAGTACTTCCCGGTACACCCATCGGACAAGACTCGAAGGTAAGATCTCACTCGATGGTCCACGACGTTAACGAATAATCAAACTCTGGATCTCCTAGGTACTCACTCGGCACCAGAACATACCAAAAGTTGCGTTCACCGCGTAGGGACCCGAAACGGTCCTAGCGATACGCTAACTAGCAAAAACAACCCAACGTACCTTGGGCTAACCTCCCCATTGATGCCGAACCACACAACATGCACATAGAGCACGGAACTCTTGTTCCACCTCTCAATTGAATTCTTCACTGAAAACAAGGATCACCTCCTTTAACCGGAAATATACAATCGAATTCTTTTTAAGCAAACTCTTTTACCGGCAAAACACATCTGAATAAGAAAGATTCACATCGCAACTATACGTTACTAACTGGGTACTGAATAGTAAAATCCAGAAATCAGAATTTCATCAAAAAAAACCTTTCCACTTTCCAAGTGGCAAATTGCGAATAAACGTCACGAAAACCAAAGGACAAATCACTCGAATAACCAAATCAATCATTATTTTTTCCTTTCAATCGCTTTCGTAACCACATATGCCAAAATCGAGTCAAACTCAACTTACGAAAGACATTGGTCAACAGCACAAAGCTCATGCGAGAATAAAGAAAATGCTTCACTAAACAAGAAGACATCTTTTTCCTTAGTTTCACTTTTTGGAATAAAATATCTCTCAAACCTTGGAATTCGAATTCATCGCATATCATACGGTCTCAAACCTCTTAATTTAACATCCTCAAATTTAGGCTTAAACCGAAATACATGATCTACACCTTTGTGGAGAGACTCTATTGATTCCACTGAACACTCTAGACAACTCCTTCAACTGATGACATTAATTTGATAGAAGGCACCAAAACACCTCAAAACCCATGCAATCTCATCACCTCAACCTTTCAAGAATAACACATCAGAATCCTCAACACACCCGCTCATGAACTACATCAGAAGGGTTCTATCGACAATCATTCCACTGCTCAAAGTACTCCAGTTTTCTATCTCCTCTACACACAAATCTTTGGGCGACCAAAAGTCTAGCATGAAAATGGAAAGCCCAAATTTAACCTCCGAGACCTCTACAACGAATTCCTCTTATAACAAATAGTGAAATCATCGGATTAAATCTCTAACATCCCCGCAATTCCGACATACTCACTCATTGACATCATCAGGAATCACTCACACAACATCGTAATACTTTTCAATTGTGTTACTCTATAAAATTGATTAAGGTTTCCATACATTTGATAATCCCCAACATTTCAACATGAACCAAAGTTCTGGAACTACACTATACCATAGGTTCTACTTAGCCAAACACTATACAGTTTTGCTTCGAAGTCATACATTCCATCTGAATCAACTTCACTCCAAGAGGTTCAAGTCAAAACCAACTCATCTTCTATTACTCCTCCAATAGCTTGGTAGCAAAATCTCACCCCTACAATCACTTAACCACCACCCAACAAAATTACGCTTTGTAAAACTTTGCAACACAAAAACTTTTGATCCTTTCTCAAAAGAAAGAGGCGAACAAGGAAAGTTTCATCACACAGGAAAAGGTTGTTGCTCACAGTGAGCACGAAACCAAAAGAAATAATATGGTAATGAAGATCTGGGAAAACGAAAGTTGAGTTCTCAGCGGAGGGCACGCATCTCTCGAAAAGGGAATAGCAAATAACTACCAATAAAAAAAATGACATTGCGATTGAAACCCGACAACTCTTGAGTGAAAAGAGCAAAAAGTTTATGAACAATTAAAATAACCACAAGTTACAAAACTTGTCTCAAATTCTCAAATATTCCTACTGCACTCTTTCCTTTAACACTGAAATTAATTCTTTGGCTAACATCGCTTTGACACAACGAACAAGATAAGGTCTTTAGTCCAAACCACAAGGACTAATTAAGAACCAATGAAATTCTTCAATACGTCATATTTGTTCAGAACAATTCAACTACACACGAAACATGAGATCCAAATAATCTCAACCACCAGACTCGAAACATTTCCCATTACAGGATTTCATGAAAAGCAAGCGGATTATTCTCCTCTTAAGGGAACCAACATAATTTTTTCTTTAATTACAGCTTCACGTTGCCAACTCAAACCAAAAATCCTTTAAGATTAAATCACATGAATCTCTTAAGAAGCAACAAGACAATTCAATACCTCAATTTATTTAAAATAATTTCAGCTACCAGATGATTCATGGGCTCCAAAATATCAAGAAAGCTAAACTTGAAATATTCTCATCTGAACGGTATTAACTTCAATTCTCTCAACAACAATTAGAAAACACTTCTAAAGACCCACATGAAAGAATGAGTTGAATCTTTCTCAAAAGAAGAGGCAATTGGGAACGATTTTTCACCAACTAGAAAACTCATCTACCACTCGCACTGAACACGGGACCAAGGGAAAAACCAATTAAGCAATGAACTCATACAACATAAGTGGAGTCCACAGTTGAACGCATAAGCCTCACAAGAAGAAAATATCGAACCTTAACAGATAAGAACAAATGAGTATTCAAAATCGAAGCACTTGCATCACTGAAGAACCATTGCAACTTTGCAACATATCGTTACTCGATAAACTTCATTTACCACATAAAGCCTGAACCCCCAAAAGATCATGAATACAAAACTTGAAATTTGATCATTTAGGAAATATCACCATGGGTGATCAAATTACTATGAGAATTAACCTCATTCTCACATTTTGACGATTTAATAACATCGACAACATACACTAGTACCAAGAATCATTAAACTTTATTACTCTATCCTAAAACTTACCAAAGGGAACACAAACCACAAGGTTGAAACAAATTTATTATAACAAGATTATGCTAAGCAATAACAATATGACAAGGCACGATATCAAACACTACTTACGAAATTCATCTACTCAACTATTGGTGTTGCTCAACACCTTCTTCAGCGCTCATTAACAATTGATGATTGTATTAATCATGTGTGTACATACGGTACTAATTTCGTTTGAAATCACATAACCATATATAAACATAGATTCACATTTCACCTTTGTTCAGAAATCATTTCAAAACATGATTAAAGATCCACTAACATAATTTTCTATAAACAAGGTTTCATGAATCGATTCACCAGCACCCATCCGGTCCTTTATACAAGTTTCAACAATTTTGGCTTACCAGGAAATAGATAAATCTAGCTCTTATGTAAGATCTATATAGGTTCTGAATGGATATGGACATTCTTTATTTAACATACACCATGTATCAAATACAAGGACATTTCAAATTAATCAATTTCACTTTCGTGGATGGTAGTTAAGAATAATTTATTTGCACCATGCTAATAACCCAACTTGGTAACTCATATCGTAACAATTTATTCGTTCAGTTATAATTTCACATTTTAAGCATGGCAAGACATCACAAAAGGATTCTAACGCCTTACTTCAGCAAAAGAGAGACTTCAAACCTCAACGCTCGAAGTAATCCAAAAGAAACACATAAAGCCAAAGCTTTCCCATGCAAACGAACTTACAGCGGGAAACTCTCACTAACCAAGCTATCAAACGAGTAAATGAGTCATTCTTTTTCAATGAGAAAGAAGGAGCAACCATGAAAACATCAATCTTGCCAATTGACAACGATCACAAGTAGTAAAAGCAATTCAACAGTCGAAAATCAATAATTATTTCAGAGAACCAAGAGGGATCTATTGAAAACCATAAACTATCATGAACCACAAACCCAGGAGACATTCATCAACCACCACAGGACAAGAATTGCCAAAGTCAGAAATCAAGAAAGAGAACAACTTTCAAAAGCAACTCACGCTTAACACCTGAAACTATGGTACTCGGGGTAACTACTCCTCTAACCACGCATCGCGAGACGATGGTGTAACTCAGTGAATCCTGAGTAACAACCACGACTTCCACTTCTCATCATCCGTTAACAACACGCTTCACCAAAATACTCAATTATGAATATACAAGATCATCTCATGACAATCATAGTATTAGTTCATAGATATTGAATATCATAGCAGATCATAGATTAACCACAAAAATGATAGTACAGAAGCAATTCAAGAACAGTTCAACATGATGAAACACATCACTAGAAATATGGATATGATGGATTACCCAAACCCCACCTACTGTGCACAGTGTGTCATTTTAATAACTTAATTACCACGGACCTAAAGCCCGCTCTGATACCAACTTTAACACCCCGGCTATTCGGAAGCCAAGAAGTCACCTAAATCATCTAACATACATCCATAATGCGGAAGAATTTGAATAATATTAGCTAATGATATAAAGAAATCACTATTTAATAGAACCACGGCATGACATTAGTCTGAATTCAAGCAAGTGTAACGAAAGATGATCGAAGATCACAAACAATACATAATCAATCATAATATGGAAAAGGTATCCTTCCTTCACCATTTAAATTTATTTAATACAGTTCATCACTTAACGAATGAAAGATAGAAACTAAATCATATTGTTGAACTTGATTATGGTGAATTGCAAGATTAGTGCGTGTCTACTCCCCCCCGATAGAGCCAACATCAATGTTCACCAAAAATAAACAAACAAAGCAAGAATGAGTCCGTGACTCAGCAAGTACAATGAATAAATGAACATACCACAAATACGAACAAGACCTCATCATTAAAGAATGCGAACATACCCCGAATAAGTGTATGGATGAATAGAATGAATGGATTTAATGAAAAGAATGGACTGCACACATGCTTATACCGGTATAGCTAGTGACACACCCGTCGGTGTTCACTTAAGCCCGTATTTATCGAAATACGGGGATCCAAAATACCGTATGAAGAACGTTTCATACGGGTGTCCAAAACTGCCCACATTGGAATGGTGGGACTTCACATGCCCATACTGGAATTGATGGGACTTTAGACTCCACTTCCGTGGAGCTCCACTCCCGTGGACGGAACATGAACATGGATGCATTAATGAACATAAGTATTATGACTAGCATCATCTACACGCATATGAAAGAACATACACAAGGAACATAATCCTTGGAACCTCTTGTATTCTTTAATCTCCACTCCAGGATGTGGACTCCCGTGAGAACATGAATATTGAAGCTTCTCTCATATCAAACAAAACACAATACTAAACATCGAGCATCCAGTATTTACAAATTATACAAAAGTCAATGTGCTTGCCTTCAGCGAAGCGCTGCGGTAGTAGGCAAAGAAGATGTCCCTAAACCCGGAGCCTCTCTGCCTACACAAGTAAGTACTCGAAATAAATACAACATACAACAGAGCGCTTCCAATAACGTTCTACAACTCCTTCCCGAAAACCCACAATTAACTAGTTTGGCACAACCCGAAACTGGACAGCAGAACGGTAAAAATCATATCTATTGGTCTGGAACTCGGAATGAGGTGAGACCAATTTTCTATGGATTCTTAACTGACATATTTACAATACTCTAGTTGACAAGGTAACCCAATTCGGCCAATTTAATTTACTGACAGATAACTGAAACAGCAGAACAGAAACTGTCTACACAATTAAGACAGCAGTATTAAAACGATCATAACTTTTAATCTACAACTCCGAATTACGCGTTCTTTAACAATATCAAAAGTTAAGACCAAGGCCTACAATAACCTAGTTGGGTGAAAGCCCTGAATTTTCCATTAACACACTCATATTTTAAAAGACAACTTGACAATTTATTCTCGTCAAGATTCTGGACAGCAGAGACGAAAACTAACATAACTTTTGATCCGTACGTCGGAATTCAGTGTTCTTGGCGGTCACCGAAAGCTAAGAACAAGATCTAACTAACTCTAGGAGATCAACTCTTCGGATTCGGAATCTAAGTCATCGAAACAGGGCGCGCAACAATCTGGACATAAACTTAAATAATCGCAGCAGGACTTCGATCCAACGAACATGGCATCAAACGCTCCTACTAAGATCCAATCAGCGAAGAGAATGAACCATTACCCTTGTAGAACCCTAGAAAGACACTGATCAAACACCCCGAAGAAGATCCCTTCTCTTCTCCTCTTTTCTCCCTTTTTCCCCTCTTCTTCTTCTCCTGCGGCAGGCCAAAAGCAGGAAATCCTCCGGAGGTGGCAGCAATGGAGGGATCATCTTGAGAGGGGGAGGTGGAGGTTCCAAGGGAGGGAGAGGGCAGGAGGTGGCGGCTGCCAAGGAAGGGGGTGAGGGGGGAAAATTCGGCCAAGGAGAAAAGGGAGGGGCGGCTAGGGTTAGGGGTGTGGGGCGCATGGGCTTTAGGCCCAAGATGCCTTCCCCTCTTGAGAAGGACCGCCAGCCACTGGGCCACGGCCCTGTGCCCACTTGCCGTAAAAACCAAGAACCCCCTCTCTTTACAAGATCCGACGAAAAAGATTCCTCGAATAAATTTAATCGCTACCGATTAAATTATTTTATTCGATAGTTGATCCTCACACTTTCGGGATATTACAGAGGTGTAGAATGGCGGCGGGCCAACGGGCCTAGCGGCAATGACCCGAGGTCGGCGGCGCGGCACCGGGCGGAAGGAGGAGTCGAGGCGGTCGGCCGAGCGAGGAGGCACGTCTACGCCAGAGGTGACGCCGAGGCGCGCGCGCTAGGAAGTAGGGCGGCAGCCGCCAAGAAGCGGAGGAGGAGGCGCCATCTCGCCGGAGTGGAGCGAGCAGCGCAGAGGCAGGAGTGGGAAAGGCAATGCATTGGGAGGGCAAATGGAATAAAAACTAGGGTTATGAAACTAGGATGCATCGGTTATCTATCAAAGTAATTATTTCAGTAGAGGAGTTGACTAGAGTATTGTTTCGTGGAGTTGATAGAGCCTCTCTCAGAGGTGTGGTTGATGTATTTCCGCTTGAGCATAGCGTTAAGAATGCCAAGTTAAGAGAGATGGGTTAGTGTGTTATGCGATGATTCGGGATTCCCAAAGTCGAGAGAAATTTTATTTCTAAAGGAGAAATTGAGAAAAATTATTTCTCAGCATCAAACACTCTCTTGATCTTGTATGAGCTATGAGTTTATGATGACGCCTTTCGCAAATTGGGCTTGACTTTATGTTGGCTTGTGTGGTTCTTATCTATTCAGAAAGAATAAAAGAAATGATGGATTTGGTTATTCGAGTGATTTCTCTTTGGTGATCGTGGTGTTTATTTGCAAATTTTCTAAATTGAAGGTGGAAAGATTTTCATAATAAATCTTCGATTTTGAATTTGACTTTTAGTACCGAGTTGGTAACGCTTGGTTGCGATGAGAGTCCTTCATTTTCGCTGGGCTTTGTCGGTAAAAGTGTGTGTTTAAAGTAGTTCGTTGTGTGTTTCGTTTAAGGAGGTGGTCCTTGCTTTAGTGAGGAGTTTATTTGAGAAGGTGGAACATGAGTTCTGTGTTCTCTGTGCATGTCTTGTGGTTCGATATCTTTGGAAAGTTTAACCCAAGATACATTGGGTTGTTCTCGCTAGTCCTTGTGTTGTGGTCCTCACCCAAGAGAGAGACCACTTGGGAAGTTGGAGTTTTGCATGCATGAGCTTTAACCGTGTTGTTCAACTGCACGTGGTTACCGTTGTTCGTTCTCTGGTCGTGGTTGTTCTTTCGCTTGCGTGTTTAGATTCGGGTCGAATCCGTTAAGGGTAGAATGTAATACCCCAAAGTGTGTTAAGCTTTAGTCAGAAAGATTAGATGTTCGGAGAGAGTTAAACGGAATTTCGGGAGGGACTAATTGGAAAGAGTGTTTTTTGCAGCTTGTAGAGGGGGAAATCGCAGCTTTTTGGCAACAGGCTTGGGCCTTGGCCCAAGAGGGACCAAGGGTGGCCGGCCAAGGGAGGGGGGCTGCCACTTCCACCCCCAAACCCTAGCCGCCCCTCCCCTCTCCCTCACGCCCCACTCCCTTGCGGTGCCACCTCCTCACCCCTCCTCCTCCAACCGGCGCCCAACCCCTCCTCCCTACCTCCTCCACCCCCATTGCTGCTGGCCAAAGGGAAGAGGAAGCTCCATTGCAGCCGGCCAAGGAGGAAGAAGAAGGGGAAAAGAAGAGAAGGGAGAAGAAAAGGGAGAAGAGAAGGAAGAGAGGAGAAGGAGGATCTTCTTCGGGGCCTGTTCGTCGTCTTCCAGCACGTCGTCAAGGGTAACGACGGGTTTCTTGTGATGTGTGATAGTCATTAGAGGCGATTGCTATTAGATCGATTGGATCGGCTAAATTCTGTTCTCTGTTCAATTATGTCCAGAACGTTGCGCGGCCAGTTTCATTTATTTAGAGGCCAAATTAGGAGTTTTGGTCTCCTAGAGATACGTAGATTATGTTCTTAGCTTTCAGTGTCCACCAAGATCACCCAAATCCGATTAACGGTCAGGAATTTATGAATTGTTTAGTATCGCTGCCTGGCAATTCTGTCAGCTTCTGGCAGTCTGTGGTAATCTAGTTAAAACTGCTATTTAAAAGGAGAATCAGGGGATCTCAGTATAACAAAAAATGTGGGTAATTTCTGTACATTTTCATAGAGATAAAGAACATGAAATTTGGACTTTGGTAGCAAAAGTTATGGTGGTTTTAGCGTACTGTCCAGAGAACCCGATGAGAATTCTGCTGTCTGATGGTTTGGTTTGATAGGGGTAGTTAAGGGCAGAATCAAAATGGCTCCCCAACTAGGTTTATTTAGGTAATTCAATTACCTTTTCAGAAAGTCTAAGAGCATCTTAGTTGGACTCCTGAGCAGAAAGTTATGCATTTTAGTATTTGGCTGTTCTCAGTGATCACCAAAGCGATCGCTAGAAATTGGAGGTTTTGTTAACACTTGAGAGTTTAGCGAGTTCTATTGTGTTGTTATATATGATTTGGGTCCAGTATGTTGGTCTTAGATTGGGGTTATCCTTATGTTGAGGTGGAGCGTGATCCAGGGCAGCGCCTCTTCGCGCCCACCGCTCTCGCACGGTTAAGGCAAGTATTCTGCTATTGTATATTTATGCTTGTTTGTTGTGATCTGCTTGTGTTTGGCTCATAATAGCTAGGCATGGATGCCATGGTGATGAGTTCCAACTTATCTTGGTGAATGCAAGTACTGCTTGAGTGAATAATTATGACTGTTGGATAGAGGATGCTAATACTTTGATGCGTAATAGCCATGCAAGGTTGATAGTGTGATAAGTATGATGTAAGGATGGTGAATACTAGAGAAATGATTAATTGATATTCATGAGTGATTGTTCAAGTTTGCTAGTATTATGATTAAATGTGCTATTCATGGGTGCTAGAATGCTATGAATATCAATGATGTGGAATGCTAGAAGTATGAATATGTTTATTCATGTATGATGTTGTTGTTAATGCTTACATGTTAATGAGAATATGTTGAATTCCTGCATATGAAGAATGTTATCATGGTGCATATGCATGTTGAGAGCATACAGGTGCCTTGGTTACGTGGTGACCAAGCACATACAGTTGAGGTCCCCGTCATGTAAATGACGGGCTTGAGGTCCCCACATTCGTGGAATGCGGGCTATGAGCAAAGAGGTCCCCATCATTAAGATGATGGGCAAAGGTCCCTATACATGTGGTGTATAGGCTCTTGGTCCCTGTGCCAGTGGGCACAGGCAAGGGTATACAGCGACGGTTGTATACCCCGTATGACCGGTAAAATGCGAAAAGAGATAAAGTTCAAAGGAGCATTGCATTGGTTGCATTTCATAAGTTAAAAAGGGCTATGATTAGTGTTTTGTTATTGTGGATCATTGATGCTATGTTTGTGTTCTTGTTTATAGCCTTGTTGATACTTGCTGAGTCTTTGGGCTCACTCTTGCTTTAATGTGTTTTAGGTACCAATGGCAGGAATGACATGCATGGGAGGGAATAGATGATGGATGCACTCACTACCTCACACACTCTTAAGGCGTTTACCACTTAGTTTCAATTTTAGAAATAAATGAACTGATGATTATCACTCATAGATCGTTTTGGTTTGAGTAACTGTTTAATTGTAATAATGAGATTGCCGTGTCTTGGTATGTTCAATTGATTATCATGCTTGATCATGAGAATTTTGTTAAATGCTATGATTTATCGTTGAACTCTCGGTATAGCTGATTAAACAAAGGAGACTCTGTCGAAAAATTTTATAGATTATGCTAGATTAGTTTATTTCCAGTAGCATTCCAAGCTCTTTGAGAGTTGGGGTGTTACAAAAATGCCACCCCCTAGCTCCACTTAAGGGCTGACTAGCCTCCCCTTAGGACAAAGCACGACGTGGGCCTTCGGCCCAGATTCTAATTCCCTTTCTAAATCCTGAATTCGACCCTAATTACGAGTTCTTTTTCCTCTTTTTTGTTATTTAGTTAAACGGGACATTACATTCTACCCCCCTTAAACAGAATTCGACCCGAATTCTATCCGACGAAAAGAACACAGGAACAAACACCACAGAAATGAAACAACAATTAACAAGCTCAAAAATCTATAATCAAGGAGCACCTTCTATAATTAAGAATGCACAACAGAACTCGTTCTTAAACAACTGTTATGCAAAGAGAATCCAACTGAAAATAAGGAGTTCTCACCGCAACCATGCAATGCCAACTCTCCACCAAAAGGGCCAAATCCAAAAATTGATAACTCATCACGAAAGCACTTCCACTTTCTAATTAGGAAATTTGCGAATGAACGTCATGAAAGTCAAAGGAGAAATCACTTGAATGCTCAAATCAAATACTTCTTTTATTTTTTTTTGAACTGGAAAGAATCTTACATGCCAACACAGCAACGAGAATCAAGAAAACGCTTCACTACCCAAGGAAACATTCTTTTTCTCAGTTTCTCTCTTTTAGGAATAGAATTCCTCTCAAACCTTGGAATTCGAATTCATCACATACTACAAGTTCAAATCTCTTAAATTAGCCTCCTCACAGCTATTTTCAATCCAGAATACATCATCCCCACCTTTGTGGAAAGGCTCTATGGATCCCACCAAAACACTCTAGTCAACTTCTTTTACTGACAGAATCAATTTGACAGATGGCACCCAAAGCACCTCAAAATAAATCTCACAAATCACATCATCTCTCTTTTTTTTTAAGAATAACAACTCAGAATCCTCAGTACACACGCTCATGTACTACAACAAAAGGGATCTATCAATGATCATTCCACTGCTCAGGAAACACTATTATTCTAATTTCTCTACACATAATCATTAGGTGACCAAAGGTCTGGCATAAAATGCAAAGCCCAAAATTAACCTCCAAAACCTCTACAACGAACTTCCCTTATAACAGATAGAGAAATCATCAAATTAAATTTCTAACATTCCCACAATTTCAACATACTCACTTTGACATCATCAGGAATCACCCACACAATCTTGTAATACAATCTAATTGCGTTAATCTATAAAATTGATCAAGGTTTCCATACCTTCTATAATTCTCAACATTTCAACATGAACTATGATTCTGGAATTTCACTTTACCATAGGTTCTACTTAGTCGTAACACTAATCAGTTTTACTTCAACGACAATCATTCCATTTGAATCAAATTTTCTCTAAGAGGTACAGGTCAAGACCAACTCATCTTCTACTACTCCTCTAATAATTTGGTAGCAAAATCTCACCACCACAAATACTTGACCACCGCCAATCAGTTGCCAAGATACGCTTTGTAAAACTTTGCAACACAAATCTGTTGATCCCTTCTCAAAAGAAAGAGGCGAACAAGAACAAGTTTTGTTACACAGGAAAATGTTGCTCCCCACAGCGAGCACGAAGCCAAAAGAAACAATCCAATAGCGATGATCTTGGGAAAACAAAAGTTGAGATCACAGTTGAGGGCATACACCCCTCGAAAGAGAATAGCAAATATAAACCAATAAGATTATGATATTGCTATTGAAAATCGACAACTCTTGAGTGGAAAACAGAAAGTTTATGCACATTTCAATTAAACCGCAAGTTACAAAACTTGACTCCCATCCACAAATACTTCTACTACAATCTTTCACTTAACACAGAAGATAGTCCTGTGACTACAACAATTCTTTGTCATCTTGAACAAGATAAGTTCTTAAGACCCACCCAGAAGAACCACTTAAGAACCAGTAGAATCTTTCAACACGTTATTTTACTTGGAACATATCAACTACCACATAAAACATGAGATCCAAATGATCTCAGCCGCAAAACTCGAAACACATATTTTTTTACGGAATATCACGAAAAGCAAACAAATTATTCTCCTCTTTAAAGGAATCAACAAAATAATTTTCTTTGATTGCAACCTCACGTTGCTAACTCAAACAAAAGAACTTTTAAGATTAACTCACACGAATCTCTTAAGAACCAACAAGACCAGTGTAAACCTCATTTTATTTAAAATAATTTCAGCTACCACAAAATTCATGAGCTCCGAAAAGATCATAAAAGCAAAGCTTGAAATATTCTCAACTAAGCAATATCACCACAGATGATTAATTTACTACGAGATTTAACATCAATCTCACATTCTGACAATTTTAATAGCATCAATACCATACATTAGAACCAAGAATCATCAACCTTTATAACTCCATCCTAAAACTTTCCAAAAGAACATCATCTTCTTTACTTACCACTTCTCACTTAACACCACAAAACTTTGTAAAGGGTTTAGACACTTTCTGGTTCAAAGAAAGGTTCTAAACTCCAACACTCCAACTGCTCCAAAAGAAATGAGTAGAGTTAAAACTTTCTTCAATGAAGTTTGTAAAAGATAGTTTCAATTATCCAAAATACCAAACGAATCACCGGATCACATTCTTCAACAAGAAAGATAGGACTTCTATGAAAAAGAACATTCTCATAAATCAACTACGTTTATAATCAGCAAAACAACTCGTCATTCAGGAGACCAAATGTTTGCTTTAAGAAAACCAACAAAGACCGATGAACTCCTCTTAACTGTAATGAACCACTAATCCAAGAAAACACATCCACTACATCTGAACAAGAATAACCATTCCAAACTCAAAGAAGACAATAATTCTCCCAAAGAAACTCATACTCAACACCTAGAACTAGTTGATTCGAGGTAGTCACTCCATTAACCTCATGCCCCAAACGGTGGTGCAACCTGGCAACCCAAGCTACAACCACAACTTAAATCTCTCGTCGTCTACTATTACAACATATAATAATCATATAGGCATATCATAAGTATTCATAATCATTTCATAACAGCAATGCTCAAAGCGACATAACGAAAACATAAATGCAATGCTTGACCCATTCCAATCTTACTGTGCACAGTGTGTCAATTTAAAATTATGACTGTCTATTCATAAGGTGACTGAAATTTTCTTACGCATAAGTCACCTTCTTTATCCGTTAAATCAATGTCCAATCACATGGCACACTAATCTCTACACAAATCCAATGGACACAACACGTGACATAAGCTTAAGAAAATTTCAGACGACTTAAAACTAGCAAGACTGTTTAATATTTCAACTACCACAGACCTAAAGCCCGCTCTGATACCAACTGTAACACCCCAGCCCAACATGAGCCCGGAATGCTACCAAATTGACAAACTAACCAAATAAAAATAATGCTTTTCTCTAAAATTCGGCAGAACCTCCTTTGTATAGAGGGCTATACCGGAGATTCAAACAATTTAATATAGCATCACTCACAATCCAATCCTCCAATATAAACGAATCATCAAAGGACATCCAAAATACGCTAATGAACTAATACGTCAATGATCAGCATAACTACGAGGGTTAAATGAACTTAATCAACGAACGAGTAAGTATATGAAGGGATCATCCATGATCAAGAACAAACATCCACCACGAGGGGTGGTCACACGTTCTAAACTAAGGTAATTAACAAGAATATAAATTGTGAATAATTGGGTTTGATTATTCAATGCAGTTTGTGTTTTATATGTCGTGCACCAAGTCTACCCCTTCCCATGCATGACGCTGCCTCGAGAGGTACCTAGCAAGCACAACACAACAAGAGTGAGTCCACGACTCAGCAAAGTGCAATAGCAAATCAAACATAGCATCATAAGTAGTCAAAGGGAGTAAACAATCACTTTATCAACAACATCATTATATACCACAAGTCCATCTCTTGAGATAGCATCGTAAGCATTCAGAAGGAATAAACAATCACATCATAGACAACAGCATTATATACCACAAATTCATCTCTTATGCATAAATGCAATGAACATGTCATGAATGCACCTCTTCTCTTCTTAGCAATTACCGGTAATGCCGAGTAGTGTATCCGTCGATACATACTCTAGGCCTGTGCCCTCTAGGCATAGGGATCCAAAGCCCACACTCCACGAGTGTGGGGACCAAAGCCCGTCCAATGCATGACGGGGATCCAATACATACTCAAGGCATGTGCCCTCTAGGCACAGGGATCCAATGCCATGATGCAAATGCACATGTCCCATGACCTTATAATGATTCATCATTGTCATCATTAACAAGGTAGTCTCATTGCTCACCTTGTCCCATCATTATTGCCATCACTCATGAAACCATTACCATGTAAATATCATCATTTAAACGTTGCCACGTAAGCATCCTCATGTAAACACCATGTAAGCATCATCACTTAAACATTAGCATGAGTCATCATGTAGACATTTCCATGTAAGCTTCACCACATAAGCATCATCATAAAAACATCATCCTTAAACTATGACATTCGTACTCATCAGCATTACAAAGCAGCAATCATCAACAATCAACTATGGCATTCATCTAGTATGAAATATAAAACTCATTAATACTACTTGCACTTGCCTCAATCGTGAGACGAAAGACAAAAGGGTGGAACGCTTTAGCACCGGGGTTCACCACCACCTAGTCTGAACTGAGTGCACACCACCTAGCAGGCCGCCAACCTGCTAACTTGATGGCAAATCAGGCTTCTAGTATGCATAGCGGTGCATGAGGCTTAAGAGCTCACAAAACGTTTCTGTATGAACACCTACATGCTATTTCCTATAAGTCTCGTAAGAAAACATGCTAAGTATCTGCATTGAACAATCTCCTGAGAAATCCATTTGAAATGATAGTGAAACAACAACAAGTTTTACTTCCATTTTGTCAATACACAATCTCAGTTATTTGAAAATAATGTACTAACTGATCGATGGTGTGAGACCTGATATACAGGAAATTACTTTGGTAACACAACCAGTGGTTTGAGTCATTAAATGTTGAGGTAATAGACAATATTGATAACTAAAGACACAAGTACTTGCAAAATCTCTTTAGACTCATTGACCTAGAGCAATAGGAAAGCAAACGGATTGAGTGCGCTGTATAAGACAAGCATGGAGAGACTACAGAGACTAATTCTAGTGTCGAGCCTTCATCGGTAAGCAAACCGATTATCTACCAAAGACATACCGTAATGCCTAGCATAACAAGTTAAACCACGACTTTACATTTCATGACTAGCATCCTACTACTTGAACTCTCGAATCGATCTTTGATGCTACCTCCACTGAATAGGCCAACTTATGCATAAATCCTACTCCAAACAAGTCAACCTCACAAGACTAGCCACATTATTGCTTTTGAACCTTCAAAGATTACATATACCTCCCTAAATCCAAATCCACACTCATAAATCTACTATCTCCGCAGATCGCACTCTCGCACCACATCCACCACAAAAGATCAAGTGTGCTCAACAACTACTAATACAACCATTCTATGCTAGCCGCCCAAGGAGTAACCAACAAATCAAGTACTAAATTGCGAGATGGAAGATACCTTTGAGTGCGCGCGAGGCGCTTGGCCGCCGAGCGCGGCATGGAATCGATGGAGTCAAAGGCGAGCCGGGAAGTCATGCACATCGCCGCCACACGCCATGTACATCGTGGCGATGGCGGTGTGGTGTCGGTGCCGGCCGTGCTAAAGGCCGGGAAGTCGGGAGACGAGCGCGGCGACATTGTTGGCGGTGTTACCGGACGCGGCGAAGGCGGGCGCGATGAAGAATACGCCGAGGCTCATGGCATCGAGGAAGCGGCGTTCGTCGAACACCTTCGCGCGTGGATGACAAGCCCGGACTTGGTGTAGGCGTTGGCGGCGTGGTGACCGTGGCGGTGCCGATCCTCCCGCACGAGGTGTAGAGTGGCGGCGGCCAACGGCCTAGGCGGCAGCGGACCTAGAGGCTGGCGGCGCGCGCACCATGGGCGGAAGGAGGAGCCACAGGCGGTCGGGCCGAGTGAGGGAGGCACGTCGGCGGCCGGGAGGTGACGCCTGAGGGCGGCGGCGCCAGGGAAGTAGGGGCGGTAGCGCCAAGAAGCGGGAGGAGGAGGTGCCATCTGCTGGAGGGGAGCGAGCAGGCGACAGAGGTAGGGACTGGGAGAGGCGGCTGCACAGGGGAGGGCAGTGGAATAAAAAAACTAGGGTTCAGGGGAAAATGCCACCCCTAGCTCCACTTAAGGGCTGACCGGCCTCCCCTTAGGACAAAGCACGACGTGGGCCTTCGACCCAGATTCTAATTCCCTTTCTAAATCCTGAAATTTGACCCTAATTACGACTTCTTTTTCCTCTTTTTTGTTATTTCGTTAAACGGGACATTACAGCGGCATAAAAAAAAACAGTGAGCGAAACGCTAACTTTTGCATACGATCTCTGATTGGAGTGTTTCTTGATCGGTTGAAAAGGAAACGAGAAGAAAGAGTGAAAATCTGGGGAAATCTGGGGATTTTAGCTCTGCGTAAGCACTCGGACACACGCGCAGCGACTTCGACCCCAAAAAACGGCGTTTAGGGCCTCAAAACGGGCCCACAAACCGAGAAAAATTCAAGTTTCTCGAATTCGCCAAAATTGACATGCACTCTACAAGTGATTCTAAGGTTCCCGTGAAGACGACATCCTTTCCGAGTTGATCAGCACTAATTTGGGCTGCAATACCGGTCATAGTTTCAGCTTGTGTTTTTCAATTTTCTTTGAGCACTCTTGTGCCCTAGTATATTTTGTTGCAATTGGCTAGTGTCTATCCTTGTACTTGGTGCAAAACGAGCTTGTTTTATCTCTATTTCCGTTTGAGCTCATTCCTTTGTTTGCATTAAGTCTCATTTATCTTTGCGTGTGCGTTCATACACTTCGCTTAAACCTATTGGATCAGCACATAGGCAAAATACTCTAGCTTGGATCATTACTTAGCTTTACAATACCTCGAATATCAGATTGCATAGGATATACACATACCTATCCAAGCTCCACCTATACCTGTCTGTGTGCTCCCTTGCTCTTGGTTACACTCATACATTACCAGGTTAAGGTCGTTCGCTGTCACAACTGTCGTTTACCGTCCTTGATTCACTTTGGAACGGTAAGCTTGTCTTGTTTTCAGGACTGTGAGTTGCGAGCGTAGGGAGAGCTTTTGATTTCACTAACCCAGATATAACCTTGTTTCTTGTCTATGAGTTGTTGAAATGTCAAGTCACGAGGAGGATCCACCTAATCCGGAGGTGCCGGTTACGTGGATTAAGTACACTCGGTTACACGAGGTGCTACAAAAACAACTTCATGATGGTGACAATGGCGTGCGCGATGAGCTTAGGGAAGTTCAGACTGGACTGAAGACCCTTGGGGAGGAGGTCACACAATTGCGTACCGCCATCAACAATAACTTCCTGGAGCTGCGTGCCATGTTTGTACAGCACAATCTACGTGGGGGTGCGCAAGCTGATGACACGAGTGTGCACGACCCTCCGGCCGTTTTGCACAATGAGACCGAGAAGGAGCGTGCTATTCGTGTGGACGAGGAACGACGGCGACAGGCGCGTCGCATGACGGTGCCACCAAACGTCGGGATGGCAGCTGCGGCACGCCCTCAGGCACATGGGCGTGGCCGAGGCAACGGCGGTCAGGGTGGAGGTGCACCACAGGGTGCCCACGGAGGAGGTGTGCATCATCATGCACCTCGTAGCTGGGCTGATGAGGTCGAGCAATGGGATGACGATTTCCCCATCGACGACTACGATGACCGACAGCGCCACCACCGCAACAACGTGCAGCGTCCTCCACACGACAACGCCAACGATTTTGTCGCTAAGCCCAAGTTTAATCTTCCTATATTTTGAGGTGGTACAGATGTGGAACAATACCTCACATGGGAGATGAAAGTTGATAAGTTATTTCGGATGAACAACTATTCCAATGAGAAGAAGCTGCTACTTGCGTCTAATGGCTTGGATGATTATACCACACATTGGTGGGAGCAGTTCATCCGTAAGCGCATGGAGCGCCATGAGTTGCCGATTATCACCTGGGAGCAGATGAAGCAGCACTTGCGGTCACTCTTTGTACCTCGCCACTACAAGCACTCACTATTTGAGAAGTTGACACGGCTACGACAAGGTATGAAATCAATTGATGAATATCATAAGGAAATGGAGACTATCATGATACATGCAGATGTCCGTGAGAATGAAGAACAGACCATGGCGAGATTTCTAGCTGGCATGAATCATGCTGTCAAGCGCATTGTCAATCACCATCCCTATAATGATATGATTGAGTTGCTGCACCAAGCACGCGAAGCCGAGCGACAAGTGATCGAAGACGCACGGTTCTCTGCCCGTTCACGTTCTTCAGCCAGTCCAGGATAGCCATATAACAGCAGCCTGCCAAACAAGAGAACTCCGGCCGGGAACAATTCGGCGATGCGCAATTCCGCAAGTACGAAGCTGGAGAGTACACCATCATAGGTATGTCGACCTGCGGCACCCGCTGCTAGTGCGGCCTCGTCTATGGGGTCAACAGGCCGTTCACGTGACATTATTTGCCACAAGTGCAAGGGCGTTGGTCATTTTCAGAGGGACTGCCCAAATGTCAGAACTATCCTTATCACAGAGGATGGCGGTTATGTTTCGGCTAGTGATGACGAGTCGCCGATCACGCACCGCCTTGCACACCGATGACATAGAACAATGTGAGTGCGATCCGAGTTTCCTAACACCGAGCAAGATTCCATTGTTTGCACGCCAAGGTGCTTAGTGTGATGCCATCGCCACACTCGAACAATGTGCAATTTGTTTCGCACTTGGGCAAAGCTTGATAAGGGTAAGGTGTGAAAAGTGATCATTGATGGCGGAGTTGTCACAATTTGGCTAGCAAGGATATGTGTCATAAGTTGGTTTGAAGTACTTGCCGATCCACGCCCTTATCATGTGTAATGGTTGAGCGACAAAGAGGAAGTTAAGGTGAACTATATGGTGTGTGTGACGCTTATTGGGAAGTACACCGACATCAGGATCGTGACGTTGTGCCTATGACGGTGTGTCACTTGCTCTTGGGACGCCATGGCAATATGATCGTTTCATCGCTCATGATGGGCGACAAATCGCTACACATTTCGATGGAACAATATGGATATCATCTTGAAGCCGCTTACACCGCAATGCATTGTGAATTCTTCAATGCGTAAAATTGAGATGCACGTTGAGGTCGCCAAAGAGCGAGAGAAGAATTTAGTGATGTTGGCCACCAAATCGTAGATGAGAGACTTCGCGAGGATCCCAATTTGGTGCACTTTGTACTGCTATATAAAGACGCCTTGCTTTCGACTAACGACTTAACTTCTCTTCCTAGTGGTGTTGCTTCTGTTTTGCAGGACTTCAGCGACGTCTTTCCCGACGAGGTACCAGCTGGGCTACCACCAATCCGTGGGATAGAACATAAGATCGACTTGATTCCAGGAGCGTCGCTGCCGAACCGACCACCGTACCGCACCAACCCGGAGGAAACAAAGGAAATTCATAAACAAGTACAAGAGCTTCTCTCCAAAGGGTATGTATGTGAAAGCTTAAGCCCTTGTGATGTTCCTGTTATTTTAGTTCCTAAGAAAGATGGTTTGTAACATCCCATCTTTGGACTTGTGTTTCAAATGTAAGAAAAATAAGTAGAAATTAAAACTTTTTCTTACATCATGTATTTCCTGTAAGCTTTGAACATCTGTTGTAAGAAGTTATGGAAATACAATGTCACAAGTCTCTTTGATCCAAACTTTGATATTCCAAAAACAATCTTGTCAGATCTTGTGATCATCTTGGGAAAATATTTTTCCTAAGTTTCTGTGTTGGTTTGTGGCCCCTCTGAAAAATTTCACAATTTTTAGAAATTGTTTGAATATTTTTAGGGGCAGTCAAACCTGTTTGAATTCCAGTCAAACACTAAAACAGAGCCTTGCAGAATTTTTGAAGATTTATTCACAGCATAAAAACCTCTGAGAATTTTACACAAGGTTAATATCTGAGTTAGCAAGCTCCTGTAAAAATTTCATAATTTTTGGAGTTGTTTGCTACCTCAAATAAATCCTTCAAAGTCTCTGTTCTAATTTTGAAGTCAAACCTAGTCTCACTGTGCTTTGGGTTCGAGTCAGACTCGGGCTCGAGCCAACTGACTCGGTCCAGTCAACTAACTGCACCGAGCCTCTCTTTAAAAACGCGCGTCCATTCTCGACCGTTGGATCTTGATCGCGCGGCCCACGTGCGTGTAACCATTCGGACCTTCCGGTTGCATGTGCAAATGACGACCGTTGGATCCCCATCTAACCGCCCAGATGCGCCGAAACCTTCGGACCCTCCGGTTGTTAGTTTGAATCGGAGCCGTTGGATTAAAATCCAACGCTCGCTTGTCCCTTTGTGGTAAATCGCGTTCGCGATGTGGGGCAATCTGAGACGTTCCTTTCTAATCCTAGGGCTCGCAAACTTTTCATTGTGTTTTAAAGCCCGGAGGCATGGCGCTATCTCAGCCGTCTGATTTGAATCGTAGGGCTCTGGAACGCCCGAGCTTTTCCTCTGGTCATCTTCAACCTCCGGCCGTGCGAGCACAGTGTAGGGCATGGCATTGTCTTTTCATGCTTCCTACGGCCACCCTAGTCAATAGTGAGGGGCGTGGGAGAGGTATTCGGCCGAGCCATACCCTATTGCACGTCTACTAGCTTTTTCCTTGTCGGCCGCACCTTGTGCTCTGTGCTTTGCCGCCCGAAAGGCTTATGGTGCAAACCCTAACGCCTCCAAGGCTTTATAAGCACCCTTAACACTTCCTGATATTTTTTTAGACCACCATCAAGCTCCATTCACAGTATTGGAGCTTAACACCTCAAAAATGGCAAGTCGCCATTGTTGACCCGAAGAGCTCCATTGGTGTTCTTGGTGTTCCAGTGGTTCTCCTTCATGTTTCTTTGCCCTATCCTTATCTATTTACTATCTTGGAATTTTCCCCTCACTTAATTTTGGATTTGATTCTCAGGAATTGTCCAATTTGGGGTTTGTTCAAATTCGGCCGAAATTGGTCATCTTCTTCCTCAGCTCAGGTGAGTGCTCCATTTTCTAATTACTTGCTCATGTATCTTCTGTGGACCTTAATGAAGCTATATTGATGCTATGGTATCACTCTCTTGGCTCAGGGGGTCTTTTTCGATCTTTCTTCTTCATGTCCGGCGAGCTTCCACCGTGATCAAGCACCTCCGGCCATCTTTGAAGCTTCCCTTCATCAAGGTAGCTCCTTATTAGTCCCTAGAGGCCATGGCACTAGCTTCTCCGGATCGCGGTGAGCTCATTCATTGTTTTGTGCTTAGCGATAATAGCTCCCTTTTTCATTTTCGGCTAGCGGCGTTCTAGTCCTCACCGCCGCGAGAATGCCACCATTAGGTTCTAGGCGTTATTGCGATTCCATTTTAGTGCTTGGTTGCGCGCATGCATGCGTCGTCGCGCGACGAGCCGTTGAACTTCCTCGTAAGTTTGCCGGCAAGAAACTCCGTTTTCGTCATTTGTTTAGGGCATATTAATTACACAGTGATTGCCAATCATTAGCTAATTAATGGTGTCTTAATCTATGTCGTTGAGCCACTGACCAGTGGGCCCAACATTCTTAAATCACCCGCTGGTGCAATCTCGCACTGTTCTGACATCATCAATGCCTAATCATTGATTAATTAATGTGTCGGCATTAATCGCTGTCGGAAATCACCTCTGGGTCGCTGACTTGTGGGCCCGAGGGGTTAAAGTCAAAATCCAGAAGTCATTAGTGTCCCTCTTAGATCTATTTAATGCTAATCATTGTGGCATTATTTCTGTCCTAAACCGCCACTCTCAGTCGCTGACATGTGGGCCCAGTGCACTGTGCACGTGGGTTAAACGTTCGCGGTTGTGACTTGAGGTCACTGACATGCGGTCCCACGTGTCAGCATCTATCTTTGAACTTCGATCTTTAGCCACTGCTCGTTTTTAGATCGCGCCCGGATCTTTGTATGCGTTCGGACCCTCCGATGCCTTGATCATTCTCGACCGTCGATCTTGCGATCAACGGCTGGGATCTTGTATGCAATCGGACCTTCCGACCGTTAGTGCGCTCTGGACCGTCCATCTGCAGATCTGCGGCTGGGATTGGCCCAAGCAACCACACCGTCCGGTTGCATACACTTGTGTGCGCCGTTGGATCGTGATCCAACGGTGGGCTCCGATTAGGTTTCGCGCGCGTGCGCTGTTTTCGGCGCGCGTGAGCCGTAGGATTTTAGATCAAGGGTGGATAAGTGTCCACGTCTTATTCTATTGTTTGAGTTTGTCTGTATTTCGGTAAGTAGTTATTTAACAACTGAAAATGATATAAAAACTTTAGAAACTCATAACTAATTCATTTTAACTTCTTTTTAGATAATTCCAACTGTAATAAATTGTGTTATCACTTAAGTTTATTATAAAAATGGATTTAAGCATATTCCAGTAGCAGAAAATTGTATAACTAGAAATAACATGATTTCTGTCACTTTGAAAATTCCAGAAATGGATTTAACCTTAAAAAAATGCATATCTTTTTCTGTATAAATCCAATTTGTGCAAAATCAATTTTGTTAAATTCATCTGTTAGTATGCTTTCATGTGAAATAAGTTTTGAGCATGTTCATAACCCTGTAAAATGACTTGCATTAGATTTACAACTTAGAAAAATCATAAGTAAATGTGTATAACTCCAAATTTAGTAAATTCAACCTTGTTGTTATTAGGATGTTATAATCTACCTGCTATAAAAATTTCAGACCTTAGACTATTCTAGAAAATTTCGCCATGAACAGTGCTAATTATTAATTAGGTTGATGTAAGGCTGAGAAAGAGTATTTTGTCCATATCTTTTGCATGATTAGTCCAAATTGCATGATTCTTGTTCCTATCACTATCTAAAATCATTCCTTAGCTGTTGTGTAAGTTTCATTAGATTTGGATGTATTTTGATGTTGGAGTTTCATTTGGTGTTCTTCGTTCTTATTTGCTTATCGCCTTTTTGCGTTAGGTTCCGAAGATAATTTTATTACTGATATTGAGCCACAAAGAACACGGATCTGCACTTCACCAGCAAGCGGATGTAGCATTCATTTGATCATATTGTTCCTACTATTTTCAAATTCTAATATGTTGTTTGCAAATTCTATGTATGCATTGCTATGTTGTTTTAAACTATTGTCGATAGTCGCCTACTAGATGCATTATCGAGGAAATGTTTATTCCTCTACCATCGAAGCCTAGGTTACTTGTCGTGATTTTGGGTTATTTGGATGAACCTTTGTCACTTAGTAGTTTACGTGTCATTATGCTTAACCATGCTTAGCTATCAAGAGAAATGGCGGTTATCGACTGTCGATAACTTTGATCACACAAACCGTTATAATATGTATATTTCAGCCTTGTGCTTTGTCTAAATTGCAAAACTAAAACTGAAAATGGAAACAATTTAGACTTGGGCACAATGGTAAGATGGTGTGATCCTTTGGGTGTGATTGGAATGGTGCCGGTCAATTAAGGACCGAACTACTTGTGAGTATCCATATCCGAGCATTCGTGCGTGCTAACCACACTAGAGGGATATGGGACCTCTCTTAGCCGAGTACTGGGTGTGTTAATTAATGAGTCGCGTGGTGGGTTGCATATTTGATTATAAGCAACATGGACACGTTTGTAGGAGAGGAGCACCGCCGAGGCCGGTGTGTCCCGCTCCACGATGGGTCCTTGTGATCCATATTTCATCGGCAGATCACTAAGGATCAACCCCCATACGTGTGTCTCTTGATTAGCATATTCCATTGGAAAGGGTTCGTAGGACTTAGCCGTGCCGGCATACCAAAGGAAGTGTGCTTAATAGCTTGGCAAAAAGGCGGTCTGAAGTGTTGGTACATTGGTACACCCCTGCAGGGATTAAAACTATTCGAATAGCCTCGTCCTAGGTTATAGACACGCTTGGATAAGCTTTTCAAGAGTTAGACTAAAACATTTTTAAAATTAAAACTTGTTGGGTGGTATGAATCAGGGATTCATGCTATGTTGTGGTGGCTTTTGGGAAAGTCACTTCTAGGTGGATACTTGATACTTACGTTTACTCGCTGTTATTTAAATGCTTAAAAATAGATTTTACAAACTGATGTTCAACTTATTACAATATTGCAAATAAAACTTGCTTTGTGCGTCCAAAGAACCATATAACCACATTCCTTTGAATACAGCTTCCATGTAGCTATGTATAGGCTTGTTACTCGTAAGTCTTGCGAGTACATTTTTGTACTCACCTACAGTGCTTGTATTGTGCAGAGGATGATAGTGAGTCCGATGGACCTCACTTTTGTGAGTTGTGTTGTGGCAGTTTAAGGGGCGATTAGCTTGGCGGCCCGGTCGGTTGCCCTGTGGTGTTATGTGGCTAACCGGTCGTCTTTTGGTTTAAGCCATCTTATGGCAACTTTTGCTTCCGCTGTTACTTATTTGCTACTTATGTCATTTGGCCAGTCGGCTGTTCTGTAATAACTTATATTATGTATGTCTTTTGGTAGACTTGTTATATTCTATGGTATGGAATTGATGCATGCTTTGATTTGATGTATGTGTGCTGCTTATTCTGGGAGGCACATATTCATCGAGACGCAGATTATTCTATTTGTGATACTAGAACCAGTGGAAGGTTAAGTATTACAAGTATAATAAACCGGGGTCTCACATGGTTCATGGCGTATGTGCGTAGATTGTCGAGCGATTAATAATATCACAATTCGATATCATCATCCTATACCTCGCTTAGATGATATGCTAGATGAATTGAGTGGTGCTGTTATTTTCTCCAAGATCGATTTGCGTAGTGGGTACCATCAAATTAGGATGCATGAAGGGGTAAGTGGAAAACAGCCTTTAAAACAAAATTTGGGTTGTATGAGTGGTTAGTCATGCCTTTCGGTTTAACTAATACACCTAGTACATTCATGCGCTTAATGAATCATGTTTTAAGACATTTCATTGGTAAATTTGTAGTTGTGTACTTTGATGATATTTTGATTTACAGTCGCACTGAATCTGAACACATAGACCATCTTAGACAAGTTCTACAAGTTTTGCGTGAGGCTAGGTTATTTGGTAACTTAGAGAAGTGCACTTTTTGCAAAGATCGTGTCATCTTTTTGGGCTATGTTGTTTCTGCACAGGGAGTTGAAGTAGATGAGTCTAAAATTGAAGCGATTAAAAATTGGCTAACTCCTGTGAACGTAAGTCAGATTAGAAGCTTTCATGGTCTCGCTGGTTTCTATCGGCGCTTTGTGAAGGACTTTAGCACCGTCGCTGCCCCTTTGAATGAACTTACTAAAAAGGGTGTTGAATTTGTGTGGAGGGTAGCGCAAGACCAAGCTTTTGCTGAACTTAAGAAACGCTTGACTGAAGCACCGTTGCTTGTTTTACCTGATTTCACTAATTTTTTTGAAATTGAGTGTGATGCTAGTGGATTGGGTATTGGTAGTGTTTTAATGCAAGTGGGTAGACCGGTAGCTTATTTTAGTGAGAAACTGCATGGTGCTCAATTGAATTATCCGGTCTATGACAAAGAGCTTTATAAGTTAGTGCGTGCATTAGAAACTTGGCAACACTATTTATGGCCTAAAGAGTTTATTATTCATTCTGATCATGAGGCATTGAAGTATTTAAAGGGCCAAGCAAACTTGAACCGTCAACATGCAAAATGGGTCGAATTCATTGAGTCATTTCCTTACACTGTGAAATATAAGAAGGGAAAGGAAAATGTGGTAGCTGATGCTCTTTCTAGGAAAAGTGTGCTTTTAACTCAATTAGGAGTGCAAGTTCCTGGTTTAGAGAGTTTGCGTGATTTATATGCTTATGACCATGATTTTTCCGTTCCTTATGCACATTGCATAGAGGGAAAAGGATGGGATAAATTTCACATCTATGATGGGTTTTTGTTTCGCACTAACAAATTATGCATTCCAAAATCCTCCGTGCTTTTGCTATTACTGCAGGAATCACATGCAGGTGGATTGATGGGGTATTTTGGACGTGAGAAGACGTTGTCTATGCTGAGCAATCACTTTTATTGGCCTAAGATGAGGCGAGATGTGGAGAGATACATGCAGCGATGCATTACTTGCCACAAAGAGAAATTGAAGTTGAATCCACACGGTTTGTATACCCCTCTACCTGTTCCCAATGCACCATGGGAGGATATTAGTATGGATTTTGTTTTAGGACTGCCTAGAACTAAGAGGGGGAGCGATTCTGTTTTTGTCGTTGTGGATCGTTTTTCGAAGATGGCACACTTTATTCCGTGCCACAAGAGCGACGATGTGTCGCATATTTCTAACTTGTTTTTCAGGGAGATCATGAGGCTACATGGCGTGCCACGCACTATTGTGTCAGATCGGGACGTGAAGTTCATGAGCTACTTCTGGAAGACGCTTTGGGGTAAACTGGGGACGAAGTTGTTATTCAGCACAACTTGTCATCCCCAAACTGATGGTCAAACAGAGGTGGTCAACCGCACACTTTCGATGCTACTCCGGACCATGATCAAGAAGAACTTGCGCTAGTGGGAGGATTGTTTGCCGCACGTGGAATTCGCTTATAATCGGACCGTGCACTCCACTACACAGTTGTGTCCTTTTGAGGTGGTGTGTGGCTTCAAACCCTTTACGCCGCTTGATTTGCTGCCACTTCCAAGTCAACACCATGTTCATATGGAGGCGTCCAAGCGAGCTGAAAATGTGAAGAAATTGCATCTAAAAACAAAAGAAGAGATAGAGCCCAAGGTCAAGTCCTATGCTGACAAGGCGAACAAGAAAAGGAAGAAGATGATTTTTCAACCAGGTGATTTGGTTTGGGTACACTTGTGAGGACTCGGGTATTTAACTAGTAATACTTAACCTCCATATGGTTCTAGCATTACTAATCAAATATCCAAAGCCTCGATGGACATGTGCTTCTCAGAATTGCAGCACATACTCATCATCACAAAATTATACATCATTTCCATACAACATTAATACTAAGTTCAACAACGACATACATAAAATAAAGTTATTACAAAAGAGCCGACCGGCCAAATATCACAATGAACAAGAATGACAGCGGAAGCAAAAGCGCCATAAGATGGCTAAGAACAAAAGTCGACCGGTTAGCCAACACAACCCACAAGGCAACCGACCGGGCCGCCAAGCTAGTCGCCCCACAAGCTACCACAACATAGCTCACAAAAGTGAGGCCCATCGAGCTCACCTTCATCCTCTGCAACAATTTACATTTAAGAAAGAACAATGAGTACACAAAGGTACTCGCAAGACTGACATGTGGAATAGCAGACCTATTCATAAACTACATGCAAGCTTATTTAAGTGGAGGTTATATGTCTCATTTTGCACAAAACCAACTTTATTTGCAATAAGGTACTACATTTAAAAGCAAGTTTGCAAATCTGTTTTATTGTTAAAATAACAGCGAATTAATGATAAATACAAGTAACCACCTGGAAGTGACTATCCCAATAGCCACTACAACATAGCACGAATCCCCGATTCGTACCACCCATCAAGTTTTAATTAAAAGGTTGTAGTCTAACTCTTGAAAAGCTTACCCAAGCGTGTCCATAACCTAGGACGAGGCTATTCGAATAGTTTTAACCTACGGGGTGTACCAATGTACCCACACTTGGATCGCCTTTAAGCCACAAAGCACACTTAGAAGGTATGCTGACACGGCTAAGTCCTACGAGACATTTCCAATCTTGTGCATTAACTACGAGCCGCTCGTATGGATAGAAACCCATACGCTTACATTGCAAGCCGAAAGACAACCAGCCATCACGGGGGAAGCCTTTCGGACACTGCAATGCTCCCAACACCATCCCTCCTGCGACTCCCTGCGACCCGAAGCCAATACACGCCAAAGTACTAAGTCAAGAGAGGTCCCATACCCTCTAGTGTGGTTAGCACGCACAATTGCCTGGATAACGGATACTCACAAGATGTTTGGTCCTTAATTGACTCGGGCACCATTCCAGTCACACCCAAGCTCACACCAATCATACCATTGTGCCCAAGTCCAAATCATTTTGTTTTCAGCTTTTAAATTTTCACAAGTAGACATGGCACAAGGCTGAAATCATAAGTGATAATAAGTTTTATGTGATCAAGGTTATCCACAAGTCGATAACCGCCCATTTCTACCGGAGGCTAAGCATGGCTAAGCAATTAATTCGTAACTACTAAGTGACAAGAGCTCATCCACGAACTCTAATCACAGCAATAACCTAGGCTCATGGTAGTAGAGGATAATCATTTGCCTAAGGAAATGCATCTACTAGGCCCACTATCGACAATAGTTAAAACAAGATAGCAATGCATACGTAGAATTTGTAAACAACATAAATACTTAAAAATACAAGGATTAACATGATCAAACTGCTTGCCTTGCTGGGATTGTTCTTGCTGTAGAGGAGGATTCTCAGGTTCAATATATTCTTCGGAACCTAACGCGAAAATACGATAAAACCAATAAGAACGAAGAACACCAAATAAAACTCAACAGCAAAAGACATCCAAATCTAAAGAAACTTATGCAGCAGCTAGGGGATGATTTTATACAATTTTAGGAGCAAGAATCATGCAATTTGAATCTAGGATGCAAAAGTTATAGCCAAAATACACTTTCTCAGCCTATTAAATCACTAAATTAATTAGTGGTACTGTTCATGGCGAAAATTTCTATAATGATCTAGAACCCAAAATTTTTATGGTAGGTAGTTTATGTCATCCTAATCACAGCAAAGTTGAGTTTACTAAATTTGGAGTTATAATGATTTACTTATGATTTTTCTAAGTTGTAAACCTAGCACATTACACTTTCCAGAGACATAAACATGTTCAAAACCTATTTCATACTAAAGTATGCTACCAGAGGGATTTTCTAGCATCAATTTTATATATTTTGGATTTGAGGAATTACTTGTGCCTTTTACAACATTAAATGAATTTTAAATGCTACCAATAAGGTTAAATCTATTAATGATTTTTCTCAAATGATCTAGGCCTACAACCATTTTTAGATTAAAGTTTAGTTAATAACAAATTTATCAAAGTTGAAATCATTTAATTTGCAGATATACAGAAAAAGATATACATTTCCCAAGTTTTAATTCAATTCTGGAATATACAAAAATGGCTGAAATAAGTTATTAGAGATTACAGAATTTTCTACCACAGAAGCATAGCTAAAAGCATTTTTATATTAAGCTTTAGTGAAATACAAATTTATTACAGTTGGATTCAATTAAAAAGGATCTATTTTGAATTAGATATGAATTTCTAAAGTTTTTATACAACTTTTCAGTTGACAAATAACTATTTACCGAAATAAAACACACTTATCGGAAAGGAATCGACGTGGACAACTATGTGCCCTTGATTTGGAATCTAACGGCGCGCGCGAGGGGTGCACGAGAGCGACCCGAACGGCCCAATTCATCACGACCGTTGATCAAAGATCAAATGGCCAAGAACGAGGGAGGTTCGGACCTCGCGAACGGCACATGAATCAGGATCGTTGATCATCAAATGAACGGTCCACAATGATGGGAGGATCGGGTGACCCGATCGGCCCAACTGATCTGGGCCACAGATCGCAAAATGGACGGTGGCCTTTGATCGAAGTGCAAAATGGAGCGCTGACAGGTGGGGCCGCATGTCAGTGACTGAGAGTCACAAACACGATCTTTAACACACGTGCACAGTGCACGGGGCCCACATGGCAGCGAGACAATCGGAGGTTTTAGGACAACTAATTAAATACTAATGACCAATGATTAGAGATGATTAGCACTTAATGAGTCCTAAAGATTTTGTGTAGAGGTGATTTAAGGACTGAGGGCCCACACACCAGTGACCCAAAAAGGCAATTTCGGACGCGTTAATGTTAAGACAGGGATTAATGATAATCATTAACATTAATGATTTCTGAAAACAAACAGTTAGCGCCAGCGGGTGATTACAGGGGGTTGGGCCCACATGTCAGTGAGACATTAGGCCAAATTAGGACACAATTAATACTTCTAATGATCGACAATGATTAAGCATTAACTTTGTCCTAATTAAATGAAGAAAACGGGAGTTTCGGCCGGCAAAATCCCGAGCGCAACCCACGGCTTGTCACCGGCGACTCCGGTCGTGGCGGCGCCAACCAAATACCAAAATGGACTCGTAATAGCGATGCAGACCTATTGGTGATGACCTCGCCGGCGGTGGGGGTCTAGAACGCCGGCTAGCCGGAAAACACAGAAGGGGGCCATTTCGGCAAAACATGAAAACAGCAAAATGCTCCGCTGCGGTCCAAGAAAGCGAGTGCCAACACTTCTAGGGACTAAATAGAAGCTACCTTAACCGAGAGGAGCTTCAAAGATGGCCGGGGAAGACTTGAACACGATAGAGTTCACCGGAGCCGAGGAAGACGAAGTAGAAAATGAGGTTCTGAGCAAAATGAGTGGAACCAACTCATTACCATAACTTTATTATAGCTCAGAGAAACTCTAACAGCAAGTAATTGCAAAATGAATCACTTACCGGAGTTGGAGAAGAAAGGGGGTGAAATCAGCCGAAAATCTCCAAACTTAAAATTGAGTGATTCCTGTGAATGCAACCCAAAATTAAGTTAGGGGAAATATAAAGGAAGTTGAGGAGCTCAAAAGGGTACAAGAAAGATTGAAGGTAAACCACTGGACACCAAGATCGCCATTGGAGCTCTCGGGTCAACAATGGTGGTTTGAGGATTTGAAGTGGTTTTGAGCTCAAACACAGAGGGTGAGCAAAGTGTGGTGTAAAGGAACACCAGGAGGACCTAGAGGGGTTTATATGGAGGAAGGATTAGGGTTTCGAGCAAGAACATGAGTCCATGGTGGGCTCGGTTCATGGCACGGTCATAGACCAAGAAATGATGGGGGCAAGTGAGACTCGGGATGGAAGAGCCGAAAGCCTGGGGCGCATTTAATGCCCCGCAGAGAGACGTTGACGAGAGCAAGCTCGAAAAGACAAGCGAAGCTGCTCTCTCTCTCTCTTTCGCCATTGCTTCCATGCGCGCGGACGAGAGAGAGGAGGAAGAAGAACAGAAAAAGCAAGCCATGTCCGTTGGATCTTAAATGGACAGCTGAGATTAAAACGGACCAGCTGAGGGTTTCTAATACTCCAAACCACCCGGGCGGTCCGATCAAGATTGAACGGCTGGGATCCATTGAGATGTTCGTGACCCGAACACCCATGAACAAGACGGTTGGATCTTAATCCAACCGTCTAAATTAGATGGCGCGTCCGCGAGTTCTGAACGGCACAAATAATGCGGGCCGAGCGATTTAAATCCAATGGCCGATATCGACCGCGCGTTTAAAAAGGGACCCGGTGCAGTTAGTTGACTGAGTCAAGTCAAGTGGCTCGAGCCCGAGTCCGACTCAAACCCAAGGAACAGTGAACCAGGTTTTAGGTTTAAATTGGACAGAGACTTTTGAGGATTTATTAGAGGTAGCAAAATAACTCCAAAAATTCTGAAATTTTTACAAGAGCTTGCTGACTTAGGTATTGACCTTGTGTAAAAATTTTAGAGGTTTTTATGCTATGCATTTTTCTCCAAAAATTCTGCAAGGTCCTGGTTTAAGGTTTGACTGAAAGTCAAACAGGTTTGACTGCCCTCTAAAAATATTCAAACAATTTCTAAAAATTGTGAAATTTTTCAGAGAGGTCACATACCATCCCAAGAACTTAGGAAAAATATTTCAGGAGATGATCAAAAGATTCGACAAGATTGTTTTTGAAGGATCAAGATTTGGATCAAAAGACTTGTGACTGTGTATTTCCATAACTCTTGTACAAGAATTGTTTAGTACACACAGGAAATACATGATGTAAGAAAAAGTTTTAATTTCTACTCATTTTCTTACATTTGAAACACAAGTCTGAAACTTGGGATGTTACAACACTACCGCAAGGATCATTTCCCAGAACGCCGCAAGTCTAAATTGCTGCCGCGAGGTGATGGGCCTTTCAAGGTGCTTGCGAAGATCAACGCCAATGCTTACAAGATAGAGTTTTCTGGTGATGACTATGGCGTCAGCTCTACGTTCAATGTCGCTGATTTATCACCTTTCTTTGGTGGTGACGATCCAGCATCGAGGAAGATGCCTTTTCAAGAGGGGGAGGATGATGAGGACATCCCTAACACTTATACATCTTTCCCTATTGGTGGTCATGCACATACTGAGATGGACGCCATAAATGAAGCTACAAATAATACAAGTGCAGAAGTGCATGTTGGTCCACTAACTAGAGCAAGAGCTAAACTTCAAAATCAACCGATGCTTTTGTTTCTTAATGAATCTTCTATTGTTATTGATGAGAATTGGATACTACCTCATGCAAATATTTTATGCATTCTCAGGTTTGAACATTGTGAAGCGTTTGGAACCGAGAGGGACGAGAGGGAGGCCGGAGCCAAAGCAATGGAGGAGAAGCTCACGTGGGTCAATCAAGAGGACAAAGGCCCAAGAATTCAAGCCCAATTCGGATCTTCCACAAGCCAAACCGAAATTCATCTCGGAATCAACTCAGAATGCAATTCAGATTCGGTTCGGGACAACCCAACATGCCTGTAATAAAAAGGCCATAACTTTTGCATACGGAGTCCGATTGGGGTGTTCTTGGACTTGTTTGAAAGCTTATTCCAAGGCCCACACAATGGATATGGCCCCAGCCTCAGAAGACGTACGGTCGCACCACTATGGCCAAAACAATGTGATGGATTTAAGTTTGGTTTTCCTTTTTGTGTGTTTTTTTAGTCTTAGCCGAATTGGAGTTTGATTCGGCATGTGTAGCCGGCCCTAGGCCGTGCGTGAGTCATGGAGGGCACCTTAAGTACCCTTGCCCCTCCCTTGGATCCATTAGACCAGTTTATACATAAGAATTGAAACACAGCTATTGCTTGTTCTTTCTGAAACCAGAGTTCATGCGAGGACTTTGAGGGAGGACTAGGTGATCCGTTGGTTCGTTCTGCAATTCAAGGTCAAGCCATCGTTCCACTGGGAATCGGGGACTTGGCGTTCTTCGTTCGTGGTCTCGCGACAAACAAATATCCGGTGCATTTGGGCGTATTCCAAAGAGTTGAGGGTTCGTGCATTGGCGCGAGTGTTCAACTAGCGACGTCATCTACTTCGCATCAACTATCCACGGTTCCTCACTGAGAAGATCGGGCTTCCCTCGTGTCAGTTCTGTTCACCAGCTATCAGCTGGAGGGCGCGGCAAGCGCATGGTGGGACAACTTCTCCACCATGCAGGCCGACGGAGATGTTCCCTCTTGGAACGAGTTTCGAGTAGCCTTTAGGGAAGCCCACATTCTTGAGGGGGTAATGTTGATTAAGTAGCAGCAGTTCCTTGCCCTTAAGCAAGGAAAGAAGAGTGTGACTGAGTACCTCCATGAGTTCAACTCCCTAGCTCGCTATGCTCCTGACGACGTTTCCACTGATGCCCGCCGTCAGAACCGTTTCATGAATGGTTTGACAGAGGAGATGCAGCTAGCTCTTGCTGTGCATGATTTTAGAAACTTTCAGCACATGGTCAACAAGGCCATAGTGGTGGAACACAAGAGTATAGCAGTAGATGAGTCAAGGAAGAGGAAGAGGGCCGCTCAAATTTCAGCAAGCGGCAGTTTCCCTCGGCAGCGCATTGGACCACCCCAGGCACCCCGAACTCAAGCTCCAGCACCACCAGGGTCGTCTACCATTGCACCAGGGCTTCCTCAATTAATTGTGCAGCGAAAGAATGGGGGGAGGTCAGCCCTCGAACAGCGGCTATGTTCGGCCAAGTGTCACATGTTTCCATTGTGGACGCCAGGGACACTACGTGCATCAGTGCTTAGCAAAAGCACGTGGGATGCCGCGAGACTACAACGGTCCAACTCTGGCTCCAGCAAAGCCTTCACCACCTCCGAGGGCATCTTCTACTCCTCCTCAAGTCCCTACACGTGGCAGAGTGCACCATGTCACTGTCGAGGAGGCTAGCGATGCTCCGAACGTCGTTTTGGGTACACTTCTCGTAAATTCTTGCCCAGCATCAGTTTTATTTGATTCAGGAGCATCTCATTCATTCATTAAAAAGGAATATGCTGCACTTAATCAATTTGAAATACATACACTTCAGCCACCTTATCAGATTCAGTCGCCAGGATCGGTTTTTCAAACCGATCAAGTCTGCCGGGACGTAAATGTGGAAATTCAGGATAACTTTTTGGCAAATCTTATAGTGATAATTTTAGTGGGTATTCATGTGATCTTAGGGATGGATTGACTGTCCAAAAATCAGGGGAAGATTGATTGTGCTCAGTGGTCTATTACAGTCACAAGTGAAGACGACAGTCAAGTCGTCTTTACGCCTTTAGTGGGCAGTTCTCATCTCTATGCCTTAGAAGCTAGTACCTCCCTTGAATTAGAGAAGGTACCAGTGGTATGTGAATATCCAGATGTGTTCCCCGAAGAACTCCTCGGCATGCCCCTTGATCGTGAAGTTGAGTTCGTCATCTAGCTTGCACCCGGTACTACGCCAATTTCAAAACAACCATATCGGATGCCTCCTAATGAGTTGAAAGAATTGAAAAAGAAACTCAAAGAACTTCAAGATAAAGGCTTTATTCGGCCGAGCTCCTCACCTTGGGGATGCTCGGCTATCTTTATCAAGAAGAAAGACAAAGGTTTGCGGATGTGTGTTGACTACCGTCCATTGAATGAAGTCACTGTCAAGAAGAAGTATCTGCTTCCACGGATTGATGATTTGTTCGATCAATTGAGTGGAGCCCAAGTATTCTCCAAGATTGATTTGCATTTGGGCTATCATCAAATCAAGGTTAGAACTGAAGACATTTTGAAGACATCATTCTCCACTCGTTACAGACTGTACGAGTACACTATCATGTCCTTTGGTTTGACAAATGCACCGACTTACTTCATGAACCTTATGAATTTGATTTTCATGGAGTATCTAGATAAGTTTGTCGTGGTTTTCATCGATGACATCCTTATTTACTCCAAGTATGATAAAGAACATGAACAGCACTTACGACTTGTGTTGGAGAAGCTTCGTCAACATCAACTCTATGCCAAATTCAGCAAATATGAATTTTGGCTACGAGAAGTTAGTTTCTTGGGTCATATTGATGAGGGCATCCCTAACACTGATACATCTTTCCCTATTGGTGGTCACGCACAAACTGAGATGGATGCCATAAGTGAAGCTACAAATAATACAAGTGCAGAAGGGCATGTTGGTCCACTGACTAGAGCAAGAGCTAAACTTCTAAATCAACAGGTGCTTTTGTTTCTTAATGAATCTTCTATTTTCATTGATGAGAATTGGGTACTACCTCATGCAAATGTTTTATGCATTCTTAGGTTTCAACATTGTGAAGCCTTTGGAACCAAGAGGGAGGAGAGGGAGGCCGGAGCCAAAGCAATGGAGGAGAAGCTCACGTGGGTCAAGCAAGAGGAGAAAAGCCCAAGAATTCAAGCCCAATTCGGATCTTCCACAAGTCCAACCGGAATTCACCTCGAAATCAACTCAGAATTCAATTCGGATTCGGTTCGGGACAGCCCAACAGGCCTGTAATAAAAAGGTCATAACTTTTACATACGGAGTCCGATTGGGGTGTTCTTAGACTTGTTTGAAAGCTTATTCCAAGGCCCACACAATGGGTATGGCCCCAACTTCAGAAGACGTACGGTTGCGCCATTATGACCGAAACAATGTGACAGATTTAAGTTAGGTTTTCCTTTTTGTGTGTTTTTTGGGTCTTAGCCGAATTAGAGTTTGATTCGGCGTGTGTAGCCGGCCCTAGGCCGTGCGTGAGTCGTCGAGGGCGCCTTAAGTACCCTTGCCCCTCCTTTGTATCCATTAGACCAGTTTATGTATAAGATTGAAACATAGCTATTGCTTGTTCTTTCGACACCAGAGTTCATGCAAGGACTTTGAGAGAGAGCTAGGCGATCCATTGTTTTGTTCTGCAATTCAGGGTCAAGCCGTCGTTCCATTGGGAATTGGGGACTTGGCGTTCATCGTTCATGGTCTTGCGACGAACAATTATCCGGTGTGTTTTGGGCGTATTCCGAAGAGTTGAGGGTTCGTGCATTGGCGCGAGTGTTCAGCTAGCGACATCGTCTACTTCGCATCAACTAGCCACGATTCCTCACTGAGAAGATCGGGCCTCCCCCGTATCATGTGGTATCAGATTCTAGGTTTACTCGGTGAGAACTTCTTTACCCGTAGTTACATTCGTTTTCTTTCCTATCGTCCAATAAACCGAAAATTGCAATACCAAAACCGTAGTTTAATCTGTTATTTCTTGTGCGTTTAGTTAAGTTTTTATCCATTAGAGTTTTGTTTTAGTGATGATCCTAGTGTTTCCATTGCGTAGCTTAATCTTTGTCGAAAATTGATGATTGAACTCCCTCAATTAGCACCCAAAAACTGTAATCCGAAATGGTGTTGTTTCCTTATCCGAACTCCTTGGTGGGACTAGCGTCCATATCAACCTCTAGCTCAAACACAATCCGAGTCCAATTGCTCCATCTTGTGTTTCGGCCACTACATCATCACCGGCTGAACCACATTTGGTATCTTTTATATATCCTTTCATCTTGAGACTAGCTATTGATATTGCTTTGGGCTGCTCATTGAACTTTGTTTACACTTTGCTGAATTGTGGACATTACGCAAACACGATAGTAGCACAAAATACATTCGGCCATTGAAAGAAGAGAGAACAGAAGAGCAAAAGGCAGCCGCATATAGAAAGAGCCGCGGCATAAAAAAATAATAAAAAAAGCTAACTTTTGCATACGACCTCCGATTGGAGCGTTTCTTGATCCGTTGGAAAGGAAACGGGAAAATAGAGCCAAAAAAGGTCCGCGTAAGCACTCGGGCATACGCGCAGCGACTTCGACCCCAAAAAAGGTCGTTTAGGACCTCAAAATGGGGCCCGCAAACCGAGAAAAATTCAAGTTTTTCATAATTCGCTCAAAATTGACACAGACCCTCTACAAGTGATTCTAAGGTTCCCTGTGAAGATGGCATCCTTTTCCGAATTGATCCGCGCCTAATTTGGGATGCTACAGTATCGAGTCATAGTTTCAGCTTGTGTTTTTCAATTTTCTTTGAGCAATCTTGTGCCCTAGTATATTTTGTTGCAATTGGCTAGCGTCTATCCTTGTACTTGGTGCAAAACGAGTTTGTTTTATCTCTATTTCCATTTGAGCTCATTCCTTTGTTTGCATTAAGTCTCATTTATCTTTGCGTGTGCATTCATACACTTCGCTTAAACCTATTGGATCAGCACATAGACAAAATACTCTAGCTTGGATCATTACTTAGCTTTACAAGACCTTGAATATCAGATTGCATAGGATATACACATACCTATCCAAGCTCCACCTACACCCGTTTGTGTACTCCCTTGCTCTTAGTTACGCTAATACATTACCGGGTTAAGGTCGTTCACTGTCACAACTGTCGATTTGCCATCCTTGATTCACTTTGGAATGGTAAGCTTGTCTTGTTTTCAGGACAGTGAGTTGCGAGCGTAGTAGAGAGCACTTTTGTTTTACTAACACAGATATAACCTCGTTTCTTATTTGTGAGTTGTTGCCATGTCAGGTCACGAGGAGGATCCACCTAATCCGAAGGCGCCGGTTACGTGGACAGAGTACACTCGGTTGCGCGAGATGCTACAAAAACAGCTTCAGGATGGTGACAATGGCGTGCGCGATGAGCTCGGGGAAGTTCAGACTGGACTGAACACTCTCGAGAGGAGGTCGCACATTACGTACGTCCATCAACAATAACTTCCTGGAGCTACGCGCCATGTTCGCACAACACAATCTACGTGGGGGTGCGCTGTGAGGACCCGGAATATTTAACTAGTAACACTTAACCTCCAAATGGTTCTAGCATTACTAATTAAACATTCTAAGCCTCGATGGACATATGCTTCCCAGAATTGCAGCATATGCACATCATCACAAAATTACACATCATTTCCATACAACATACAACACTAAGTTCAACAACGACATACATAAAGTAAAGTTATTACAAAAGGGCCGACCGGCCAAATAGAGCAGTACACAAGAGTGACAGCGGAAACAAATGGTGTCATAAGATGGCTAGAACAAAAGTCCACCGGTTAGCCATACACCCACAAGGCAACCAACCGGGCCGCCCAGCTAGACGCCACGTAGGCTACCACAGCACAGCTCATAAAAGTGAGGCCCCTCAAGCTCACCTTCTTCCTCTGCAACAAATACATTTATGCAAGATAACTGAGTACACAAAGGTACTCGCAAGACTGACGTGTGGAATAGCAGACCTATTCATAAACTACATGCAAGCTTATTTAGGTGGAGGTTGTATGTCTCATTTTGCATAAAGCCAACTTTATTTGCAATAATGTAATACATTTAAAAGCAAATTTGCAAATCTATTTTGTTATCAACATAAGATCGTAATAAAGATACATACAAGTAACCACCTGGAGGTGACTATCCCAATAGCCACCACAACATAGCACGAATCCCCGATTCGTACCACCCATCAAGTTTTAATTAAAAGGTTGTAGTCTAACTCTTGAAAGACCTTGTCAAGCGTGTCCATAACCTAGGACGAGGCTATTCGAATAGTTTTAACCCTGCAGGGGTGTACCAATCTACCCACACTTCAGACCGCCTTTAAGCCACAAAGCACACTTAGAAGGTATCTTTGTACGGCTAAGTCCTACGAGACATTTTCCAATATTGTGTATCAACCCCGAGCCGCTCGTATGGATAGAAACCCATACGCTTACATTGCAAGCCGAAAGACAACCAGCCATCACGGGGGAAGCCTTTCGGACACTACAATGCTCCCACCTCCATCCCTCCTGCGACTCCCTGCGACCGAAGCCAATACACGCCAAAGTACTAAGTCAAGAGAGGTCCCATACCCTCTAGTGTGGTTAGCACGCACAATTGCTTGGTTTAGTGTAACAAGATGTTCGGTCCTTGTTGACCCGGGCACCATTCCAATCACACCCGAAAATCACACCATCTTACCATTGTGCCCAAGTCTAAATCATTTTGCTTTTTAGTTTTAGTTTTCATAAGTAGACATGGCACAAGGTGGAAATCATAAATCATAATAAGTTTTATGTGATCAAGGTTATCGACAAGTCGATAAGCGCCCATTTCTACCGAAGCTAAGCATGGCTAAGCAATTAATTCGCAAACTCCTAAGTGACAAGATCTCATCCACGAACTCTAAGTCACAGCAATGCCTAGGCTCATGGTAGTAGAGGATAATCATTTGCTAAGGAAATGCATCTACTAGGCCAACTAACGACAATAGTTTAACACAAAGTAGCAATGCATACATAGAAGTTGTAATCAACATAAATACTTAAAATACTGGGATTAACATGATCAAACTGCTTGCCTTGCTGGATTTGTTCTTGCTGCAGAGGGGAGTGCTCAGGTTCAATAAATTCTTCGGAACCTAACGCGAAAAGGCGATAAAAACCGATAAGAACGAAGAACACCAAAAGGAACTCAACAGCAAAGAACATCCAAATCCAATGAAATTTCTACAGCAGCTAGAGGTTGATTTTAGACAATTTTAGAAACAAGAATCACTTCATTTGGACTTAGCATGAAAAAGTTATGCCCTAAACAATTTTGCTCAGCCTGAAAAATCATAATTAAATTAATTAGGGTTACTGTTCATGGCGAAAATTTCCAGAATGATCTAAGGTCTGAAATTTTTATGGTAGGTAGATAATAGTATCCTAACAACAGCAAAACTGAGTTTGCACAAATTGGAGTTCTAATGAATTAGTTATGATTTTTCTAAGCTCTAAATCTAGCATAAATCATTTTTCAGGAACATGGATAAAGATAAAGCCTAGTTCATATTAAAGCATGTCTATAGACAAATTTTACCAGGTTGAGTTTGCTCAGATTGCAATTACAGAGAGAAAGTTATGTATTTTACAAGTCTTCAAGGAATTTCTAGATACCCATATTCACTAAACAAGATCATGCTGGTTAAATCATTTTTCTGCTACAAAACAGGGCCTAAATTCATTCTCAGATTAAAGTTCACATTATAACAAAGCTACAGCAACTGGATTCATTCAAAAAGGAATTAAAATGACAAAGTTATGCACTTTTGAAATTTGAAACATTAAAGGACTTAGGAAATCTTGAGCTCTCGGGAGGTCCAAATGAACTGGAAGACAAAGGAGAGGTCGTGGGCCGTTAGATCAAGATCCGACTCACGAGCCTCGGCACGCGCACACAAGACCTCCTCCCGACTTGGGAGGTGCGGACCGTTGAGATCTGATCCAACGGTCACGACCTGCATGCCCAGCAGACGCAAAGGAGGTCCTCGCGCTTACGGAGGTCGTGGACCGTCGGATCAAGATCCGCGGTCCCGAGCACTAGGAGGTCCCTACGGGTAAACCTACGGAGGGAGGTATGGGCGGCTAAGATCTCACTGAGGAGGTCTTCAATGGTCTAGATCCCCGGAGGGAGGTCTTTAACGAACACGATCAAGTGAGGGGGTCCAGGCGATCAAGATTGAACGAGGGAGGTCCTAAGGCTTTAAATCGAGGAAGGAGGTCTAGCCGTTAGATCTAAATCTAACGGTTTAGACCGAGAGGAGGAGGTCCTAACGCTACGGATCCAAAGGAGGAGGTCCTAGACGGTCAAGATCTCCGGAGGAGGTCTTGATCGGCCGGGATTGACACGAGGAGTGCAGGATGGCCAAGATCTTCTCGGGGAGGTCCTATGCGACGAGGTTTTAGCGGGAGGAGATGCGGGCGGCTCGATCGGGCCTAGGGAGGTCTGAGCGGTCCGGTCGAGACGGAGGAGGTCCAAGGCTAAGGACTTTTCAAAGGAGATCTAACGCTCAGATCTAAACCCGGGGAGGTCATGAATGGCTAGGATTGAGCCTAAGAGGTCCTGAGTGGTGTTTTCTTTGCAAAAGGCCAGGGGTGGCTTTTTACAAAGAGGACCCCGAGGGTGGTCTTTGCAAAATGACCGAGGGGAGGTCTTTTTGCAAAGAGGACCTCGGTGGAGGTCCAAGGGGTGGTTTTGGCAAAATGACCCAGAGGAGGTCCTTTTGCGCAGGAGTGGTCCTAGCGGCTAGGATTTAACGGGGTGGTCCTAGACGGTTAGGATCGACTCAAGGGGAGGTCCAAGCGCGCAAGATTTTACACAGAGCAGATCTAACGGCAAGAGCTAATCCCGGGAGGTTTTAAAGGCCGAGATAGCACTAGGGAGGTCCTGGGACTTAGAAATTTACGCGGAAACCCATCTACGGTACAGATCTAACCGAGGGTGGTCTTAACGGCTGAGATTAAACTAGGGGGAGGTCCAGAGGCTAAAGCTTTTCGGAAAGGAGCCAAAGGCTTGGATCTAAACTGGGGTGGTCGTGGACGGCCACGATAACCCGAGGAGGTCTGGGGACTTGTCGAAAATCCGACAAAGTACAGAGCACCGCGCTGGGATCACCGGCACGTCGCCGACGACCAAGACCACGGCGGCGGGGACCAAGGCCACCAAAACGAAGCTAATACTATTGTGAACCTATCGGAGGTATTCTCGACGGCGGAGCTGGCTTAAAACGCCGGCGAGCCGGAGAGGAGCGGAGGGTGGTTTTCGGCAAAATCCGAAAACAGCAAAAAGCTCCACCCCGAGCTACTCTAGCGAGTCCTTAAGCTCTACGGGAACAAAACGGACTTACCAGAGCACCGAGGAGGTCTAAAGGAGGTCGGCGGAGGACTGGCGGCGGAGACCGACGCCGGAGAGGAAGAAGACGGTGCCAAAACGGTGCTAGGAGCTGTCAGAGATAAAAAGAATGATGAGGGTAGGATCACGATGGTCCAAAGGTGGATCAGGACCAAGGGATATGGACGGAGACACTCACCGGAGTTGGAGACGATGAGATCCCCTTTTTGCCGCCAAGATTCCAAACTTGAAATTAAGGAGTTCCTGTGAAGGGAAACCAAAATCAAGTTAGGGAAATCGATCGGAGGCACGAGGACTCAAGGGATAGGAAAATATTAGGACTAGAACCTTTGGAGCACCCAATCAGAAGGAGCTCACAAGGCATCAATGGCGGAAAGAGTGCTCATTGTGGTTGGACTCAACCACAAAGACAACGAGTGGGGTGATCGAGTGGAAGGGAAAATATGCACCACGTAGAACCATGCAGCGGTTGTGCATGGAGCCGGAAGGAGAGCCGGGAATAATAGAAGTCGAGCTCGTGAAGGAGTCCAAAGCTGTTGGATCAAGGACTGGAGGCTTCATGATGTGAGCGTGGAGTTAGAGATGGACAAGCTAAGAAGAATACTTGAGTTGGATTGTTATCGGTTGAGGTCGTCGGAGATAATGAAAGACTTCTATTATTTTGGAACACAACCACAATTTAGTCAGAGTTGTGCAACAAGTGTTATTAGAGATAAGGGCGCAAGAGATCAAACAAGAAGTTTCCTACTCGGTTACAACTCCTAGAGATAAAATAGGAGAAAGCACAGGTTGTGTTTTCAATGGAAATATCGAAGATGAAAGGAAGAGGCACCAAAAAAATCCCAAGAAATCGGGAGGGTGGCACCAATTTCTTTGTGCATGCAAGCTGGATAACAAGGTGGCGCATTGGTTTTCCTTAAGCATGTATGCCTTTTTATCTTTAGGAAAATCGTGAGATTTATTTAGCGGAGGGACTCCGGGCTTTTGAAACTAACGAGCGCCGAAGTTCCACGTGAAAAGAAAAGAGGGCCCCACGATGAGCTAAAGCGCAACACGGCGAGCTCGGCTCGGCGTGCTAAAACTAGGGCCAATGAAGTAGGGCGCGCGAACGCGGCTTTGCGAAAGTTTCGACGCGCCACACCGCGACTGACGGTAGGCGTTGGCGAGGCGGCAAGATTTGTGAGCCACGCCGGCAAGATCGTTGATGCGCACTGCGCAAGGAAGAAGAAGACCAGTGAGAGGCTAGGTGTCTTGGTGGCGTCGGATATGAATCCAACGGCTCAGAGAGCACACACCCACAGCGGTTTGGCCCGACCGAGCCCAAAGGCGGGGTCTGACTCGGGTCTAACTCGAGCCCGAGTCTGACTCCGACCACCTTTGATTTTGGGGATAAAAAAAAATGAGCTGAACCTTAGGGAATTGTTTGAGCTAGCAAAACAACTTCAAAAATTCCGAAATTTTTACAGGAGTTTGCCAGCTAAAGGATTGACCTTGCATTTTCAGAGGTTTTGGTGCTGTGGATTTTCCTCCAAAAATTTAACAAGGTGCTGGTTCACAGATTGACCAGATTTTAAATTGGCTTGACTTGCCTCCAATCTCATTCAAACAATTTCTAAAAATTGTGAAATTTTTGAGAGGGTTACACAAAGAACCCAGAATTTAGGAAAATTATTTCAGGAGATTAACACAAGATGGAACAAGAATGTTTTTGAAGGATCAAGATTTGAATAAACAGACTTGCGACTTTGTATTTCCATAATTCTCGTACAAGAATTGTCAAGCACACAAAGGAAATACAAGATGTAAGAAAAAGTTTTAATTTCTACTCATTTTCTTACATTTGAAACACAAGCCCAAAATTGGGATGTTACATGCGCAAGCTGATGACACGAGTGTGCACGGCCCTCCGGCCGTTTTGCACAATGAGACCGAGGAGGAGCGTGCTATTCGTGTGGATGAGGAGCGACGCCGGTATGAGAACGGCGCATGGCGGTGCCGCCAAACCGAGGATGCGCCGCGGCACGCCTCGAGCATGGGCGTGGCGAGGCAACGGCGGCGGTGGAGGCGCGCGTGGTGTCCACGGAGGAGGTGTGCATCGCGCACCTCGTAGCTCGGGTTGATGACGTCGAGCAATGGGATGACGATTTCCCGTCGATAGCGATGACCGACAGCGCCACCACCGCAACAACGCGGCTTCCTCGACACGATGACGCCGAGGATTTTGTCGCTAAGCCCAAATTTACTCTCCCTATATTTTCAGGTGGTACAGATGTCGAACAATACCTCACATGGGAGCTGAAAGTTGATAAGTTGTTTCGAATGAACAACTATTCCAATGAGAAGAAGCTGTTGCTTGCGTCCAATGGCTTGGATGATTATGCCACACATTGGTGGGAGCAGTTCATCCGTAAGCGCATAGAGCGTCATGAGTTGTCGATTATCACCTGGGAGCAGATGAAGCAGCATTTGCGGGCACGCTTTGTACCTCGCCACTACAAGCGTTCACTACAAGTTGACAGGGCTGCGACAAGGTATGAGATCAATTGATGAATATCATAAGGAAATGGAGACTATCATGATACATGCAGATGTCCGCGAGAATGAAGAACAGACCATGACGAGATTTCTAGCTTGCATGAATCATGCTATCAAGCGCATTGTTAATCACCATCCCTACAATGACATGATTGAGTTGCTGCACCAAGCACGCAAAGCCGAGCGCCAAGTGATTGAAGACGCACGGTTCGCTGCCTATTCACGTTCTTCAGCCAGTCCGGGACAGCCATATAACAACAGCCAGCCAAACAAGGGCACTCTGGGCGGAAGCAATTCGGCGATGCGCAGTTCCGCAAGTAAGAAGCTGGAGAGTACACCATCACTGGTGCGTCGACCTGCGGCGCCCGCTGCTACTACGACCTCGTCTATGGGGTCAACAGGACGTTCACGTGACATCATTTGCCACAAGTGCAAGGGTGTTGGCCATTTTCAGAGGGACTGCCCAAATGTCAGAACTATGCTTATCACCGAAGATGGCGGTTATGTTTCAGCTAGTGATGATGAGTCGCCTGATGCACAGCCAATCTTGCACACCGATGACATAGAGCAATGTGAGTGCGATCCTGAGTTCCCTAACACTGAGCAGTATTCTATTGTTTGCACACCCAAGGTGCTTAGTGTGATGCTATCACCGTCACTCGAGCAGCGGTGCAATTTATTTCAGACTTGGGCAAAACTTGATAAGGGTAAGGTGTGCAAAGTGATTATTGATGGTGGGAGTTGTCATAACTTGGCCAGCAAGGATATGTGTCATAAGTTGGGTTTAAAGTACTTGCCGCATCCACGTTCTTATCATGTGCAATGGTTGAGCGATAAAGAGGAAGTGAAGGTGAACTATATGGTGCGTGTGACGTTTTCTATTTAGAAGTACAACGACACCGTGGACTGCGATGTTGTGCCTATGACGGTGTGTCACATGCTCTTGGGACGGCCATGTCAATATGACCGTTCTGCTGCTCACGATGGGCGTACAAATCGCTACACATTTCGATGGAACAATATGGATATCATCTTGAAGCCGCTCACACCGCAACAGTTGTGAATTCTTCAATGCAGAAAATTGAGATGCACGTTGAGACTGCCAAAGAGCGAGAGAAGAATTTAGTGATGTTAGCTACCAAAATCAGAGATGAGAGAATTCAGTGAAGATCCCAATTTGGTGCACTTTGTACTACTGTACAAAGACGTGTTGCTTTCGACTAACGACTTGTCTTCTCTTCCTCGTGGTGTTGCTTATGTTTTGCAGGACTTCAGCGACGTCTTTCCAACCGAGGTACCAGCTGGGCTACCACCAATTCGTAGGATAGAACATAAGATTGACTTGATTCCAGGAGCGTCACGCCGAACCGACCACCATACCGCACTCAATCCCAGGAAACAAAGGAAATTTAGAAACAAGTACAAGAGCTTCTTCCAAAGGGTATGTACGTGAAAGCTTAAGCCCTTGTCTTTGTTCTGTTATTTTAGTTCCTAAGAAAGATGGTTCATGGCATATGTGCGTAGATTGTCGAGCGATTAATAATATCACAACTCGATATCGTCATCCTATACCTCGCTTAGATGATATGCTAGACAATTGAGTGGTGTGTTATTTTTCTAAGATAGATTTTTGCAATGGTTACCATCAAATTAGGATGCATGAAGGGATGAGTGGAAAACAGCTTTTAAAACAAAATTTGGGTTGTATGAGTGGTTAGTCATGCCTTTGGTTTAACTAATGCACCTAGTACATTCATGCGCTTTAATGAATCATGTTTTAAGGCATTTGATTGGTAAATTTGTGGTTGTGTACTTTGATGATATTCGATTTACAACAGACCGAATCTGATTACATAGACCATCTTAGACAAGTTCTACAAGTTTTACGTGAGGCTAGGTTATTTTGGAACTTAGAGAAGTGCACTTTTTGCAAAGATCGTGTCATCTTTTTGGGCTATGTTGTTTCGCATGTGGAGTTGAAGTAGATGAGTCTAAAATTGAAGCGATTAAAAATTGGCCAACTCCTGTGAACGTAAGTCAGATTAGAAGCTTTCATGGTCTCGCTGGTTGTTATCGGCGCTTTGTGAAGGATTTTAGCACCGTCGCTGCCCCTTTGAATGAACTTACTAAAAAGGGTGTTGAATTTGTGTGAGGGGGAGCGCAAGACAATGCTTTTGTTGAACTTAAGAAATGCTTGACTGAAGCACCGTTGCTTGTTTTACCTGATTTCACTAAAAAATTTGAAATTGAGTGTGAAGCTAGTGGATTGGGTATTGGCGGTGTTTTAATGCAAGAGGGTAGACCGGTAGCTTATTTTAGTGAGAAACTAAATGGTGCTCAATTGAATTATCCGGTCTATGACAAAGAGCTTTATGTGTTAGTGCGTGCATTAGAAACTTGGCAACATTATTTATGGCCTAAAGAGTTTCTTATTCATTCTGATCATGAGGCATTAAAGTATTTAAAAGGCCAAACAAATCTGAACCGTAGACATGCCAAATGTGTCGAATTCATTGAGTCGTTTCCTTACATTGTGAAATACAAGAAGGGAAAGGAAAATGTAGTAGCTGATGCTCTTTCTAGGAAAAGTGTGCTTTTAACTCAATTAGTAGTGCAAGTTCCTGGTTTAGAGAGTTTGCGTGATTTATATGCTCATGACCATGATTTTTCTATTCCTTACGCACATTGCAAAGAGGGAAAAGGCTGGGATAAATTTCACATCCATGATGGGTTTTTGTTTCGCACTAACAAATTATGCGTTTCAGAATCCTCCGTGTGTTTGCTATTACTGCGGGAATCACATGCAGGTGGATTGATGGGATATTTTGGACGTGACAAGACGTTGTCTATGCTGAGTGATCACTTTTATTGGCCTAAGATGAGGCAAGATGTGGAGAGATATGTGCAGCGATGCATTACTTGTCACAAAGCGAAATCGAAGTTGAATCCACACGGTTTGTATACCCTCTACCGCTCCCAATGCAGTGGGAGGATATTAGTATGGATTTTGTTTTAGGACTGCCTAGAACTAAGAGGGGAAGTGATTCTGTTTTTGTCGTTGTGGATCGTTTTTCGAAGATGGCACACCTTATTCCATGCCATAAGAGCGACGATGCGTCGCATATTGCTAACTTATTTTTCAGGGAGATCGTGAGGCTACATGGCGTGCCACGCACTATTGTGTCAGATCGCGACGTGAAGTTCATGAGCTACGGAAGACGCTTTGGGGTGGCGGGGACGGTTGTTATTCAAAGACAACTTGTCATCCCCAAACTGATGGTCAAACGGAGGTGGTGAACCGCACACTTTCAATGCTACTCCGGACCATGATCAAGAAGAATCTGCGCGAGTGGGAGGATTGTTTGCCGCACGTAGAATTCGCTTATAATCGGGCCGTGCACTCCATTACGCAGTTGTGTCCTTTTGAGGTGGTGTATGGCTTCGAACCCTTTACGCCGCTTGATTTGCTGCCGCTTCCAAGTCAACACCGTGTTCATATGCAGGCGTCTAAGTGAGCTGAATATGTGAAGAAATTGCATCTCAAAACAAAAGAAGAGATAGAGCGCAAGGTTAAGTCATATGCTGAGAAGGCGAACAAGAAGAGGAAGAAGATGATTTTTCAACCAGGTGATTTGGTTTGGGTACACTCCCGCAAGGATCGTTTCCCAGAACGCCGCAAGTCCAAATTGCTACCGCGAGGTGATGGGCCTTTCAAGGTGCTTGCGAAGATCAACGACAATGCCTACAAGATAGAGCTTTCTGGCGATAACTATGGCGTGAGCTCTACATTCAATGTCGTTGATTTATCACCTTTCTTTGGTGGTGACGATCCAGCGTCGAGGACGACGCCTTTTCAAGAGGGGGAGGATGATGAGGGCATCTCTAACACTGATACATCTTTCCCTATTGGTGGTCATGCACAAACTGAGATGGACGCCATAAGTGAAGCTGCAAATAATACAAGTGCAGAAGGGCATGTTGATCCACTGACTAGAGCAAGAGCTAAACTTCTAAATCAACAGGTGCTTTTGTTTGCTAATGAATCTTCTATTTTCATTGATGAGAATTGGTTACTACCTCATGCAAATGTTTTGTGCATTCTCAGGTTTCAACATTGTGAAGCCTTTGAAACCGAGAGGGAGGAGAGGGAGGCCGGAGCCAAAGCAATGGAGGAGAAGCTCACGTGGGTCAAGCAAGAGGAGAAAAACCCAAGCATTCAAGCCCAATTCGGATCTTCCACAAGTCCAACCGGAATTCACCTCGGAATCAACACAGAATTCAATTCGGATTCGGTTCGGGACAGCCCAACAGGCCTGTAATAAAAAGGTCATAACTTTTACATACGGAGTCCGATTGGGGTGTTCTTTGACTTGTTTGAAAGCTTATTCCAAGGCCCACACAATGGGTATGGCCCCAAGTTCAGAAGACGTATGGTCGTGCCGTTATGACTGAAACAATGTGACCGATTTAAGTTAGGTTTTCCTTTTTGTGTGTTTTTTGGGTCTTAGCCGAATTAGAGTTTGATTCGGCGTGTGTAGCCGGCACTAGGCCGTGCGTGAGTCATGGACGGCGCCTTAAGTACCCTTACCCCTCCTTTGTATCCATTAGACCAGTTTATGCATAAGATTGAAACATAGCTATTGCTTGTTCTTTCGACACCAAAGTTCATGCAAGGACTTTGAGAGAGAGCTAGGCGATCCATTGTTTTGTTCTGCAATTCAGGGTCAAGCCGTCGTTCCATTGGGAATTGGGGACTTGGCGTTCGTCGTTTGTGGTCTCGCGACGAATAATTATCCGGTGTGTTTTTGGCGTATTCCGAAGAGTTGAGGGTTCGTGTATTGGCGCGAGTGTTCAGCTAGCGACATCGTCTACTTCACATCAACTAGACACGGTTCCTCACTGAGAAGATCGGGCCTCCCCCGTATCACATATTCTATCTAAGGGTGGTGTCGTTGTTGATCCAAGTAAAGTGCAAGATGTGCTAAACTGGAGGCAACCCAAAAGCATCACCGACATCCGCAGTTTCCTTGGACTTGTGGGATATTACCACAGATTCATCAAGGACTTCTCCAAAATTGCTAGGCCAATGACCCAGCTTCTGAAGAAGGAAAAGAAGTTCGAATGGTCAGAGGAATGTGAGAAGAGCTTTCAGATCTTAAAAGAATGTCTAACCAAAGCTCCAGTACTTATCCTTCCTGACATTCACAAGAGCTTTGACATTTACTGCGATGCATCTCGCCATGGGCTTGGTTGTGCACTTATGCAAGAGGGCCGAGTTGTGGCGTATGCGTCAATGCAATTGAGACCTTATGAGGTGAATTATCCCACTCATGATTTGGAACTCGCAGCAGTGGTTCATGCCCTGAAGATTTGGCGACATTACCTCATCGGTAATCGTTGCGAGATCTACACTGACCACAAGAGTCTCAAATATATTTTCACCCAAGCCGATCTGAACTTGAGGAAAAGAAGATGGCTTGAGTTGATCAACGATTATGATTTTGGACTCCATTATCATCCAGGGAAAGCCAATGTGGTAGCCGATGCTTTGAGCAAAAAATCTCAATGCAACTGTTTATCGGTAACCCCCATTTTAGAAGGTTTGTGTGCAGCAATGCAACGTCTACACCTAGAAATAATTGAAGAAGGGTCTCTTGCTGCCCTTAGTGTGAATTTCACACTTGAAGACCAGATTAGAGAAGCCCAGAAGACTGATTCCGAAGTCGCTCAAATCCGAGAGCAAGTGAAGCAAGGCAAGGCCAAGTGCTTCAAAGAAGATGCACAAGGTACACTATGGTTCGGGAACCGTATAGTGGTGCCACTTGATCTCAACTTGAGAGAGCTAATTCTCAAAGAAGCTCATAACTTTCAAGTCTCCTTCCACCCTGGAAGCACCAAGATGTACCAAGACCTGAGAAAGAGGTTTTGATGGAGCCAAATGAAGCGACAAATCGCTCAATATGTTGCCGAGTGTGATGTATGCCAAAGAGTCAAGGTTGAGCATTTGAAGCCAGCAGGTACTCTACAACCCTTGCCTATTCCCAAGTGAAAATAGGAAGAAGTTGGCATGGATTTTATCACCGGCCTTCCAAGGACTCAAACTGGGTCCGATTCCATATGGGTGATTGTCGATCGTCTGACGAAAGTTGCTCACTTCATTCCAGTCAAGACCACCTACACTAGAGTGAAGTTAGCAGAGCTGTACATCTCCAGAGTTGTTTGCCTCCATGGCTGCCTAAAGTGATCGTTTCGGACCGAGGTCCTCAGTTTACATCCTACTTCTAGAAGTGTCTCCATCAAGCAATGGGGACCAACCTATCTTTTAGCTCCGCTTACAACCCGCAGACGGATGGACAAACTAAGAGGGTAAATCAAATCTTGGAAGACCTTCTCCGAGCATGTGTGCTATCCTATAGCAAGAATTGGGAGAAATGCTTACCATTTGCAGAGTTCTCCTACAACAATAGCTCCCAATCAAGCATACAAATGTCATCCTTTGAGGCATTGTATGGGAGAGCTTGTAGGACACCCTTAAACTGGTCCGAAGCTGGGGAGAGATCATTTTATGGTCCAACCTTGGTGGAGGATGTCAAAGAGCAGGTTCGTATCTTCCGTGAGCGACTTCGGATGGCTCAATCTCATCAGAAGTCTTACGCCGACCGTCGTCACCGCGAGTTGAGTTTCTATGTGGATGATCACGTCTGTCTTAAAGTATCTCCAATGAAAGGACCACATCATTTCCAAGTCAAAGGTAAATTGGCACCTCGCTTCGTCGGACCATTTCGAATTCTAGCAAAAGTTGGATCGGTGGTCTATCAATTGGAGTTGCCACCATCACTTTCAGATGTGCATGATGTGTTCCATGTTTCGTAACTGAGGAAGTGCCTTCTCATTCCAACTGAAGCAACTAAGTTGGAAGAACTCGACTTGCAACCCGATCTTTCTTATCGGGAGCACCCGATTCGCATTCTTGAAGAAAAGGAGCGCAAGACGAGAAATCGCATCATCAAGTTCCTCAAAATCTAGTCGAGTAACCATACATAAGATGAGGCTACTTGGTAATGTCAGGATCAATTGTGAAGTGATTATCCGGATCTTTTTCCTTCTACTTGAAGTGTCTTCGAACCATGGTTGTTGTATCTTTTTGTGAAACCTTTCTATCCATCTTATGACCTATAAAGATCTCGGGGTCGAGATATTTTGTAAGGGGGGAGGTTTGTCACATCCCCAAATTAATAAAGAGGATTACTTTGCATCTCATAAGCATGCATCATTGTTTTCAAGCCTTTACATTATATATTGCACTTGAAAAATCTCAAACAAAGATTAAACATACACTTCAAATATGAACCCCAACTAAAAAGAGCAATAAAAACTTGTGAACATCTCCTGGAAATAATTTATTTAAATACTAGAGTAATTATCATAAATTGATATAAATTTTCCCAAAATTTTGGGATTGGTTTCAACCTTTAGAAAATTCAAACACAAATTAAAGACCTACATTAAGTTTGAATTTATATTATACACATTATATCATGAATAATAGTTTTCAATAATTTTTATGGGCACTAGACATTCCTAGGAACCCCTGTGATTTATTTCACATTTTTAGGAAATTTATTTCTATTTTTAGCACCTTGGTCAAAGTGGAGGAACCATTTTAATTCTCAGTCAAACCCTAGACCCCAAACCAACCGACACTGTTCATTCAGCTCGAGTCTGACTCAGCGAACTAACTCAGCCCAACCGCCTAAATGCACCAACACAAGCAGACGTCGGATCTAAGTTCAACGGTCCAGACCTCCCCACCTTTTCGGCAGCCCGAACATCACATTAGATCGTGAGCCGTTCGATCGAAATCCAACGGCCCACGATCTCCTTTCAGTTAATAACAGTCGTGACCACCTCGGTGTTCGTCAATCGTTCGATCAAAATCCAACGGCCCACGACCTCCCATTTTTCTCTAGCTCGTGCGCGCACGAATGAGATGCTGACGCCGTGGCCCTGCGCTGTCAGTTTCGTCCTTGACCTTGCGCACGAGCTGAGCTCCACGCGGCCGAGCTTTTTCGACGAGCTCAGAGCAGCTCCAGTGACACTGTCAATCCACTACCCCAGTTGGCCACTCCTGGAGCTCCCCCGTGTAACCCCGCCTCCACTCTGTCCATTTTTTGGGCTTAAGTCACCCCGCACCCCCTCTCATTCTCTCATCTTTCCACACGATGGCTGAGGAAAGAGACGTTCTTCCGTGTTCATCTCTCCGGTAAGATTTCACCGGGTGATTCCTCCTTTCCATACCTTTGATGCCCGCTCCATTTTTACTAATGTGAGCTCCTATCTTTGCTTGTAGCATCTAGTTCATAATTGAGCTCTTGTTGTTCTTTGGAGAGCGCACCAGAGGACCTCCCCTTGTCATTTTCAACTCCAGTAAGTTGCCATTGTTCTCGTGCGTCATCTTGTGCCTTTTTACACTAGAACAATTTTCCCCAACTTTAATTTGGCATTGTACGACAGGATCTAGAAGAATTGAAGACTTGATCTTTCTGGCCGAAAACAAACTTTTCGCCTCCAACTTTGAATCGGTAAGACATTTGTCGATTCACGGCTTCTATAGCTTCCTTGGATGGTCAATAAGCCATCCCGATCTTTCTCACCCTTGGTTTTTGCTTGGGGAATCCTCTTGTCGAACCCGGGAGCGAAGGATCTCGAATTCTCTATGTTCATACACCGGTCCAGGATTTCCAGTGTACACAGTCTCACAAAATTGGCATCACAATCATATCGCAAAAACGTAAATAACATTACGTAATCAAATGTTTAATACAACTGAGTCCGATAAGCAAATAACAAACAACACTGCGGAAGCATAACAATATAAATGAGTCACACGATTCGCCACAGGCAATCGTCTGGAGTCGAGGCCTACTCGTCCTGGTCCTCACTGTCGGGGAAAAAGTCTTCTCCTGAATAAGAGTTATTCAGCAAGAGTGAGCACAACTTCCGTGCTCGCAAGCTACACCCAATATTGAATGGAAATGTATGCATAAGGTAAACAAATGAATGAGGTAGGGGTTATTTTACATAAACAGCATTTTTAGGTTAAATGGTCATAGTAATTTCCAAGGCAAATTTTGTACTATATCCAAAGTCAAGTTTGAAATTGTCATCTTTACAATATGGATAACCTCCAAATGAACAGGTGAATGATACCCTCCTAACACATCGCTGATCGCCCAACTTTCCATAAGGATTAACCATCCTTAAACATTTGATAAAACATTTTGAAAACCAAAAACAAATCTAACTTCAAGTGGCCTTGCTAGCATGTCCATGACCGCGGACACGGCTATTTGAATAGTTTTCTACTCTGCAGAGTCTGTACAACTTTATCCACACGAGATGACATGCTCATTATGTCGGCCAATACACGCTTCCGTAGGCGTGCGACTGAGCAATTATCACCATTCCAACCAATTCGCCCGAGTCCAAACCATTTTTGATTTTATTTAGAGTAAAACCCTCTTTGTAAACTTATGTGGTAAAACAATACCACAATGTCAAATTTAAATCAAGTTTATAAAAGATTTGGCTAAACCTTCCCAAATTCATAAGTGTGATCTAAGCAGGTCTAAGCATACGACTAATTTTAGTAACATTTTGTCTAATGGTGACAAGGCATTCATGTACAATACTCAAATTTGGCCATACAATGAATATTGGAATAACTATGTACAAAACAGGGCATTCAAATATTTGTATAAACAAATGCATGCATGAAATAATTTAAAAACTAAAAATAAATTTAAAGTACTGGGCTCAACATGATCAATGGTGTAACTTGCCTTCGTTGACGTCTTGGAAATCTAGGTCCTCGGAATGGTCAAACTCTCCGGAGTCGTCGAAGTCTATACGCGCAAATACGATAAATTCAAATTAAAATTCAAACAAATTCAAAAATATAGCTCAAATTAACTCCAAATTGAAATATTTTGGTTTCGTTAGCAAGATTATAATTTTATACAAATGTTGCAACTTGAATCACCCAATTTGGAGTTTAGATGCAAAAGTTATGAATTTTTGTAGTTTAAATCTATTTAAAAACCTAAATTCTGAATTTATTAGATTTTCTTGATTTATTTTTCTTAAGGAAATTCAAATTATTACGCAATGATGATGTCAGCCCTGAGATTTTCGGAATTAAAAGATTTTAAAATAGTTTTGACTTGTGGGCCCCACGTGTCATAGACACGGTCCACGTAGACTAAATCCATGGGTTTTGGCTTAGGGGGGTGGCGCTAGTTTGATGCCGCGTCGGATCCACATGGGATCCGATGCTGAAGTGGCACCCATGGTGGCGCGTACGTGGCCAGGCCATGTCAGCGAAGACGGCGTCGGTGCGGGGACCGATGGTCACTCGCGTTACGATGCTCGACGGTGGATGGCTGTAACAGCCCTAACTTAGGGTTTGTATTTCCAATGTAAAATTTTGAGGAGAAATAAAAACTTTTGTTGTCTCATCAAATCATTTGGTAGTTTTCAAATTTTCCCAAACAATTTCCATTTTCTAGAATTAAATTCTTGTGAATAGAAATTGTTGTCAAAAAATCTTAGCTTTCAAACTTGTGATCATCTTCTGAAATTATTTTTCCCATCATCTTGATCATCCTATCTACCTCCTGAATTATTTCACAATTTTAGATTTTGTTTGCTATTTCAAATGCCCAAGTCAAACAAGTTTAGAAATCTGGTCAAACCTCTGGACAGCAGCTTGTGAATTTTATTGGGAGAAATCTAGTGCATGAAAACTCCTGGAAAAATTTCACAAGGTTGTCCTCTGTCCCTAGTAGCTACCATAAAAATTTCTGAAATTTTGGAGCTCAGGAGCTACCTCTAAAATTCTCCAAACTCTCTCACTTTTAAAACTCCAAATCGGTATTCAACTCTCGCTCGAACTCGAGCCCGACTCGAGTCCGATCGCGCGCCACTTGACTCGGTCGCGTCAACTAGTTGCGCCGCGCAGCCCGATGGTGTCACCGTCCGATGGAGATCGAACGGTCCACGTTGCTTGTCTCGTCGACTGTCAGAATGCATACACCAATCTCACCGTCCGTTTGGATCCAACGTTCGGTGCGACATCGATCGAGTCAAATCACCGGTTCGCACCGCCGTCCGTCGGCCGGTGTGGACCCTACCGCCGTCCGCCTCGTCTTCTCCGCACCTCACCGGAGCTCGTGGCGCGCATGCATGCTCGCCACGTACCTCGCCGCCGCCACCTTTTTGTCCTCGTGTCGGTCGTGAAGCATCGTAGGGGTCTCATCTACCCACCGAGCCCATCCACTATCCTTCACGTCCATTCTCGTGCCTTCTCGCCCAAATTTTCTCTCGTTCGGAGAAGAACTCGAGCGTAGCGCCGCGTTCGAGCCGCCCTTGAGCAAAGCCGACGCACTGTCGTGTTCCTCTTGCCTCGCGCCTCCATTTTGCCCATTCCGGTCCTTGGCGTCGATGGATCACCGTGGCGGTATCGCTGTCTCTCGCCTCCGCGATCTCGGTCCCGTGAGCTCGCTTGCGCACTGGTGAGTTTCTAGCTCGCCACCTAGTCCCTTAGGATCGCATTGATGCACTGAGTCTAACGGTGACTTCATTTTCATCTTTGGTGCATCGTTGCGGGCGTGCGACCAATTCTTCTCCAAGCTTGGTTTTCCGACGCCGTGGAAATTCCGGCCACCTCGGGCCTTCTTCGTCGGCGTTATCGTGTGCTTCTTGCTCCGGTGTTGAGGCGGCTTAAGCACACCTTCCGAGTCTTCTAGAAGTCCGTATCGCCTTCTCCGCAAACCGTGTCTTCTTCTCCGCCTCGTTCGCCGCCACCACCGCATCCCCGTGGTCCGCGTCACCGCCATCGTGTTCGCAAGATCTTCGCGAACTCAAGGTATCACCGCTCGCCTAGAAACCCTCAGTTAGCTAAATCGCCAGCGCGCCGCGCCGCCATCCCCGCGCGCGTCTTGGTGAGCGCCGGCGAAGTTTAGTTATCGCTAAACTTGGTTATAGGTCATCGACTTGTGGGACTCTCTGTTAAATCGCGTTTAGAGAACCTTTAATCCAGCCCGTTATTTGTTCTACAGTCAGCCGCCATGTGGGTCCATCTTTGTCGATTAGGGTTGTGTAGTTCGGTTATGTGTTTTCTCCGTTTGAAGCGTATTTCGTGAGAGTATGTTAGGGTTGCACTTTGGTAAGTCAAGACGATTCTTAGAATACGCCGACGTCACCTTCAACGCAATCTGCTCGTCAAGCACCTTCACTGGGCCCATTGTCGATGTGAGGGCTAGTGGGTCTGGTGCGAAATGGAATTAGTGCATTATAGATTTCGAATTGATTTAGTATTTCGTTTTTGTTTTTCGTTGAGTTGTTAATTCAATTAAACTTGTAAAATGCATAACTAATTCAATTTTTCTCCAAATTGCATGAAACGAGTCTTTGTTAATTTTCATTTTAAATGTACTATTTACTAAAATGAGTTTCAACCTTGTATCTGTAGCAAAAATCTGTTAATTAATTTAATGTTGTAGATTGTAATCTCCAAATTAGAAAATGCATATCTCTTTCAATAATTGTCCAAATTCAATGAACCCATTCAGAAAATTTCATTTTCAGTATACTAATTATTAGGATAGGTTTTACACACTATTTCTGTTCATGAAAAATTGTTAAGTAATTAACTAGTGTTTTAATGTGTTTTAGCTTAGAAAATTCATAGAAAGTTCTTAATAGCTTAAAATGAATTGTTCTCTGTTTCTAAAATTTTGTTATGTCATGCTTAGGTTCTTGTGTGAGTTTGGTATGTTTTGATGTTGTTGTATGGTTGAGTTTTGTCGGTGTTTTTCGCTCTTATTCATTGTTATTTGTTCTATCGTTAGGATTCGATATTTGCGGCAACCACGAGAACGACCCTCGCAACAAATTGAGCAACGACAACCGTGCAAGCAGTTTGATCATGTTAATCCCAGTATTTTAACGTCTAATATTTTGTTTATTTGTATGTATGCATTGCTTAATTTGTGTTAAATTGATTAGTTAAATCCAGAATGCATATCTCGTAGACAAAATATTGATCTCTACTACCGAGCCTAGGTTATTTCTTCGTGATTAGAGGTCATTGGATGATCTCTTGTCACTTAGTAGATCCGGTCAAATTGCTTAGACATGCTTAGTATCGGTAGAAATGGGCGGTTATCGACTTAGTCGGTAACCTGATCACACAAAATTTTCTATAACTTTATATTTCAGCATTCTTGCTATGTCTAATTGCAAAACTAAAAATGAAAACAAAAATGATTTAGACGCGCACAATGGTAAGATTGGTGTGATCTTTTGGGTGTGATGGAAAGGTGCCGGGTCAATTAAGGACCGAACATCTTGTGAGTGAATTTTTATCCGGGCATTTCGGCGTGCTAACCACACTAGAGTATATGGGACCTCTCTTGACCTAGTACTTTGGCGTGTATTGGCTCGGTCGCAGGAGGTCGCAGGAGGGATGGTGTTGGGAGCATGGTAGTTGTCCAAAAGCTTTATCCCGAGTGGGTAGTTGTCTTTTCGGCTTTACCATGTAAGCGTATGGATTTCTATCCATACGAGCTGCTCGTAGTTAATACACAATATTGGAAAAAGTCTCGTAGGACTTAGCCGTGCAAAGATACCTTGAGTGTGCTTTGGCTTAAAGGCGATGCAAGTGTGGGTGATGGTACACCCCTGCAGGTTAAAAACTATTCGAATAGCCTCGCCCTAGGTGATGGACACGCTTGGGTAAGCTTTTCAAGAGTTAGACTACAACCTTTTAAAATTAAAACTTGTAGGTGGTACGAACTGGGATTCGTGCTATATTGTGGTGACTATTGGGATAGTCACTTCTAGGTGGTTACTCGTATCTATCTTTATTTCGCAGTTATTTTAACAGTAAAAATGAATTGCAAACTTGCTTTCGAACTGTATTATGTTATTGCAAATGAAAATTGGCTTTATGCAAATGAAACATATGGCCTCCACTAAACAAGTCTGCATGTAGCATATTGACAGGTCTGCTAGTTCACACGTCAGTCTTGCGGGTACAAAGACAATCTTTGTACTCAGGTGCTTTGCTTAATGTTTTTGTTGCAGAGGAAGAAGGTGAGCCCCAAGGGCCTCACTTCTGTGAGTTGTGTTGCCGTTTCGTGGACGACTAGACTTGGCGGTCCGGTCAGATGCCTTGTGGGTTGGAGGCACACTGATTGACTTTGTTTATAGTCATCTTATGGCACTTTTGCTTCCGCTGTCGTTCTTGTCTATTTGTGTATTGTGGCCTGTCGGCCTTTGTCTGTAATAACTCTACTATTTGTTTATCTTCTGTTTGGTAGTGTGGTGTTTGGACTCTATGTTTGGAATGGAGTTGATGTCTAATTTTGTAACGGGGTGTGTATATCGCTCTGGAAGTATACATATTCGAGGATCAATTTATTTGATTTGTGATGCTAGGACCAGGTGGTTGGTTAAGCATTACAAGCCAAATAAATTGGGGTCCTCACAATGGCGAAGTGCGCAAAAGAGAGAGAGGGGGACGGCGATCACGATGCTCACCACAAAGAACGAAGGAGTGAAGGGGTGGCGGCGACGAGGACGAAGGCGGCGGTGAAGTGTGGCCCGATGTTGAGGTGGCGCTGCGGAGGGTCTCCGGCGAAGGCGAGGTGCGCACCGTGTAGGCGTTGAAGTGGCGACGGTGTGGTCGGAGTGGCGGAATGGCTTGTCGGCACCGGAGGAGACGAAGAACGGTTCGCCGAGGATCTTCAAACTCGAAATCCGACGAGAAGAGGACGCGTGGGGAGGAGTGAATGAGGGGAATGGGTTGAGGGGGAAGAGGCGCACCTGAGGCTCCCTTTTATAGGGGCTGGGGGTCACCGGTGCGACGAGGAGAAGGTGGGAATCGTGTGACGGCGGTTGCGGACGCGGCGGCGGTTTCGGCAAGTTCGTGCGCGGAATCTAGGGGATCGAGGGAGAAGTGGGGGTGGCGTGTGGCACGGGAGCGGTTGCGCGCGACCACGTGAGGAGAGAGGGAGAAGAAGATGACGAAATCGGAGCTCCACGTCGCGAAAATGGCGGCCGGTTCGGGCTCTTCCGCGCGGAGAAGACGACGGGAGGACGAAGTGTACGGCCCGTTGGATTTCGATCCAACGGCCGAAATCGTGCGTGGTGATGTGGAAGAGAACGGGCGAAATATGGCCGTTAAAGTTTGATCGGAGGGCCCATACCAAAAGGGTGCTCGGACCTCCAAAGGGATATCAAGATCTGGTCATTGTATTTTGATCCAACGGCCAATGTCGCGTTCGGCGATGAGAAAGAGGGCGATGCGGGCCGTTGGATTTAGATCCAACGGTTGGCAAGGGTTGGGGCTCGGGTGCAGCGGCTTGGGTTGTTTTGGTCGCCGCGTTGGTGAGGGTTTGGCCGAGGCTTTAGGGTTTGGCCCAAACACTATTCCGAGTTTTAAATTCCTTTTCTATTTAAATTAATACTGTTAATTCATTTAAGCTTTAGAAAATAGCAAATAAATCCCAAAAATTCTAGAAAAAATTCACAGAAATTCCTAGAGTTATCTAGGACTTAAATAAAATATTTCCAACTATATGTTGGCTTTTAATTTTGCAAATAAATTTATTTTGACTTTAAAATATTTATAAAAAGCTTTTAAAAATTCCACAAAAATACATAAATTTTAATTTCTACTGAAATTTGAAAATTGGGTTGTTACAAACCTACCCCCCATAAGAGAATCTCGACCCCGAGATTCAGACTTGGTTAGCAAACATGTCGGGTAGTTGGTCTTGAGGTCTTCTTCTTTCTCCCATGTGGCTTCACTTTCTGGGTGATGACTCCACTACACCTTGTATGATCGGATGATCCTGCTCCTGGTAACACGTTCCGCGACATCCAGAATTTTGATTGGTCGCACCACATAAGTGAGGTCTTCTTGGAGATTCTGACTCTCTAGGAGGTGTGGTCTTCTAGCACTCGAAGGCATTTCTTCAAGCGTGACACGTGGAACACATTATGCAATCTTGCGACAAGGCTTCGCACTCAGGCGATATGCAGCTTCACCTCTTCTGGCTAAAATCTTGTAAGGTCCTACAATCTTTGTGCTCAGGTGCTTTGCTTAATGTTTTTGTTGCAGAGGAAGAAGGTGAGCCCCAAGGGCCTCACTTCTGTGAGCTGTGTTGCCGTTTCGTGACGACTAGACTTGGCGGTTCTGCGGATGCCTTGTGGGTTGGAGGCACACCGATTGGCTTTGTTTATAGCCATCTTATGGCACTTTTGCTTCCGCTGTCGTTCTTGTCTATTTGTGTATTGTGGCCTGTCGGCCTTTGTCTGTAATAACTCTACTATTTGTTTATCTTCTGTTTGGTAGTGTGGTGTTTGGACTCTATGTTTGGAATGGAGTTGATGTCTAATTTTGTAACAGGTGTGTATATCGCTCGGGAAGTATACATATCGAGGATCAATTTATTTGATTTGTGATGCTAGGACCGGTGGTTGGTTAAGCATTACAAGCCAAATAAATTGGGGTCCTCACAAAGTTGGTATCGAGCCATTCTCGACCGTAGTAACCCAAGCATGGTCGTCCTTAGGATATTTTAGAAAAGCTTATTTTCAAATTGTAAGAAGGTTTATGAAAACCTAGGCAGATTCTCAGATTTTACTCCTTACCTATCTTAGCTTTCTACTCTCACCTTACTCTAATTTCGGTTTAAAACTTAGTTTCTCTCTTTCCTTTCAAAAGATAGTTACTACCGGTAGAATCAGTCTTTGGGAGAACCATAGAGAATTAGTCTAAATAAAATTTGTGGGAGCATAAGGGTAAGATATGTATGAGTTTGCTAAGTATCTGACTTTTGTCAATTGGTTTTGTAACTTAAAAGTCTTGTGTTTGCTTTGTTTGTTAGTAAGTTATTTGCAAGTGGGTTGTCGACTTCGTGTTTTCGGCTATTGTTAACTTGTCTTAGTGAACCAGATGGCCGGAGAACGCAGCGTGGCGATCAAAGCAGCTGGTCATGATGAGGAGCTTCCCTCCTCCGACCATGGTCGAGGTTCTCGCCGATCGAGCGAACCGCATGGACTGAGCACGCGCATTTTGGAGGTTATTGCTAGGAATACCTCCACTCGCCGGGCAGTAGGGCCACCGGACTCGCGGGGACTTGCAGAGTTCCTCCGCACGCAGCGCCGACTTTCTCCCGCTTTGAGGACCCTCTCGATGCGGATGATTGGTCGCGCATGGTTGAGCGAAAGCTCAACATAGCTCGATGCCGAGCACGAGACAAGGCACTCTTCGCCCCACCGGCTTGAGGGCGCGGCACTCATGGTGGGAGAACTATCTCGCCATGCAGCCCGCGGGCCATGTGGTCGCGTGGGAGAGTTCAGTCACCTTTCGTCGGGCCCACATCCCGGATGGCCCGATGAAGTGAAAAGAAGAAAGAATTCCTCGCGCTCAAGCAAGGGCGCAAGTCTGTGACGGAGTACTTGTACGAGTTTAATCACCTGGCTCGTTATGCTCCGGGAGAGGTGGCCTCGGATGAGGCTAAGCAGAGAAGTTTATGGATGGCTTGTCCGAGGAGCTGCAGGACAGGCTGTCTATCATGGACTTCCCCGACTTTCAGGCCTTGGTAGATAAGGCCATCGTTGCAGAGCATAAGGTGAAGGCGCTGGGCGAGTCCCGCAAGCGCAAATGGGAGGCGCATCAGTCTACTCACACCAGCCTCACTCGTCCTCGGTGGGCGGCACGATGGCCGTTCTTTTGCTCCACCGCACCGAGGCCATCCGCACCAGCTCCTCGCCCACCGCAGCCGTGTGAGCCACCACGTGCGCTGCGATCCAAGAAGAGAGCGGCCTCCGCAATCCGGCGGTCGAGGTTACTTGTTTTATTGCCACAACAAGGGCCACTACGCCAACGCTTGCCTCGAGTGTTGCGAGCCGCCTCGCCCTAATGGAGGACGCGGGCAGGGAGTGGTCACCCACCGACGAAGATTATTGAAGACCGAGTGCGGCGTGGTCGAGTCAACCACCTTTCACCGAGGAGGCTCGAGGCGCCGGATGTCGTGATTGGTACACTTCTTGTTAATTCTCATCCCGCTTTGCAGTATTATTTGATTCGGAGCATCGCATTCTTTATTTCAAGATCATTTGCTGCCGCTAGTGGTCTTCATCGTGTTCCTTTGGGAGTTCCTTTGCTCATCCGCTCTCGGTCGGAAATGAGGGCGATCTACGATGTCGGGATGTTCCTATCATAGTCAAGGGAGTGGGGTTTTTGGCTAACCTTATTCTCGCGATTCAATGAGTCCGATGTGATTCTTGGCATGGATTGGTTGTTCCAACACTTGGGGCAAATCGATTGTGCAGAAGATTGTCTATCTCACCACCCTTCAAAGTGGCGGGTTGGATTTTTGCGCCTTCAGGGCGCATCTATGTGCATTAGAAGCAAAGCCACCTTGCAAATTCAAGATGTTCCCATAGTATCGACTTTGTGGATGTCTTTCACGAAGACTTGCGGGATGCCTCCGGTTCGAGACCTTGAGTTTGTCATTGAGTTGTTGCCCTGCATCGCTTCGATTTCAAGGCACCGTATCGGATGCCTCCCAATGAGCTAGAAGAATTGAAGCGCAGCTTGGTGAGCTCCAAGAAAGGGTTTCATCCGTCCCAGTTCATCTCCTTGGGGTTGTCGGTGATCTTTGTGAAGAAGAAGGACAAGACTTTTTGCATGTGTTGATTACCGCCCTCTCAATGAGGTGACGGTGAAGAACAAATATCTCTCGCCCGCATTGATGATCTGATTCGATCGCTTGATTGGAGCCTGTGTGTTCTCAAAGATTGATTTGAGAATGGGGTATCATCGTGTCGATCGAATCGAGGATATTCAAGACGGCTTTCACTACTCGTTATGGTCTGCACGCAGTATACCGTCATGTCTTTCGGTCTAACCAATGCTCTAGCTTTGTTCATGAACCTATGAATTCGATATTCATGGAGTATTTGGATAAATTTGTGGTGGTCTTTATTGATGATATTCTTATCTATTCCAAGACAAGCGAGCATCGAGCATCCAAGATTGTTTTGAGCAAATTATGGAGCATCGGCTATATGCAAAGTTCAAGAAATGTGAGTTCGTTGAAGGAAGTGGCATTCTTGGGCCATGTTCTTTCGATTGGAGGCATAGTCGTGGATCCCAAAGAAAGTCGGTGATGTTCGTCTCGGGGCGCTCAAGTCGATCAATGATGTGCGAGTTTTCTGTTTAGCGGGCTACTACCGCCGCTTTATCGAGAACTTCCAAAATCGCTAAGCCGATGACCTGAATTGCTCAAGAAGGACAAGAAGTTTGTGTGATCCTCTGCTTGTGATGAGAGCTTTGGGAGCTCAAACGATTGACTTCAGCCCCACTCTTACTCTTCCCGATATCCACAAGAGCTTCGATATTTATTGCGATGCCTCTCGTCGTGGACTTGATGTGTTCTTATGCAGAAGGCAAGGCGATTGCATATGCATCCCATTGAGGCCACATGAACTCAACTATCCCACCCATGATCTAGAGCTTCTTGCCGTGGTTCATGCACTCAAGATTTGGCGGCATTATTTGATCGGAAACATTGTGAGGTGTATTCACCACAAGAGTTTGAAATACTTGTTCACTCAACAGATATGAACCTCGTGCAGAGGAGATGGCTAGAATTGATCAAAGATTATGACATGGGTATTCGGTATCATCCCGGCAAGGCCAATGTGGTTCTCGATGCACTTAGCCGAAAGGTGTACCGCAATACTCGATGATCCCAGAGCAAAGAACCGCACTTCTTGAATTTCGCCTCAACTTGGGTTTGGTTGAGCATGGTTCCCTTGTGCCTTGGTTGTGCAACCGACCTTGGTGGATCAAATCAAGGCAAAGACACAATGATCGATGATGGCGTGGGTAAAATCAAGCGTAACATCAGAATGGATCACCAAGTGTTGTTTCGAGAAGATGAGCACGGTGTTGTATGGTTTGGGCAGCGTCTTGTGGTCCCAAAGGTCCCGAGTTGCGGATTTGATTCTTCAGAGGCCCATGATTCGCCTTTGTCCATCCATCCGGGGCCACTAAAATGTACCAAGATCTGCGTCAAAGGTTCTCGTGGACTCGCATGAAGCGCGAGATTGCCGTGTTCGTGGCCGATGTGACATATGTTGTCGCGTCAAGGCCGAGCATCGGCGTCAACAGTCTTCTTCACCCTTGCCTATACCAGAGTGGAAGTGGATTCAGAGGCATGGATTTTATCACCGTCCGCCCTGCATTTCTTGTGGAAGGATGCTATCCGGTTGTTATCGATCGATTGACGAAGGTAGCTCACTTCCGCCAAGACTCACCACTCTCGATGTCATCGATTGGCGATCTCTATATCTCCCGCATCGTGAGCTTGCATGGTGTGCCACGAACGATTGTGTCGATCGTGGCTCTCTTTTCACTTCTCGGCTATGGCACGATTTACTGAGAAGCCATGGGGACCCGTCTTTCTTTCACTCCGCCTATCATCCTCGGACAGATGGTCGACGGAGCGAGTCAACCAAGTTCTTGAGGATATGCTCGTGCTTGTGTTCTTTCCTATGGGAAGAATTGGGAGAAGTGTCTACCGCTTGTCGAAGTTCTCCTACAACAACAGCTTTCAAAGCTAGTCTCAGATGGCACCATTTGAGGCTTTGTATGGGAGGCGATGCAGACCCCACCGAGCTGGTCGTAAACCGGGAAAGACATTCTTTGGTCCGATTCCATCAATGAGGTCGAAAGTCAAGTGCGCTTGATTCGTGAGCACTTGCGCGTAGCTCACCCGTGCGTAAGAGCTATGCGGTCGGCGCCGCCGTGAGTTGAGCTTCACCAATGACTTTGTGTATCTCAAAGTCTCACCTTTGAAGGGACATCGTCGTTTAGTGTCAAAGGCAAGTTGGCTCCTCGGCATGTTGGACCGTATCGCGTCATCAAGAAAGTGGGAGCCGTTGCATACCAGTTGGAGTTGCCAGCTACACTTGAAGGGGTGCATGATGTTTTCCATGTGTCACAATTGAAGAAGTGCCTCCATGTTCCGGTTGAGGAAACGCCATTGGAAAATATCGATGTGCGGGAAGATCTGTCTTATCGTGAGCGTCGTTCGTATCCTCAAGAAGTCGAACGCGAACGAGGAACCGTGTGATCAAGTTCCTTAAAGTTCAGTGGTCAAACCACTCCGAGGATGAAGCCACTTGGGAGCGGGAAGATCGTCTCCGGCGATTACCCATCCTTCTTCTCCCAGGTGATCGAGAATCTGGGCGAGATTCTGTAAGGGGAGATTTGTAACAGCCCTAACTTAGGGTTTGTATTTCCAATGTAAAATTTTGAGGAGAAATAAAAACTTTTGTTGTCTCATCAAATCATTTGGTAGTTTTCCAATTTTCCTAGCAATTTCCATTTTCTAGAATTAAATTCTTGTGAATAGAAATTGTTGTCAAGAAATTTTAGCTTTCAAACTTGTGATCATCTTCTGAAATTATTTTCCCATCATCTTGATCATCCTATCTACCTCCTTGAATTATTTCACAATTTTTAGATTTTGTTTGCTATTTCAAATGCCCAAGTCAAACCAGTTTAGAAATCTGGTCAAACCTCTGGACAGCAGCTAGAATTTTATTGGGAGCAATCTAGTGCATGAAAACTCCTGGAAAAATTTCACAAGGTTGTCCTCTGTCCCTAGTAGCTACCATAAAAATTTCTGAAATTTTTGGAGCTCAGAGCTACCTCTAAAAATTCTCCAAACTCTCTTAGCCTTTTAAAACTCCAAATCAAGATTCATCGTTCTCTGCTCGAACCCGAGCCCGACTCGAAGTTCGATCGCGCCACTTGACTCGGCGCGCCAACTAGTTGCGCCAGGCGAGCCCGATGGTCTGTCACCATCCGATGGAGATCGAACGGTCCACGCTGCTTGTCTCGCCGACTGTCCGAATGCATACACCAATCTCACCGTCCGTTTGGATCCAACGTTCGGTGCGAGCATCGTCGAGTCAAACCACCGGTTCGCACCGCCGTCCGCCGGCGGTGGACCCTACCGCCGTCCGCCTCGTCTTCTCCGCACCTCACCGAAGCTCGGGTCGCGCATGCATGCTCGCCACGCACTCGTCGCCGCCACCTTTTGTCCTCGTGTCACCGCGAAGCATCGCCGGGTCTCATCTACCCACCGAGCCCATCCACTATCCTTCGCGCCCATTCTCGTGCCTTCTCCGCCCAAATTTTCTTCTCGCTCGAGAAGAACTCGAGCGTAGCGCCGCCGCTTCGAGCCGCCTTGAGCCGATCGCACCGTCGTGTTCCTCTTGCCTCGCCCGCTCCATTTTGCCCATTCCGGTCCTTGGCGCCCAAAGTGGATCACGGGCGTATCGCTGTCTTCGCCTCGCGATCTCGGCCCCGTGAGCTCGCTATGCGACTGGTGAGTTTCTAGCTCGCCACCTAGTCCCTTAGGATCGTATTGATGCACCGAGTCTAACGGTGACTTCATTTTCATCTTTGGTGCATCGTTGCGGGCGTGCACCAATTCTTCTCCAAGCTTGGTTTCGCGCGTGAAATTCCGCCACCTCGCCTTCTTCGCCGGGCGTTATCGTGTGCTTCTTGCTCCGGTGTTGAGGCGAGCTTAAGCACACCTTCCGAGTCTTCTAGAAGTTCAGACGCCTTCTCCGTGCAACCGTGTCTTCTTCTCCGCCTCCGCTCGCCGCGGCATCCCCGTGGGTCCGTCACCGCCATCGTGTTCACAAGATCTTCGCGACTGAAGGTATCACCCGCCGCCTGAAACCTCTCGTTAGCTAAATCGAGCTTGCGCGCGCCGCCGCCCCCGTGCGCGCGTTTGAGCGCCGGCAAGTTTAGTTATCGCTAAACTTGGTTACGTTAGGTCACCGACTTGTGGGACCTCTGTTAAATCGCGTTTAGAGAACCTTTAATCCAGCCGTTATTTGTTCTCTCGAGTCGGCGCCATGTGGGTCCATGCCGCCGCTAGGGTTGTGTAGTTCGTTATCGTTTTCTCCGCTTGGAAGCGATTCGTGAGAGTATGTTAGGTTGCACTTTGGTAGTCAAGACGTATTCTTAGAATACGCTTCGACGCCACCTTCAAGTGCAACTGCTCGTCGACACTCTTCACGCCCATTGTCGCAAGTGTGGGCTAGTCGGTGTGGTGCGAAATGGAATTAGTGCATTATAGATTTTGAATTGATTTAGTATTTCGGTTTTGTTTTCTGTTGAGCTATTAATACAATTAAACTTGTAAAATGCATAACTAATTCAATTTTTCTCCTAATTGCATGAAACCAGTGCTGTTAATTTTCATTTTAAATGTGCTATTTACTAAAATGAGTTTCAACCTTGTATCTGTAGTAAAAATCTGTTAATTAATTTAATGTTGTAGATTGTAATCTCCAAATTAGAAAATGCATATCTCTTTCAATAATTGTCCAAATTCAATGAACCCATTCAGAAAATTTCATTTTCAGTATACTAATTATTAGGATAGGTTTTACACACTGTTTTTGTTCATGAAAAATTGTTAAGTAATTAACTAGTGTTTTAATGTGTTTTTAGCTTAGAAAATTCATAGAAAGTTCTTAATAGCTTAAAATGAATTGTTCTCTGCTTCTAAAATTTTGTTATGTCATGCTTAGGTTGCTGTGTGAGTTTGGTATGTTTTGATGTTGTTGTATGGTTGAGTTTTGTCGGTGTTTTTCGCCTTATTCACCGTTATTTGTTCTATCGTTAGGATTCGATATTTGCGGCAACCTTGAGAACGACCCTCGCAACAAATTGAGCAACAAAGAACTGTGCAAAGCGCTTTGATCATGTTAATCCCAAGATTTTAACGTCTAATATTTTGTTTCAATTTGTATGTATGCATTGCTTAATTTGTGTTAAATTGATTAGTTAAATCCATAGTCGCATATCCTGTAGACAAAATATTGATCTCTACTACCGAGCCTAGGTTATTTGTTGTGATTAGAGGTCGCTGGATGATCTCTTGTCACTTAGTAGATCCGGTCAAATTGCTTAGACATGCTTAGTATCGTAGAAATGGACGGTTATCGACTTAGTCAGAACCTTGATCACACAAAATTTTCTATAACTTTATATTTCAGCATTCGCTATGTCTAATTGCAAAACTAAAAATGAAAACAAAATGATTTAGACGCGCACAATGGTAAGATTGGTGTGATCTTTGGGTGTGATCGAAAGGTGCCGGGTCAATTAAGGACCGAACATCTTGTGAGTGAATTTTTATCCGGCATTTCGCGTGCTAACCACACTAGAGTATATGGGACCTCTCTTGACCTAGTACTTTGCGTGTATTGGCTCGGCCGCAGGAGGTCGCAGGAGGGATGGTGTTGGGAGCATGGTAGTTGTCCGAAAAGCTTTATCCTCGAGTGGGTAGTTGTCTTTTCGGCTTTACCATGTAAGCGTATGGATTTCTATCCATACGAGCTGCTCGTAGTTAATACACAATATTGGAAAAAGTCTCGTAGGACTTAGCGGTACAAAGATACCTTCTAGTGTGCTTTGGCTTAAAGGCGGTCTCAAGTGTGGGTACAGATGGTACACCCTGCAGGTTAAAAACTATTCGAATAGCCTCGCCCTAGGTGATGGACACGCTTGGGTAAGCTTTTCAAGAGTTAGACTACAACCTTTAAAATTAAAACTTTAGGTGGTGCGAACGAACTGGGATTCGTGCTATATTGTGGTGACTATTGGGATAGTCACTTCTAGGTGGTTACTCAGATCTATCTTTATTTCAGATTATTTTAACAAGAAAATGAATTGCAAACTTGCTTTGAACTCGTATTATGTTATTGCAAATGAAAATTGGCTTTATGCAAATGAAACATATGACCTCCACTAAACAAGTCTGCATGTAGCATATTGACAGGTCTGCTAGTTCACACGTCAGTCTTGCGGGTACAAAGACAATCTTTGTACTCAGGTGCTTTGCTTAATGTTTTTGTTGCAGAGGAAGAAGGTGAGCCCCAAGGGCCTCACTTCTGTGAGTTGTGTTGCCGTTTCGTGGACGACTAGACTTGGTGGTCCGGTCAGATGCCTTGTGGGTTGGAGGCACACTGATTGACTTTGTTTATAGTCATCTTATGGCACTTTTGCTTCCGCTGTCGTTCTTGTCTATTTGTGTATTGTGGCCTGTCGGCCTTTGTCTGTAATAACTCTACTATTTGTTTATCTTCTGTTTGGTAGTGTGGTGTTTGGACTCTATGTTTGGAATGGAGTTGATGTCTAATTTTGTAACGGGGTGTGTATATCGCTTCAGGAAGTATACATATCTCGAGGATCAATTTATTTGATTTGTGATGCTAGGACCAGGTGGTTGGTTAAGCATTACAAGCCAAATAAATTGGGGTCCTCACAATGGCGAAGTGCGCAAAAGAGAGAGAGGGGGACGGCGATCACGATGCTCACCACAGCAACGAGAAGGAGTGAAGGGGTGGCCGGCGACGAGGACGAAGGCGGCGGTGAAGTGTGGCCCGATGTTGAGGTGGCCCTGTGGAGGGTCTCCGGCGAAGGCGAGGTGCGCACCGTGTAGGCGTTGAAGTGGCGACGGTGTGGTCGGAGTGGCCGGGAATGGCTTGTCGGCACCGGAGGAGACGAAGAACGAAGCTCCGGCCGAGGATCTTCAAACTCGAAATCCGACGAGAAGAGGACGCGTGGGGAGGAGTGAATGAGGGGAATGGGTTGAGGGGGAAGAGGCGCACCTGAGGCTCCCTTTTATAGGGGCTGGGGGTCACCGGTGCGACGAGGAGAAGGTGGGAATCGTGACGGCGCTATGACGCGGCGGCGTTTCGGCAAGTTCGTCGCGCGAATCTAGGGATCGAGGAGAAGTGGGGTGGCGTGTGGCGCGGGAGCGGTTGCGCGCGACCACGTGAGGAGAGAGGGAGAAGAAGATGACGAAATCGGAGCTCCACGTCGCGAAAATGGCGGCCGGTTCGGGCTCTTCCGCGCGGAGAAGACGACGGGAGGACGAAGCGTACGGCCCGTTGGATTTCGATCCAACGGCCGAAATCGTGCGTGGTGATGTGGAAGAGAACGGGCGAAATATGGCCGTTAAAGTTTGATCAGAGGGCCCATACCAAAAGGGTGCTCGGACCTCCAAAGGGATATCAAGATCTGGTCATTGTATTTTGATCCAACGGCCAATGTCGCGTTCGGCGATGAGAAAGAGGGCGATGCGGGCCGTTGGATTTAGATCCAACGGTTGGCAAGGGTTGGGGCTCGGGCGTGTGCGGCTTGGGCTGTTTTGGGCCGCACGCGGGGTGAGGGTTTGGGCCGAGGCTTTAGGGTTTCGGCCCAAACACTATTCTGAGTTTTAAATTCCTTTTCTATTTAAATTAATACTGTTAATTCATTTAAGCTTTAGAAAATAGCAAATAAATCCCAAAAATTCTAGAAAAAATTCACAGAAATTCCTAGAGTTATCTAGGACTTAAATAAAATATTTCCAACTATATGTTGGCTTTTAATTTTGCAAATAAATTTATTTTGACTTTAAAATATTTATAAAAAGCTTTTAAAAATTCCACAAAAATACATAAATTTTAATTTCTACTGAAATTTGAAAATTGGGTTGTTACAAACCTACCCCCCATAAGAGAATCTCGACCCCGAGATTCAGACTTGGTTAGCAAACATGTCGGGTAGTTGGTCTTGAGGTCTTCTTCTTTCTCCCATGTGGCTTCACTTTCTGGGTGATGACTCCACTACACCTTGTATGATCGGATGATCCTGCTCCTGGTAACACGTTCCGCGACATCCAGAATTTTGATTGGTCGCACCACATAAGTGAGGTCTTCTTGGAGATTACAGCTCTCTAGGAGGGTGTGGTCTTCTAGCACTCGAAGGCATTTCTTCAACTGTGACATGTGGAACACATTATGCACTGCTGACAAGGCTTCTGGCAGCTCAAGCTGATATGCAGCTTCACCTCTTCTGGCTAAAATCTTGTAAGGTCCTACAAATCTGGGTGCGAGTTTTTCTTTCGTCCGGAATCTTCTTACTCCTCTAAGTGGAGTAACTCTGAGATAGACAAAATATCCTACCTCAAAGTTTAATTCCCTCTGACGGTTATCAGCATAACTCTTTTGTCGGGATTGAGCCACCTTCAGGCGTTCCATTATAGCTTTTACCATATTTTCAGCTTCTTTGATCAACTCAGGTCCAAAGAGCTGATGTTCTCCCACTTGATCCCATAGCAGTGGAGTTCTGCACTTTCTGCCATACAAAGCTTCAAATGGAGACATTTGCAAACTGGCTTGATAGCTATTGTTATACGAGAATTCTGCATATGGCAGATTCTTGTCCCAACTTTTCCCATAATCCAGTAACACGGCTCAAAGTATATCTTCAAGAACTTGGTTGGTGCGCCTGTCCCGACCATCCATGCGGGGATGATAGGTCTCTTGAAATTGAGTTTGGTCCCTAAAGCTTCATGCAAACTCTGCCAAAATCTTGATGTAAACTGGGAACCTCTGTCAGACACGATCTTCTTGGGTACTCTGTGTAGACAGACAATCCTGGACACATACAATTCTGCTAACTGACTGCATCTGTATGTAGTCTTGACTGGAATGAAGTGAGCTACTTTAGTCAACCGATCAATTATCACCCAAATAGAATCATATCTTGATTGGGTCCTAGGAAGTCCGGTGATGAAGTCCATAGCAATTTCCTCCCACTTCCATTCTGGAATTGGTAATGGTTGCAACAATCCAGCTGGTCTCTGATGTTCTGCCTTAACTCGCTGACAAACATCACAATGAGCGACAAACTCAGCTATCTCCCGCTTCATACTGACCCACCAGTATTTTTCCTTTAGATCCTGGTACATCTTGGTGCTTCCGGGGTGGATGGAGTAAGGTGATTCACGAGCTTCCTTCAGAATCGACTGCTTTAAGTCCTGCTGGTCAGGTACACAAATGCGGTTCCCAAACCATATTGTTCCTTGTTCATCTTCGGAGAATCCTGGGGCCTTGCCTCTTCGCATGTTCTTTTTTATTTCCTTGATGTCTTCATCTTCCAGCTGTTTTTCTCTGATCTGACTCTGAAGTGTAGGTTGTACCTCCAAAGCATTCACACAACCCTAGTTAACAATTTCTAAGTTTAGATGCTTCAACTCTTCATATAGCTCGGGCTGATCCTTCTGCACCAAAATGGTGTTGCAATAAGCCTTCCTGCTCAGGGCATCCGCAACTACATTTGCTTTGCCCGGATGATAGTGAATTCCGAGGTCATAATCCTTTATCAATTCTAGCCATCTTCTTTGTTGAAGGTTTAGTTTTGCCAGCGTGAAGATGTATTTCAGACTCTTATGGTCCGTGAAAATCTCACAGCGATTACCAATGAGATAATGCCGCCAGATCTTCAAAGCATGCAGAATCGCTGCTAACTCAAGATCATGTGTCGGATAATTTCCTTCATATGGCCTCAACTGCCTGGATGCATAAGCCACAACCTTGCCTTCTTGCATCAATACACATCCGAGACCTTGGCGGGATGCATCACAGAAAATCTCGAAATCCTTACGGAAGTCAGGTAGGATTAGCACAGGTGCTGAGACTAGCCTCTTCTTCAGTTCTTGGAAACTTTCCTCACAGGCATCTGTCCATTCAAACTTCTTTTCCTTCTTCAGAAGTTGGATCATGGGTCTTGCAATCTTAGAGAAATTTTCAATGAACCTGCGGTAATATCCCGCTAATCCAAGAAAACTTCTCACTTCGGTGACTGTCCTGGGTTGCTTCCAATCCATTACTGCCTCAACCTTGGCGAAATCTACTGCAACTCCTCCTACTGACACGATATGTCCAAGGAAAGCCACTTGACTTAGCCAAAATTCAGCAAAGCCAAAATTCACTTTTGCTGAACTTGGCATAGAGCTGGTGCTCCCTGAGTTTGTCCAGAATCATTCTGAGATACTTCTCATGTTCTTCTTCATCCTTCGAGTAGATAGGAATGTCATCGATGAAGACTACCACCAACTTATCCAAGAATTCCATGAACACTTTGTTCATCATATTCATGAAGTAAGCAGGGGCGTTCGTCAAACTAAAGGACATTACTATAAACTCGTACAGTCCATATCTAGTGGTGAAGGCTGTCTTTGAAATATCTTCTGGTCTGATCTTCAACTGATGGTAGCCAGACCTCAGATCAATCTTCGAGAAGACACTTGCTCCTTTCAGCTGATCAAACAGATCGTCGATCCTGGGTAACGGACACATGTTTTTTATTGTCACCTCATTGAGTGATTTGTAATCTACACACATCCTCATACTGTTGTCCTTTTTCTTGACGAATAATACTGGAGCTCCCCAAGGTGATGAGCTGGGTCGGATATAACCCTTGTGCTGCAATTCTTCAATTTGTTTCTTCAATTCTACTAGCTCATTGGCTGGCATTCTGTAGGGTCGCTTCGAGATTGGGGCTGTCCCGGGGACTAAGTCAATTAAGAACATTATGTCCCTATCCGGTGGCATGCCAGGTAGATCATCAGGGAAGACATCGGAGTATTCTCGTACTACAGGTATGTCTTCAAGCTTTACTTCCTTCATGTTGGTGAGGATGGAACTTCCTTTGTACAGTCTTGGGCTTGAATTGATGAAATTCCTTCTCCATTGGTGAGAGTGATAGACCTTTTGGCACAGTCTATTTGTCCATGATTCTTGGCTAGCCAGTCCATTCCAAGAATGACATCCAAACCTTGGGAATGTAAGACGATCAAGTCTGCTAGAAAGGATACTCCAGATATTTCAAGGGTTCGGGTATAGAGAACTAGCTCTCATTTCTAAGCCCGGGGAATGGATTATCATAGGATTGGTCAAGGAGGATATAGGTAACCCATATTTACCCACAAACTTATTTGATACAAAAGAGTGTGAAGCTCTGGAATCAAATAGAACTGAAGCTCGTATCGAGTTAACGAGGAACATGCCAAGAACGACATCCGTCTTTGGTGCTGCCTGGGCTTCTTCAGCGGTGACGTGGTTCACACGTCCCTTGGTAAACTGGACCGTCGGCTTTGAAGTGCCGCTGGCTGGTGGGCTACCGTGTTGGCTTGAAGACGCTTTACTGCTCGCCTTCTTTGGGCATCTGTTGGCGTAGTGCCCTGTTTCGTTGCAATGAAAACAGGTCACTCCTGTGGCTGAGGGAGTGGAGTTCTTCTGCTGATATTTCCCTCCAAATGAAGTGTTGCGGAAGTTGGAGGTGTTGGGGCGCTGATTCTGTACTGGGATTCTGGACGTGGAGGACTGGAACTTCCCACGCTGCGGTGGCTGTGGTTGGGTGAATCGAGGTTTGGGAAGGCCTCCTGCATTAAACCTCTGAGCGGCCATCCTCCGCTTGCGGTTCTCCATCTCTTGTGCTTGCCCTCTTGACGGATCGCCTTGTCCACCAATTGCTGGAAATAGGTAAAGTTTTGGGAGATCAGTTGGACAGAGATGTCATCATTCAATCCTTCCAGGAACCTCTCCCGTCGATCCTCATCTCGGGCTACGTTAGCTGGGTTGGGTTTCGGCATTCAAAAAAAGAGGAAAAGAAAAGAAGAACCCTCGGTTGGGTTTCGGCAGTCAAAAAAAAGAAAGAAAGAGAAGCAAAAAAAATAAGATCACCCCCAGTTGGCTCACGACCACCCTCAACTGGTCTATGATCACTCTCAAATGCACCATGACAACCACATGTGCTCCACGACCACCTACAGAAGAAATCAGTTGCTTTGCGAATTTTATTCCATTGTGCTTGTATCTACCCTATCTTTCAGCTTGCTTGAGCTAGTTCTAGGAACACGTTCGGGCCAGCAACTGTGACGAGTACCGTGGATTTTGATTCAGCTTTGCTAATTTGATTTCATTGTTGCTATTCCTTGCTACTAAACATTGCCTGTCCGAGCTCCACATACTTTCGGCTCTCAGATTTGGATCCTCGCATTCGACTCCGCCGCCGTCAAACATCCCACCTTCTCCGATCATACCACCTGCTGCAATTTGGTAAGAAATTCATAAGGGCTTGGTAAGAAAGACGCTTGAGAGTGTGTGATTCCACCCTCCACCACCTAGTAGTTGATAGGGATAATACCTTTGTTTGTCTTTTGTCTTCTACTAACAATATCAGGTCAGGAATTGGATGCGCATCATCATCTGAGCCTTGTTGCGCAGCGAGTGCTAAGCGCACAAGTGGAGATAGTAGAGCAAAACCAGTGGCACAACTTGTTCCAAACCAGATTTCTCGTGAAGGAGAGAGCCTGCAGAGTCATCATCGATGGAGGGAGCTGCAATAACCTTGCAAGTTCTAAGATGGTCGAGAAGCTTGGCAGCCACACACCACACCCACGTCCCTACTACATTCAATGGTTCAATTCGTGTGGTAAGTTAAAGGTAACCGAAGTTGTGAGAGTGCAATTCTCAGCTGGTAATTACCAAGATAGTGTCAATTTTGATGTAGTGCCTATGCAAGCATGCTCTTTGTTGCTCGGTAGGCCTTGGCTAATACCTACTCGTTCTCACATAGCAGTAAGAAGATTAAGTTGTTGCCTTTGACACCCATTGAAATTTTGAAAGATGAAGAAGAGCGTGCAAAAAATAAAAGAAACACCACTGAGCATGATTCTAAAAATCAGCAAGTAGCAAAACATGTTTTCCCACCTAAAGGGGAGAAAGTGGCGCCTATTTCTGTGGCTAACATCTTACAGGAAGCTGAAAACCATGCAAAAAAGGAGAATGAGTTGATTGCACCACCAACTCCATTGATAGAGAAGGAAGATGAGGAGATGGATGCACCTACATCATCTAAGGAGAGCCAAAAAGGTAAAGACCATGGTGCTATCATCACTGAAGGTGAATATCCTTGTGAAAAACTAAAATTGTCCACTGTCCATGCTATTTTAGAGCAAAAATTAGTGGAAAACAATTCTGATATGCACATGTTTCATGTAGAGAATTCAGACTGTATTGATTTGAGTGCACCATGTGATAAAATTGTTGATTTGCCTGCTGTTGTGAGTACTTCATGTGATGAGTTAATAGCATATAATGATCATGTGGAATTGGTTAGCCATAAAGAAGTTTTGACTAGAATCTCTCCTGCTAATTCTTTATGTTATATTATGTTGGATCTACCTATGAAATTATCACATGCTATGGAAAAAGTTTCTGAAATCGCGTGTTCGAAATCCTTGTTTAGTGCCTACACCCCTGGATATAAGTTTAATTTGATTGGAGATTATGGTGTAGACAATCAATTTCTTGTATATCGAATATGCAAAACTTGTGATCACATGGATGAATTGAAGCTTCCTGTTTGGGACAATAATTCTTGTGAGCTAAATCTTGTTCAAAATGAGAGTCAAATAAAATTTAGTGCTCATTCCATGCCTATGGGTTCACCTTTTCTTGCACCACCTAGTATGGACAATCTGAATAAAGATGTTGAATTATGGAAGAACTTACAAATCTTTTCACCATTGCTAGATGCATTTGCTCTTGCTCAATTGAAATCTAACTATATGAATGGCTTATGCTCTTTGAATTCAATTACTGTGCTGCCCCTTCACAGAGCAATGAATAACTCTACTATATACTTCACTTATACTTGCACATTGAGTTGCAAACTGAATGCTATGAAAAAATATACCTTTGCTGATTTGATGCATGCACAATCGCTTTTAATTTCTAAAGCTTTCTCTATTTGTTTGCCACCTGTTGTTACTAACATTTTGCAGAAAGATGAGAATACGTTGCTACAAGTTTTAAAGTTTGTATTGCCGCCGGAGGATGAGCGTGAGTCGAGGACGACTCAAATACAAGAAGGGGAGGATGATGAGGACATCAACCGTTCGGATACGACCACACTCCACCTCTAATCAGGTTGCTCTACTTCCACCACATATTGATTGAGAAGGTTTACGATCACACGTGGATTGGTCGTGGGAAGACTTCAACTGCGTGGTCGAAGGGAGGTTACGACTGCCTGGCGAGTGGTCGTAGGGAAGGTTACGACTACCTGACGAGTGGTCGTAGAATTGCTTCGACTTCTCGTGGTCGTAGAGTGTGGAGATCCGACTACCTGGTCGAAGATCTCTTATATCTGGTGCTGCGCCACCTCACTTCGAGCCAAGGGCCTTGTATCAACACTATCTTAGGGTTTTTGGGCCGGCCACCTCCCTGGCCCATATGGCCACCTAGGGTTTTTTCTGGTACTGTTCATGCGTGAACAGTACCCCCACCCCCTCCCTCTTCCTCCTATAAATAGTGGTCGCCACCCCTTTTTCTTATAATTATTTTGTCACTTGCAGTTTCGCCGTTGTATGGTTTGAGGAACTCCATATTGTGAGCTTCATCCAAATTCGCAAGCCTTGATACGTGGATCTCTTCTTGAAGTCCAAATGCTGCATCATTTTTCGTAGTATATCGGCCCATTCTCCAGCAAAGACTCCGTGGGAGATGCGAGTGGGTCTCTCAGCCATCTACAAATTTGAAGAGACAAGAGTTTAGAAATCTTTTAATAGAGAAAGGATGAGTAAGACTCTAGAAAGACAGGTAAATACTTTTAAATTTTTGAAAATAATCCTTAATGGTTTTGTCATTTCTACCTAAGGCCACGACCTACAGTCGATATGGCTCTGATACCACTTTTGTTGAACCCGGGAACGAAAGATCCCGAATTCTCTATGTTCATACACCAGTCCAGGATTTCCAATGTACATAGTCTCACAAAATTGATATCACAATCATATCACGGAAACTCAAATAACATTAAATAATCAAATATTTAATACAACTAAGTCTGATAAGCAAATAGTAAATAACATTGCGGAAGCATAGTAATAAAGGTGAGCCACACAGTTCGCCACAGGCAATCGTCTGGAGTCGAAGGCCTAATCGTCCTGGTCCTCACCGTCAGGGAAGAAGTCTTCTCCTGAATAAAAGTTATTCAGCAAGAGTGAGCACTACTATCGTGCTCGCAAGTTACACCCAATATGGAATGAAAATGCATGCATAAGGTAAACAAGTGAATAAGGCAGGGGTTGTTTTGCATAAAGCAGCATTTTCAGTTTAAATACCTATAGTAATTTCCAAGGCAAATTTTATACTATATCTAAAATTAGATTTGAATTGACAATGTTATAGTATGGATTACCTCCAAATGAACAGGTGAAGGATATCCTCCTATCACAAGGCTGATCGCCCAATTTTCCACAAGGATTAACCATCCTCAAACCATTTGATAAAATATTTTTGAAAACCAAAAACAAAGTCTAACTTCAAGTGGCCTTGCTAGCATGTCCATGACCGCGGACGCAGCTATTCGAATAGTTTCTATTCTGCAGAGTCTGTACAGCTTTACCCATACGAGATGACATGTTCATTATGTCGGCTAATACACACTTCCGTAGGCGTGCGTGGCGATTATCTTGAGGCCTTTACAATGTTCTGTCTTAATGTACTTATGCCCGCTAAGGTTTCACCCCTTTGGACTAACCGTCCTCCGGAAGCCCCCTCTTGCGCGAAGTGGGAATAAATGTCTACCCGACACCCACACAATCAACATGGCACAAATACACTAAAACATTACAAATTACTTAACCAAATCATGCCCATACAAGACATGTGGTGGTACGGTAAGGCATAGCAAAAAGCGGCTCAATTGACTTGGGCGTCTTTCAAACAAACCTTGGGCCTTAATCTTAACCAGATTAAACCCGTGCATGAACCTACACCCACCATTCAACCAATTCGCCCAAGTCCAAACCCATTTTTGATTTTATTTAGAGTAAAACCCTATTTATAAACCTTCTGTGGTAAAACAATACTACAGTGTCAAATTTAAATCAAGTTTGTAAAAGATTTGGCTAAACCTTCCCAAATTCATAAGTGTGGTTTAAGCAGGGCTAAGCATATGACTAATTTGTAATAATTCTGTCTAATGGTGACAAGGTAATCATACACAACAATCAAATTGGCCATACAATGAATATTGGAGTAACTATGTATAAAAACAGGGTATTAAAATAATTGTATAAACATATGCATGCATTATGTAATTTAAAAACTGAAAATACTTTAAAGTATTGGGATCAACATGATCCATTAATGGTATAACTTGCCTTCATTGACGTTCGAAAATCTAAGTCCTCGAGATGGTCAAACTCTCGGAGTTGTCAAGTCTATCTGTAAAATACGACAAATTCAATTCAAATTCAAATAAATTCAAAAGGACAGCTCAAATTAACTTCAAATTGAAATATTTTGGTTTAGTTAGCCATATTATAATTTTATACAAATTTTGCAACTTGAATCACCCAATTTGGAGTTCAGATACAAAAGATATGAATTTTTGAAGTTTAAATCTATTAAAAACCTAAATCTGGAATTTAATAGAATTTCTTGATTTATTTTTCTAAAGAAAAATCTAATTATTGCGCAAGGATGACATCAGCCTTCAGCTTCTTGGGATTTACAGAAATAAAACAATTTCTAACGTGTGGGGCCCATGTGTCAAAGATATGGTCCATGTGAACTAATTCTATGGGTTTTTGGTTCTGGAGTCTTGACGTGGCGCCACGTAGGTAGCCACGTAGGATTCTACGCTGAGGTGGCGCTGATGTGGCGCACACGTGGCACTACCACGTTGGCAACAAAGCGCGAGCTCTCGGACCTAGGGTCGCCGGCGTTCTACACCACGGCGAGGGGCGTGGGTGGTACCAATCGAAAGAGGGTAGTGCACTGAGTAGGATGCTCACCTCGGTTGTAAGCGGGTGCGGCTAAAAGGTCGTCGGCGACGTGGTTTAGCGGCGGCGAGGTTTGATCGATGGGAAAGAAGATGTTGCCGGGGTCCTCCGGCGAAGTGGATGCGCGCACGAGCTTCGCGGCGTCACGACGATGACGAGGGTGTGGACGGCGGGGCGCGAAGGCTTGACGGCGAACTCGCGGTTGAAGCTCCTTCGCCCGAGCTTCAACTCCAAAATTCCGGCGAACGGAGGCGTTTGAGGAGGAGTGAGTGGTGGAGCTGAGATGAGGAGGACAGGTGTAACATCCCAATTTCGGGCTGGTGTTTCAAATGTAAGAAAATGAGTAGAAATTAAAACTTTTTCTTACATCATGTATTTCTTGTGTGTACTAAACAATTATTGTACAAGAAGTTATGGAAATACAAAGTCACAAGTCTTTTGATCCAAACCTTGAGCTTTCAAAAACAATCTTGTTAGACCTCTTAATCATATCCTGGAAATATTTTTCCTGAGTTCTTGCGATGGTATGTGACCCCTCTGAAAAATTTCACAATTTTTAGAAATTGTTTGAATATTTTTGGAGGTCATCAAACCTATTCAAATCTGGTCAAATCAGGCCAGCACCTTGTGAAATTTTGGAGGAAAAAGTATAGCACGAAAACCTCTGCAAAATTTATACAAGGTCATCACTCAGCTAGAAAGCTCCTGTAAAATTTCATAATTTTTGGAATGAGTTTGCTACCTCAATAAATCCCCAAACTTCAGATCTATTTGGAAACCAAAATTAGGGTGAGTCGGACTCGGCTCGAGTCGACCCGAGTCCGACCCAACCATTTGACTCGCCGAGTCAAGTCGCCAGCCGCCGCACGGGCTCGATCTCGTCGCGCACTTGTGCCGCCGTTGGATCTCCATCCACCACCCGCACCTCCCCTCGATCTCGGCGCCTCGGGGTGGTCCAGGCCACTGGATCTCCATCCTGCGTTCACGACCTCCCCGGATTTAGATCTGAGCGTTAGATCTCCTTTGTAAAATCCTTAGTCTCGGGACCTCCTCGCGCCGATCTGGACCGCTCAGACCTCCCTAGGCCTAACTCGAGCCGCCCGGATCTCCTCCTGTTAAAACTCGTCGCTAGGACCTCCCGAGTAGATCTTGGCCATCCAAGACCTCCTCGTGTAAATCCCAGTCGATCAAGACCTCCCCCTGGAGATCTTGACCTTCTAGGACCTCCTCCTTTAGATCCGTAGCTTTAGGACCTCCTCCTCAGGTCCCAACCGTTAGATTTAGATCTAACGGGCTGGGCCTCCCTCACTTGATCGTGACCGTTAAAGACCTCCCTCTGGAGATCTAGACCGTTTAAGACCTCCTCCGTGAGATCTTAGCCGTCCAGACCTCCCTCTGTAGGTTTATCCTTAGGACCTCCCCTAGTGCTCGGGACCGCCAGATCTCGATCTGACGATCACGACCTCTGTTAGGCGCGAGGACCTCCTTTGCGTGCGCTGTGCATGCATTGGTCATGGCCGTTGGATCCAATCTCAACGGTCCGGACCTCCCCAGTGCGGGAGGAGGTCTTCTATGCGCTGTGTTTCGAGGTCTGTGGCCGTGCGATTAAGGATCGACGGCCCACGATCTCTCCTTTTTCCTTGATTCATTTGGACCTCCGAGCTCACATTTTCTAAGTCTTTTAATGTTTCAAATTTCAAAAGTGCACAACTTTGTCATTTTAGCTCCTTTGTGAATGATTCCAGTTGCTGTAGCTCTATTATAGTATGAACTTTAATCTGAGAATGAAATTAGGCACTGTTGTGTAGCAGAAAATGATATAAACTGTATGATCTTGTTTAGTGAAAAAGGTTGTTTAGAAATTCATTGAAAATTTGTAAAATGCATAATTTATTCTCTGTAATTCCAAACTGAGCAAACTAAGTTTTGTTAAAACCCACTAGGAATGTACTGTAATATAGAATAGGTCTTCATATGATCCTTGCCACTGAAATTAATGATTCACTAGTTTTAGAACTTAGAAAAATCATAACTAATTCATTTCAACTCCAAATTGTGCAAACTCAGTTTTGCTGTTGTTAGGATAACCATATCTACCTACCATAAAAATTTCAAGTTCCAGATCATTCTAGAAATTTTTGCCATGAACAGTAGCTGTAATTAATTTAATTAGGATTTTCCAGGCTGAGAGAACTTAGTTTAGCCATAACTTTTTCATGCTAAATCCAAATGAAGTGATTCTTGTTTCTAAAATTGTATAAAATCAACCTCTAGTTGCTGTAGAAATTTCATGGGATTTGGATGTTCTTTGCTGTTGAGTTCCTTTTGGTGTTCTTCGTTCTTATCGGTTTTTATCGCCTTTTCGCGTTAGGTTCCGAAGAATTTATTGAACCTGAGCACTCCCCTCTGCAGCAAGACCAATCCCAGCAAGGCAAGTAGTTTGATCATGTTAGTCCCGGTATTTTTAAGTATTTATGTTGTTTGCAACTCCTATGTATGCATTGCTACTTTGTGTTAAACTATTGTCGTTAGTTTACCTAGTAGATGCATTTCCTTAGACAAATAGTTATCCTCTACTACCATGAGCCTAGGTTATTGCTGTGATTAGAGCTCGTGGATGAGCTCTTGTCGCTTAGTAGTTGCGAATTAACTGCTTAGCCATGCTTAGCTTCCGGTAGAAATGGGCGGTTATCGACTTGTCGATAACCTTGATCACATAAAACTTATTATGATTATGATTTCCACCTTGTGCCATGTTGTGAGGACCCCGGTTTATTCGGCTTGTACTGTTTAACCATCCAATTGGTCCTAACAGTACAATTCAAATAAACCAAGCCTCGAGATATGTATACTTCCTAAATGCAAGATATACACCCGCTACAAAATCATGCATCAATTCCATTCATACACATAGAGCCAAGCAAAAGCAACAATCGCAAGACATAGATAATATAAAGAGAGTTATTACAAAGAGAGGCCGACTGCCAAAATTCATAAAGATAAGTAAATGCACAATGAAGCAAAATGGCCATAAGATGGCGATAAACAAAGCCAATCGGTGTGCCTTTACCCACAAGGCAACCAACCTGACCGCCAAGCTAATCGTCCCAAACAGCGCAAGCAACACGACTCACAAAAGTGAGGCCCTTGGGGCTCACCTTCTTCCTCTGCAACAATTAATATTAAGCAAAGCGGATGAGTACAAAACTTGTTTTTGTACTGCAAGACCGACGTGTGAGATAACAGAACTATAATTAACTACATGCAAGCTTTATTTAAGTGGATGAGGCTTTGGACTTATTTTCAAGATAAAGCAAGTTTTCATTTGCAATAAGGTAATAGATTCAAAGCAAGTTTGCAATTAACTTTTAGTGTTCAAATAAAAGAGAGACAATAATAACATAGATAGAGAACAACACCAACCTAGAAGTGACTAACCCATAGTCACCACAACAATAGCATGAAGTACCCTTCATACCACCCATGTCAAGTTTAAGTTTTTTAAAAGGTTGTAGTCTAGTTCTTGCACGACCTTACCAAGCATGTCCATAACCTAGGACGAGGCTATTCGAATAGTTTGAACCCCGCAGGTGTACCAATGTACCACACGATAGACCGCCTTTCCACCACCACGGTTAGCATACTTCCTTTGGTATGCAGCACGGCTAAGTCTACAAGACGCTTTCCAATGGACGATGCTAATTAAGAGCCGCAACCCACGGAGAAGGATACATTAGACAGCCCTAACCGACAGCTAATGCTCCTCGCACACCACAAACACACACACGCACACACCCACCGACCAGCTCATAATTAGCACCTCCCAAAGTACTTAGTCAAGAGAGGTCCCATATCCCCTCGTGTGGTTAGCACGCAATAAGCGCTGGCTTAGTGACACAAGTAACTCGGTCCTTGGGGACTTAGGCACCATTCCACACACCCAACAGATCACATCAACATACCATTGTGCCCAAGTCAAGATATAGTTTTGTTTTCGCTTTTGATTTGTGAATCAATAAAACACAAGGGTTGGACATAATGGAGTAGTATAAGTAGTTGTGTGATCAAGATCACCGACTAAGTCGATGATCGCCCAATACTACCGATAACTAGGCATGGCTAAGCAATATTCATTCAGAATCTACTAAGTGATAAGAGTTCATCCATCGAACTCTAACCACAAAGAAATAACCTAGGCTCTGTAGTAGAGGATAATTATTTACCTACAGATTATGCAACTAGAGGTCTAACTAATCAATTTAACAACAAAATAGCAATGCATACATAGAAGTTAAACAAAATATTAGACTTTGAAAGTAATGGGATTAATGGGAAATGATCAAACGCTTGCTCGCTTGTGTTGCTCAATTTGTTATGAGGGTCGTTTCTGGGATTACCGCAAATATCGAATCCTAAGCGAAAGAGCGAAAACAACCAATAAGACGAGCAACACTTAAACAAAAGAGCAAGCAAAAATTATCCAAATGTGACTAAATTTATACACAAGGTAAAATACGAACATACCTAGACATAGAAACTGGAAAAACTTAATTTGGATTTGTGGTGCAAAAGATATTCTCTAAAACCTAATTTCGCCATAATTAGCATCTGAGCAAAAATATTTTCTAGAAAGATTTTGAAGCTGAAATTTTTATGGTAGCTACCCACTGGTATAGTGGTAACCCATATAAAATTTCAGGTCATTTGGAGTTAAAATGATTTAGTTATGATTTTTCTAAGTTTTAAATCTAAGACATGATTAATTTCAGATTAAAGATTATGCAAAACCTATACTAAGCTAAAGTACTTTAACAGATGCATTTATCGAACTTTAGTTTGTTAAATTTGGAGCTACAGAGAAAAGATATGCAATTTTGAAGTTTAAAACAATTAATATGTGCAAATAAAAGCTTTTCTGACTAAACTGAAAACCCATAAAATCGGGAGGTCGTGGGCCGTTGATCAAAGATCGCACGGCTCACGATCTCGATGCTAAAACCCGCACGAGCACTCCGGGCGCAAAGACCTCATCGCGCCAAGGAGGTCTTAGCCGTTAGATCTAGACTTGATGGTCCGAATCTAACGAGGAGGTCCTAGACGGCAAGATCTAGCGAGGAGGTCTAAGCCGTAGATCTTGAATCCAATGGCTACGACCGGCGCACGCACAGCGCACGCAAAGGAGGTCCTCGCGCTATCAGAGGTCGTGGACCGCCGATCAAGATCCGCGGTCCGAGCACTAGGGAGGTCTAAAGGTCAACGATTGATCGACGAGATCTTAACGGCTCGGATCTCCCATAGGAGGTCTGGACGGTCACGATCTCCGTGGGAGGTCCCGAACGGCTAAGATGAAGCGAGGAGGTCGGGACGGCTAGGATTTCACCGAGGAGGTCATGGATGGCCATGATCTTCGCGGGAGGTCCCACGCGACAGTGTTCAACGAGAGAGGTCCGGACGGTTCGATCTCCGTGGGGAGGTCATGAACGGTCCCGATCCGAGCGGAGGAGGTCCTACGACTTCTTCACCAAGGGCCGAGGTGGTCTTTTTGCAAAGAGGACCCTAAACGTAGTTTTGAAGGTTCTCTTTACAAATGACCGGTGGTCTTTGCACAAGAGGACCTTGGTGGGGTGGCTCAGGGGTGGTTTTTCGAAAACGACTAAGGAAGGACTTTTTGCAAAGAGGACCCCAAGGAGGTCCGAGAGGGCGGTTTTGACAAAAACGACCGGGGTGACCTTTTCGCACAGAGGACCTCAAGGAGGTCTTTTGCAAAAAGGACCCCAAGGAGGAGGGTGATCCTAGCGGCTGGGATTTAACCTACGGAGGTCTTAACGGCCAGGATTTCGGCGGGGAGGTCCTGGAGTGGTTTTAATGGCGCAGGACCTCCGGACAACGACAAAAGGCGGCGGTTAAGACAAATTAAATGCTCCAGATGATTGACAATAAATGAAACTAAAAGGGACACTTAATGATTTCCAAACTTTAATTCTAAACCCATGGCCCACACGTCAGTGACTCCACGGCACAAATTAGGACACAATTAATGCACCAATGATGAGCAATGATTTGAGCATTAAAGTGGTCCTAAGAATATGACGAAAACGGGAGGTTTTGAACTGACAAAACCCGAGCGTGCACAGCGGCTTGCCGCCGGCGACGTGGACCTCGTCGGCGGGAACCAAGAACACGGATGAGTCCCAAATAGGGAGGAGAACCTAAAGGTGCCAACAGCTAGGGCTAAAGCGCACCCTACCGCGGCTGGCGGAGATGACCGAAGGAGGCTAAATACAAGAAGCTAAAAGCTACCGAGGTTCAAACGACCGGGCTTCAACACTAAGGTACTTACCGTGGAACGAAGGAGGCCCAAGAATGGTCGCAGAGCTCCGGTGACGGTGGAGGTCGCCGGAGGTGAAGAAGACAAGCTCCCGGCCACGAACAAAGAGCTCCTACTTTGTCAACCTCTGTGAAGGTTTAAACAAAGCAAATTAGGAGATTTGGAGGTGACCAAGAGAACAAAAGACAGCCAACAAGCGCAATATTGAACCACTGAGCTCGGAGGTCGCGGAGAGCTCCAAAGTTCAAGAATGGTGGCGAGGCTTTCGGTGTTTTGAGCACAAGAGCAGAGAAAGGAGCTAGGGTTGAAAAGGAGTGTCTAAAGAAACTTAGATAGCAAGCTTGGGCTTCAAATATAGCTGGTGGGAAAAATGGCAAAGACAGCCGGTGCACTGAGCCAAAGTACACATGACATGATGGGAGTAGGTTGTCAGGGAGACTTTTGAGCAAAAGGTGCTGCCAGACATTTAATGTTGGCAGCACATAGCCGTTTGTCAGCCTTAGAATTGACAAGGCACCGCTTCTCACCGCCATGCACAAAAATTGATAATGCCTGTGCCCACCCGACGGTGAGAGAAATAGGAAGACTGGTCAAATGAACTCAACGGCTAAATCATTTGAGCTCCACCGGGAGGTCGTGAGTGTTGGATTGAAATCAAGGGCCAGATTTTGGGCTAAGTATTAGAGGTCCTAACACTTAGGGAGGTCCGAGTCACAGATCTCAAGATGGACGACTCAAGATCACCCAAGCGCTAGGGGTGGTCGTGGAGGTCCGAGGAGGTCGCCAGGTGGTCTTTGCAAAGGTGCAAAGGAGGTCCTGGGGAGGCCCTCGAGGTTGTCTTTGTAAAGAATCGAGGAGGTCGTGCGGATGGGAGGTCCTTTACAAAGACCGAGGAGGTCTTTGAGCGTTGGATCTAAAATCCAACACCCTGCACCACTGCATGCACAAATGCCCGAGCCCGACACGGCTCAAGCGGCTCGGTGCGACTAAGACCTGGAGGTCTGAGTCCAAGTCTGACTCGGACCAGGTTTAGAGTTTTAATTTGAATTGAGATTTTGAAGGGGTCTTAAGAGATAGAATTAGCTCCAAATTTTATGAAATTTTGACAGTGGCTTGCTAACCTTGAGATGGACCTTGTATAAAATTTCCAGAGGTTTTTATGCTGAGCACTTTTCTCCAGAAATTATACAATGCTTTGAGCTAGGGTTCGACTACAAGTCAAACAAGTTTGACTGACCCTTAAAAATATTCGAACAATTTCTAAAAATTGTGAAATTTTTCAGAGGGGTCACCAACCATCCCAAGAACTTAGGAAAAATATTTCCCGAGAAGGATCACAAGATTGGGCAAGATTGTTTTTGGAGGATCAAGACTTGGATCAACAGACTTGTGACTTTGTATTTCCATACTCTTGTACAATAATTGTTTAGTACACACAGGAAATACATGATGTAAGAAAAAGTTTTAATTTCTACCCATTTTCTTACATTTGAAACACAAGTTGAAAATGGGGATGTTACACATGTCTTTTTATGAAAACTAAAACCCAAAAACAAAAGGATTTAAACTTGGGCACAATGGTAAGATGGTGTGATTTTGGGTGTGACTGGAATGGTGCCCGAGTCAATTAAGGACCGAACATCTTGTGAGTACCTGTTATCCAGGCAATTTGTGCGTGCTAACCACACTAGAGGGTATGGGACCTCTCTTGACTTAATACTTTGGCGTGTATTGGTTTCGGGTCGCAGGGAGTCGCAGGAGGGATAGTGCTGGGAGCATTGTAGTGTCCGAAAGGCTTCCCCTGTGATGGCTGGTTGTCTTTCGGCTTGCAATGTAAGCGTATGGATTCCGATCCATACGAGCGGCTCGTACTCAATACACAATATTGGAAAGCGTCTCGTAGGACTTAGCCGTGTCGGCATACCTTCGGAAGTGTGCTTTGTGGCTTAAAGGCGATCAAGTGTGGGTACATTGGTACACCCTGCAGGTTAAAACTATTCGAATAGTCTCGCCCTAGGTTATGGACACGCTTGGGTAAGCTTTCAAGAGTTAGACTACAACCTTTTAATTAAAACTTGATGGGTGGTACGAATCGGGGATTCGTGCTATGTTGTGGTGGCTATTGGGATAGTCACTTCAAGGTGGTTACTTGTATGTATCTTTATTTCGCTGTTATTTTGACAACAAAACAGATTTGCAAACTTGCTTTTAAATGTATTACATTATCGCAAATAAAGTTGGCTTTATGCAAAATGAGACATACAACCTCCACCTAAATAAGCTTGCATGTAGTTTATGAATAGGTCTGCTATTCCACACGTCGATCTTGCGAGTACCTTTGTGTACTCGCTATCTTGCTTAAATGTAATTGTTGCGCACGTAAGAAGGTGAGCTTGAGGGCCTCACTCGTGAGTTGTCTTTGTGGTAGCTTGCGAGGCGTCTAGCTTGGCGGCCCGGTCGGTTGCCTTGTGGGTTGTGTGGCTAACTGGTCGACTTTTGTTCTAGCCATCTTATGGCACCTTTTGCTTCTGCTGTCTTTCTTGTAATTATGTCTTTTGGCCGGTCGGCTCTTTTGTAATAACTTGCTGTATCTCTGTCCTTTACTAGACCTATTAATGTTTGTTGTATGGAAATCATGTGTAATTTTGTGATGATGTGCATATGCTGCAATTCTGGGAAGCATATGTCCATCGAGGCTTAGAATGTTTAATTAGTAATGCTAGAACCATTTGGAGGTTAAGTGTTACTAGTTAAATATTCCGGGTCCTCACAACAGGGCGCACCCGGGGCGTCCTTTTATAAGGGCCAGAGGGCTCTCAGGCGGCGTGGAGGAGGTGGGGGTCATGGCGGCGGTTGCGGCGAACGTGGGCGAAACCGTCGCGGAGAAGAAGAGAGAACATGGGGGAAATGCGGCGGAGGTAGACATGGTCGTGTGCACGTACGCGCGAGGATCGGGGAGGTTGAAATCAGGTCGTTTGTGAAGCTTTTAAGTCCCCGAAAATGGCGGCCTCGGCTTGACCTCGCGGAGACGAAGACGACGAAGAAGATGATCTGACAAGCGAGGCCGACTTGGCAGTGATAGGAAAAGAAAAAGGAAAAAAGAAAAGGAAAAGAAAATATAGGTGGTTGGATGGTGGCTGTTAGATTAAGATCGTACGGTCCACAAAGGATGGTGCTGATCTGAGAGTGCGTTGAATCTAGGGCGTTGGATGTAAATCGGACGGTCTGCAACGTTTAGAAATGTTCGGAGTTAAGTTATGAAACAAAGGGTGTCACGTGGGCCATTGGATTTAGATCGTAGGGCTCACGTTGATTGGGATGTTCGGACCTCCCGAAGGCTCAAAGGATCATAGCCGTTCATTTTAGATCGGACGGCTCACAAGCATTGGGCTGTTCGAACTGTCCAGAGGTCTCAACGGATCATGGCTGTTGATTTGCGATCCAATGGTTGAGGTACTTCGATGTTGTTTTTACACGTGGGGTGCGTGTGCGGCTGACAGGTGGGGTCGGTGTGAGAGAGGTTGACACGCGGGCCCCGCATGTTAGTGAGGGAGAGAGAGGGAGAGAGCGCGCGAAGCGTCGCTGCAGTCGCGCGGCGCGAGGGGTTCAGCCGGTTTTGGGTTTACGCCCAATTAGAGTTTTGATTTTTCTTTGGTTTTGCAATTGTTTCAATTCTGGTAATTCAATTAAGCTTTAGAAAATAGCAAAATAATTTTAAAAATTATGGAAAAATTCACAGAAATTCCCTTATTTATTTTGGACTTAATAAAATTATTTTCAACTTAAAGTTGGCTTTTAATTTTGTAAATAAATTTTTTTTGGCTTTATAATAATTATAAAAAGCTTTTAAAATTTCAGAAAATTCCACAAAAAATAAATAAGTTTTATTTTCTGCTGAAATTTGAAAATTGGGCTGTTATAGCAGGCATAAATACTTTAGGCCTTGTTTGGTAGGTGTTGGATTGTTTCCTTGTGAATTGGTTCCCCAGCGTGGATTGGGTGGATCCCTTCCCACCCACCCAATCCCCTCCCACGGGTTATTTGATCCAGAAAAAATCCCTTGGCTATTTGGACATGACTTGGGCAGGGAATGACTAGCTAGGATAGGGATTGCTTGTTTGTACTTAAAAAATTAAAACCTTATAAATTAGAATTCCAAAATAATCCAGATTATGTATATATAATCCAAAAACTACGAAAATAAACATGAAAAATCCACATTAATATCAACGCTAGATATCTGCTCTAATACTGATGATTTTAACATAACAATCTCAACAACATGAGACCGAAAGTTCATAACCAATAATCGGACATATTCAGATGCATTCCAATATTTCAACTGACATGTCAAAAGGTTGTACAACTCGTGACATTACTCTCCATCTTTAAACTAAATAAGTTCCACTCATCTCCATGATGTCACTCTTTGTAATAAGCTTGTTACACCAAAAGGAGTAATGCTTATGGGCTACATATGAAATTCACTTTGCAAAGGGGCAACGCTTTGTGATGGCACCATTGTCAATGCATGTATAGCAAAACTCGTATATGGAATTCAATTATTTATTTGTCGTATTAGAGTTAAAAAAATCATGTATCACTCAGAAAACAATATCAGCACTTATTCTATCGCAAATCTTTTCTAAATTTCCTTAGAATGAGCAATTACTAAGAGACAATATGTGAGGTTGAGAATCTAGCAAATGATGGGAACATCAATTTGGATGTAATCATGTAAAATACTTGAACTTCAACGGCACGACCAATGCAAAGCATTGAAGTAAAACAAGAAATAAGCAAGTAATGATGGACTAGAGTTATAGAAATGCATGATCAAATGATTATGATCCGATGGTGCAAAACAACTATATTTAACAGAATCATATGCACTTAAGCATATTTACTGGACATAACAGCATTCAATAGATGCATATAATGCTAATATACTGGACATAACATACATAAGATGTACTGAAGCATTACAAAGCAAAGATATCTGGAGTCCCAATACCATTTCCTATACTATCCAAGCATGATCAGCATCACCAGTTGATGTCCAGATGGATATAGCTTTTGTCCAAATGCAGCGATTCAAAAAACTATATGAAACATTAAAACTATAATTTAGAATCACTTAACATAATTAATTATCCGATAATAAAAACACCGCTATATCCAAAAAATAGTTCTTAGTAAATGGCATGCATCACGTTAGTAATGCTATGGACAACACATTACCTCATTATAACTAGTATCACGGCTTAAGTCTACTTTTTAGTAAGATGAATTTGTGGTGTAGAAGACACTATACCACGTTGGTTATGACATCAAAAGTGTTATCATCAAAAGGAAGCTTCGGTTTCATCGAGTATTATAATGCATATAATGCTAGAAACAACCCTTACTACCTAATAGATGAAAATGAACTTTGTTGACCTCAAGCTTACAGATCTTGTTAATATATGAAAATGACAATAAGCACAAATGGAAATAAGAAACAACAAACATAGGATGGAAGAAACAAGTTATCCACATACCATCGCACTTCCCAACCACATGAGACAAGTAACAGGTTCCGCACTAATGAAAATCTCTCTATTTTGAGCATCCTTGAATACACCAAAGGCTTTGACTTTCTCTTCATTTGATAGATCTTCCATTGTGTTCAAAACACTAATGCAACTCTTGCTAGAGAAATCATCAACACGTCTTGCATCACTGCTCCTGGCTAGCTCAAGCCTCCTCCTCGCTTGCTTTCTTCTTATCTTCTAAGTACCTTCCCATCATATCAGCTATATTCCCATCTTGCTTGCGCTTTTTCACAACCTTTTCTCCTTTATCTCTTGAATTAGTATTAGTTTTCTTCATAACTTTTTCCCCTTTATCTCCTGAGGTAGCATTACTCTGCCTTTGATGAAGTTCATGCTGTATTGTACTCGTTGTATGTTGACTTGGTGAACTCATGTCATTGCACTCATCATAATGCGAGTCCGTAAAAGATTCTCGCCAATATAGATCTCCCAAAGCATCGAACAGGGGGAAAGGTTTACTGCAGAACTTCTTAGCTCTAGGATATGACTGCAGAATGTGCAAAATGAGATAATTAATTATTACATTGGCACATAGCACACAAATTTAATAGTGAACGGCAAAAATTGGTGTAAATATATTACCGTGATGATGTTGGCCCAAATCGGTGGATCAGCAACTATCACGCAACGATTGTCATCCCAAGATGCACCACTCTATTTTCTTGCATCTTTGATCATCTTATAGTCCCTTTTCAGCTCATTTTCTTTATCTTGTATTTGTTGCCTTTTCAAATTCACATATGGATGCTTCTCACGAAATTCTTTGACAATCTTATTCCATGCTTCACTCGACTATCCGTTGTCGCCTCTGTAAGAAGGGTTGTTGAGCTCATGGAGCAGATCAACTAAAGCCTTTTCTAACCCAGGATTCCACGAGGCTCTAGACTTATCCACTGTAGGAAAAATTAGATCAAAGTAATAAGAAAGTAGGCTCAATTATAATCATAATTGCATAAACTATAAAATAATACCTCCTGGTGTTGTTCCCTTTGGTGATGCTTGCTTCTGTGCATTTTTAGCTTACAACAAATTGAATTTTAGAGATCCTCTTGCAAACATCATGACTGTAAAGTAATATCTGATTGAATTTATTCAAATAAATAAACAAAGATCCAACATAACTACAAATTAGTCAAATGAAAAATTAAACTACTAATCATTTGAAATAAATAAACAATGTAGTTTTTAGCAAACAAGCTACAACACGCAAGACACATCTAGTAGTAGGAGTAGTAGATACTAGATGGGGAGATCTATGGTAGTATGCAACAAAGGAAGAAGGGCCTGCCCAGCCGGTCTCCTAGTTATTTATGAAAGGCATCTCTCCACCTATCCATCAGACACAACATCTCTATGTATAGTACAGGGGAATAAATAAGCAGCAAAAAATTGTATACTAAAAGAAAACGAAACCACACAAAGATACAACTTCATGACAAGGCAATAAAAATGGCCAAAAAAAAGAACTGATGCATAATCAGCCATGGGCTACTGGGCTAAGCTGACAGCTAAGCAAAGCCTTCGTGACAGGTCAGCTTCTTATTATCTGAAGCATAAGGGTAAAAGGTTATATTAATTACATCCGACTTGCATATGAATATATGATTTGAGTTTACACCACTAAGTTACTTAAAGTAAGTAAAATGGTAAGTCTGGTGTTAAACTACAAAAAAATTTTACAAACACCAAGAATCAAGTCACATTGTGCCTCGTGCAATTTACATCTGAAAAAATGTGACAAATTGAACTTGTAGATGTTGAGTGTGTTTTACCTTGTGGGCAGGTGTGCCTTCTCTTGGAAGGGCAGAACTTGAATCAGCTTGTGAGGATTTTAACAATGTGATTAGCACTTTATCTGACTGCGCATTGTATAAGGGAACTCTGTCAAGTGGAGCTGAAATAGCAGTTGTCTCCACTTCAGTTAAGTCTACCGAAGAATGGTCAGATCGGTCCAAGGAGCAGTTTAGGAACAAGGTAAATATGTCATGCACAAAACTAGAAAGCTACATGTTATGTCGAGTCAACTAACTTAGTACTACTGTTTAAGTGTTGTGTATTAACAATTGCTTTTCTTTCACATTTCGTTGTTGTCCAAAGTGAACCATCAGAACTTCATGAACCTACTCGGCCATCTACCTGACCGATGACTACGTGGCCAAGATCTACTCTTCTCTCGTAGAAGGAAGGATAATAATGTTAGACAACCCATCCTGACTAAAACAAATCTTGGAGAACCAACTATAAGAAAGAAATTTACCGATGATCACGATCACGATGGAGGCAAAGAAAAGAAAATCAATGTAATACCCCGAATGTTTCTACGGAAGGAGAGTAAACGAAAAAGGGGTTTTTCTGTAATACTCCAACTTATTGTAATGAATGAAGCAGTGAAAAGAGAAATTAAACTTTAGACGAGGAAAATGCAATTCTTTGACAACCTGGCTTGGGCTTTGGCCTAGGAGGCCCATGAGGGGCCGCCACTAATAAAAGGAGGGGAAACCCTAGCCCACCACTGTAGCACGCATTGCTACAGGTTCGCCGCCGCTTCTGATGCCGCTACAAGCGCGCCCTCCTTGCACCTGCTCTCTCTTGGTGATGCTCTCCCATTCTTCGCCGGCCAAGGAGAAAGGTGGAGGAGAGAGGAGAAGAAGAGGAGATGAGCATCTAGCGGGTAATTCAGCGGCACGCGTGTCTCCAAGGGTAACGATTGCCGGTTGTTGTTGTTTGATTAGTCGAGAAGTGAAACCGATTAAATTTGATTAGATCAAAGTCTGTCGTTGGAAATTCAATTCTGTCCAGTAGTTTGCGCGTCTGTTTTCGCAATCTTAGAGGCCGAATCAGAGGATCCCATCTCCTAGAGTATTGTAGATTTTGTTCTTATCTTTTGGTGGCCGCCAAGAACACTAAATTCCGACTTTCGAGTCAAAAGTTATGATAGATTTATTATCTGCTGTCCAGAATCCTGACGAGAATTAGCAGTCTCTGTATATGTTGATATATGGCCTAGTTAGAGGGTGATTCAGAGGTCTTGCCCATAACAAATTTTTAAGGTGATATCACTAGCTTTCAGGATTGGTAAAGAACACCTCATTTGGATTTATAGATCAAAAGTTATGCACTTTTCATTGTGACAGTCCAGATTGTAGGTCAGTCTGTCCAGATTGTATGTCAGTTTCTATCTTTAGTTTTGACCCGTGTGCCACTTTTTGTTAAAGGCAAAATATGAATGTTGTGCCAACTAGGTTATTGTAGGTAATTTCATAAACTTTTCATATTGTTAAAGAACACTCAATTCGGAGTTGTAGTTTAAAAGTTATGGACGTTTTAGTTCTGCTCTTCTAATTGCTCACAGATTCTGTTCTCGCTGTTTCGCTTGACAATTAGCAATTTAGTTTGGCCGAATTGGGTTATCTCGTCAACTACAAAGTTGTAGATATATTTGTTAAGCTCGTAGGATCTGGGCTCATCTCTTTGGAGTCCCAGATCATTAGTTTTGGTCTTACCGTGCTACTGTCCCGATGGGATTCCATGTTCTTTGCCGGAATTTCAGATTCGGTTATGACTATGTTTTGGGTGTGCAAGAGGGTAGTGTAGAATATTAATTCATGATGGGCTCTATGCTGTTCTTATTTCGGTTATTTAATTGTTTAGGCCGCGAGTCTACGGGTTTGGGAGCACCATCGTTGTTCGCTAACGCACGCAACGCGGAAGGCAAGTACTTTGTTGGTTTTAAGTGTCGTGATTGTGAATGTTTACATGAATATGATGTGACATCTTGTGATACCCGAAATGCTGAATTGGTTATGTTCTATCAATATGTGGAGTAAATGCCGAAAGACGATATTAGCATTGTTCATGTTCATATCATGCATCCTTTTATTCATGCTATGTCCACGGAGTGGACTGTAAGTCCCACCATTCCAATGTGGGCGTGTTTGGACATTGTCATGTCCCGCCCACGGAGTGGATTGAAAGACCCATCAATTCCAAGATGGACACGTAAGACCCATCAATTCCAAAGATGGGCAGCTTTGGACACCTATATGAAACGTTCTTCATATAGGACTTGGATCCCCGCACTTTTGTTAAGGTGCGGGCTTAATGAACACCGACGGTGTGTCACTCGCTATACCCAGATAAGCATGTGTGCAGTCCATCCTTGAGTACATTCATTCATGCCATGCATTCCTAAGTTTTCATTCGATGTATGCTCATATTCTCTTATGATGATGACTTGTTCATATGTGTGTTATGTCCCTTTTATCGCATTTCTGTCGAGTCGTAGACTCACTCTTGCGTTGTTTGTTTATTTTAGGTAACCCCGATGTTGGCTCACTTGGGAGGAGTAGACACGCACTACTTGTTCACATCATCCAATTCATGTTCAAGATTAAATTTAGTTCTATCTTACATTCGTAAATGATGAACTGTAATAATAAATTTATAATTGGTGAAGGAAGGATACCTTCTCCACATTGATGTTGAATTATTATGCATGTGAACTTTCATTATCAATGAACTGAAATAAATAGATTAGATGGTGAAGGAAGGATACCTTCATCATGTCTTGTTGTTTTGATACTATCATTAGTTGATTTTATTCAAATTCTTCCGCATTATGGATGTATGTTAGATGTTTTAGGTGACATCTTGGCTTCCGAATAGCCGTGGTGTTACGCTTGGTATCGAGCGGGCTTTAGGTCCGTGGTAATTAAGATATTAAAATGACACACTGCGTACGTGAGGTGGGGTTTGGGTAATCCAAGATATCCGTATTTCTAGTGATGTGATTCATCATGTTGAACTGTTTCTTGAATTGCTTCCGCATTATCATTCTTGTGGTTAATCTATGATCTCTTTGTGATATTCAATATCTATGAACTAATTCTATGATTGTCATGAGATGATCCTGTATATTCATAATGGAGTATTTTGGTGAAGCGTGTTGTTAATGGATGATAAGAAGTGGGGGTCGTGGTTGTTACTCTGGGATTCACCAGGTTACACCACTGTTCGCAGAACGTGGTTAGAGGAGTAGTTACCCCGAGTACCATAGTTTCAGGTGTTAAGCGTGAGTTGCTTTAGAAAGTTGTTCTCTTTCTTGATTTCAATTTGGCAATTCTTGTCCTATGGTGGTTGATGAATTTCTCCTGGGTTTGTGGTTCATGATAGTTTATGGTTTTCAATAGATTCCTCTTGGTTCTCTCAAACAAATATTGCTTTTCAACTGTTGAGTTGCTTTTACCACTTGTGGTCGTTGTCAATTGACAAGATTGATGTTTTCATGGTTGCTCCTTCTTTCTCATTGAAAAAGAATGACTCATTTACTCGTTTGATAGCTTGGTTAGTGAGAGTTTTCCGTTGTAAGTTCGTTTGCATGGGAAAGCTTTGGCTTTATGCGTTTCTTTTGGATTACTTCGAGCGTTGAGGTTTGAAGTCTCTCTTTTGCTGTAGTAAGGTGTTAGAATCCTTTTGTGATGTCTTGCCATGCTTAAAATGAGAAGTTATAACTAAACGAATAAATTGTTACGATATGAGTTACCAAGTTGGGTTATTAACATGGTGCAAATCAATTATTCTTAACTACCATTCATGAAAGTGAAATTGATTAATTTGAAATGTCCTTGTATTTGATACATGGTGTAGGTTAAATAAAGATCGTCCATATCCGCTCGTAACCTATAGATCTTACGTAAGAGTTAGATTTGTCTATTTCTGGTATGCTAAAATTGTTGAAACTTGCATAAAGGACCGATGGGTGCCGTGTATCGATTCGTGAAACCTTGTTCATAGAAAATTATGTTAGTGAATATTTAATCATGTTCAAATGATTTCGAACAAAGGTGAAATGTGAATCTATGTTTACATATGGTTATGTGATTACAAATGGAATTAGTACTGTATGTACACACATGATTAATACCATCATCGATTGTTAATGAGCATCGAAGAATGTGTTAAGCAACACCAATAGTTGAGTAGATTAATTTCGTAAGTAGTCTTTGCTATCGTGTCTTGTGATATTGATATTGCTTAGCATAATCTTGTTATAATAAATTTGTTTCAACCTTGTGGTTTGTATTCCCTTTGGGAAGTTTTAGGATGGAGTAATAAAGTTTGATGATTCTCAAGACTAGTGTATGTTGTCGATGTTATTAAATCGTCAAAATTGTGAGAATGAGGTTAATTCTCGTAGTAATTTGATCACCTATGGTGATATTCTCTAAATGATCAAATTTCAAGTTTTATGTTCATGATCTTTTGAGGTTCGGCTTTTATGTGGTAAATGAAGTTTATCGAGTAACGATATGTTGCAAAGTTATAATGGTTCTTCAAATGATGCAAGTGCTTCGATTTTGAATACTTATTTGTTCTTATCTGTTAAGATTCGATATTCTCTTCTTGTGGGGCTTATGTTAACCGTGGACTTCACTTATGTTCTATAAGTTCATTGCTTAATTGGTTTCTTCCTTGGTCCCGTGTTCAAGTAGTGGTAGATGAGTTTTCTAGTTGGTGAAAGTCGTTTCCATTTGTCTCTTCTTTTGAGAAAGAATCAACCCATTCTTTTCACGTGGGTCTTTCAAGTGTTTTCTAATTGTTGTTGTGAAATTGATGTTAATACCCATAGTAATTTGATCGCTTTGGTGATATCGTTCGATGAGAATATTTCAAGTTTAGCTTTCGTGATATTTTCTTTGAGCTATTGAATCACCGGTAGTGAAATTATTTTAAATAAATTGAGGTATTGAATTGTCTTGTTGCTTCTTAAGAGATTCATGTGATTGAATCTTAACGGATTGGTTTGAGTTGGCAACGTGAAGTCGCAATTAAAGAAAATTATGTTGGTTCCCTTAAAAGGAGATTAATCGCTTGCTTTTCATGAAATCCGTAATTGGAAAAGTTTTGAGTTTGGTTATTGAGATTATTTGGATCTCATGTTTCTTTTGTAGTTGAACAGTTCGAACAAATATGACGTATTGAAGAATTTCATTGGTTCTTAATTAGTCGTTGTGGTTTGGACTAAAGATCTTATCTTGTACGCTGTGGCAAAGCGATGTTAGTCAAAGAATTAATTTCGTGTTAAAGGAAAGAGTGCAGAGGGAATATTTGAGAATTTGAGTCCAGCTTTGTAACTTGTAGTTATTCGAATTGTTCATAAACTTTTTTTGCTCTTTTCACTCAAGAGTTGTCGAGTTTCAATCGCAATGTCATTTTTTTCTCTTATTGGTGGTTATTTGCTATTCCCTTTTTTAGGGACGCGTACCCTCCGCTGTGAACTCAACTTTCGCTTTTCCATATCTTTACTATCAGATTATTTCTTTTGGTTTCGTGCTCACTGTGAGCAGCAACATTTTCCTGTGTGGTGAAACTTGCCCTTGTTCGCCTCTTTCTTTTGAGAAAGGATCAACAATTTTGTGTTGCAAAGTTTTACAAAGCGTAAGTTGTCGATTGTTTGGTGGTGGTTAAGTGATTGTAGGGGTGAGATTTTTTGCTACCAAACTATTGGAGGAGTAATAGAAGATGAGTTGGTTTTGACTGAACCTCTTGGAGGGAAATTGATTCAGATGGAATGTATGGCTTCAAGTAAAACCGTATAGTGTTCGACTAAGTAGGACCTATGGTATAGTGTAGTTCCGTAACTTTGGTTCATGTTGAAATGTTGGGGATTATCAAATGTATGGAAACCTTAATTAATTCTATAGAGTAACACAATTGGAAAGTATTGCGATGTTGTGTGAGTGATTCTCGATGATGTTAATGAGTGATTATGTCGAATTGTGGGGATGTTAGAGATTTAATCCGATGATTTCACCATGTGTTATAAGAGGAATTCGTTGTAGGGTCTTGGAGGTTAAATTTGGGCTTTCCATTTTCATGCTAGACTTTTGGTCGCCCAAAGATTTGTGTGTAGAGGAGATAGAAAACCGGAGTATTCTGAGTAGTGGAATGATTGTCGATAGAACCCTTCGATGTAGTTCATGAGCGGTATACGAGGATTCTCGACGTGTTATTCTTGAAAGTTGAGGTGATGATGTATTTCTGTTTAAGCCTAATTTGAGGATGTTAAATTAAGAGGTTTGAGACCGTGTGGTATGCGATGAATTCAATTCCAAGGTTGAGAGATATTTTATTCCAAAAAGTGAAACCAAGGAAAAGATGTCTTCTTGATTAGTGAAGCATTTTCTTTATTCTCGCATGAGCTTTGTGTCGTTGACCAATGTCTTTCGTAAGTTGAGTTTGACTCAATTTTGGTATGTGTGGTTCTTATCGGTTCGGGAAGAATAAATGAAGTTTTTGATTTGGGCATTTAAAATTATTCCTCCTTTAGTTTTCGTGATGTTTATTCGCAAACTGCCACTTGGAAGGTGGAAAGATTTTCGTGATGAAATTCGATTTTGATTTGACTCTTTAGTACCGAAATGGTAACGCTTAGTTGCGATGTGAATCTTTCGCTTTCAAATGGGTTTTGTTGGTAAAAGAGTTTGCTTAAAGAGAGTTTTGTCGTATGTTTCGTTAAAGGAGGTGATCCTTGCTTTAGTGAAGAGTTCGATTGAGAGGTGGAACACGAGTTCCGTGTTCTTTGTGCTTGTCGTGTGGTTCGGTATCATTGGGAAGGTTAACCCAAGATATATTGGGTTGTTTTCGCTAGTTGGCGATCGCTAGGATCGTCTCGAGTCCTTACGCGAGTACGTAACGCCTTGTATGTTCTCGTGTTGAGTGAGTACCGGAGATCCGAGTTTGAGGTTTCGCTTGCGCCGCTGACCATCGAGTGAGATCTTACCTTCGAGTTTTGTCCGATGAGTGTACCGAAGTACCGGTTGAGTGTTAGATCGCACGTCGTGTTACGCCGTTGTGTTGTGGTATTTTCAGTCCGAGGAGAGGCTCCGGGAAGTTGGAGTTTCGCGTGCATGAGCTTTAGTTTGTTGTTCACAACAGCACGTGGTTACCGTTGTTCGCTCTTAGTCGTGATTGTTCTTTCGCTTATGTGTTTAGATTCGGGTCGAATCTGTTAAGGGGTAGAATGTAATACCGAATGTTTCTACGGAAGGAGAGTAAACGAAAAAGGGGTTTTCTGTAATACTCCAACTTATTGTAATGAATGAAGCAAGGAAAAGAGAAATTAAACTTTAGACGAGGAAAATCTGCAATTCTTTGACAACTGGCTTCTGGCTTTGGCCTAGAGGCCCATGAGGGGCCGCCACTAATAAAAGGAGGGGGAAACCCTAGCCCACCACTGTAGCACGCATTGCTACAGTGCTCCGCCGCCACACTGCTGCCGCTGCATCTGCGCGCCTCTCCTTGCACTCGCTGCTCTCTCTGGTGATGCTCTCCCATTGTCTGCGGCCAAGGAGAAAGGTGGAGGGAGAGAGGAGAAGAAGAGGAGATGAGCATCTAGCGGGGGTAATTCAGCGGGCACGCGTGTCTCCAAGGGTAACGATTGCCGGTTGTTGTTGTTTGATTAGTCGTAGAAGTGAAACCGATTAAATTTGATTAGATCAAAGTCTGTCTGTTGGAAATTCAATTCTGTCCAGTAGTTTGCGCGTCTGTTTTCACAATCTTAGAGGCCGAATCAGAGGATCCCATCTCCTAGAGTATTGTAGGTTTTGTTCTTAGCTTTCGGTGGCCGCCAAGAACACTAAATTCCGACTTTCGAGTCAAACGTTATGATAGATTTATTATCTGCTGTCCAGAATCCTGACGAGAATTAGCAGTCTCTGTATATGTTGATATATGGCCTAGTTAGAGGGTGATTCAGAGGTCTTGCCCATAACAAATTTTGAAGGTGATATCACTAGCTTTCAGGATTGGTAAAGAACACCTCATTTGGATTTATAGATCAAAAGTTATGCACTTTTCATTGTGACAGTCCAGATTGTAGGTCAGTCTGTCCAGATTGTATGTCAGTTTCTATCTTTAGTTTTGACCCGTGTGCCACTTTTTGTTAAAGGCAAAATATGAATGTTGTGCCAACTAGGTTATTGTAGGTAATTTCATAAACTTTTCATATTGTTAAAGAACACTCAATTCGGAGTTGTAGTTTAAAAGTTATGGACGTTTTAGTTCTGCTCTTCTAATTGCTCAGTCAGATTCTGTTGCTCGCTGTTTCGTTTGACGATTAGCAATTTAGTTTGGCCGAATTGGGTTATCTCGTCAACTACAAAGTTGTAGATATATTTGTTAAGCTCGTGTAGGATCTGGGCTCATCTCTTTTGGAGTCCCAGATCATTAGTTTTGGTCTTTACCGTGCTACTGTCCTGATGGGATTCCATGTTGCTGCTGGAATTTCAGATTTGGGTTATGACTATGTTTTGGGTGTGCAAGAGGGTAGCGTAGAATATTAATTCATGATGGGCTCTATGCTGTTCTTATTTCGGTTATTTAATTGTTTAGGCCGCGAGTCTACGGGTTTGGGAGCACCATCGTTGCCTGCTAACGCGTCGCAACGCGGAAGGCAAGTACTTTGTTGGTTTTAAGTGCTGTGATTGTGAATGTTTACATGAATATGATGTGACATCTTGTGATACCCGAAATGCTGAATTGGTTATGTTCTATCAATATGTGGAGTAAATGCCGAAAGACGATATTAGCATTGTTCATGTTCATATCATGCATCCTTTTATTCATGCTATGTCCACGGAGTGGATCTGTAAGTCCCACCATTCCAATGTGGGGTGTTTGGACATTGTCATGTCCCGCCCACGGAGTGGATTGAAAGACCCATCAATTCCAGATGGGCACGTAAGACCCATCAATTCCAAGATGGGGGCTTTGGACACCTATATGAAACGTTCTTCATATAGGACTTGGATCCCCGCACTTTTGTTAAGGTGCGGGCTTATGAACACCGACGGGTGTGTCACTCGCTATACCGTATAAGCATGTGTGCGATCCATCCTTGAGTACATTCATTCATGCCATGCATTCCTAAGTTTTCATTCGATGTATGCTCATATTCTCTTATGATGATGACTTGTTCATATGTGTGTTATGTCCTTTTATCGTACTTGTTGAGTCGTGGACTCACTCTTGCGTTGTTTGTTTATTTTAGGTAACCCCGATGTTGGCTCACTTGGGAGGAGTAGACACGCACTACTTGTTCACATCATCCAATTCATGTTCAAGATTAAATTTAGTTCTATCTTACATTCGTAAATGATGAACTGTAATAATAAATTTATAATTGGTGAAGGAAGGATACCTTCTCCACATTGATGTTGAATTATTACTGCATGTGAACTTTCATTATCAATGAACTGAAATAAATAGATTAGATGGTGAAGGAAGGATACCTTCATCATGTCTTGGTTGTTTTGATACTATCATTAGTTGATTTTATTCAAATTCTTCCGTATTATGGATGTATGTTAGATGTTTTAGGTGACATCTTGGCTTCCGAATAGCCAGGGTGTTACAGTCAATCAGCTCTTGAGTTGTACAGACATGAGCTTTATTTCAAGCTCAAGACTAGCAGCTATCCATGCGTCATTCATTCCTCAAACACATCCATCAATTAAATTCAATTATTCTACTTATTATAACATTTGTAAAACATCCTCCTAGTATCATGGAATGGAATCATGGATGCATGTAAGCCAGTAGGATAGGATGCATGAGATCTAGCTATATACCTCTCTCTGCTTCTTTTCTTTCTTTAGGCCCGTCAGCTTTTTCTTGGGAATCCAGATTCCCCACGCCTGCATCGCCGCCTCCCACCACGGCTTCCCGATTCCCCACGCTTGGAAGAGTCTCCTCGAGCAACACCGCCACGGATGGCACTGGGCTGCTGTAAGCTCCCTGGCTGGAGTTCTCCTCCCCCTCTCTAACCCCGATGCCACGGATCTGGTAAAGAAAATTTGGAAAAAATTTGAGGCTACAAACCCTAGAAATCGTAGTAGGAGGAGGATACTAACCGGATGTTCCTCCCAGGGCGGCGGGATCCTCGTCACCGGAGGCAAGGTGATGAGGACATCCCTAACTTGGATACAACCGCGTCTACACACACAGCTGATCCACAACAAATGTTACAAGAACCAATTACTCGAGCTCGTGCTCGCCAACTTAATCACCAGGTGAATTCGTTCATAGGTTTATATATTACTGAGAATAGATCGCTACCTAATGCAAGTGATTTAATTGTGCTTAGGAATATGGGAAAGGACCAAGGAGAGGTATGTGGAGTCATGGACAAGCATAGGAGGCATAATGGAGATCATCACGTCACTTTGGGTCCGAGCCAAGCAAGAATTCGAGTTGGGCTCGTTCTGGATTCGAGTTCGACTATCGCAATAAAGACTAAGTTCAAACGGACGTAACTTCTTCATACGGACTCCATTTGGGACGTTCTTGGACTTCATTGAAAGCTTATCAAGTCTTATTTTTAATGGATCCAACCTTAGCTTGAAATTCCAAACGAGCCGACCACAATAAACAAAATAATTCACGTCTATTTTTTTATCTGAGTCAAAAAGGGTGCTGCGCCACCTCCTCTTGGGCCCATGGGCCTTGTAACCCTAGAGGCGTGCGTCCACTTCCCTGGCCGCCACCCCTGGTCGTATTCTCATATAGGAGCCACCATTCCCCTGGCCAGAACTCAGATTTCGTTGAGTTTAGGTTTAGCCATTGTGCAAACTTCTGTTCTTTAGTTGTGTCGGACGACCACCTGTCAAGACAGCCTTCGGGATCCTACCTTTGATTTTCAATACCATCTATGCTACATTCTTATTCGCAATATCAGATTGCCTATATTTTATTCTTACTAGTTCTTCGATTGCTCGCAGGAATTGAACCTCGTGTTCAGGTTGATCGCGCATCTAGCACGGTCAATAACATCTCGGAGTTGGTTCAACGATTGCTAAGACGCAAGCGTCGTCGTACGATTGTAGTCGGATCGCGAGAGTCACCTCCACCAAAATCGATAGTTATCAATCTCATCGAAAGATCGGGTACCCCGCCTCCATCAAATGGTATCAGAGCTCAAGGTTGCTCGGTGAGAATTTACTGTTTTTCGTAGTTAGGTTGCTTAATTCCGAAAGTCCAGAAAAAGCCAAAAAAAAATTATAGGATTAGATCACCTATCTGTCCAAGACCAATTGCGTCATTGCATCTTTCTTTTCAGTGCATTGCATTGTTGAACTTTCGAGTGCATCGTCGTTTCTTTTCCTGGTCTTAGTGTCTAGTTCCTTTAGAGTTTCGAGTTCTACTCATGTTTGGTCGCACCATTGCGCTTGGGTTCAATCTGCCGCTACCTCCATCGCTGCGGTCCCTGCCGCGCCAGCAGAGCAGCCGCCGTCTTTGCCTTCACGCCGCCACGACCACCGAGCCGCTGTCGCGACCACCAACGCCGCCACCATCCCTTGTCGCATCCTACCGTAGCCACCATCCTCCGTCGCAGAAGCCACCATCCTCCCGCCACCGCCACACCAAGGGAAAACCTAACGAAGAACAAAAGTTCGCTTCGGTTTGTGACAAAAAAAAAGAGAAAAAGAGAGGTTGTTTTCGTGCGGCCAAAAGGAAACATAAGATTCATCTCACTTCAAAGAACGCTAAAAAAATCAAAGTTTAGAGAGAGAGAGAGTATCTTTTAATTACCTTTGTACCCCTACTTTTAGAAAAAAATTGTGACCCATATACCTCCCTAGGCCTGGAAGAGGACTTTGAAGAGTTTTGAGTGAGGTGCACATTTGCAACAAAAAAAAAGAGTGAAGAAAAAGTTTCTCAAAATTTGCTCAAAATTGACAGAGCTCTTTGTAAGTGATTCTAAGGTTCCCGTGAAGACGGCATCCTTTTCGAGAGCCACGATCGTGCTTTCATTTGTGTTCTAGGCTCGCGTCTCTAGTACTGGTCTAGCCTAGGACCAAAGACTAACCGGCATTGAACGATTTTTCAACTTGCTTTCTCGATTTGATAGTTGCTAATCCATTGCTACCATACTTGAGCCTTCCCACTACACCTTTTCTACAACCGCACAAGCCGAACTTCACCGCAATCGCTCCATCTAATCTTTGAGATACATTGACACCGCTGTTGCCGATAACCCTGCTTGCTTGGTAAGAATTGGTAAGAATTCGATAGAAGGCTTGAGTGTGAGCGACTTTTGAACCACCACATCCTAGTAGTTGTTAGGGACATGTACTTGTGATTTGGTAACAATGGCAGGTTCTGCAGAGCATTCGGATGAGGATACATCTCATACTCCTCGTACGAAGGGAATCATACAATATTTTGGCGCCTCATGAACCTTCGTGACGGAGGGTCTTGAGGAAGATGTCGTGGTCACAATGAGCGACTTGCTCAACTTGAGGGTGCCCAAATTGAGACAAACGCCACGCCGCCACGATGGAGAGCGCAAGGCGTCACTAACACTTCTTTGGCGTATTATGGCGCCTTGACGAGATGGCCCATGCATCCACCGCTGTTCCCCTCCGCCCGGTGGTAGAGGAACAAGATGAATTCGACTATGTGACTGATACCGAGGCCAATGACATGGGTAATAATAACAACGATCGAGCTCATCGACAGTTGCGTTTTAACCGACAAGGTATGCGACGAGATCCCCCACGACGTGAGGTACGTGACCACGATGATTCTTTTGCTAAGGTTAAATTCTCTATTCCCTCTTTTAATGGTAAATATGATCCTGATGGTTATCTTAATTGGGAACTAGCTGTTGATCAAAAATTTGCTTGCAATGAAGTTCCTGAGATTTGACGAGTTAGGGCTGCTACTAGTGAATTTACTAACTTTGCTTCTATTTGGTGGAAAGAACATTACCGTCAACATCCCAATAACATACCTAACACTTGGGAGGCTTTAAAATTGCTTATGCGGCATCGATTTGTTCCCTCATATTATGCTCGTGATTTGTTAAATAAATTACAACGCTTAAGACAAGGTACAAAGTCTGTGGAAGACTACTATCAAGAATTACAAATTGGTATGTTGCGTTGTGGTTTAGATGAGAATGAGGAGGCATCAATGGCTAGGTTTTTGGGAGGGTTGAATCAAGAAATTCAAGACATCCTTGATTATAAAGAATACAACTCCATTACTAGATTGTTTCATCTTGCTTGCAAAACTGAACGTGAAGTGCAGGGACGCCAGACGAGGACACGATCTAACTCTTCTGCAGGTCGCACAAACTCATGGACACCACACACCTCTACTGCCCCAGCCATCAATGCACCCCCACCGCCACCCTTCAACAAGCCGCGCCCTGCTACTTCAAATCCAACACCACGAGTTTCTGAAGCAACCAAATCAGCACCACAAGCATCTGCAAAAACCTCCTCTTCAGTTGCTTCGACAGGACGAACTAAGGATATTCAATGCCATCGGTGCAAAGGCTATGGACACATGATGCAGATTGTCCAAACAAGCGCATCGATCATACGCGATGATGGCGGGTATTCCTCGCTAGTAATTTTGATGATGAAACATATGTTATGCTTGCAACTGACCCTGCAGGACTTGATGATGAATCTGATCATGAGGAGGAACATGTTGGCGCCGAAGATGCCGACAAGTATTTAAGCATTATAGTGCAACGCGTACTAAGTGCACAAGTTTCTCGTGCCGAGCAAAATCAGTGCCATAATCTGTTTCAAATCAAGGGCGTTGTCAAGGAACGTTCGATTCCCATAATTATTGACGGTGGGAGTTGCAATAATTTGGCGAGTATGGATATGGTAGAGAAGCTTGCTTTGCCGACCAACCCTCATCCCCACCCATACCATATTCAATGGTTCAACAACAGTGGTAAGTTGAAGGTAACACGAATGGTGAGAGTAAACTTTTCTATGGGTTCATACCATGATTATGTTGATTGCGATGTTGTTCCTATGCAAGTTTGTTCATTGTTATTAGGACGACCTTGGCAATACGATATTGATTGTGTGCATCATGGTAGGAATAATCAATACTCTCTCATGTTCAAGGGAAAGAAAATGATGATGCATCCTATGACTCCTGAACAAACTGTTAAGGATGAACTTGCTAGAGCTAGTAGAGAGAAGAATAAGGAGAATGCTAAGAGCAAAAATCAGATTGTAGCAAAAGAACTTGAGCAACATAAAAAGAAAGAACCTAAATCTACTCATGTGAAGAATAAAGAAATTAAATTGAAAGGTGCTAGTTTTCTTGCTACCAAATCTGATATGACTGAACTGGATGCTAGTAATTCTGTTTGCTATGCATTAGTTTGCAAAGAAGCTTTGTTTTCGTTTGAGGATACATCTTCTTCTTTGCCTCCTGCTGTCACTAACATTTTGCAAGAGTACAACGATGTCTTTCCGAAGGACATACCGCCGGGGTTGCCACCGCTTCGAGGGATTTTGTTGAGTTTAGGTTTAGCCATTATGCAAACTGTTTCTTGCTTGTGTCGGACGACCACCGTCAAGACATCTTGAGATCCCACCTTTGATTTTCAATACCATCTACGCTACATTCTTATTCGCAATATTAGATTGCCTATATTTTATTCTTGCTAGTTTTCGATTGCTCGCAGGAATTGAACCTCGTGTTCAGGTTGATCGTGCTTCTAGCACGGTCAATAACATCTCGGAGTTGGTTCAACGATTGCTAAGGCGCAAGCGTTGTCGTACAGTTGTAGTCGGATCACGAGAGTCATCTCCACCAAAATCGATAGTTATCAATCTCACCGAAAGATCGGCTACCCCGCCTCCATCAAGTGGTATCAGAGCATCAAATCGAAAGATCGGGTACACCGCTTCGAGGGATTGAGCATCAAATTCATTTAATTCCCGGCACATCACTGCCCAACCGCGCACCATATAGGACCAATCCAGAAGAAACTAAAGAAATTCAGCGCTAAGTTCAAGATTTGCTTGCTAAAGGGTATGTGCGTGAATCTCTTAGACCTTGTGCTGTTCCGGTCATTTTAGTGCCTAAGAAAGATGGATCATGGCACATGTGTGTAGATTATAGAGCAATTAATAATATCACCATTAGGTATCGTTATCCTATTCCTAGGTTAGATGATATGCTTGATGAATTGAGTGGCTCTATTGTTTTCTCTAAGGTTGATTTGCGTAGTGGATATCATCAAATTAGTATGAAATTAGGCGATGAATGGAAAACCGCATTTAAAACTAAGTTCGGGTTATATGAGTGGTTAGTAATGCCTTTTGGATTAACTAATGCACCTAGCACCTTCATGAGACTAATGAACGAGGTTTTATGTGCTTTCATTGGTAGATTTGTGATGATTTATTTTGATGACATATTGATATACAGCAAATCCTTAGAAGAACATCTTGACTATTTACGTGGTTTTTTTAATGCTTTACGTGATGCACGTTTATTTGATAACCTTGATAAGTGCACCTTTTGCACCGATCGAGTCGCGTTTCTTGTCTATGTTGTTACTCCACAGGGAATTGAAGTTGATCAAGCCAAGATTGAAGCAATACAGAGTTGGCCGACTCTAACACGGTCACACAGTGCAAGCTTTTAGGACTTGCCGGATTCTACCGCCACTTCGTGAAGGATTTTAGCACCATCATTGCACCATTGAATGAGCTCACCAAGAAGGGCGTGCTATTTGTTTGGAGCGCCACACGTGAGAACGCCTTCACCACATTGAAAGATAAGTTAACACATGCACCACTACTCCAACTCCCGACTTTAATAAGACTTTTGAACTAGAATGTGATGCGAGTGGAATTGGTTTAGGTGGTGTATTGCTACAAGAAGGTAAACCTATAGCATACTTTGATGAGAAATTGAGTGGGCCTAGTTTGAACTATTCTACTTATGATAAGGAATTATATACACTATTTCGAACTTTGGAAACTTGGCAACATTATTTATGGCCCAAAGAATTTGTTATACATTCTGATCACGAATCTTTAAAGCATATTCGAAGTCAAAGTAAATTTAAACGTAGACATGCAAAGTGGGTTGAATTTATTGAGTCTTTTCCTTATGTCATAAAACACAAGAAGAGAAAGGAGAACGTTATAGATGATGCTTTGTCTAGGAGATATACCATGCTTTCACAACTTGACTTCAAAATTTTTGGATTGGAGACTATTAAAGAGCAACATGTGCATGAGGCTGATTTTACAGATATATTATTGAATTGTAAAGAAGAAAAAAACGTGGAACAAATTTGTTATTAATGATGGGTTTGTGTTTAGAGCTAACAAGCTATGCATTCCAGCTAGCTCCGTTCGTTTGTTGTTGTTACAGGAAGCGCATGGAGGCGGGCTGATGGGACACTTTGGCGTGAAGAAAACAGAGGATATACTTGCGATCATTTCTTTTGGCCAAAGATGAGAGCGACGCCGAGCGCTACGCTGCTCATTGCACTACATGTCAAAGAGCTAAGTCACGACTTAATCCTCATGGTTTATACATGCCTCTACCAGTTCCAGTGTTCCGTGGAAGATATTTCGATGGACTTTGTTTTAGGATTGCCTAGAACAAAGAAGGGAACGATAGTATATTCGTGGTTGTTGATAGATTTTCTAAGATGGCTCACTTTATACCATGTCATAAGAGCAATGATGCCGCCAATATTGCTGATTTATTTTTCGTGAAGTTGTTCGATTGCATGGTGTGCCTATACTATAGTTTCAGATCGTGATGCTAAATTCCTTAGCCATTTTTGGAGAACTTTATGGGCTAAATTGGGGACTAAGTCGCTATTTTCTACTACTTGTCATCCCCAAACCGATGGACAAACCGGTTGTGAATAGAACTTTATCTACAATGCTTAGGGCTGTGTTAAAAAGAATTTAAAAATATGGGAAGAATGCTTGCCTCATATTGAGTTTGCTTATAATCGTTCATTGCATTCTACTACAAAGATGTGCCCTTTTGAAGTTGTTTATGGTTTTGTTCCTCGTGCTCCTATTGATTTAATGCCTATTCCATCTTCGATAAATTGAACTTTGATGCTAAACAACGTCTTTGAATTGATTTTAAAAATACATGAGACAACTAAGGAGAATATAGAGCGCATGAATGCTAAATATAAACTTGTGATAGTCGGGAGAAAACATTTAACTTTTGAACCGGAGATCTTGTTTGGTTGCACTTGAGAAAAGATAGGTTCCTTGAATTGAGAAAGTCAAAATTGATGCCTCGAGCTGATGGTCCTTTTAAAGTGTTAGAAAAGGTTAATGATAATGCATACAAACTTGACCTGCCTGCAGATTTTGAGGTTAGTTCCACATTTAACATTGCAGATTTGAAGCAATACTTGAGACCAGAGGATGAGCTTGAGTCGAGGACGACTCAAATGCAAGAAGAGGAGGATGATGAGGACATCCCTAACTTGGATACAACGCGTCTACACACACAATGATCCACAACAAATGTTACAAGGACCAATTACTCGAGCTCGTGCTCGCCAACTTAATCACGGTGAATTGCTCATAGGTTTATATATTACGAGAATAGATCGCTACCTAATGCAAGTGATTTAATTGTACTTAGGAATATGGGAAAGGACCAAGGAGAGGTATGTGGAGTCATGGACAAGCATAGAAGGCATAATGGAGATCATCACGTCACTTTGGGTCCGAGCCAAGCAAGAATTCGAGTTGGGCTCGTTCTGGATTCGAGTTCGGACTGCTGCAACAACACTAAGTTCAAACGGACGTAACTTCTTCATACGGACTCTGTTTGGGACGTTGTTGGACTTCATTGAAAGCTTATCAAGTCTACTTTTTAATGGAGCCAACCTCAGCTTCAAATTCCAACCGAGCCGGTCACAATAAATAAAACAATTCACGTCTATTTTTTTTGTCCGAGTCAAAAAGGGTGCTGCGCCACCTCCTCTTGGGCCCATGGGCCTTGTAACCCTAGAGGCGTGCGTCCACTTCCCTGTCCACCACCCCTGGTCGTATTCTCATATAGGAGCCGCCGTTCCCCTGGCCAGAACTCGGATTTCGTTGAGTTTAGGTTTAGCCATTGTGCAAACTTCTGTTCTTTAGTTGTGTCGGATGACCACTTGTCAAGACAGCCTTCGGGATCCCACCTTTGATTTTCAATACCATCTACGCTACATTCTTATTCGTAATATTAGATTGCCTATATTTTATTCTTGCTAGTTCTTCGATTGCTCGGAGGAATTGAACCTCGTGTTCAGGTTGATCGCGCTTCTAGCATGATCAATAACATCTCGGAGTTGGTTCAACGATTGCTAAGGCGCAAACGTCATCGTACGGTTGTAGTCGGATCGCGAGAGTCACCTCCACCAAAATTGATAGTTATCAATTTCATCGAAAGATCGGGTACCCCGCCTCCATCACAAGGGGAGAAAGGGGGAGGTGACACCGCTCGGAGGAGAGACAATCGGAGGAGTTGCGCGGAGTCGCGAGCTCAGCGACGCTACGACGGGAAGAAACACGCGACCGAGGCGAGGCGAGTTACCCCCTTGGATTGGGGTGGAACGGGGGAGGGGTTTCGATCCGGGAGTTAGCCAGCGACACACCGATTCGACCGAAAAATACCTCACCGGGATGTTCCGGTGGATGATCCCTATCCCGGTCTTTCCAAACAAGGCCCAAGGTGGATGACGAAGCGAGGTGGGAGAAGAGGTGCGGCGAAGTGAGGGGGTTGGGGTGGAGGAAGGCGAGGACGGAGGGGCTCAAGGAAGGATGGGACGACATTTGAAGAAGAAGAAGAAGAAGAAGTCATTTTGTGTGGGGTTAAGGCCCAAATGAAATGAAATTCGATTTAAAAGCTTGAAAATAACAAAAAATAAAGGGGAAACCAAATAGCGTTTTTGGCTAAAATAGTGTTGGTGCCTTGTGAAATAACAAAACTAGCCGCCTTATAACCCCCACGCACAACGAAAGCAAAAATGACACCTCGTCCGTGCCTTAGAGGACCAGATTTACTATGCAGGCGACACATGATCTCGTCTTAGGGGGCCGGATTCCCCTCGTCCTAACCCTTCAGGGCGGATTTGTCGTGCAGACGACACATGACCTCATCCTAACCCTGGTGGCTGGATTCCCCTCACCTTAACCCCTACGGGCTGGATTTGCCTCGTCCTAACCCCTAGGGTGCGATATTTCCCTCATCCGGCCCCAGGGGCGCGGTATTTCCCTCGTGTGGCTCCCTCCCTTTTTATTTTTAAAAACTAAAATCATGCTTTTGGCGTCCTTGGATGCTCGCTGCCCCCGCATGCGCAAAAATAGCTATTACCCGAAGTTGATCGAAACATAGAGGAAATAGTACTCTGACATCACGGCAACATTTCAATATGACTTTTATCTTCTTTACCAAGGTAAAAAAAGAAAGTAAATATTATCATATGTACCAAAAAAAATTCACAATTTTTTTTCATGTCACCACACTGCTCGCCTCACGATGTGATTAAACTTCGTTCTTTGAGGAAGGAGGTATTATCACATATGATGAAATCATATCAAACAATATTTTTCTGATGAAATCACCAAATTTCATTCCAAAAATGTATTATCACATGTACCAAAAAAGTTCACAATTTTTTACACATAAAATCACAGTGCGGCACAACTAGGGAAGGGGGATATTATCACATAGGAAATCCTTTGTTAATTTATTGGTTTAATGCGGATAACATTGTTTAATGTTGTATTGTACTACATGCTAGATAAGCTTGTTTATGAACCAACCGAGGAAATGCTTGGCATGCAGATCATATAATACCGTACCATATCCTTCAACTCATGTGAGTTTCTTATAGAACAAAGGTGAGTCAGTTCAGAATAAATAGAATGACAAAATACATACCTGTTAAGGAAAAATGGCATACACAAAAGGCGCAAATATGATAACACTACCAGTTTACATAAAATGAGGGTCCCCTCACATGCAAACATTATAATTAATTACGACACAGAATAATGCCTAGACGAGCTCAGGTATGTTGGGGCAATCCTTTACATAATTTATTATACACATTATAACAAACAGGTCACACTACATAGTCTACATTTCGCAACACGACCTAACCAAAATTAATTAATTACGACTAATTAATTAATAGTATTTAATAAATCATAATTAATTAGTATTATTTCATTACGGTAATTTAATTATGTCTGTTTTAATTACGTCTAACTAACGATGACTAATTAATTACAACTACTTAATTAGGATAAATAAATTATGAGTAATTAGTAATGACTAATTAACTACCACCACATAATTTGTAGTAGTTAGTTAGTAATTAATTAGGACTAATTAGTTATGGTTTATTAATTATAACTATTTTAATTAAGACAACTAACTGCGACTTCTTAATTAAGCCTAGTTAATTATGACTAAATAATTAATAGTACTTAATATAGCCTAAATAATTATGGTTAAAAATTTAGGACAAATAAATTGTGACTAATTTATTACGATCAATGAACTACCACTACTTAGTTTTAAAGCAAGATTTTAGTTTTAAAAAATCCAAGGACGCCGAAAGCAAGAATTTAGTTTTTTAAAAATAAAAAAACAAAAGAGGGGACTACCGCACCCCTAGGGGCTGGACAAGGGAAATACCATGCCTTAGGGTTCGGACGAGGCAAATCTGGCCCCAAGGGTTAGGACGAGCGGAATCCAGCCCCCAGTGGTTAGGACGAGGCCATGTGTCGCTCGCACACCAAATCCATCTCCGAAGGGTTAGAATGAGGGGAATCCATCCCCCAAAGGTTAGGACGAGGACATGTGTTGTCTCCACGGTAAATCTGGTCCTTTAGACACGCACAAGGTGTCATTTTTGTCTTTGATGTGCGTGAGGGGCGGGGCTAGTTTCGTTATTTCACGTGGTAACAACGCTATTTGAGCCAAAATATATGGTTTATTATCTGTTACCGTGAAATTTCTTTTATGAAAAAATTAGCTTAATGACATCGCGTTGGGACGTAATCGGAGGAACGACACTCCGTTCGTGACACACTAAAAAATAACATCACGAACACCAAAAATTATGTAGAATGATTATCGCTGTTAGTTACTTCCATTTGCGTAATTTTTAAATATAAACTCGAGCTCAAAATTATCAATTTTTGTGAAGCTTCAGACATAGTTTAATTGCTTGTGTATTTTTTTTTTAAATTTTACGTTCTGATTTTGTTTTTAAAATTCATTTAATTATACTATTTGTATAAATTTTCTAATATAAAAAATAAGGTCCAAATATTATGAATTTTTTTTCAAGCTCCTTACACAAATGGACTTGAATTCTGGAAAATTACACAATCAAGTTCAGTGTGTAAGGAGCTTGAATTTTTTTTATAATGTTTGGATCTCATTTTCTATATTAGAAAATTCCTACAAATAATATACTTAAATGAATTTTAGAGACAAAATCAGAACGTATAATTTTTTCAAAAAATACACAAGCAATTAAACTGTGTTGGGAGGCTCCATAAAAAAATTGATAATTTGTTGAGCTCAATTTATATATTTAAAAATTTCAGTAACGAAGTAATCGACGGCGTGTCATTCGGCATACTTTTTGGTGTTCACGATATTATTTTTCAGTGCGTTACGAACGAAGTATCGTTCCTCTAATTACGTTCCAAAGCGGTATTACTGGGCTCATTACCCTTCTTTTATTTGTATTTTATTAGTATCAACCAAAATGTGGTCAATTTCCTCGAAAGAAAAATTCAGAAACAACTCCGCAACTCCAAACCGGAGCAGCCATATGCCATGTTCCGCAACAAGGTCCTCGTGCGGGCCGCCCCCTGTGCTCCATCGCCTCCATTCTTCCTCCGCCAGGTATCCCTCGCCGCCGCCGTCCCCGTCCTCGACCTCGATATCCTCTGCTGCCGGCTTTCCCGCCGCTACCGCCTCGCGTGTCTCCCCCAGTCCCTAATCGACGCCCTCATAGTTTACCAGGTCTCGCTCATGTGCTTTGCGTAACGGATAGATGTGGCCCTAGGGTTGTTGACGACAAATTGTAACCTGTTAGTTCCGACCGTTGCAGAGATGCCAGTCTCACGCGGCCGCCGAGGTGGTCTCCGAGATCGCGGCCGCGTTTCCGGGCGCCTCGGTGAGCACGTCCTCTCCCGTGCCCCTCACCTGTTCGACGCTTTGCAGCAGTGAGTAATGGTTTGCATTTGAATTTTCGGAACACTGGTTAAGCTGGTGTTCGACATTGTAGGTTGGCGACGAGGAGGAGTTGGTGTGTTCGGGCTCGCTGGTTGCGAAAGCGGTTGAGTGCGGGTTGCGCTCCCTGATGCTTGAGCATGGATGGAGGTGTGTCGGGGAGAGCATATACGTCGACTCGACGTTTGCTGCAAGCGAGGAGAGGAGTGATCTGTGCGCGGTGAATGTGGTATGGTATTTTTCGCCCTGTTTACGAAGCTCTATATTGCTCCTTTTTCTTTTTGTGCAAATAAATGGCATGCGTCTTCTCCATATGTGGACATGAGCGTGCGGATTAGGATGAGAGGATGATCAGTTAAAGCTTGATCCATATGGTGAAGAAATCGATGGAAAATGATTATGCAAGCACATGACCAAACCACACGCAACAGTAATCACAGTTGGCTTGAGCTCAGTTTGAGCATGCTTAACGCAGCTCGAGTTAAATTAACTTATTTGTAGTGAAATCAACCTTTCCTCAGAAACAGAAATTATCACTTCACTTAAAATTTTAAGTGCCATCCTTTTTCGTTGATTATTTTGGATAGTATTTGCAACTCAATCCTTCATCTCTTCATAAATCTCATATGTACATTCACGTACATGTCATTCCATTACCATGACATGCTCATGAACTCGTTGCCAACCAATTCCAATTGAGCATCAGTATGCAAGTGCATTAATCTACTACTACTATTCAAGCATAAGCCTGTTATGGTCCACATAAATATATATAAAAAATGTTTGGCTTTCAGCTATTATCAAAGATGGTGAAATAGTTTATTTCAATGAAACAAGACAAATATAAAAATGTACCGTGGAGAAAAAAATCCACAGTTTATACCCAGTTGGGGTACCTTTTGAAGTGTTACATAAACAGTTCTTGGCCTCACATTTCTCCTCTTGTTCATTGCAATTGAGCTATTACATACTTTGGCTACACTATTTTCTAATACTTGCCATTTTCTTTCTTATGTGAGCTTTTGATATTATTGTTTTGGTTACCATCTTTGGCTGTCAACTGGCTACAGGAAGTCACATTTGGAAGAAATGATTATTTTGAATTTGTTGTCTCACCTGATGCATTTCGGTTTACTACACATAAGGTAGCCTTCATTTTTTCTCTCTTTAGTCACATATAACAGAAAATAGTGCCAGTAAACTATTATATGTTGCTGCTAGATCTCTGATGTTGCTAGCTCCAGTATGATGGAAACATTTCAACACAGTAAGGAAGTAATTTTGGAAGGTTGTAACTTTCAGACAGCTTGTACAATTCTTCCTACGCTTCACAAAGGCCATGTGACAGGTAAGCTAGAGTTTTTATATCACTCTACTTATTAAAGCATAGTTCATTCTTCTGAAAACCTTTCTTTTTTGCTTTTATAGGATTTGGCAAAATACCCCCTTCAGGACAGTGCTTGGACAAGTTTGTAGTGTTTTGCTCACTTAAGGTGACATATGGCAGTTCGTACCGTCTTAATCTTTACTTTCATTTTTTTTAGAGTGGTTCCTTCATGTGACATTTTGCCGATTTTACACGATTTGTGTTCTGCAGCATGGTTTAGAGCCAAACTGCAGTTATCATACAGCAGTCAAACTTACTTCTGGAGCTTCCTTGGACAAACAATGGTCATTTTTTTTCGAAATATCCTCATGCATCTATTGCTTTGCACAGCTAATATATGTCAAGCATTGTCACTTCTCACTTTCATCTCAACATGCAACTGATTTAATTACTTTTATCCAACTTACGTAGGCTGCCTTCTTCATTAGTCCTCCAAGGTTCGGGGCTTCAACCAGCCCCAAAATCTTTTAGAGCATCAAAGGCACTGTCTGCCTTGCGATCCTTTATAGAATTGTTGAAAGGTGAGGGGTGTTCCCTTCTTGTCTGGTGAAAATCTTCTCTATGATCTGTGAACTGTCATACATGCTTCTAGTAGTTGTAATGCATCAAACGTTCAGATAGACAATAATAACCTTGATTATGTCATTATTCTTTAACTTTACCATTTAATGATTATTGTAAATAATATTTTTTAAAATGCAGAAATAATAATTTGTTGGATCCTGTTTAACTTTTGCTCCTTATTTCAGCTTGGAATTTCTTTGGCCAGAATCAACTGGTAATTAAGGTACTGCTTGAGCAAGTGACCATTCAAGTAAATAATATTCAGTGTCATTCAATGTGTCAGATTGAGTTTTTTTTTTCACATCATACTATTAAGTGGTAAACAAACGCATTTGCATGTTAAGATGATTTTTTTTGGAGGCAGGGTGATATTGTTCTTTATACGACCACTTCATCGTTTGTTTTAATATGTAGTGCTCATATCGAACTATGTTAGCCTTTATTTGTCACTACATAATTTTGCAAATTGAACATAGTAGATCTCTGTGGTTTTCAAGGCGCGGTTGTATTGTTGCAGGAACAATTGCTACTTAATCGCACAGAAACTCAGCCTACCTGGGATAAGGCCATAAGTAATTTGATATTACACAATGGAAGAACTGACAATTCTGAGGTTCTTAATTCAACTCATACAAATTTTATGGTGATAGATCAATTGTTGACTCTAGGTACGTTGTGTCAAAAGAACGTACTTGCTCGTATGACTGAAATTTTGATTTATCATCTCCTAAATGTATACATTTTTTTTGTACTACAAGACTTTCGCACCCCAAAACCAGCTGTTCTCTGTTCTTCAAGTGCCAAATTGTGCAGTACAAAAGTTCACGAGATTGCTCTATCTTTGGATGATGATGGCACAGGCGGTGGAACAAGTTCCATCAATTGTTGCTCTGAATCAGAACCTATTGGTCTAACCAATTCATACAGATGTAAGATCAAATTTTGCTTTCCACCTTTTATTTATCATCAAGACATGCAAATAAGTTAATTCAGTTGAATCAATCATGTTTCTTGTTGCTGATAGTCCATTATGCAAATTTTATCTATGAAAATGTCTCTTTATTTGTGTATATCTAATTTTCTTCACAATTTGAGTGGGAATGACGTCAGTTGCTTCTGTATTAACATCTTATGCAGCACCAGTTACGTTGTTGAAGCCTTCATTCAGTAGATGTAAACCAGCAGAGAAAAACAAAAGGAGATATTCTTCAGGTAAATATTATTACATTGGTAAATGTGTATGCGTTGATGATCACATTGTTGATAATTAATAAATCTTTCTTTCCAATAAAAAAACCTACACATTCTCCTTACTTCTAATGTTTGCTGCATTAGAACATTCTGATGCTGATAGTTCAAACAAATCGAGTTGTACTAGTCTGCCAAATTCACCGCGAGAAAGTTTCCCTAAAGCAAGCCCTGCAAATCCTGTCAATTCATCAAGTGCAAGTCTTCTAAAGCCAGTCATTCAGGTATGCACTTACCCACAGGAATATCCCCGGATCTAGTGTGCTTGGCTAGCTATAATTTACTAATGAAGTAGTATTGTCACATGCGGGCCCAACCAGTAGCACAGTATTTTTTTCAATTTAGCCCTTTTTTCGTAAAAAACGCACATTTATACCCCTGCTAGTCTTATTTCCAGTTTTGGACCCAGGGGGTCGGCGCCGTGACTCACGGCGCCGAAGCTGACTGCTCGGCGCCGTGAGTCATGGCGCCGAGTCTGAACCCTAGCCACCTGGCGGCCAGCGTAGCCACGGGCTTAGGTTGGGACCTGTCGCCCCATGACTCACGGCGCCGACTGTAGTTAGCTTCGGCGCCGTGAGTCACTGGCACCCCCGGGTCCAAAACGGAAATAAGACTAGCAGGAGTATAAATGTACGTTTTTTACGAAAAAAGGGCTAAATTGAAAAAAATTCGGCCAGTAGCATGGTCCTGTAGTGCTGTACTGTTCATGTTGTGGTAGTGGCATTTAGACCATGGTTTAGGAAAGTGTTTAGTTTAGTAAAGGTTAGTTAGGGATAAATATTATTAGTTAAGGTTAGCTATTTTTATTATATCAAGTTTCAATCCTAATAATTACTAGATTGCCCTTTTCTATTTGACAAAATAACACTATAGGGAACAATTTGGTCTTATTTTACCTGAAGTTCTACATGTGATTTTTTTTTGTCAAAGTAAAGATTTGAGCATGGGATTGTCCCGATGTATGATTTAGGAAATATGAATTTTTAGCATGGCTCAATTATCTTTACAGGTATCTGAAAATCCTATAAGGAAGCATGCAGAGATTATGGAGGACAGTTGTCGAGGAATTGCAAAAGGTAGCATCAATCACTCAATCAGGAAATTGTTCCATCGACGCATATGAATTGTAGGAGCATGTACAGAATTTAATCTTCCATATTTCCTGTGCAGTGCAACAACAAGATTGTTTCAAAAACAGGAATTTGGACGCAAGAAGGAAGATATGTCCTTTATCTTTTCTGTACTTATTTGCTATGTGAGAGATTGTTGTCACTTCTAATAAATAATAAATTGCACAAAATTAATTCTTGCTTTTCTAAAGTAAAAGATATTGTTTGCGTACAAGAAAGGATCTTGCATAAACCATACATAGATGAAAGCACTTAACTTGAGACATATCTAGTACTTCTGACAAACAATGAACTCGATATATTCAACAATGAGCAGTGGGGAAGGGCAACTGTGCCTCTGACTCTCTTGCTTTAGTGTTCTTGTTCTTTTAGTACGCACATGCAGTGAGACATTTGGATGTATGCAGCTAGTGGAGATAACATGTTTAGCTTATTTCTTATTATGCGATAGAAATAATCGTTGAATTTGTAGATTCTGTAAGTATTTTATGTCGTGGATTTATAAGGGTAATTGGATGCGGGAGCTGCATAAAAGAAAAATATACCGAACCTGGATTGAGGAAGGAAAATAGATATTTGCATCAGTATCGTCTGAATCAAAGCTATTATCTTAGGAATTTCAAGGAATTTGTGATATTTTTTGTTAGTGAGACTACTCATCTAATAACTTGCGTACAGCAAGCTTATAGAACATAAGAACATGAACCATGCTTATTTTGTAGCTGAATTTGCACACATCATAGTCTTACTTGCTAGTTGCTAGTGCAGTAGGGCTAACTCAGATGTTGTTCTGTGCACAGTAAAGATTATACACCAGATGTCCCAGAAGAGTCAAAAGCAATGCCAGCTGTTGGGAAGGATGTGCATAGCACAAAGGTATTAAAGACAAAATCAAAGTCTGTGGTTGGCAAAGATGAGATAACTGCAGCAGCAAAGATAAAGGCCAAGCGCGAGGTTGACAAGGATGAGTTACCTGCAGCGACAAAACTGAAAACAAAGCCAGAAGTTGTCAAAGATGAGTTTACTAAAAAGGTGACATCAAATTTTCTTTTATGGATGATAATCTGAGAATTATTTAATTATCAGGTGATTTGAGCAAAGAAGTCATAGCTTGCGATTGAATTCTTTCAGGTGATTGATCATCAAAGGATGAGCTTACCAAAAAGGTCACAAAGGCGGAAACAAAGCCAATAACTGGTGAGTTAACTTCAACAACACAGAAAAAACAAAGCCAGATGTTGTCAGGATGAGTTAACTGCAAAGGTGACTGTCATTTATTCCTTTTTGGTTACAGAGGACTAGTCAGATGTCTATATGCTGCTTTTTACAGTAAGTTAATATAGCCTGGCATCGAATACTTTCAGGTGATAGATCATCATAAGCGAGGTGAGCTGCGTTTGCTTACGGTTGCAGATCTAAAGTGCTTCCTCAGTGCAAAAAAAGCGAAGGTTGGAGGAACAAAGGAAGTGCTTATCCGAAGAGCAACTGAACTCCTTGCTTGACACGGTCATTGCTGTTCACATGTAAGTTCAACCTAAAATGTGCAGTACTGAAAAGTACATTCTCATTTATTTGTTGCTGCACGGTGTTCCTCTACACTGTGTTCATGTTCTAGACTGTCAACATGATATTAGAAGTACAATAAAAATTATATTACAAGTTTTTTTTTGTCGCAAGATATATGATCTGGGACGCTGTAATCGGCAGTCTCGCATTGGAGTTACATGCCGCACCTAGTCACCTGCACCCATTACACTGGCCGGTTCTGCCCTACTCCATTCTCCGTGATGCCATCTTCACCATAACAGTTGCCTTTGAGCACGTACCACAACTGGCTGTGGCTCCACTCACCTAGCATCGACAAGCACGCAGTAGTCTTGTGTCCTTTTTCCTCGTTGTCCACCGTCGGGGTGGGGGTCATCACCATTTAAGGGTTTGTTTGGATATATTGTGATCCAACTCAATCACTGCAGATTGACTCGGAATTTGAATTAAAATCTCTTTCAATATGAGGAATTGGTTCTAATCCCTCTATCCAAACAAGCCTTACAGAAATATGGGGTTGCGCACTGTTAACCCTAGAAGTGGAACCGGTTCTTAATCCCAGATCAGATGTACAGGTTCAAAAAGTTGTTGGTCTTCTAGGGAAAAAAATATGCTACTTGATTAACAAAGTAATTTTGCATAAACACCATTAAGTTCAAGTATTGACATATAACTAGTATAAGTATTGGCAGTAGAGGAGCTCTAGAGTGGGGACGGTCAAGACCAACTTGGCTATAGGTGTGTTTGTTTGCCTGCATGGGGTTGGTTCGTTTGAGTAGATGTAAGTTTTTGGGTGTTTGGTTGCTTGGTTGGGTGGATGAGCCTAGCTAAGTGGATGCAAGATTCCCTCTCGGGCCAGGCTCGAGGGAAACGCTCGATTCGAGCTTCCCTCCTCAGCCAGGCTGAGCGCATGCAGGCTGGCCAACGCTTATGAGTTTGTTCACCTTCTCCTGCGTCAGATACATGCAACCAAACAATATCTCAGCACAGTCTGGCCTAACAGAAACAAGTAACCAAACAATTCATTATTGCATCTGTTAGAATAGGACTCTTGTATATGGTTTATGGTTTCCTTATCTGTATATGGCAACCCCCTTTTGTAATCCCTATATATATTGCTCATTGAGCCTCTTGAATAGATGAACACATTATTCATATCATGGTATCAAAGCTAGGGCTAACCTAGCTCTCCTTCCGCTGCCATCTGACCGCCACCACGTGTTCCTGGTCATCCGACGTCGAGCACCGCTCGAGCCCCAGCCGAACCGAGGCTCTCCCGGAGCCTCCCGTCGCCACTCCGGCCTGAGCATCGCTCCTGAAGAGCGAGCGCGCCCGCCGCAGTCGCCGCTCTCCCAAGAGCGCGCCGTCGCCGCATGGGTCGCCCATCCGGTTCGCGCTGCGCCGCTGGAGCCGACGCCGCCGAGGCACGCCGCCGCTGAGTCGGGCTTGCTCGGGAGGCACAACGCTGCCGCTTGAGTCGACGCGACCGCCGAGGGACGACGCCGCTTGAGTCGGGCTTGCTCGGGCTTCTGCCGCCGACCGCCTCTCGGCAGCTATGCCGCGCCTGCCGCCTCGACGCCGCCGCCGCTGCTTTTTCGACGCGCGCTGCGGTGCTGCGTCGACTTGGCATTGCCGCCGAGACTTGCTCGGGCATTGCGCGCCAAACTTCTCCGGCGCCGCGCCGCGCGTTTCTTTTGCGGGGAACCCTAGTCCCCCCGCGCGTCTCTCTCTATTGCGTCCAGTTGTGACCGTCCCACTTTTCTAGTGTGATCGGCCCAACAAAAAAAAATCAAAAAAAAAAATTAAAAAAACCGTTGATCTAATCGCGTCGTCCGCGCCGCTGTTAGACTTCGTTGTCTTGGTCGCCGCGCCGTCCAGCGTCGCCTACCGATGGCTTCCGTTCTATCAGCTGCGATCCCATTCTCGGGAACCAAGCTTAATGGGACGAACTATAGGTTGTGGTCTTCACTCATGGAGATCACCCTCGATGGTCTCCGCCTCTGGGGACATGTCACTGGTGCTCGAGCTTGTCTGCCGTCGCCGGTTCGGCCTCCTCCCAAACGACCTATACGCACCTTCTACGAAGATGAGGTGCCAAGCCGAGGCGAGGTCGCGCCGGCTAGCGATCTTTGATGAGGCCTTCGGTATGCCATAGACGCTTTTGGCGCGGTGTCTTGGCGAGGCCGTGTTCGAGCCATCTTGGTGGTCGATGTCGGCGACTCCATTCGGCGGACATCGTTGGTCCGCGTGCCACTCGTCGGATCGGGAGTACTTGCGCGAGCGCTACGATGAGCGGCGATGCTCGGTTCTTTTCACTCCGGCGTGAGTTGAGGCGCCGCCAGGCGACTCCTCGTCGATGACTTCTTAGAGCCACTGGCGGCCGCCGGCGCCGGCTAGACGAGCTAGCTTCTTCGCTGCATCGGGAGTGTCATAAAGTGCGCGCGGATTGTGATCGTCTTCGCCTTTATGACCGTCGTCGTCTGCGCCCGAGTTTGAGCTGTCGAGGCTCGTTCTTCGAGCCGCCACCACGGCAAAGCGATTCATCGAGGCTCTTTCGACGCCGTCTTGAGGAGCTTAGCCGCGAGTTAGCGGCACGCGATTTGTTCCGATGTGTTGCTACCTTCTTCTTCGACTACACCGTCGCTTCTCGCCGACTACGTGATTTTCTCGGTTGTCTTACGCTCGTTTTTGCACCAACTGGGGTTGATGCAATTATTGCAAGAACAGATGCGACTACGGCGTACAGCGGTGCGCAAAAAGCGAGGAACAAGGCACGTGGATCGACCCAAGAGGCGAGGAGGCCCTTCCTCGGCGGGAGGACAAACCAAAGATGCTAGGACCTTCTCGGAGGTGATTACATTCGGCGGTTCTACGAGCTCTCTTCGCGGCTCTCACAGCTCGAGTTACTCGCTCTAGCTTCGAGACGTCTCCTCCATGTACTTTTGGGTTTGGACCTGGTGCCTCTTTCCACATGACAGGACTCACATCTCTTACTTTGAGGACCTCCTGTTTTCCTATCTCGGTTCAAAGCACCGATGGTACTCATCTGTCACATGTCAGCGTGATCGAGGGCACTCTTTTGTCCATCGATTTTTCTGCTCCAGGTGCTTCTCATGTTCCCCAACTTACCATGCGGCTTCTCTCGGTGGGTCACCACCGATCTCATTGTCGGGTTGGTTTTGACTCACACTGTTTTGTTGGGATCGCCAGTGACAGAGCGGTGCTTATTTGGACCGCCGCGCCGAGGGATCGTTAGGGTCTCTACATCCTTGATCGCCTCCACCTTCCGTCCACTTCGCTGCTCTCGCCACCTCTACGACTACTTCCACCGCCACCGCCGCCACCACCTCCGAGTTTTTGCAGCGGGCATCACCGTTAGGTCACTTGTGTGGGTCGTCTTTCTTCATTAGTTCGTAAGGGTGTTCTTGGACGTGTTCATCGTGACACGCACCATGTTTTGTCGGGTTGTAAAGTGCGGGCGACTCTGACTTCCTTATCATTCTAGTGAGTCCTTATCTTCTCGCCTTTTGACTTAGTTCATTCGGATGTATGGAGACCTGCGCCTATTATCTCTAAAGGCGGGCATAAACTTTATGTGATCTTCATTGATGATTATTCCCGCTTTACATGGATTTTTCTTATGTCTAATCGTGGTAAGTTTCTTGCGATTTATCGTAGCTTTGCAACGATGGTCTGTACTCAGTTTGATTCTCCTATCCGTACTTTTCACGTGATTCTACTGGCGGAGTTATCGCTCGCGCTTTTAGAGCGAGTTTCTTCTCGAGCGGGGCACTCTTTACTAGCCTTCTTGTCCTCGTGCCCATGCTCAGAATGGGGTTCTGAGCGCAAACATCGCTCATCGATTGAGACCGCGCACTCTTCTCCTTGCCTCTCACGTTCCACCACGTTACGGTGAAGAGCCGCTTTCTGTTGCATATCTTATCAATATGCGGCCATCCTCTCTTAAGGGTGTCGTCCTATAGAGCGTCTCTACTCGAGCCCCCAGACACTCACCTTCGTGTTTTTGGTTGTGCTTGTTTTGTTACTTGCGGCTCGTGGCGCACTAAAGCGTCGTACCGTCGGTTGAGTGTGTGTTTCTTGGTTATAGTTACGAGCATAAGGGTTATCATTGCTGGGATCCTTCTCGCTCGGCGGATCGTGGTTTCACGAGGCGTTGTCTTTGGACGAATCTCGACCTTTCTTCTATCGAGATTCGGCTCCTCCTGTTTCCACCGTTGAGTCGATTTCGTGGTTGTCTCTTTCTGACTCTTCGCCCATTTCTCCACTATCACAGTCTTCCCCAGTCATCCCGGTGGTTCATCGCAGTACCTCACGCCTCGTGCCTCCCGCAAAGATCGCCTCTTGTTCCTGCACCACCACCGTCTCGATTCTCTGGTATTCACTACTCCAGACGTCCTTGTCCTTTACCAGTCTCCTCTCTTGGTATCTTGCCGACACCCACATCTGATCCTCCTGATGATGCTCCTCGTTACGTTCTTCGTGACCGGACATCCCTCGACCTCTGATCGTCTTGGATTTGCTCCGATAGCTCATGCTCTCTCGTCATTGAGCCTAGTTCTTATCGTGGAGGTGCTTTCCTCATTCGAGTGGCGGCTCACTATGGCGAAGGAGCTTGATGCTCTTCGACGTCGGAGACTTGGGATATTGTACCGACACCTGTGCATGCTCGTCAGATCACGTGCAAGTGGGTGTACAAGATTAAGACGTCGATGGTACTATCGAGCGCTACAAGGCTCGCCTTGTGGCTCGCTGACTTTGGCCGAGAGTGCGGTCGTGACTACGGCGAGACTTTTGCCCTCATTGCCCATATGACCACCGTCGCACTCTTGTTGCGGTTGTACGATCACGGTGGTCTATCTCTCACTTCGATGTTAAGAATGCATTTCTTAATGGTGTTTTGCATGAGGAGGTCTACATGCACCACCACCGGTATTCTGCTTCGATGGGCATGTCTGCGTCTTCGTCGTGCTCTTTATGGCCTCAAACGGGCTCCTGTGCCGGTTTGCGTTGCTTTACCTCGTGATTACTTGCATCGGTTTCCACCATCGCCTCCCACGATCCTGCTCTTTTGTCCATATCTCTCGTATGTTGATGACATGCTCATCACTGGTGATGATTCCTCCTTCATCACATATGTGAAGAAGCACCTTAGTGAGCAATTTTTGATGACTGATCTTGGTTCTCTTACATACTTTCTTGGGATTGAGGTCTCTTCCATGCCCGGGGCTATTACCTCTCCAGCCAAGTATGTCGAGATCTTCTTGACCGGTCTGGTCAGTGACGACACTGCCGGCCGAGACTCCCATGGAGCTATCCCTCCAGCTTCGTGTCAATGATGGCGATCCTCTTGAGGATCCTACTCGATATCGTCATCTTGTTGGGAGTTTGGTGTACCTTGTGAGCACTCGTCCTGATATTGCTTATGATGTTCATATCTTGAGTCGAGTTCATGGCTCGCCCTACCCATCTTCACTACATTCACCTTCTTCGTGTTTTCGCTACTTGCGTGGGACCATCTCTCGTCGCTTGTTTTTCCTAGCTCTACCTCACTCTGCCTTCAAGCGCACTCCGATGCGACTGGGCTAGTGATCCTTCGATCGTCGTTCTCTTTACGCTATCGTGTGTTTTCTTGGCTCCCCCGATTGCCCGGAAGACTAAGCAGCGCATGCAGATTCCGCTCGAGTCGAGGTCGAGTTGAGAGCTATGGCAGCAGTGACAGCAGAGGTTACTTGGTTGAGGTGGTTACTCGCAGATTTTGGAGTGTCTGTGATGGGACCTACGACTCTTTTGTCTAATAGTACAGCTGCTATCAGTATTGCCCGGGACCCAGTGAAGCATGAGCTCACCAAGCACATTGGTGTGGATGCTTCATACACTCGCTCACAGGTGCAGGAGGGAGTACTTGCTTTACAATTTGTGCTACCAGAGTTACAGGTTGCTGACTTCTTCACGAAGCCACAAATTAGGGCACAACATTTGTATTTTCTTTCCAAACTCAATGTGTGTGATCCACCATGAGTTTGAAGGGGGTGTTAGAATAGGACTCTTGTATATGGTTTATGGTTTCCTTATCTGTATATGGCAACCCTTTTGTACTCTCTATATATTGCCCATTGGGCCTCTTGAATAGATGGACACATTATTCATATCAGCATCCACTTAGCCTGTTAGGTTTAGGTTGGATGACACATACGGGTTAGACTAAGGATATACACCAAACACACCCTATGTGCATAAGACCTTGTGTGATGACGGGGTCACTCCCGACGGCGGGAGCAAATGGTGAAGATGACTATGAGCACATTGTTGGATGAGCATAGTAACTTCAGTGGTGAAGCATCAAGGTGCAAATAGTTAGGAAAGATACTTCTTAAACATTAATCGAAGGGGTATAAGGATCCATATTAATGTTCTTGTATGCATTTTAACTGACGGTTTTCTATTTATAATTAATCTAAAGGGTGCGACTGACCTTAGGGGAAAATGTAGTCCAATCCATTACAAGCAAGAGGTGAACTCTTCCAAGCCAGATAGGAGCAATTAGGGATACGTGAGTGTTAAGAGGGTTGGTTATTTCTTAGGGCATCTTTAGTGTATTAAACTAATGCTGATTCAAAGAGATGTCACGTAAGCATTCAAGGAACCGAGCTTGTTTTTCTCTAATATATTGATCCAATTCCTACTAATAACTGGGATCAACGTTATATTAAAAAACCACAAAAAATAATATCCTCTCTTAACCACACTTTCTCTTTCATAATTGGACCCATATGAGTTGTTTAATACTTTGAATCGACTCATATGTAGAGTTCGGTTCTAGAATTTTTTTTGTTGGAATCGACCCTTTCAATGTATTGAATTGATTTAATATCTTTCTCTCTTTTTAAACCGGCTAAAACAACACATTGTTGATGGACTTAGGACTGCTTGTATCGGAAGGACCTTAGAGCCCAAAAGAGTTGTGAGAGATTACCACTGACTCTTATTAAGGCTGTGTTTGGTTGGATGAATGTGTTGGTCCTGTATTGGATGGTTCGGGAAATAGGTGGTTCATGTGTTTGGTTTGATGAATCGAACCAATAGGTTCAGCACCATCTAGTTCCACCGAAGGGAATATTCGGATGATATGCTGTATCGCCTCGTTCGAAGAAATTGAGTGAACTACGTGGTTCACCTTTTCTCGTCTGTCAGAGCCCGCGATGCGCTCGCTCCCTGCTGTCCCGGATGCGCTCGCTCCTGCCGTCCCAGCTTGCCCCGGCGCTCTTCTCCCTCCCCAAGCCGGCCCAGAGCCCGCCTAAGCTACCACGTCTGCTCAGCTTCTTCGCGCTGCGCTCTCCCGCTCCCATGCGCTTCCTCGCCCATTTGCGACTATCATCACTACAACAAAACTATCATGTAGAGATGTTTTTGTTTTGACGCTTTTATGTATGTCTCTACGCCGAAACACCTCGTATGTAAAGACGCTTCTCAAGACGTTTTATATGACGCTTGAAATCTCTTACCATAGGAAGGCACATATACGGTTACATTTAGGTATAGAGACGAATCTTGAGATGTTTGAGAATATGTATGAGAATTAAGAGGACAAACTTTTACTTATCAGACCCGAATCTTGAGACGTTTTAGAATATGCCTCTATAGCTCTAGGAAAAATATTTCGCTTTATTTTTTGGTGGGACAGAAAGGACCGAAATTACTAAAAATAATTTCGAAGAATTTTGTTCAAATGTTTTTGGATCAAATATGAATTTAAAATTTAAAACATTTGCAAAAATTAATACATAGAGGATTTGATCCTGCTCGCTAGAAAAACAGCGATAGCACCTTGCCACTGGGATGTCTTTGGCCTATTGTTTCTTTGATGGTTTTACTCTCTTTAATATTTTTCTTGCCCCTATCTGATTGTATCCCAACAAACAACCGTGTGTATCAGACTATTCGGATCCCACCGCAAGAACCAGAAAACATGCCGCCACCCCACCACCACCACCAAGAACCAGAAGGAGAAGTTGGTGTCGCTGCCTCCCACGCCGAAGAATGCCCCGAAGGCACCGGTGTCGGCGCGGACTTATCAGCCCTCGCCCGAGCTCACTCACTCGTATTTCTAATCTTATATGTAGATGACATATTACCGATTGAAATGATATTCCTATGCTCGAGTCCTTAAGACCTCACCAAAAATAGTTTCTCAATGAAGGACTTGGGAAGCGGATATATTTTGGGGTATTAAGATCTATAGAGATAGATCAAAAGGCTAATAGGATTAAGCCGTAGTACTTACATTGACAAAGTGTTGAAACGGTTCAACATGGAGGAGGCAAAGAAAGGGTTCTTGCCCATGTCTCATGGCATAAATCTTGGCAAGACTCATTGTCCTTCGACAACCGATGAGCGAGATCGCATGAGTAAGATTCCATATGCTTCGCCATTGGATCTACTTGGTATGATGTGTACCGCCAGATGTTTCCTATGCTCAATGTTACAAAGATATTGGCGATCCAGGAGACACCGGATGAAGCTTAAAAACATCCTCGCATTTGAGAAGAACCAAGGATGTGTTCCTAGTCTACTGAGGTGAGGAAGAGCTCGTTTCTCTTCCATGCACGAGGGCTATTACCTCTCCCAGAAGTATGTCCAGATCTTCTTGACCGATGCAGTGACCGACACTCGCGCGTGAGACTCCCATGGAGCTATCCCTCCAGCTCCGTGTCAATGATGGCGATCCTCTTGAGGATCCTACTCGATATCGTCATCTTGTTGGGAGTTTGGTGTACCTTGTGAGCACTCGTCCTGATATTGCTTATGATGTTCATATCTTGAGTCAGTTCATGGCTCGTCCTACCCATCTTCACTACATTCACCTTCTTCGTGTTTTTCGCTACTTGCGTGGGACCATCTCTCGTCGTTTGTTTTTCCCTAGCTCTACCTCACTACAGCTTCAAGCGTACTCCGATGCGACCTGGGCTAGTGATCCTTCGATCGTCGTTCTCTTTCGCTTCTTGTGTTTTCTTGGCTCCCCGATTGCACGGAAGACTAAGAAGCGGTGCGATTCCGTTCGAGTCAGAGGTGAGTTGAGAGCTATGGCAGCGATGGCGATGAGAGGTTACTTGGTTGAGGTGGTTACTCGCAGATTTTGGAGTGTCGTGATGGGACCTACGACTCTTTTGTCTAATAGTGCACTGCTATCTCAGATGTCGGGACCCGGTGAAGCATGAGCTCACCAAGCACATTGGTGTGGATGCTTCATACACTCGCTCACAGTGCGGAGGAGTACTTGCTTTACAATTTGTGCTACAGAGTTACAGTTCTTGACTTCTTCACGAAGCCACAAATTAGGGCACAACATTTGTATTTTCTTTCCAAACTCAATGTGTGTGATCCACCATGAGTTTGAAGGGGGTGTTAGAATAGGACTCTTGTATATGGTTTATGGTTTCCTTATCTGTATATGGCAACCCCTTTTGTACTCTCTATATATATTGCCCATTGGGCCTCTTGAATAGATGGACACATTATTCATATCAGCATCCACTTAGCCTGTTAGGTTTAGGTTGGATGACACATACGGGTTAGACTAAGGATATACACCAAACACACCCTATGTGCATAAGACCTTGTGTGATGACGGGGTCACTCCCGACGGCGGGAGCAAATGGTGAAGATGACTATGAGCACATTGTTGGATGAGCATAGTAACTTCAGTGGTGAAGCATCAAGGTGCAAATAGTTAGGAAAGATACTTCTTAAACATTAATCGAAGGGTATAAGGATCCATATTAATGTTCTTGTATGCATTTTAACTGACGGTTTTCTATTTATAATTAATCTAAAGGGTGCGACTGACCTTAGGGAAAATGTAGTCAATCCATTACAAGCAAGAGGTGAACTCTTCCAAGCCAGATAGGAGCAATTAGGGATACGTGAGTGTTAAGAGGGTTGGTTATTTCTTAGGGCATCTTTAGTGTATTAAACTAATGCTGATTCAAAGAGATGTCACGTAAGCATTCAAGGAACCGAGCTTGTTTTTCTCTAATATATTGATCCAATTCCTACTAATAACTGGGATCAACGTTATATTAAAAAACCACAAAAAATAATATCCTCTCTTAACCACACTTTCTCTTTCATAATTGGACCCATATGAGTTGTTTAATACTTTGAATCGACTCATATGTAGAGTTCGGTTCTAGAATTTTTTTTGTTGGAATCGACCCTTTCAATGTATTGAATTGATTTAATATCTTTTCTCTCTTTTTTTAAACCGGCTAAAACAACACATTGTTGATGGACTTAGGACTGCTTGTATCGGAAGGACCTTAGAGCCCAAAAGAGTTGTGAGAGATTACCACTGACTCTTATTAAGGCTGTGTTTGGTTGGATGAATGTGTTGGTCCTGTATTGGATGGTTCGGGAAATAGGTGGTTCATGTGTTTGGTTTGATGAATCGAACCAATAGGTTCAGCACCATCTAGTTCCACCGAAGGGAATATTCGGATGATATGCTGTATCGCCTCGTTCGAAGAAATTGAGTGAACTACGTGGTTCACCTTTTTCTCGTCTGTCCGAGCCCGCGATGCGCTCGCTCCCTGCTGTCCCGGATGCGCTCGCTCCCTGCCGTCCCAGCTTGCCCCGGCGCGCTCTTCTCCCTCCCCAAGCCGGCCCGAGCCCGCCCAAGCTACCACGTCGTTCAGCTTCTTCGCACTGCGCTCGCTCTCCCGCTCCCACTGCGCTTCCTCGCCGCTGCGACGCCATCACTACAACAAAACTATCATGTAGAGATGTTTTTGTTTTGACGCTTTTATGTATGTCTCTACGCCGAGAAACACCTCGTATGTAAAGACGCTTCTCAAGACGTTTTATATGACGCCGCGAAATCTCTTACCATAGGAAGGCACATATACGGTTACATTTAGGTATAGAGACGAATCTTGAGATGTTTGAGAATATGTATGAGAATTAAGAGGACAAACTTTTACTTATCAGACGAATCTTGAGACGTTTTAGAATATGCCTCTATAGCTCTAGGAAAAATATTTCGTTTTATTTTTTTCGGTGGGGACAGAAAGGACCGAAATTACTAAAAATAATTTCGGAAGAATTTTGTTCAAATGTTTTTGGATCAAATATGAATTTAAAATTTAAAACATTTGCAAAAATTAATACATAGAGGGGGATTTGATCCCTGCTCGCTAGAAAAACAGCGATAGCACCTTGCCACTGGGATGTCTTTGGCCTATTGTTTCTTTGATGGTTTTTACTCTCTTTAATATTTTTTCTTGCCCCTATCTGATTGTATCCCAACAAACAACCGTGTGTATCAGACTATTCGGATCCCACCGCAAGAACCAGAAAACATGCCGCCACCCCACCACCACCACCAAGAACCAGAAGGAGAAGTTGGTGTCGCTGCCTCCCACGCCGAAGAATGCCCCCGAAGGCACCGGTGTCGGCGCGGACTTATCAGCCCTCTCGCCGGAGCTCGTACACCGGGACGCGCTGCGGTCGCTGCGGGAGGCGGCGGCGCTACACGCGGCGCCTGCGGACTTATCTGCCCTCCCGTCGGAGCTCGTACACTGGGACGTGCTGCGGCCGCTGCGGGAGGGCGGTGGCGTTGCACGCGCTCGGGCGCCGTGTCAAGCACGAACCACTCCTCCACGCTGGCATCGCGCGCCCGCGCCCGTGCGTGGTACGCCCTCCCTCGGCAGCTCCACGCCCGGTGCCACGGCGAGTGGTGGATCTGCTCCACGCCGGGCGCTGCTCCCTCGGCTACTCGGTTGCTCCACGCGTCGCCCTCCCTCAGCTGCTCCACGCCCGGTGCTGCGCCTAGTGGCGGGTCTGCTCCACGCCGGGCGCTGCTCCCTCGGCTAGTCGGCTGCTCCATGCGCCGCCCTCCCTCAGCTGCTCCACGCCCGGCGCTACTCCCTCAGGTGCTCCACGCCCTCCCTCAGCTACTCCACGCCCGCGCCCGTGCGCCCTCCCTCGGCTGCTCCACGCCCACCGCTGCTCCGAGTGGCTACTCCACGCCCGGCGTTGTGCCCTCCCTCGGCTCCACGCCCGGCGCCTTGCGCCTGCGCCCATGCGCCCTCCCTCGGCTCGGTTGGGTAGGTAAGAACACTTGAACCTACCCAGATCCGCCCCTGATTGGCTGATTGTTGATTCCTACAAGGCTACAATCCATATCCATGAATAAGAATTGGAACTGTCTATTTATAAGGTGACTGAATTTTTTTTAAACATAAGTCACTTTTTTTATCCATTGGATCAATATTCAATCATATGATACATCAATCTCTATACAAATCCAATGATCGCAACAAGTGACTTAAACTTAAGAAAATTTCAGACGACTTAAAAATAGCAAGACTGATAAGAATTTGAATGTTGTTTGCAGAGCAAATAAGGAAATATCAATTTCTTAGAAAAAAGCTTTAATTAATTTGGACATTAGTTCTAAACCCATGTTTATTAGGTTAAATGTAAACTAAAATCATATTGCTGCATCAATTGCTTGTGCATATGGAAAAGATAGCATGACACACAACATGTTTCATCCTTTGCTTTATCAGATGTTGCCAGTTGTTTTTATGCATCATCTTTCAGTCCTTTTTGTATCACTGTAATTAGAGATGCACCACTCGCTATGAGGGACTAGTGTTTCTGATGTTCTGCAATTTTTTCATTTGTTTTGTTGGCACAAGCGAGGCGGTCAATCAGCACAACTTGCTCAAGAACTAGATCTGTCTTTGCAAGACGTGGTGATTTGAAATTTGTCAGAAGCTCATCCATACGATAGAGTGAGAGTAGATATCATTCTTTTTGGCAAAAAAGTGCCATACAACTTGTGTAGCCTGTTGTCATAGCTTTGCAAGTCAGCTTTGCAGTTGTGTTTTGTCTTGCCTGGATTCGGTATTGTTCCCCATTGTATATGTGAGCTTGGCTGTTTATCGGTCTGTAATTAACCGCATTTACTGTATGGCCAGCCCCGAACGAGGAGGGAAGGAAACAAACATCTGTTAATTTTATTTGGTTTCAAGTCTCAACCCTTTTGCCACTTGACTCCAGCTGGTGGGATGTATCATGTATAAATTGTTTCCCACGCAATCTGGTGTTAGTTTTATTTGGTTTGAATGTATGACCCGATGCTCTGTTTGACTTAAAAAATCACTAGTTGGCTGCTACGGATTTATCATTTGAATACGTTCTAAACTCTATTTCCTTAGCTCCTAATCCTAAGAAAACAATCTAGCGCATTATGTTCATTCTAGATGTCATTTCCAGGTTTGTGTGTAAACAATTCTGGCAAATGCTATATTTTTATCGCAATGTCGCTCTATCCTTATGTTCGGTTTAGTTCTCGAATGGTAGTATGCTAGGACAAATTTGTGTTCCATTTGAGAATTTCCATTTCTTTAACTTTGAGATGCAGCGTAAACAATACAAAATTTGTTTATACACAGTTATAATCCATCATGAAGTGTAAATACAATATAACCTGGCATTGTGTATAGATACAACGTATATACATTCACATAGTCTAAAGAAATTTAGGGGGGAAAATTCAATAATTGATGTACAAATACATAGGAGAAAGATACAAATACAATTGAATTATTACAACCAGGGAATAAGCAATATAGGGAATTCATGTAATAGGATTAGTTACTTCTAATCGACAAAAGTAACTTGACAACATAAAGCATGCATACATACAATTGCAAACCAAGATAATAGTTTTTGAATGTAATAAGATCAATATGCATCAAAGGGAAAACAACTACTTGCCTTGCTGGAGATAACTTTCTTGCTGCAGAGGATCACTCTCATATTCAATGGAATCATTGGAACCTATCGAAAGAATCCAGAAGAACCAATAAGAATGAATAATACCGAAATACTAAAAAATTCAAAGTCATCCAAAAGTCATGACATTTTCATAGAAGGTAGAGCATGATTTTAAATGAATTTAGCAACAAAAATCAATCGATTTGGATGTTGTATGAAAAAGTTATAACCAAAACAAAATTAGCTTTTCGATTAAATGCTAGAAAATCCCTCCTAGGTACTGTTCATCCGAAATTAAATTTTTGGCATAATTTTCCAGAGAGGTGGTGAACATGAAAACTTTATGGTAGACATAGCACCGTAAGAGATGAACAATGCAATTTGATTCACCTTATTTGGATGTAAGATGAATTTTCTATGATTTTTCAAAGTCATGAAAGTAGTGCACAGTGCATATGCAAAATAAGATTTTTAGAGATAGTAGCATGCTCAAAACCTATTCTACATCAAAGTACAGTAATAGAGGAAACCAACAAAATTGACTTCGTTCAATTTTGAGTTACAGAGAAATACTTATGTATTTTACAAATTTAAACAATTTTTAGAGCAAAAATAAATATAAACCTAAAGTTATTTTATTAACAGACTCTTTCTGGAGAAGAAACATGATTCAAACCAATTTTAGATTAAAGTACACTTAAAAAGTAAACTAGCAAAATTTGAATCATCAATATTGGAGTTGAAATGAATTTCTTACACAATTTTGAAGTTTAAAACAATTAAAGTTCACAAATAATTGCTTTGCGGATTTCCCTTTAAACCCTGAACTGAGAAGCGTTTGGATCGTTGAGATCTAATCGGACGACCCACATGAACAGCCACGTCGGGCTGTCCGAATGGCCAAAGAGATCTAGACCGTTGATTCGAAATCGGACGGTCCAAGTGAGATGGACGTTGGACGGTCTGAACGTTCAAAACGATCTGGGTCGTAGAAATCTAATCGCATGGTCCAGATGAGATACAAGTCCGGACCTTTGACTAAAGCGTACTGACAGGTGGGGTCCACATGTCATAGGTTCAAGACTAATAAAAGACCAATCATTAGCGTTAACTAATCGGAGATTTGTTTAATTAATGAGTTATTGTTTTCGGTCGGAAATTTCGACAACAGAACGGGTGAAGCCGCGGCGTTGCCGCACTCGTCGGCGGCGAGGGGAGGCCGGAGAGTGCAAGAAAAGTTTTAATTTCTACACATTGTCTTACATTTGAAACACACGCAAAGAATTGGGATGTTACAGCGCAGCACCAAGTACAGGGTGGCTGAAACTCTTTGAGTTGGAGGCCACAAATTCTTCATCTCCTTTAGAGTGGCTTTTAAGTCCTAAAGGCCTCACTGGAATTGTGGCCATTGTTATTGTCGTTTTCTTCCTTGATGCACATCAACTCCTTGTTGTCCATTCCAAGATTCCTAACCACAAGCAAATCATCTCTATCAGGCAGCATCATAGAGTCCTTAAATAATACACTCAGCCCTAGAAACGAATTTACGTGATAATTTAGGCCCTGTTTGGTACAGCTCCCACTCCCAGCTTCTCAATCGAATCTCATGGAGCCGTGCCAAACACTCAACTTCTCAAAACTTGTGATTCTGCTTCTCGCGAGGAGCTGTCTCAAAATGAACTAGCAACGAGGAGCAGCCTTCCCGTAGATTCTCGTGAGAAGCTAGCCTACTAGGAACAAAATACCCCTCAAGTTGAATATTATTTACCCACCTTTTGCCACTGCGTATAAAAACATGTTTTTCCTCAACCGTCGCCCCTTCGGTCCCCCTCCCGTCGCCCCCACTCCCTTCCCGATCCCATCGCCCCACTCCCTTCCCAATTCACATGAACCCTAGCCGCCTCCATCTCTCATCGCCGCCGCCCCCGGTGCCCTGCCTGGAGTCCTTCCCTCTTCGGAGCTCCTCGTCGTCGGCCCGGAGCCCCGCCTGGAGCCCCTCCCTCGGCGCACGCGTCCCCATCGCTTTGCCCCGGAGCCCCACCTGGAGCGCGTCGCCGTCGGTCCGGAGCGCCTCTTCACCGCCGCTTGGAGCGCCTCGCGGCCGGCACGGAGCCCCGCTGGGAACCCTAGCTGTTGTCGGCCCGGTGCCCCATGCGGATCCCTCCTCTCCTTCCACTCCTTCTAGGTGATTGGATTATTCCCCTACGGTTGCTTCTGAATCATCAAGTGAAACACTGTAGTGTAGAATTTGTGAATGGCACTTGATTTGTATGGGTTTGGGGCACATGATTGTGATATGGAGAATTTGTGATGCTTTCATGTGGTTACAGTTGGTACATCTGTAGGTCTCTGCTATTTTGATGAGTGGAACCAATAATTTTGCTTAGTTTTTACTACCCTTAACAACAAAGTGAAATGTAAATGTGTACGTATGGCTATAATCCTGATTTCGCAGTATCAACCTATTCCATCGATGGTAAGAATCTGATTATCTGAGATCTCCATTTCCCCTTCTTGTTCATGCTGCCTAATTCTGAAATGACTCAAGAAACGCACGCATTGCACAAGAACTTGTAGAATTGAGAACAATTGTGGGATTCTTCATTGTTTTGTTCTGCTCTTCTGCAATCCTAGCTAATATGGCCTCCCTATTTAGTTGTAGCTTGCAACTCAATATCTTTTTAAGGTGCACCTAAGCAGTTAATTGATTACTCATGTTAACCACTCAAAACAACTGATTAACCACTGTGTTAGCACCTCATGCTTCTCCAACAGTTTGTGATTGGGATGATATATATCATTATATTCTAGTGTAGCTTATCTACTATGATCATATGGACTCTTCATTATTTTGTTCTGCTCTTCTGCAATCCTAGCTCTTCTATGGCTCACCTGTGGCTTAATGATTATGATTGCCTGTGGATTGATTGCCTAGAGTTTGTTCAATGATACTTATGGTTTTACCCGTGGATTGACGAGAATAATGGTCAATAGGAAAAATATTTCATGGAAAAGTGATCGGGAACATATGTTTGGCAAGGATGTCTATCCTTTCAACTTTCATAATGGATCCTTAATTGGAGGAGGAAAACTTGACCCTGACATGCCAGTGAGTACTTATGTATATCAAGTGTTGTTTATAGGTTGCTCGTGCAATAACTAAATCTACATTTTGACATTAGCAGATATGTTACTAAAATGCTAATTCTGTTTTAAGTTAGCTAAACAATTGTCTTTTTGCCAGCTGAGCAGACAGGAAGGTCTTATCGTGTGGATGCGTACTACTACCCTTCTGCAATTTCGAAAGCTCTATGGTGTCATTGAGGAGGATCTACAAGCTGATGAAACCATTACCATGCACATAGCAAATAATTACAATAACTTTATTTATGTTTCTCTTAGAGCAAGCTCTCATAAGGCGATAAATACTGCTTCTCTTGATTTTTGTTGTCATACTCCAACCTAACACCCCTCTGCACGATTTGAATGGCTCAAAAGGAAGTACGATGCCAAGTATAGCAAATAGAAAATTGATTGTAACGTTAGGATGATTCTAGAGACATTTCTACAAGTAGTTTGTCTTGTATTCGCCTTTATTATTCTTTATTTCTCTATTGGTCGTAAGACCTTTTTTGGATTATAAGACATTTTTTGGTCTTTTGTTATGACTCATTTATCATTTCAATACTTGTACGTAATATCATTTAATTATCATTTGAACACTTATACGATATGAATGTGATATCTCCAGCTTCATCTATCGCAGCGTGAACAGTACTGAAGTGTAAATGCAATGTAACTTGACATTGTGTACAGATACAACGTATATACATTCACATGGTCTAAACAAATTTAGGGAAAAAACTATAATTTGTGTACAAATACATAGGAGAAAGACACAAATACAATTGAATTATTACAACCAGAGGTAACATGGTCTATTTGCCTCTAATCCTCCCTCATATGATTTTTGGAGCCAACCTACTAGCCAAACACTTTCAACAGACATCTCCAGATTCTCAGAGAAGTAGATTATCAGAGAATCAGGAGCAGAATCTGAAAAATAAGAATCTGAAGCTCTACCAAACAGGGCATTAGTGTCAAGCATGTGCCCGAGTAATTAGACATTGCACATCATTCATGGTAGCAACAATAGGAGTGTTCATATCAGTAGAAGTGATGTCCTCATCATCCTCCCCTTCTTGAATTGGAGTCGTCCTCGACTCAAGCTCGTCCTCCGCACCCGAGAATGGTCGCAGATCTGCAATGTTAAAGGTGGGACTAACCCCGAAATCTGCCGGCAAGTCTAACTTATATGCATTATCATTAATATGTTCAAGCACTTTAAAAGGACCCTCTGCATGCGGCATGAGTTCAGATTTTCTCAATTCAGAGAATTGTTCTTTTACGCAAGTGTAACCACATAAGATCACCAGGTTCAAAAATAACATGCTTGTATCCTTGACTACCAGCAACTTTATATTTAGCTTTCATAAGCTCAATATTCTCTTTAGTTGTCTCATGCATCTTAAGTATCAAATCAACACGTTGTTGAGCATCAAAATTTACCTTCTCCGAAGCTGGAGGAGGCAACAAGTCGATAGGTGCACGAGGTATGAAACCATAAACAATCTCAAAAGGGCACTTCTTTGTGGTAGAATGCAGCGAGCGATTATAAGCAAATTCCACATGAGGCAAATATTTCTCCCATATTTTTATGTTCTTTTTAAGTATAGCCCTAAGCATAGTACACAATGTTCTATTGATTACCTTAGTTTGTCCATCGATTTGTGGATGACAAGTAGTAGAAAATAACAGCTTAGTTCCCAACTTAGCCCACAAAGTTCTCCAAAAATGACTAAGAAATTTAGCATCACGATCTAAAACTATCGTATTCGGAATACCATGCAAACGAACAATTTTCTTAAAGAACAAATCAACAATATTTTTAGCATCATCACTTTTATGACATGGTATAAAATGAGCCATCTTCAAGAATCTATCAACAACAACAAAAATACTATCCCTTCCCTTCTTTGTTCGAGGCAGCCCTAAAACAAAGTTCATAGAAATATCTTCCCAAAGTATGCTTGGAACAGGAAGAGGTATGTATAAACCATGAGGATTAAGTCGTGATTTAGCTTTTTAGCACGTGGTGCAGCAAGCAATGAAGTGTTCGACATCACGCCTCATCTTTGTCCAATAAAAGTGGTGGGTCAGAATGTCCTCGGTCTTCTTCACGCCAAAGTGACCTATCAATCCTCCTCCATGCACCTCCTGTAACAACAAAAGACGAACAGAGCTAGCTAGAATGCATAGCTTGTTAGCACGGTACACGAACCCATCATGCACTACAAATTTATTCCAACCCTTTCCCTCTTAACAATTGAGCAACACATGTTTAAAATTAGTATCATGCACATATTGCTCCTTTATTGTCTCTAATCCAAAGATTTTTAAGTCAAGTTGTGAAAACATGGTATGTCTCCTAGACAATGCATCAGCTATTACATTTTCTTTGCCCATTTTATGTTTGATGACATAAGGGAATAACTCAATAAACTTAACCCACTTAGCATGTCTACGGTTTAGATTGGTTTGACTTCGAATATGCTTCAAAGATTCGTGATCAGAATGTATTACAAACTCTTTGGGCCATAAATAATGTTGCCATGTTTCCAAAGTTCGAACTAGAGCATATAATTCTTTATCATAGGTAGAATAGTTCAAACTAGGCTTACTTAATTTTTCACTAACGTAAGCAACAGATTTTCCTTCTTGAATTAACACACCACCAATACCTATGCCACTAGCATCACATTCTAATTCAAAAGTCTTGCCGGAATCAGGAAGTTGAAGCAAAGGGGTGTGTGTCAACTTATCTTTGAGAGCATCAAGCCTGTTATTGTATGGTGCCCCAAGTAAAAGGAACACCCTTCTCTGTAAGCTCATTCAGTGGTGCAGCGATAGTGCTGAAATCCTGAACAAAATACCAATAGAAACCAGCAAGCCCGAGAAAACTCCACACTTGTGTGACCGTTTTAGGAGGAGGCCAACTCTAGATAGCGACGATCTTGGCTTGATCAACTTCAATGTCCTGTAGAGTAACAACATAGCCAAGAAACGATACTTGATCGATGCAAAATATGCACTTCTCTAGGTTACCAAATAAATATGTATCACGTTAAACATTAAAAACAGTACGTAAATGCTCCAAATGTTTCTCTAATGATTTGCTGTAAATCAATATATCATCGAAGTATACTACCACAAACTTGCCAATGAATGCACACAAAACTTCGTTCATTAATCTCATGAAAGTGCTAGGTGTGTTAGTTAAGCCAAAAGGCATCACTAACCACTCATACAGTCCGAACTTAGTTTTAAATGTTGTTTTTCACTCATCTCCTAACTTTATGCGAATTTGATGGTAACCACTACACAAATCAACTTTAGAGAAAATAGTAGAACCACTTAATTCATCAAGCATATCATCTAACCTAGGAACAGGATGACGATAACGAATGGTGATATTATTAATAGCTCTACAATCTACGCACATACGCCATAGACTATCTTTCTTAGGAACTAATATGACAGGAACAACACAAGAACTAAGAGATTCGCGCACATAACCTTTGTCGAGCAATTTTTGTACTTGGCGCTGAATTTCTTTCGTCTCCTCCAGGTTGGTCCTATACGGCGCATGGTTTGGCAGTGAGGCACCGGGAATCAAGTCGATTTGGAACTTTATTCCTCGAATAGGTGGCAGCCCTGGTGTCGCCTCCTTCGGAAATACATCAACATATTCCTACAAAAGGTTAGCAACAACAGGAGGCAAGGATGGAGGCATATCCTCAAATGAAAACAAAGCATCCTTGCATACTAAAGCATAGCTAACAGAGTCATGGGATTGCAAAGTACTGATTTCAGATTTGGTTGCAAGAAGAACATAACCTTTTAACTTAATTTTATTTTTTTAGCACTAGGTTTCTTCTTGGATTGATCGACAAAGTCCTTCGCAACAATCTGATTTTCACTTTTATTACTAGTCTTGTCATGCTTAGTTCTATCTAATTCATCTTTTAAAATAGCCTCGGGTGACATGGGCAGCAAGCTAATCTTTTTCCCTTTAAATGTGAGAGTATATCGGTTGGTTTGACCGTGATGTACAACATCTCTATCATATTGCTAAGGTCTACCTAGCAGCAAAGAACAAGCTTGGATAGGCACTACATCACATTCGGCATAGTCATGGTATGAACCCATGGAGAAGTGTACTCTCGCAACACGTGTTACCTTTAGCTTACCACAATTATTGAACCACTGGATGTAGTAGGGATGGAGGTGTTGTTGAGTGGCCAAGCAAAGCTTCTCGACCATGTCTATTCTCACCAAATTGTTGCAGCTTCCCCCATCGATGATCACACGACACGAATGGTCCTTGAGGACAAATTTTATTTGAAACAAGTTGTGGCGCTGATTCTGCTCAGCATGCTCTATTTGGACACTAAGTACACGTTGTGTGATGATGCTCAAGTACTTATCCATGAGGTCAGCGCTGATTTGTTCCTCCTCACGATCAGAATCGTTGTTGTTTCCTACAGAGTTAGCAAGCAAAGTATGTTCTTCTTCTATGTCACTAGCGGAAGTGTACTCACCATTATCCTTGATCAAGAGGAAGTGCTTGCTAGGACAGTCCCTCTGCATGTGTCCAAAGCCCTTGCAGCGATGTCATTGAGTCTCTCATGCTCATCCAATTTATGCTACTGAAGATGCACCCGATGCAGGGGCCGAATTGGCTGTTTTGTTTGCCTCAGATGCTCGTGAAGGTGTAGGAGAGGTTGTTGGACATCGAGAATTGTTTGATGAGTTTGGGTCAGCAGCCCGGTTGAAGGTGGCAGCGGGAGTGCGGTTCTGAAATTGACTTGTACGACCTACAAAAATACCCCCGGAGTTGCTCGTTGCCTGCTATGACGTCCTTGCACTTCCCGTTCAGCCTTACAAGTAAAGTGAAACAAGCGAGTGATAGAATTGTAATCCTTATGATCAAGTATATCCTGTATCTCACGGTTCAGCCCACCTAAAAATCTAGCCATTTTAGCATCTTCGGTTTCCTCTATACCACAGTGAAGCAAACCAGTTTGTAATTCTTGATAGAATTCCTTAACAGTTTGACTACTTTGATTCAAACAGGTCAATTTATTCAACAACTCTTGAGCATAGTATGCGGGAACAAAACGATGATGTATAGCTCTTTTTAAAGCCTCCCAGGTGGCAGGTATGTTATTAGGATTAGTACGACCATATTCACTCCACCATATACTAACAAAGTCTATAAACTCACTAGTAGCAGCTCTAACCCTCCTATTCTCAGGGAAATCATGGTAATTAAATTTTTGTTCTACTTTTAGCTCCCAAGTGAGATAAATATCAGGATCATTTACCAGCAAATGGAGGCATAGTAAATTTAATCTTAGAAAAAAGCATCATCACGATGTCGTACCTCCCGTGGTGGTGGATCATGTCCCATACCTTGTCTATTGAAATGACGTCGACGGTGATCACGATCGTTGTTCAAGTCGAGGTCCCCGTCCTCGGTATCAGCAAAATTATTCTCGTCTTCATCCATAGCCGATGAGGAATCATTGTTAGCTATGGAAGCTTGGCGGCGATGGCCAAAAGCGCCGTTAGTAGTAGGAACAACACGAAGGGGTGCCGTGGGTGGAGGTGGAGGGGCGCAGCCTAGCACCTCCAAACGTACCAAGATGGCATCAAGCTTCACGTTCAACTCAGCTTGGCCAGCTTTTACTCCATCGAGTCTTGTAATGGTCTCTTCATGAGCGTTCTCCAGTTGCTCACAGCGTTCGTTGGCCATCTTTGCAAAGTGTTGTCGCAGCCCTCTTGTACGTGGAGTGATGACCCCCTCTTCTTCGATTCCTTGTGCACCTGACATGGCAACAGCAAACAGAAAACGAAGGTGAAAGTAACAAGTCCCTAATACTACTAATATGTGGGGCTGAAAATCACTTGGTCACTCAAACTTCACTAAAGTTCTTACCCAATTCTTACCAAGCAGCAGGTGGTGACCAGCACACCGGTGTCGACATCAAACTAGTCGTCGAAGATTGAGCAGAGCAATTGCAAGTGAAAGTAGCCTGCACGAGTGTAGTAATGTTGTGGATCTAGGCAGGCTTAAGTATGGTAGCAAGGAGTAGCAATAATCAAATTAGAGAATGCAAGCTGAAACATCGTTCAACGCCGGTTAGTGCTTGTCCTAGGCTAGACCGGACTAGAGACGCAAGCTTGAACACAAACGAGAGCACGGCGCGGTAGAAATAGGGAACGTTGCACACGGAGTTCGGAAGCTCAAAAATGGATGACGTCTTCACGAGGAACCTTAGAATCACTTGTAAAAGGGCTCTGTCAATTTTGAGTGAATTCTGAGAAACATGATTTTTTTCATTGCTTTTTTTGTTCCTTTTTTTGGAAAACCGGCACCTCACTCAAATCTCTTCAAATTTCTCTTCTAGGCCTAGGGAGGTATATGGGTCACAAACATTTTGTAAAAGGTAGGGGGTAAAAAGGTAATTAAAAGATCACGTTGCCGAAGTTAGGTAAATCTTAGGTTTCCTTCTGGCAGCACGAAAACAACCTCTTCTTTTTTTTCTTTTCCTTCTTTTTCTTCTCTCTCACAAACTGAATCGAACTTTTGTTCTTGGTTAGGGTTTCCCTTGGTATGGCGGCGGCAGGAGGATGGTGGCTTGTCGCGGCAGGAGGATGGAGGCCACGGTAGGACACGAAAAGGGATGGCGACAGCGGCTCTGTCGGGCGTGGCAAGGACTCGCGGCAGCGATCTGTGGAGGTAGGCAGCAAATCGAATCCAACCACAACGGTGCGAACAAACGTGAGCAGAACTCAAAACTCTAAAGGAACTAGACACTAAGACCAGCAAAGGACACGACGATGCAACCAAAAGTTCAACAATGTAATGCATTGAAAAGAAAAATTACGAGGGTAAGACTGGTTTGGACGGGATGATCTACTACTAATTTTTTTGGGTTTTTTTTGTGTGCGGTAGGTAAAGAAAAGCAATCTAATCTATGGTAAACTGAAAATTCCTCACCGATCAACCCGAAGCTCTGATACCAAATAATGCGACTGTTGTCTCGATCTTTCGATGATGATGATACAACTTGATTGGTGGAAGCTAACTCTCACGATCGAGGCTACAACTGTGCGATGACCGTTGCACCCGCAATCACTGAACCAACTTCATTATCGACCTTACCAGCGGTGAGATTGACCTGACCACAAAGGTCTTTTCCTGCATGCAATCTAGAATCAACCAAGAAAAATAGATGAAGCAATGAACTTGCTGAATATGAATTGAGGAACAAAGCAGGATGTATTCAATAATTTGGGATTCCGAAGACAACATCTAGTTGCACTAGCCGTACAAGCAAACGATGGTGTTTCTAGTCTAAGCTGAAAACAATCTAACAAAACCCAAGTTCTACTAAAGGGTAGCGGCTCCTATATGAGGAGGGCGGTGAGGAGGTGGAATCCCTAGGGACGGGGTGCTGTTCACGCGGTGAAGTTACTATTCACATGAACAGTATAGGCCCCTAGGGTGGCTGACCAGCATATGGGCTATATGGGCCAAGTCTCGGATACAAGCCTTATAGGCTAAAGAAAAGGTGGCACAACACCAAGTACAGGGTGGTCGAAACTCTTTGAGTTGGAGGTCACAAATTCTTCATCTCCTTTAGGGTGGCTTTAAAGTCCTAAAGGCCTCGCTGGAATTGTGGCAATTGTTATTGTCATCTCCTTCCTTGATGCACATCAACTCCTTGTTGTCCATTCCTAGATTCCTAAGCACAAGCAAATCATCTCTATCAGGCAACATCATAGAGTCCTTAAATAATACACTCAGCCCTAGAAACGAATTTACGTGATAATTTAGTTGACGAGCATGTGCTCGAGTAATTGGACCTTGCACATCATTAATGGCAACAACAAAAGGAGTGTTCATATAAGTAGAAGTGTTGCCCTCATCAGCATCACATCGTATAAACAGAAATAGACCATATAACATCCACCAGGCTCTAATTCACTCGCATAATTATTAACTTAGACTAGTGGCTTGGGATGAACAATTTTAGGGAATTCATACAATAGGATAACTAACTCTAATCGCAAACATAACTTGACAAATAAAGCATGCATACATACAGTTACAAAACAAGATAATAGTTTTTTAATGTAATAGGATCAACATGCATCAAATGAATGGGTGCTTGCCTTTGCTTGCTGGTAGTCTAGACATTCACACGATCATCTCAATTGCACTCTTGAATCATCGTCATCTATTGATAAGAACCGACAAAGTGAAAACACCGAATAAACACCAAAACTCCAAATGTCTCCAAAAATTATGAAAATAATACAAAAAGTATATTATGAATTTAGATAAATTTAGAAACAAAAATTATTTGAGTTGGAGTTTGTATGTGAGAGTTATGCCCTAATCGATTTCTGCCGGGAAGAAAATGCTGGAAAGAGTGCTTTCGACTACTGTAGCCGAAGTTGAAACTTTTCGTGAAAATTTCTGGAGTTGTGGTGGAGATGAAATTTATATGGCTTGGAATAGAATGAAAAGTTATGATCAATAAAAATTGAATCACCTCATTTGGAGTTTGTATGAATTTCTTACGGATTTTGAAATTAATTCAATTTCTAGTGTACAAATAATTCTTTTCAGAGATTAATTCAAACTTTGAAATTTTCTAGGACATTGACATGTTGCAAATCTATTCCAAGTTCAAGTTCATTAGTAAAGAAAACCACAAAATTTGTTTCACACATTAGAGTTGATTAGAACTAGTTATGAATTTGTGAACTTGAAATTATGACATGAGGTCTACTGTTAGTTGACTAACCAATAATTCAATTCTTGATTCGTGATTAATTTTAGTCTTTTAGATCAGAGGTTAATGACTCATAATTATATTTTCCAATCCATTTGTTTTGGCATTTGACATGGCTCTAACTCACTGTTACATGAGTATGGCATTCCAAATCTTGCCTCCCAATTAACTCTTACTCTTTTTGAATTAATTGTTAAAGGCTGAACACTGTGATCCTGATGAAGTTTATAATTTTGTTTTTATGTTAATTTGGTTGTTAAGAGCTACTAAGTATTGTCAACTATGATTAAGTACTAGACTTCACTAACACCATGTGGTTAGAAATTTTGAACTCTCCATCAGTTGACAATCCTACTGACTTTTCTCCCCAATACTATTTATTTTCTGCATAATTAAAGAACTCATTGTTTGTTTTGGATAATCATCATCATGCTTATTTTTCAGATTAATATGCTCCTGAAAGTTTAAGGTCCCAAGCTCAATTGAACCAAAAATCCTTCTAAGTACTTGTATTTAAGAAATGACATCAGTTCACTAACATGAGCAAAATTTCATCTTGAGACCTTTCTATCCAACACTTCATCAAAAGAAGTTGGTTGACATCTGCTGATTTCTGAAAATTCATATCCATATAGGCTTTCAGATTTGGTTGCTATAGATACATAATTGCCTGTCGGGACCTTGGAAATGCAACCCCAAGACCCTTGTGCATTCTAAACTAGTCCCAGATCAGTAGCTAGCTCGCACAGTTGTAACATTGGTGTAATCGTAACCATACAACAACACTGCTAAAGAATATGAAAAAGCAATATTACTTAGTAGCAAAAGGATCTTATGGTCAAGGTTTTACAGAGTTTGCCTCGTAGGGCTTAATGACAACAGAGGGCTCGCAACAGAAGCCAAAACAACTTGTGGAAGCCATACGACATGCCCACATGCAATCGAGTGGAGGACGCGATCTAGTTCGCATAATCTTCGAAGTACTCCTCTTCATAGAACTCGGTGCTCCCTAGGTATGCTTCAACGAATGATCAACAAATGGCGCAAAGACGTGAGTACATAAAGTACTCAGCAAGTCGTAGGGAACAATATGCAAATAGTATTCATACAAGGCTTTACACGGATAGCTTTATGTTTAATTTGCGAAAAGTAATATTGACATTAGATACAATAAGTAGATTGTAAAGCATATTTTGAAAGATTAATGCATAAGTAATCAAGTTTCTTTGAAATAGCTCGCGAACACCCTATTCACTTCCCAAACAACTCGTAACCAACCATGACAATATTTTTGAGAAAATCTACCCCTTAGGTGAAATCACCAGGCATTGTCCATAACCGGGTTTCTTTGAGGTTGTACAGCTTGATCCACAAGAGATAATCATCTTATACTGTCCGCCCGCACACTTCCGAGGTGTGCGACTAAGCAATTATCACAAAGCCTTTACAAAGCTCCGTTTTGACTCGATTCTGCTCGCTAAGGATTCTCCTTCTTGGCCTCCTCTTGTGCCGCTCATCAACCTAAACAGAACTGACTCAAAATATTGCTAATTGTTTAGCCAGGTCCATCCCATAAATGGAGTTGTGGTTACACAGTATGGCCCATATCAATAGTGCATAAAGTTAAGTTCTTAGTGACTACTTAGGCGAAACATCCTCATCCCAATGTGCTACCTGCACCCCGTTTACTGCACGATCATTCGCCTGAGCATGAAATCATTTTTTATTCAACCTGGCCAAATGACAACACTTGCCATGGCACGACAACTTTTAGCAACAGTGGCTATGCCACAATTTTACATATCATTAAGTCAAATTTATCATTTTTGAATCATGGTCGAGAGCCCATTGCATAACTAAAGCATGATACACAACCAAGTTGGTATCACAATAATATCCAACTAAGAATGCCCAACCTATAGTATCCAAGAGTACATGTCAACATGTCAATCACAATTATTCAAAGAGTCCTACTGTCGAATAGGTATTTAACTATTTTTCAAACTATTTTTATACAACTAACCATGCATGTTGATATAAAAAATATAATTTTATAAACTGGGTACAACATGATCAAAGGTCTACGACTTGCCTTCGTTGAAGAGTTGAGATGCTTTGGTCGAGATCGTCGGGCCTAATAACTCTTCGGAAACGTCGGAATCTATACGTACGAAAAGAGCCAAATCAATAAAACAATCCAAAAAAAATCCAAAAAAAAAACAAACTAGAACCAAAAGAAAGGTACTGAATTTAGATAGACTTAGAGACTTGAATCACTCAAATCGAAGCTTGAACAAAGGAGAACGAACCCTCAGAAGGAGGTTTGACTATGGATGGTCGGAAGGAGGTTCGACTACCTGGTCAGAAGGAGGTTCGACTAGTCAGAGGATGGATATAAGAAGGATACGACTATCCAACGTGGTCGAAAGAAGGATACAAGAAGGATACGACTACTCAATATAGTCATAGGAAGGATACGACTATTCAACGTGGTTGTAAGAAGGATACAAGAAAGATACGAATAAACGTAGCCGTAAGAAGGATACAAGAAGGATACGACTACTCAACGTGGTCATAAGTGAAGGGCAACGGGTAGGCTACACTAGCGGAAATTTAAAAATTCTACCCGTAAACCAAGATCACTGTAGTTATAGATCACGGTCTTACCACTAGACGCGCAGGTGCGGAAGTTGATGCAGCACGTCGGGGCAGTGTAGTCGTACTAAGTTGATGCAGCACGTTGGGGCAGAGTAGTCGTACTACTTACTCGTCCTCGTCGTGGCGTCCCACTTACAACTCCTCTCTTGCGGTTCGTCCCAACGCTACAGATGCAGCGCCTTCAAAGGTATCCACACGTACGGGAGGAAGCGACGCACGCCGGACTAATAGATCCGCGCGAGCGACCAGGGCGTGGGAGGGGTGGCGGCTAGGGTTTGAGGATGTCACGAAAAACTCATCCCCCAATCCTGTGTGCCCCTGCCCTCCTTTTATAGACGTCCTTACAATGGGCTTCTATGAATAGAGGCCCATTATGACTCAATGCCCAGTCTAATTCGGATCCAATCGAATTAGGCTTCAGCCCCCTTAAGTGTGTGACCCTATAGATTCACGTATGTTTAGACATGACGCGAGTACACATACTAGGTCAATAGTTGGTAGCGGCCTCTAGCAAGACGTGCCAACTCCTAAACGTACACAAAGATCATATCGGACGAACCATCACAACGTTATGTACATGCCAATCCCTTTGCCTCACGATATTCGGTCGAGCTCCAAGCTGATCACTCTTTCTCGATCCGGTGATCCGGAATCCCTTACTAGGTTAACTCTTAACCTTAATGATGGAGGCGGGGTTCCCGATCTTTCGATGAGATTGATAAATATCAATTTTTTATTGGAGGTGACTCTCGCGATTCGACTACAACCGTACGACGACGCTTGCGCCTTAGCAATCATTGAACCAACTCCGCGACGTTATTGACCGTGCTGGAAACGCGATCAACCTAACCACGAAGGCCTATTCCTGCATGCAATCGAAGAACACGCAAGAACAAGATAAAACACAATCTGAAATTGCAAATATGGATTGAAATATTTATAAATTGGGATTCCGAAAGCTGTCTTGACAGGTGGTCATCCGACACAACTGAAGAACAGAAGTTTGCACAATGGCTAAACCTTAACTCAACGAAATCCCAGAAAACTAGAGGGGTGTGGCCTCCTTATATAGGGGAGGAAGAGCCACAAATCTAAAAGAAATAGCGGGGAGGGACTAAACTCGTGGGTTACTGTTCACGTGAAAAGTAACCACACCTCTAGGTGGGCCGTCGGCATATGGGCCAAGTTGAGTTCGATTACAAAGCCCAGATTGGCCCAAACAGGTGATATGACGCTTTCTTTAGATGATTGCGATCAGTTCAGAAGGAATTTGAAGGTGAGGTCAGATCCGTTTGAAAGAGGACGAAATAAGCTTTCAATCAAGTACTCGTGGACCTCCAACGGACTCCGTATGTGAAAGTTATACCTGTTTTAAGTTGGTGTTGTCAGGCTGATTCCGGAGGCCGAACTGGATTCCAAAACAGGTCCAGCTCGAATTGCTTACTTGTCTTAGACCAAAAGTGACATGGTGCTGCACATATATATATTTCATCATTAGGTAGCATCATATAGTTCATATAATATAAATACACTCCTAAAAACAAGCTCACCTGATAATTTAAGTGAAGCGTACGAGCTCTTATACTTGGAATAGTAAGCATAGTAAATATAGTTATATCCATAGGGGTCATGTCCTCATCATCCTCCCTTTCTTGAAAACAAAGCCGTCCTCGGCTTTTGATAAGCTGAAAATAGGGTAACAAAGAAGCCAAAGTGTATGCATGGTATATGTATATGTCATCTGTTTTAACGGTTCTTCGTTGTTGCACAATTAATGTTAGAAGACAACAGTGACCATAAAAAATCATTGTATTATTAACCCAAGAGTAATCATATATGTGAATGATCAAAACAAAAGTTCTCACACAACAATTATTGCAACTAGTTTTGCAAATGTAAGTGAAGCGTTTATGCAATTCAAATCTCTGAAGTTGTAAACTTGCAGGGGTAGCACATATGGGAAAATCTACAACTTTTGGAATCAAACAAAATTCATCCATATAATCAGATTTCAATCGAGCAATAGCAAATTCATCTAGCAATGGTGAAAAGATTTGTAAGTTCTTCTATAATTCAACAACTTCATTCAGATTGTCCACACTAGATGGTGTAATAAAAGGTGAACACATAGGCATAGGATGAGCACTAAATTTTATTTTACTCTCATATTGAACAAGATTCAGCACACAAGAATTGTTGTTCAAAACAGCAAGCTTTAATTTATCCATGTAATCACAAGTTATGCATATTCGATAAACAATAAATTGATTGTCTACACCATAATCTCCAATCAAATTAAACTTATACCCAGGGGTGTAGGCATTAGACAAGCATTTTGAACATACAATTTCAGAAACTTTCTCCATAGCATGTGACAATTCCATGAGTGAATCCAACATAATGTAACACAAAGAATCAGCGGGAGAAATTCTAGTCAAAACTTCTTTATGTCTAACCAATTTCACATGATCATTATATGCGATTAACGCATCACATAAATCACTCAAAACAACAGGCAATTCAATTATTTCATCACATGGTGCAATCAAATCAATGCAGTCTATATTCTCTACTTGAAATATGTGCATATCAGAATTGTTTTCCACTAATTTTTGCTCTAAAATAGCATGAATAGTGGACAAATGTAGTTCTTCAAAATCATACTCACCTTGAGTGATGATAGCACCATGATCTTTACCTTTTTGGCTCTCCTCAGATGATGGAGGCGCTTCCATCTCCTCATCTTCCTTCTCAACCGATGGAGTAGGTGGTGCAATCAACTCATTCTCCTCTTCGGCATGGTTCTCAACTTCCGCAAGTCGTTAGTCACGAGAAAAGACACAAACATAGGCTTGTTCTGATGTTTCCTATCATCATGTATTCTTAATTTCTCCTCAATCTGACTTTCAACCTTACAGGCAAGTATAAACAAATGAGAGAGAGAATTATATTCTTTATGAACAAGAAGGTCCTCAATTCCCTAATTAAGTCCACTTAAGAATCTATTTTCTGTAGCTTTAGCATGTTCCTCTAAACCACAATGCAACAAACGAGTTTTCAATTCATGATAGTATTCCCTTACAGTTCTACTACCTTGATTTACACGTTGCAATCTAGCTAGTAAATAATCAACATGATATTTAGGAACGAATTCATCTCTCAAAAGCTTCTTTAATGCATTCCAAGTTTGAAGCACTCTTCCATGTTTATTTAAATACTTCCACCAAAGTATTGCATCCTCAACAAAAACACTAGTGGCAGCTCTAATCTTTTGCCTATCAGACCAATCATAAAATTCAAATTCTTTTTCTAATGCTATTTCCCAGTCAACATAGGCATCAGGATCAAAGTTACCAGCAAAGGAAGGAAATGCATACTTAAATTTACCTCGTTCAGGCACAGGAGATGAGTTAATGGTGTTGTTGATCTCCCGAAACTCTCTACTATGTGATCTTGAACCTGTCATGGTTAGCAGAAAACAAGCATATGTCTCTAGCAACTATTAGGATGTGGTGGTTCAAAAGTCACTCACACTCAAGCCTTTTATCGAGTTTTTACCAATTCTTACCAAGCAAACAGGGGTGATCGACATCCAACAGTGTCAACGTATCTTCGAAGATTGGATGGAGCGATTGTTAGGAGAAGCTCGGCACATGCGGTGTAGAAGAGGTGTAGCTGGAAGGCTCAAGTATGGTAGCAAGGATTAGCAACATCAATTCAGCAAATGCAAGTTGAATAAATGTTCAAAGTACTAGTCAATATTGCTGATCCTAGCCTAATCAAAGCTAGCTAATCAAAGCCTATCAAGAGAAGTGTATGCACGCACACGCAAAGATTAATGTGACTTGATGCAAGCAAAGGAAATTCTCACACCAAATGCTAGGAGAGACGCTAGCCAACTACTCAAACCTCTGTGTAGGGGCACAAGATTGTTCACACGATGTAGAGCACAAAGATGCAATAACGTGCAATGTAAACAACCCTCTAGATTGAGCAGAAACAATAACTAGTCTCAAGAGATGAAAACTCAAAGTTTTATATGGCTTATATATATTCTTTTGAAAGGTTTCGATGAGATCTACAACTTTGCAGTTGAGGCGAACTCCAAATTCGAAAGGAAGATCGAAGGAAACGGTAAAAACAGAAATCGAAAACTTGCAACGCGAATTCGAGGCCGAAGATGGACGATTTTGGGGCACCTGGAGGGCAACTAGTGGCTTAGGTAGAAAAGATGCGTCTCGTCACTAGCTTCGAAACGAGCACAAGAATGTCAAAAACGGAGGCCGTATGCAAACGTTATGCCCGCTTTACTGAAGGTGTCTCGGAAACGGAATCCTACTCGGACTCAAAACCGTCTCGTGTTCAATCTTGAAAAGACTATATCTTTTGATTCCGTGAGCCAAACTTGCTGAATTTTTTTTATGGAAGCTTGTGGCTATATGTAGAAGGTCTCCACTAATTTTTATGCACTTTTCTTTTTGTTTTCTTTTTCTTCTTTTTTTTCTACCACGGCTTTTGTTTTTGCGGTTGCCTCTTTCTTCTTCTACTATTTGGCCAACCCTAGGATTTGCCGCAAGTCGCAAATAACATCAACTCTCCCAAAAGATCACAACAATTCTCTCTCTTTTTTTTGGATTAACAACCATACGAATTTTCTATTTTTGGTGCGGATTAGAGGAGTTCTAACCCACGAATTTTCTTTTTTTAGATGCAAAAACTAAGAACCATAAAAGAACGATCAAGCAACGCAAAGAAAACACGAGATGCAACTAGACAAAGACTAACTAGACAATAACTAGAACTAGAAATCAACAACTAGACACGACGATGCAACCAATGATTCAACAAGCAAAATACCGAAAAGAAAATTGCAATGGCTCAAAGGGTTGATGGATGATAGATGCAATAATTTTTGGGCAATTTTCGGACTCTAGGTATGAAAACGAATCTACTACTAGAAAGCGGAAAATCTCACCGATCAACTGAAGCTCTGATACCACCTGATGGAGGCGGGGTTCCCGATCTTTCGATGAGATTGATAAATATCGATTTTTTTGGTGGAGGTGACTCTCGCGATTTGACTACAACCGTACGACGACGCTTGCGCCTTAGCAATCGTTGAACCAACTCCGCGACGTTATTGACCGTGCTGGAAACGCGATCAACCTGACCACGAAGGCCTATTCCTGCATGCAATCGAAGAACACGCAAGAACAAGATAAAACACAATCTGAAATTGCAAATATGAATTGAAATATTTATAAATTGGGATTCCGAAAGCTGTTTTGACAGGTGGTCATCCGACACAACTGAAGAACAGAAGTTTGCACAATGGCTAAACCTTAACTCAACGAAATTCCAGAAAACTAGAGGGGGTGTGACCTCCTTATATAGGGGAGGAAGAGCCACAATTCTAAAAGAAATAGCGGGGAGGGACTAAACTCGCGGGTTATTGTTCACATGAACAGTAACCACACCTCTAGGTGGGCCGCCGGCATATGGGCCATGTTGAGTTCGATTACAAAGCCCAGATTGGCCCAAACAGGTGATATAACGTCTTCTTTAGATGATTGCGATCAGTCCAGAAGGAATTTGAAGGTATGGCCGGATCCGTTTGAAAGAGGACGAAATAAGCTTTCAATCAAGTACTCGTGGACCTCCAACGGACTCCGTATGTGAAAGTTATGCCTGTTTTAAGTTGGTGTTCTCAGGCTGATTCCGGAGGCCGAACTGGATTCCAAAACAGGTCCAGCTCGAATTGCTTGCTTGTCTTAGACCAAAAGTGACATGGTGCTTCACATATATATATTTCATCATTAGGTAGCATCACATAGTTCATATAATATAAATACACTCCTAAAAACAAGCTCACTTGATAATTTAAGTGAAGCGTACGAGCTCTTATACTTGGAATAGTAATCATAGTAAATATGGTTATATCCATAGGGGTCATGTCCTCATCACTTAAGTAGCATGGCCATGCATTTCTAGATCCGATCACTCGAGGGGCCCAGAGATATCTCTCTCAAGTAGAGAGGGGCAAATCCCATCTCGACTGACCATGCCTCGCAGCATGCTTCATGACAAACCCGAAAGTTACCTTTATAACTACCCAGTTACGGAGTAGCATTTGATAGCCCCTAAGTAGGTCGATTCATATCTCAAGTACATGTGACAATCTCAGGTCTAAGGACAAGGCGTACACATTGTGTAGAGAGAACTATAAGTATAATTGTTATGTCTCATGTTGGGTCGGTCCAACCCCATGTTCTAAACATGTGTCCACATTATTGGTTTGACATATCCATGTCTATGACCTGTGAAACATGGTCATCAACCGATACATGTGCTAATCCATCATTCACGTGTGTCCTCACATGAACTCCGACTAGGGACAACTTTAGAATAACCATACAAGTAAAGAGTTTCACAAACAAGTCACATACTTGTTAATCAACACAAAGACAATATTCAAGGAACATTTATTAAATCATGGATACAACAAAATATCATCATCAATATGATTGCCTCTAGGGCATATCTCCAACAGTCTCCCACTTGCACTAGAGTCAATCTAGAAGATATCTAATACCCATAGCTCTTGTGTGCGCCTCATGCTTAGGTGTGGAGAGGCTTCGTCAAAGGATCTGAAATATTCAAATCCGTGTGTATTTTGCATATCTTTAAATCTCATCGATTGAGGATCTCTCGAATGAGATGAAACCGCCGCAGTATGTGTTTGTTCTTTTGGTGATTCCTCGGCTCCTTGGCTTGCGCAATGGCCCCACTGTTATCACAGTAAAGATCCAGAGGACTGCACGCACTAGGAACCACACCTAGTTCAGTTATGAACTTCCTTATCCAAACACCTTCCTTTGCTGCTTCAGAAGCCGCAATGTACTCGGCCTCCGTTGTAGAATCAGCAACAGTTTCCTGCTTGGAACTCTTCCAACTATCCGCATCACCGTTCAAAATGAACACAAAACCCGATTGCGATTTGTAATCATCTTTGTCGGTTTGGAAGCTTGCATCGGTGTAACCATTTACAACGAGCTCTTCCTTGCCTCCGTAGACTAGGAACACATCATTAGTTCTTCTCAAATACTTGAGGATGTTTTTAACCATTGTCGATGACTCTCACCGGATCACTCGTATCTGCTCGTAACACTTAGAGCATAGGAAACATCTAGGCGAGTACATATCATAGCATACATGATAGATCCAATGGCCGAAGCATATGGAATCTTACTCATGCGATCTCGCTCATCAGTTGTCGAAGGACACTGAGTCTTGCCAAGATTTATGCCATGAGACATGGGCAAGAACCCTTTCTTTGCCTCCTCCATGTTGAACCGTTTCAACACTTTGTCAATGTAAGTACTCTGGCTTAATCCTATTAGCCTTTTTGATCTATCTCTATAGATCTTAATACCCAAAATATATGCCGCTTCCCTTAAGTCCTTCATTGAGAAACTATTTCTCAGTGAGGTCTTAACGGACTCGAGCATAGGAATATCATTTCCAATCAGTAATATGTCATCTACATATAAGATTAGAAATACGAGTGAGCTCCCACTTGTCTTCTTGTAAACGTAAGATTCTTCTTCGTTTTTGATGAAGTCAAACCCTTTGACCACTTCATCAAAACGAATGTTCCAACTCCGAGATGCTTGCTTCAATCCATAAATGGATTTTTGAAGTTTGCATACTTTTCTAGCATTGTTTGGATCGACAAAACCCTCGGGCTGTATCATATACACATCCTCAGTTAAATTTTCCATTAAGGAAAGCCGTTTTGACATCCATCTGCCATATCTCATAGTCGAAATATGCAGCAATAGCTAGAATGATCCGTATAGATTTAAGCATCGCTACAGGCGAGAAGGTCTCATCGTAGTCAACTCCTTGAACTTGCCGAAAACCTTTTGCGACAAGTCGAGCTTTATGGATATGAACATTTCCATCCATATCAATCTTCTTTTATAAATCCATTTGCACTCTATGGTTTTAACACCATCAGTAGGTCAACCAAATTCCAAACTTGATTGTCTCCCATGGATGCTATCTCGGATCTCATGGCACTATACCATTTCTCGTAGTCTGGTCCATCATTGCTTCCGCATAGGTCGTAGGCTCATCATTGTCTCACAATAACATATCTCGCGCATTGCGAGCCTTCCGACCTTCGTGGTGGTGGTGCTTCCTTTGCCATGGGTTCCTCAAGTTGTTACGCCACATGGGCATCATTCGTCGAGTCTTCCCGATTGGTTCATCTTGAACCTCTTCAAGCTGCACTGTTCTTCCACTTGTCTCCCTGTTGAGAAACTCTTTCTCTAGGAAAACACCACTTCGAGCGACAAACACTTTGCCCTCTAGTCGGTTGTAGAAGTAATATCCAAAGGTTTCCTTCGGATATCCCACGAAAATGCATTTATCCGACTTGGGTGTGAGCTTGTCCGACTGTAGTCGCTTGACAAATGCCTCACATCCCTAAATCTTTAGAAAAGACAAACTGTGACTCTTCCCAGTCCATATCTCACATGGTGTCTTAATGTGAGGACCCCGGTTTATTTGGCTTGTAAGGCTTAACCATCCATTGGTCCTAGCATCACAAATCAGATAAACCAAGCCTCGAGATATGTATACTTCCCAGAATTGCAGTATACACACCCTGTTACAAAATCATGCATCTATTCCATTCATTCACATAGAACCGAACAAGCAACGAGCTGAAAGACATACTTAATATACATGGTTATTACAAAAGAGAGGACGACCGGCCAAAAAGATATACAACTAGATAAGTACACAGCGGAAGCAAAAGTGTCATAAGATGGCGATAAACAAAAGCCAATCAGTGTGCCTTTACCCACAAGGCAACCAACCGGACCGCCAAGCTAGTCGTCCCAGAACCCGCACATCTTGCAAAAGTAAGGCCCTTGGGGCTCACCTTCTTCCTCTGCAACAAAACAATTAAGCATAGCATCTGAGTACAAAAATTGTTTTTGTACTCGCAAGACGTGTGAGATAACAGAACTATAATTAACTACATGCAAGCTTTATTTAAGTGGAGGAGGCTCGGACTTATTTTCAGATAAAGCAAGTTTTCTTTGCAATAAGGTAGTACATTTAAAAGCAAGTTTGCAATTAATTCTTATTGTTCAAATAAGAGAGAAACAAATATAACAATAGGTAGATGACAACATCACGGAAGTGACTAACCCAATAGCCACCACAACAATAGCATGAAGTACCCTTCATACCACCCATGTCAAGTTTTAAGTTTTTAAAAGGTTGTAGTCTAGTTCTTGCACGACCTTACCAAGCATGTCCATAACCTAGGACGAGGCTATTCGAATAGTTTTAACCTGCAGGTGTACCAATGTACCTACACGATAGACCGCCTTTCCACGTACCACGGTTAGCATACTTCCTTTGGTATGCGAGCACGACTAAGTCTAACAAGACACTTTCCAATGGATGATGCTAATTAAGAGCCACAACCCACGGAGAAGGACACATTAGATGACCTAACCGGTATGCTAATGCTCCTCCAACACCACCACACACACACACACACGGTTTCAACACACCCACCGACCAGCTCATAATTAACACCTCCCAAAGTACTTAGTCAAGAGAGGTCTCATATCCCCCTCGTGTGGTTAGCACGCAATAAACGCTTGGCTTAGTGACACAAGTAACTCGGTCATTGGGGACTTAGGCACCATTCCATTCACACCCAACAGATCACACCAACATACCATTGTGCCCAAGTCAAGATATAGTTTTTGTTTTTAGTTTTTGATTTGCAAATTAACAAAACACAAGAATTGGACATAATGGAATAATATAAGTATTTGTGTGATCAAGACCATCGACTAAGTCGATGATCGCCCAATACTACCGATATCTAGGCATGGCTAAGCAATATGTATTCGTAATCTACTAAGTGACAAGAGCTCATCCAACGAACTCTAATCACAGCAAATAACCTAGGCTCAGGTAGTAGAGGATAATTATTTACCTACAGGTTATTATGAGGACCCGGAATATTTAACTAGTAACACTTAACCTCCAAATGGCTCTAGCATTACTAATTAAACATTCTAAGCCTCGATGGACATATGCTTCCCAGAATTACAGCATATGCACATCATCACAAAATTACACATCATTTCCATACAACATACATCACTAAGTTCAACAACGACATACATAAAGTAAAGTTATTACAAAAGAGCCGACCGGCCAAATAGAACAATAAACAAGAATGACAGCGGAAGCAAAAGGTGCCATAAGATGGCTAGAACAAAAGTCGACCGGTTAGCCACACCACCCACAAGGCAACCGATCGGGCCGCCAAGCTAGACGCCTCGCAAGCTACCACAGCACAACTCACAGAAGTGAGGCCCCTCAAGCTCACCTTCTTCCTCTGCAACAATTACATTTAAGCAAGATAACTGAGTACACAAAGGTACTCGCAAGACTGACGTGTGGAATAGCAGACCTGTTTATAAACTACATGCAAGCTTATTTAGGTGGAGGTTGTATGTCTCATTTTGCACAAAGCCAACTTTATTTGGAATAACGTAATACATTTAAAAGCAAGTTTGTAAATCTGTTTTGTTGGTGAAATAACAGCGAAATAATGATAATTACAAGTAACCACCTGGAAGTGACTATCCCAATAGCCACCACAACATAGCACGAATCCCCGATTCGTACCACCCGTCAAGTTTTAATTAAAAGGTTGTAGTCTAACTCTTGAAAAGCTTACCCAAGCGCGTCCATAACCTAGGACGAGGCTATTCGAATAGTTTTAACCCTGCAGGGGTGTACCAATGTACCCACACTTCAGACCGCTTTAAGCCACAAAGCACACTTCCGAAGGTATGCCGGCACGGCTAAGTCCTACGAGACGTTTTCCCATATTGTGCATTGACTACGAGCCGCTCGTATGGGTAGAAACCCATACGCTTACATTGCAAGTTGAAAGATAACCAGCCATCACGGGGGAAGCCTTTCGGACACTACAATGCTCCCAGCATCATCCCTCCTGCGAATCCCTGCGACCCGAAGTCAATACACGCCAAAGTACTAAGTCAAGAGAGGTCCCATACCCTCTAGTGTGGTTAGCACACACAAATTGCCTGGATAACAGGTACTCACAAGATGTTCGGTCCTTAATTGACTCGGGCACCATTCCAGTCACACCCAGGATCACACCATCTTACCATTGTGCCCAAGTCTAAATTATTTTTGTTTTCAGTTTTAGTTTTCATAAGTAGACATGGCACAAGGCTGAAATCATAAATCATAATAAGTTTTATATGATCAAAGTTATCGACAAGTCGATAACCGCTCATTTCTACCGGAAGCTAAGCATGACTAAGCAATTAATTCGTGAACTACTAAGTGACAAGAGCCCATCCGCGAACTCTAAATCACAGCAATACCTAGGTTCATGGTAGTAGAGGATAATCATTTGCTAAGGAAATGCATCTAGTAGGTCAACTAACGACAATAGTTTAACACAAAGTAGCAATGCATACATAGAATTTGTAATCAACATAAATACTTAAAATATTGGGATTAATATGATCAAACTGCTTGTCTTGCTGGGGTTGTTCTTGCTGCATAGGAGGATTCTCAAGCTCAATATATTCTTCGGAACCTAACGCGAAAATACGATAACACCAATAAGAACGAAGAACACCAAATAAAACTCAACAGCAAAGAACATCCAAATCCCAAGAAATTTATACAGCAACAAGAGGATGATTTTATACAATTTTAGGAACAAGAATCATGCAATTCGGATCTATGATGCAAAAGTTACAGTCAATTTACTCTTTCTCAGCCTCTATAAATCAACTGAATGGCAAAAAGGCGATCTGAAGTGTGGGTACATTGGTACACCCCTGCAGGGTTTTGATCTATTCGAATAGCCTCGTCCTAGGTTATAGACACGCTTGGTTAGGTTTTGCAAGAGTTAGACTATAACCTTTTAATTAAAACTTGATGTGGGTGGTACGAATGGGCAATTCGTGTTATTGTTGTGATGGCTATTGGGTTAGTCATCTCCAGGATGTTTTTATGATTATTACGTATTATCTCGCTGTTATTTATGCAAATAAAATTCAGATTGTTAAAACTTTCTTTAACATATTATCTATTGCAAATAAAATCTGCTTTATGCTGAAAATAACCTTTAAGCCTTCCCCTTTGATTAAAGCCCGCATGTAGTAGTATCTAGGTTTGTTACTCGTAAGTCTTGCGAGTACAATTTTTGTACTCATTTGCATTGCTTATTTGTTGCAGAGGAGGTTAGTCCTCAAGGGATTGACTTTTGTGAGTTTTGCCGCGGTGTGGACGACTAGCTTGGCGGCCCGGTCGGATTGCCTTGTGGGTGTATGGCAACCCGGTTGGCTTTTGTTCATAGCCATCTTATAGCATTTTGCTTCCGCTGTTGTTTAATTCTTTTTACTTGGCTTGGCCAGTTGGCCTTTCCTTTGTAATAACTATTATGTATGTTTTTGCTTGTAAAGCTTTAGCTTTGGTTCTGTGTGTTGTATGGAATTGATACAATGTTTTGTAAAAGGGTGTGTATACTGTAATTCTGGGAAATATACATTTTCCCGAGGCACGGTATATTTTGTTTGTGATGCTAGAGTCAATGGAAGACTAAGTATTACAAGCTAAATAAACCGGGGTCTCACACCTTCTTAGTGATTTTGCTTTGTGCATTTACTTTTTGATAATCAATAATTGAATGCTTATGTATCACAAGTCTAAGCTTAGGGAGAGATAGTCATTCTTATCCATTTACTTACAATCTCCCATGAATTTAAATGCGACAATGTGATTACATATTTGTTCTTTTATATATTTTTGCAGTTTTTGTTTTCTTAAATAAACCAACCACTAATTGGTCGATGATTTCGTAATGTCACTTCCTTGATGCCTGTAGTAATAATTTTTATCGTCTTGCATACATGTTTACCTTTATCCATTTTTTAATCATGTGGACTTTTGTCGACTTGCTAATTCTGGAAAAAAATTTACTTAGAACCAACTCGATTATTTCAGGAAACCTATATTACAAAGTCTTATTGTCGCAATTGAAATCTCATCTTTTAAATTTAATTTTCAAATTATTCTCTATTTAATATTTTGTTCTCTATTCTAAAATAAATCGGATGCGCAAACACTACACTCGTAACAACAGTGTGTGTAAGGGATTTATCCACACGGTCAACAAACTCCAGCTTATTTAAATACTACAAGATATTACCAAAGAACTTAGTAAAATCCTGTAAAATTTGAATCTACATTCTGTCCAAATATAAATATAAATTTATTTCAATTTTTTCTGCCAAATTTTTTTCCATGTCCTATCACCATTTGGTTTGGTGACAAGAACATGTCACCGATTTATCTGGCGATTTTTGTCTCTATCGGAATTCTAAATAGCCATAGAGACATTTAAATAATGTTTGGTTAGTGACATGGATCTTGTCGCCAATCCAAATGGTGATAAGGGTATTTTGCCATTTTAAATGGCGACAGAAGTCCATTTTTGTAATTTTATTAAACTAGCATTTATTTGTGTAATTCTATTAAAAATGTATTATTAAAAAAATATTCCTCAAATGTATGGTCATTTGCTCCTTGATGGGCTAGGTGTGGACAATAGTCGAGAGTGATCACTAGTTGTTGCCCAATGTTGCAAACTAAGCCACACTAGATCTACTAGGATGATAAGCACGCTACACTGCGCCCAAAGAGTGGACTGAGGGACCTCGATGAGATTTCGTTAATTGAAGGGGGCTTTTTGCAAAAACATAGCAGGACCTCGACGTTATTTTAGAAACCACAAGGGTTTTTCGCCAAAAAAATCGACATGGAGGACCTTGATGTGATTTCAGAACAACATGGGGCTTTCTGCAAAAGAAACTAACGTGGAGGACCTGACGTGATTTTGGAACACCGGGGGCTTTTCGCAAAAAACTTAACACTGAGGACCTGGACGTGATTTCGAAATCAATATACGTTTTTCACAAAAAACTAATGTGAAGGACTTCAACGCAATTTCGGAAACACTGGGGCTTTTTGCAAAAAAGCCTAACACGAGGACTTGTATGTTATTTTGAGAATCTTACACATACATTGATTTTTTGCATCTTACGTTACATTCCACATATTGCTAACTTCATCCGCGCATAATGGCAGCTGGAGATGCGTTGTAATTTCTTCCAATGGATCGACGGCACAAACAAGTACGAGAAGGCATTCATCTAGTAGAAGTACATGTTCAACTACGCGTTGCCACCTGAGCAATACAAGTGCTGGAAACCTTACATACCCGAGGGCAGGGAAGACAAGGGAAACACAACGATGGAGCATAAGAGCGTCGAACAGAAAGCTGAGGATGACCAGGTCAAGCTCATAACAGATAAGGGGAATACTCCTGCTAGTGAGATCGACGACCGTCCTAGCGCTCCTCGTCGCCCGGGCGTACTTTGAATCGAAGATGTAAGTTATGTTCAATTTAAGTCCTTATTATTGATTTGGCATTATGTTCTGCTAATATCATTCTATCTTTCAGCCTGTCTCATAGCATAGGCCTTCGTGACCGGGCATGCTCGCAGGTCTGCAGTAAGGGGAAGGCACCGAAGAGCTATTAAGACTGACATGGTTCCCATCTACCAGTGTTTTCGATTCCAAAAGGTGTATATGTATCCTAGGTGTAGATCAGGTTGTTGATTCGTGCATGTTGATATTTGTAATGCACGTAACCAAATCGTGCGCCATGTAATCCGCAAATACATTACAAAGACTTATTGCCGGAGTTGAAATCTCATCTTCTAAGTTTAACTTCTAAATTGTTCTCTCTTTTTTAATAATCGGTTGGGCACACACTTAAAGATATTACCATAAAAACTAAGTAAAATCCTGTAAAATTTGAGGCTGCAGTCTCTGCCAACAAAACTCATAAAACCAGCTCCTATCGCTATTTGGAATAGCGACAAAGATCAAATCGTCATTTGAATTAGCGACATGAACTTATCGCCATTTATATGGTGATTTGATCTATATCGCCATTCCAAATGGCTACAAATACAGTTAACATTATTTTGCTGGCACTAGTTATGTTGCAATTTGGAATGATGACATGAGCCTATTTTTATAATTTTATTAAATGAACATTTACTTTTGTAATTCTAATTAAAAATGTATTATTTTTTAAAAAACAATCATCAAACGACAAGACTGGCATGTGGTCCCAACTCCAGGTATCATTGGAACCCTCGATTTTGATGAAACATCCCAAACGCTGTAGATGCGAGTCGCTCTTGGCCACAATTAGAGCCCGGCCCGAGTCACAGAACTGTAGGCCCAGCACAGGCATGGCATGACCCACACTGTTCATGGGTCGCTTGCGATCGGACGAAAGGTCGGGCGTGTTTGGGCCACCATCTCACGACGATGGGGCCACCGCACAAGACGAAGCGATTCAGTCGTGCTAGGCACAGCACGAGCCCGACCAGGCTAGCTCGCTATGTATGAACCGATGAACATCAGTTAACAAGCACATAATTATTTCATTCGCAATCAAACTATCAAAACAAACAACCCAAAAATTGACATCGAAAATAAAAAATATGCAATCATCGTAATCAATCACAGTTCACACCATTCATTTACACCATTCTTTCATAGTCACAATATCACACGACTCAGATCCGAGGCGATTCATTTACACTTTACAGGTTACAACACAAAATCAAGAATGGAGAACCAGAGAGGAAGAGAGGGGGAGGAAGAGGGGGAGGAGGAAGAGGAGAGGCGGAGGAGAGAGAGAGAGAGAGGAAGAGGAAGAGGAAGAGGGGGAGGGGAGGTGGCGTGACGCGTGCCGACGCTGAGTGGAGTCGTGGAGGGCGCCGCCGACGTGGAGGGCGAAGCTGGTAGAGGAGAAGGCGAGAAGCCGCCTATGTGGGAGAGTGTGAGACTAGGAATGGGAGAGTGAGGGAGATGAAGGGGGCAGGGGAAAAGAGGAGCCACGCTGGGGCTTGCAGGTGTCGGGCAGGGCGTGGGGCAGGCTGCGGGGCGGGCAGGGCAGGGCAGGGCGTCGATTAGGCCGGGCAGGCTACGTGGCGGGCGGGGTAGGCTCGGCAACCGCGTGGCAGGCGAGGCAAACGGGCTAGCCTTGGCCCAGCAGGTTAAACAGTTCATACCGGTCCGGCACGGTACAAATGACCGCTATCCTGGCACATGAATCAGCCCGACATGATATAAATAGTAGCCGAGCCGTGCCGGGCTGGCCGTCCGTTTGGCCAGCTCTCGCCACGAGCCCACGACTTACCGTCCGCGTGAAACAAGCTGTAAAAGAATCACATTCGCAGTACCCTCGATCAAATCCACACGAGCGAGTCTAGAAGGTAGAGGGGGCACGGAGCAGAGGAAATCAAGAAAGGGAGAAGAGCAGCGGCATCGATGGAGGGGTGGGACAAGGGTACGAAGAGCGTGGTCGGCGAGATCCCGCTGCTGTCGACGCGGGCGGGGCCGAGGGACGGCGAGGCGTGGCGGCAGCGGCTCAAGGAGGAGTACCGCGCGCTCATCGCATACACATCGGTGAACAAGTCCAAGGACAACGACTGGTTCCGCATCTCCGCCGCCAACCCGGAGGGCACCCGCTGGGAGGGCACCTGCTGGTACGTCCACAACCTCCGTCGCTACGAGTTCCCTCTCCAGTTCGACATCCCCGTCGCCTACCCCCAGGTCGCCCCCGAGATCGAGCTACCCACCCTCGACGGCAAGACACACAAGGTCCCATACTTCCCGTGGATTGTAACATGCTTTTGTTTGCTTGGATTCTTGATTTGTTTGTATTTGGATTGTTTTCTTGGATTGTGATTGTTGTTGGTATGGATGGATGCAGATGTACCGGGGAGGGAAAATCTGCCTCACCGTGCACTTCAAGCCTCTGTGGGCGAAGAATTGCCCAAGGTTCGGGATCGCGCACGCGCTGTGCCTCGGGCTCGCGCCGTGGCTCGCGGCGGAAGTGCCGATTCTGGTCGATTCGGGCATGGTGAAGCACAAGGATGATGAAGCCGCCCCTGCAGACGCGGCGGCTGCTTCTGGCTCAGCCGCTGCTTCTTAGTTGTAAGACAGTAAGAGCATTGTTGTTGTCCAGTGAATTAAGGGGATTGGAAATCCACTCGGTTGTGGACTAATAAGAGCAACACTTACATATCTAGTCATCCTGTGGTACTTGTGCCATTTTTGCTAATGAGATGATTGTTGATCGAAGATGTAGTTAGTTTGTCAACTATTATTTGGTGTGCATGGAAGTACTAGATTTGCATCCAACTTTTTGAATTCCATCACAAGTTTTGGTGCCCAAATTCAATTGCCCTGCTAGATAGCAATGTGTAAGCTTAGGTGTTTAATGTTAATTTAGGATGCAATCTGATCCTTATGTTTGGTTAACAACAGATTATTATGAATTAGTAAGTTTTTGGACTCGACAATAGAACAGCAGCAGCAACTTTCATTGCACTCTCTCCCGAGCTCTGAATCGCACAATTTTGTTGTGAAGTTTTTTGTCTTACTAATACCATCTTAGAGAAAAATAAAGTGACTTTAACAAGAATAGGACCAATAGTTCAATTGTTTGGTTCTCTCTTCTAAGTTCTGAAGTTTTCATGCTTTCTTCTTGTGCAGTTTATTTAACAAGAATAGGACTTGACAGTTCAATTGTTTGGTTATCTCTTATGAGTTCTGAATTTTTCATGCTTTGCTGTGCGGTTTCTTTTGAGTATATATGGTTGTCTACGGTAGCATGGCTGGCATTGAGTTTAACGCATCACCTATTCTAGTTTATGACATGTCATATGTTTGGTCAACCAGGAGCATACTTTCTATGTTGGTTTGATTTTTCATGGTTAGGACACTATAATTGACTTCATGGGGCATTGGTGCGCTAAATTGATCAAATGTTGGAATCACTTCATATCATGACTCAAGAGTAACTTGGATGTTCAGGGGAGTTGTCATCAAGTCATATATGTAGTCAACTGTGACGTCATTTGAATTGGAATGAGAATTAATTTTGTTCCTGTGGAGCTTATTGCAGTTAAAAATTTATCTGTTTGGTGTATCTCCTGCAACTTGCTGGTACAAATTATGTTAGGTAATAATATATCATTCTTTTCATTATGCATATGCGGGTTTTTTAAGCAATAATTTTTGCGACTTTTTTAGCTTATATCATGCTCCTTAGATTTGCTGTTTTGCTGGGGTAGCCACAGATTTGATGTACCTGTGCTCTACTGTCTCAGCTTTCATCAGGCAAAACTTGCAAGTACTCTAATGATTAGATTGTCATTTTTTTTGTTAAAATGGTGCTAATTGAAGAGTAACAGAAACGTAGAGAAATGGTTGCCGACATGGTGAATTAAAATCAAAAGGGAGTTCATCTTTCGTTTATTGTGATGTGTTCTCACCTGATATCATATTCGATGTGTTGTTCCTCAGACTTTCTCTGCATAAATAATTTTCAAACATGATATGTCCAGTTTGTTAGTTACTGACAAAACTGGCACGTACTATATTGAGTGGACCAAGTTGACTATCTATTGTAATTGTAGTATCATTCATTTCTTTTAAGGGATTTTCACAATGACACACTGGTGACGGTAAGCTTTTGTGAAATGTAACAATTTGCATTTGTCTTAAGAAAAAGGTGCGAACTCAACTAGTAGGACCTTTGGATTTGGATGCTCTGCCATTACGTTTGTAACGGCATTGTGCCACTATTTTCTTCATCTATCTGGTTGAAAAACGACGCTCGAGGTTCATTGGGCACTATAGAAATCACTATATCAGCATTTAGAACTGTAGCAATAGCAGCAGGTAACCTTTTTTTAGAACTCAGCACTATAGCAGATTGTTTTAACAGTTAACCTGAACCTTTGATAACTTTTTTCATCGAATGTAATGATAAGGCAATTTACACCTTTGCGGGTCCGTACAAGTGCTGTATCTTTGAACTTTTGCATCTTGGTTAGCTCCTGCGTCGGTATTTCATAACTTGATACACCCAAATGTCCCGAAAAACATCAGAAAATCCGTGTATAGATTTCAAGTGTGCAATGTACGCATTGCAAATTTGTGGGGTCAAATAGGACATGTGAAACAAAACTTACAATCTACTCATATTGAAATATGAGTAGATTGCCCTAATTTTCATTCACATCATAAGCTTTTGAATGAAGTAATTGCTGCTTAAAACCCAACATGGCATGAGAGCCAAATGTCCAGATCCCCAACCTGTCTCAGCTCTAGAATTTTTTATTATTTAATCTTTTTTAATAATATTTTAAAGATAAACATCTTGCTAACTTTATTTTCAATTCTGACTCTTTGATCACGCCATCACCCGTGACGTTGGCAAACCGTTCTGTCACGCCATTGTCCTCGGCGTAGCCAAACCTGCCACGCAAACCCTCATCTGCGCGCTATGCTAGCGTAGGGGGCTTGTGTGGCCGTTGTCACGCCCGCATTTATGGCGTGACAAGCCTGCTTTGTCATGCTATATCGCGTCGCGTGACAGTGGCGACTTAGGCGGCGTCGCGCACCCAGTTCGTCATTTTTCCCCAAACAAGTTGTTCCTCCCGAGCCTCCTATCTCCTCCCCAAATTCGCCGCCGCCGCCGCCGCCGCGCCTTCCACTGCCCCGTCCTCCGCCCCCCGCCCCTACGCCGGCTTCCTCCCCGCGCCGCCCTCCTCCACGTCCTTCTACCCCTCACAGTCCTCAAAACATGCTTGGCCTGCTCTTCCTTCGGCGGCCTCCTCCCTACGCCCCCTCAGCAATTTGCGGCCCCCTCAGCGGTCCCGTGGTTCCCAGCGCCGACCTCCTCCCCGTGGCGCAGGGCTTTCTTGTCGGAATTTTTTGCTGTACTGTATCGAGGTAAGAGCTGGTCTCCCTCTATGAAATTTTTTGTTTTTGCTATAATTGAGTGTCTGATTGTATGATTGTAGATTGTTGATTGTAGAACAGATTGGTGAATGTGTTCCAATTGGTGATTGTAGAACAGAAAACTGCAATTTTATTCATTTTTTTGCTTTTGCTATACTGGTATGAGGAGGATGTTCTTTGATTTGTCCATGAAAGGGTAAATTTATCTTGTGCATTAACATGGAGGTTGCAGTTTGTAGTCTTTATTTAGCGAATCAGCAATGCCATAAGTTATTTGTTGAAATGCCGAACAGAAGAAAGTTTGTAGTTTGTCGAAGGCAGTTCCATGTTCCAATAGAAAGAATATAAATAAATACTGTTGTCCATTGCTTCTGTATATGATATCACTTAAACTTAGCTTTCGTGAAATACATTGTTGATGGTGATTGTGCATTGCAGTTCTGAATGCTATTTTGTCGATGCGAGTCTAAGCACGAACTCTGCATTTTTTAAGCTCTGAACTGAAGGCGCGTTTGATCTAACAATGCTATCCATTAATGTACTCTTAAGCTTCGTGGAATGCAGTGCCCGTTCCAATGATGTTTAGTGGTTTTGTGTACTCGCCTTCTAGTACTGGAGTCTCTTGGTGTAGCAAGAGTTTGTTTATGTAGTGTGGTTTGCTTTAACAATGTTGAATGGATAGAGTAGGCCACGAGCTGAGTTGACCGAATATTTTTGAAAATGTTGGCTGATTGGAGCCTGGAAGTAGGATCTTTGCAACTATTACAAATATAGTATTATTATTTTCACGTGATAAATCTAAATAATTTCATGTATATTAGTGGTCATAGATTTGAAAGAAAAGTGCAATGAAAGGACATATTGTTCAAACTAGCGTTTGAATTGTAGTACTAGGTAGCTGCACTTTTACCATGTGCAAAGGGTAGCAGTGTGGAAACAAACAAACCCAAGCAAAAGATATAGTATTGCTACTAGGCTCGGAGGGCATCCACAATCCTATTTAAACAGTTGGTGGATTTCATGCCTTTAAAAAAAGTTTCTAGCCATGTTCAATAGTTCGTACCAATGGTATGTTGTATTGACTTTCTAATGTTTTGTTCAATTGTGGAATGTAGATAGATAAAGTTATACGTGTCTGTACTAGTGGGCTGGTTAGCCAAACAAGGAGTGGTCTTGACTTTGTTGGCATGGAAGTTATTGTGCTTGTGTTTGGAGAATCATCAAACTTTGGAACTCTCCTGAGAATGATTAAGTCAACCTTTAGATAGGATGAGCCCGGGGTTATTGTGGACGATATGATGCTAGGCTGAGTTCAAAGGTGTATGCCTTGTTGATGTCAATCTCTAGCGACGATGATTGTGATATGTACAAGGAGATTGTACTTGCATCTCAGGTCCGCTTGTTGGAGGTTGTTGTGGAGAGGACAGTCGTTGGTGAGGATATTAGTTGTTCATCAAGAGAAGGTGAGTAAATGTGAGAATCATTGTACTCAATTGGAAATTCTATGTTATGAATTTCATATCCTTAATTTACACAACGTGGAGCTCATCGCTCATAAGGAAATTCTTAGTAGGATATTCATCGATGATTCATTATGTTATATCATGTTTGATAAACCTATTCAGCTAGATAGGATAGTTGGGAAAGTTTTTGAAACAATGTCCTTGAAGTGTTTGCATAGAAACTATACCTACAAATTTAATTTGATTGGAGATTATGGTGTAGATGGCAAGATCTATGTGTATAGAATATATATTACATGTGATAATCTTGCTGAATTAACACTAGAATTAATGGGCAAACAATCTTTTATGCCATGTTTTGTTCAGCTTGAATCAAATCCAAAAAATAATGCTTATTGTGTGGAACAATTTATATTGCCTACTTGTTCGTTCTTTGCATCGCACACACGTATAAGCAATCAAAATAGCACAGTTGATGCATGGAAGACACTAAAATTTTCTCATCTACATTAAGTAATTTTGATGTTCGAATGATGAAATATGATCATATGAGTCAATTGTGCAATTTTAAAGAAGTTATAGTGCTACCCATTAGTAACTTATTTATATGCTTTCAAAAGTTGAGGACGACTTTTTCTCACAAGAGGGAGAATGATAAAAATATCAGTGCTAATTACATATACACCTTATATATGTCATATGACTCTTGTACTTATAGCTATTATTTTGCTAATCATGATGTGCAAACCAAAAGGAGTACTAAAATGGATGATAAATACATTTACCATGCATACACGTTGTTCTCTTTGTTTAGTATACTTTTAGACCATCAAAAGCCAGGGACGGCTTTTCTTGAAAAAGGGGAGGATGATGAAGACACACCTAGCACATTACATCATCTCCATCCCATGTTGCTACTTAAAGTTGTGTGCACTCTATAGTACATGTAGCCTCAACTGCTACATGAAGATAAGATGAACATCTCCACATCAATATGACACCGACCGATGTCATCACTTATATTATCAAATATATAATATCATCACATGTTAACATCATGATGAGTGATGTGGCCCAACTAGACCAATGACAAGGGTTAGGGCAAGACAAATGCAACAAGAGGTGAATATTTTCCTTAGCAATTACTTTGTCCTCATGAGAATTGGTCGCTACCTAATACTTCCATTTTATGTATCTTTAGATTTGAAGAAGATAACACAATAGATGGAAAAGAATCATTGGAAACTTGGGAAGCTAGCAACAGAAGATCAACATAATGTTGTCATCGCATATGTCATCATAGCCATAGAAGATCATGCAGCCACAAAATATCAATATAATGATATCATCGCATATGTCATCATAGCCATAGAAGATCATGTAAGAAGATCATCATGAATGTGATGTAAGTGTATATGTCATCATAGTCATAGAAGATCGTGTAACCACAGAAGATCATCATGAATGTGATGCAAGCGCATATGTTGTCATCCACCGTTGTACGGTAGCACGTATACTGTAGCAACCGACCTAAAAAACTATATGGAGGGGTACCCCCTCCTATGTAAGATAGAGTTGAATTTTCAGCAATATGAACTTCTTGTTCTAAGGTTTGTGTGAGCCATTTTCACCCCTTAGAATTGAGAATTATCTGAGAGTTCTTGTCTCTGTTGTTCTTATAGTTGCCTCGGTGATTGGTAGAACACGTTTACTCCACGTGAGTGAGTAGACAAAGGATCAAAGCGTGTGGTTGTGTGAATCGAATGTCGCAGGTTGCCGTAATAGAGATGGTGGTTGGCGGTGTCATTCATCAGGTTGCACGGGTCCAGTTATCCATAATCCTACGTCGTGAAGATCGGGACAACCTCTCCTCGCATCAATTGTGAGGTGAGAAAGGAGGCACGGATGAAAGGTCTAGGGGCGGAAAACTAGGGATAAACAATGAAAAATAATGAATGCGCAGCAGCCTCACTCTTATGGGACCGCACGAGTGTCCGGGGAGCACCTTCAACCGACCGCTAATTTCATTGCAAGGTGCATATGTATCGTAGGTGTATTTCTGTTTGTTGCATCGTGCATGATGTCGTTCCTTATGCATGTAACCAAACCTTGCACGCCGTGTAATTTGCAACTTTATTATAAAGTATATTTCAATTCGCAACTGCGTTGTAAATCTGACATCAAATCTCGTTCACTTTTGGCATTCAATTCTTGGCATAGCAAGGCAGGGAACAACATAAAAATAAAGGTTCAAAATGCGTGTTCTAAAAGTGGGTACTAAATGGTCTTCGACTCCTAAGTGACGACGAGCACCACCTATAATTGCAATAGGATGGGATGTGTCTGCCTAAGCATCCATTTGTTCATTCAAACTAACAACATCGCAGGTCCGAAATAAGATCTACTACATAGGATTGTGCATTCACTTAACATTGTTCAATTATTGCTATCTCAAATCAGGTTTAAAAAATTTCGAACAGACGTATGTGGAAAATCAAATGCTAAGAATGAGGTACATGAGAGTGAACTTGTGCATTAAAATTTCATCTTTTGTGCCAAATGGTCTACATATCTTTTGTAACAAACATAAGATTTCTTCATCTGAAAACACCTATAAATAAAGGTCAACCACTGTCATGCCGCACGATATGGCGTGAAAAGGCAGGCTTGTCACACCATGAGTGTGGGTGTGACAATGGCCACGCAAGCACGGTGGCATGGCGCATGGACGAGGGCTTGCGTGGCAGGTATGGTCACGCTAGGGACAATGACGTGAGAGAACGGTTTGCCCACACCATAGGTGAAGGCGTGACCAAAGGGGTCAGAATTGAAAATAAAGTTAGCGAGGGGTTAACTTTAAAATATTATTTAAAAAGGATTAAATAAAAAATTCCCAGCTCTCTGAGTAGATTTTTCCTCCTTTCTTCTTTTCCACGTAAACAAAATCAATTATAATCGTGAGCTTTTGCAAGTTAAAATAGTACTTTATATATGCAAACACTGACTTTTGGACTTTTGATATGCCTAGTGCCCTAACCAAATAAGGGCATCTCTAGTCCATGGCCGTAAAGAGGGGGAAAAGAAACTTCTTCTAAAGGGTTGGTAGGCAAGAAGATGGTGGTCACTGGCAAGCCTCCATATGCCCTTTTCTTCTTTCTTGGAGAAAACTTGCAGGTGATGCCAAGAAAAAATTACTCCCACCGGTCACAAAAGGAGTCACTTTAGAATGTGTATAGTCAAATCGTATCAATTTTGACCAAAAATATTATCTAAAATATGTAGTTTGGATATACGAAATTGATATGAGCAAATTTGTCCCAGAAAATACTTTCATAATATTACACTTTTATATATAAATATATATGATGATGAAATTTTGTGGTCAAAGTGATATCTTGTTGACATCAAAAATTCAAAAACAATTTCCTTTGATGACCGGAGGAGTATCTTTCAACAACAGCATAGCGGTGCTAAGAGCAACTTGAGATGCAATAAGCGGGCCTAGTTTTTTTAAAAATGGCTATATGACACTACATTTGGGTTGGTGTTTGTTACAATACAAAGTAAAAATCTTATTTAACTGATAGGACACTACAAATTCAAGGTTATTACTGCCCATTAAACATTAATTTTCTCAATGTCCGTCGGCAAACGAACTGTTATTTGCTTTCAACAAAAGCAGGGAGAACCTTTTTCAAAAAAAAAAAGAACACGTTTTTTAGTATGTTTGGGCAAGGAATAGTGTCAGCTAGCAAATGCCGAATCTTGGACTGTATTGGCCCATATAGAGCACACTAATTCCAAAAATAGCCTCTGTAACCCAAAAATTCCAAATTTGGCCCCTTGAGTGTACGTCCTGCGGTATGTGACGGCAGTAGGAGAGTACATGCGTAGTGGGACTGCAGCAGGCACCTGCTGCCGTCGCAGTCAGCAGCAACCGAGCTGCTGTGGTGGGGCACGGCAGCAGGCACCTGCTGCTCTCGGGCACGACGGCAGGTGGCCGCCCCTGCCATGCGCCGCCCAGCGACGCCCCAGCCCGGCTGTAGTTGCGCTCTGCTGCCCCTGCGCGCTACGCGCGTTGCCAGGCATGCGCACGGCCCCGACTACTGATTTTGTTTGCATGCCATGCGCAACCATGACCACCTAGGCCCCCGTCTGCTTTTGGCGTTCCTCTTTCGTTTGCCCCTGCGCATTTCAGCCAAGAAGACCATAAAATGAGTGAAACGCAGCGCTATTTTCAGTTAGAAGCAAAGAGGAAGAGAGCCAGAGAGAAAGATCGAAAGAGAGCCAGAGAGGACAAGAGTTCTCGGAAGAGAGAAAGAGAAGGAAGAAGCCAACCAGAGAGAAGTTGAAGTTCAGTAAGTTACGGAAGTTGTGTATCATCTTGTGAGCACCTAGAAAAGGTAAGTGTCATTTGCATCCGGCTATAGTTTTAGCAATGTGATTAGGATGCAATTAGATGAATTTTAGTTTCTTTTTGTAGCAACTGAGTAGTTATAGTTGTGTAGTCGGTGTATTTGGATTTAGCGTTCGGACATAAAATTGGAAGACTTAGTGTGATTAGCACGTAATTAGAAGACTTAGTAGTTAGCAATATGATTAGCCCATAATTAGTTGACTTAGCAGACTTATTGTTGTTAGTGTTGTAAATTTTAACTCGGTGATTTACATAGTGTCAGGAACTTGACCGTAAAATATCAAACTATTTGGAGGTCGTTAAACGAAATAGAAATAGAATTGAAATAGAGTCGCTGACGATCGGGTCCCACTGAGCGCGTGGTCCATGGATTCTTGACCAGGCATGTTGACCTTCGGTCCATGCACTATGCCATGGACCTAATCATTGATAAACAGGCCCCACCTGTCAGTAGGCTTTTAATTTTTGAAATTAGATGAAAAAGAATACTATGTAGTAGACCCCGCATGTTAGTGGTAGGGACTAGGTAGCTTGGGTATAAAAAGTTTGAAATGCATTAGGAAATTGTGAAGTGATTGATTTTTGCACTATAAATTCGAACAAGTGAAGAAATTCGTAACTATTTGAAATTAACTCCAAATTTAGTGAAATCAATTTTGTTGGTTTCCTTTTTATTGTACTTTAACTTAGAATAGGTTTGAAACTTGTTACTAGCACAGAAAATTTTGGAATTACAATTAAATTCAGTTAGGAATTATTTTTACACTAGAAATTAAATTAACTTCAACATTTCATAGAAAATTCATATGAACTGCAATTGAGATATTTAAATAGAAATAGAATTGAATCTACAACCATGTAATTTTTATGTCCAGTAGTACATTAGATTATGAACAAAATACAGAAGTGTCCGTGGTGATTTAACATGTAATTGAAATGTGCATGAGACGCAACAGAAACAGAATTAAAAATATGGAGTATAAAAATTCGAGTATAAAAGGCTGGTGTAAAGTGGGCATGACTAAATTTGTAGAAGAATTCGTTTGGAAACCCCATGGATGGTACGAGCATTGCATATAAGTGGTTTCATATGCACCTGTGTTAGGTACTTCATGGCGAAGATTCAAGATCTGTTCATGTTCCACGAGGACGCTCTTGTACACGACGGGCCGTACGGGGCGGACTTGTCAAATTGTGGTCGGACCGTGATCCGGGCGCCGGGTCTGAAGGACATGAGCCCCTCCGAGCTAAGGCGATGCGTGTGTTCCGCGTTCAATTGCGCCACTGCAAGGAAGAAGCTGCGCATCGAGGCATTGTATGCCTTGGTGGTGGGTGGTGCAGGCGAGACCGTTTGGCAACTTATGAAGGTGACATGTGACACTTCATGAACCAATTACATGGGGGTTGTTTGCAACCCCACTGCTGCGATATATGGACGGCCGATGGTCTATGTTCAGTTCGTGGAGAGGACGAGGACATCCGGCGTGGGTGGTTCTGTTGAAGCTGCTGGTGAGGAAGAGCCTGCGTTGCTCTCTAGTGTTGGAGGAGACGCGGGCGAGGAAGTGGGCAATGGAGACCTGAGGAGGCGTGCCGACAACTTCGAGCCCAACGAAGGAGTGGAGAGATGGTGGGCAGCTCGTATTGATTGCCACGAGTACCTGGTGGACCAGGTGGAAGAGGTGGAAAGCGAGGAGGAGGAGGACGTGGAAACAACCAGTTCCGAAGATAAGGAAGACGGAGAAGCTGCTACGAGAGGTGCAGTTGGTGGTGTTGTGACCACCGACATTGCTTACGTCCCCTCAAGATTGGACGATGTCGCAACGACATCACTCTAGTCCTGCCACAGTTGGAAGGGGCCGACTGGGGGTTCAATGAAGATACCCTGCTCCTAGGGCAGCGCTTCCCTAACAAGAGCGCTACCCAGCATGCTATTGCCAGACCACCCAGATGTGTGTGTCATCTCGGACCGCAATGCTGGGTTGTTGTCCGCGTTGAGCGCGATGAAAAATGGGACAGAGCTGTTGTTCCAGTGGAATGATGTTAAGAGCCATTGGTGCATGAGGCATCTCGCGGCGAACTTTCACAGAAGGTTTTCGGAGCAAGGACCTGATGAAGATGTTCAAGAAGCTCTGCATGCAGAACCAAAGGAGGAAGTTCGATGTGGTGTGGAGACAGCTCGATGAGGAGACCGGGAAGCATCTAAGGAACTCGACGGACGCCGAGGCAGGTGCAGCTGCAGGAGGGTCCATGAGAGTTGGGGAGTTCACATAGTGGGTTAACTCGCATGCACCCGACCTGGAGAAATGGTCCCTACTACATGACACCGATGGTGCAAGGTACGGGATCATGATGACCAACATGTCGGAGGTGTACAACGGTGTCCTCAAGGGTGTCCGTGAAGGGCAACGGGTAGGCTACACTAGCGCAAATTAAAAAATTCTACCCGTAAACCAAGATCACTGCAGTTATAGATCACGGTCTTACCACTAGACGCGCAGGTGCGGAAGTTGATGCAGCACGTCGGGGCAGTGTAGTCGTACTCAGTTGATGTAGTACGTCGGGGCAGAGTAGTCGTACTACTTCCTCGTCCTCATCGTGGCGTCCCACGTACAGCTCCTTTCTTGCGGTTCGTCCCAACGCCACAGATGCAGCGCCTTCAAAGGTATCCACACGTACGGGAGGAAGCGACGCACGCCGGACTACTAGATCCGCGCGAGCGACTAGGGCGTGGGAGGGGTGGCGGCCAGGGTTTGAGGATGTCACGAAAAACTCATCATCCAACCAGTGCGCCCCTGCCCTCCTTTTATAGACGTCCTTATAATGAGCTTCTACGAATAGTGGCCCATTAGGACTCAATGCCCAGTCTAATTCGGATCCAATCCGAATTAGGCTTCAGCCCCTTAAGTGTGTGACCCTATGGTTCACGTATGTTTAGACATGATGCAAGTACACATACTTGGTCAATAGTTGGTAGTGGCCTCTAGCAAGACGTGCCAACTCCTAAACGCACGTAAAGATCATATCGGACGAACCATCACAACGTTATGTACATGCTAATCCCTTTGCCTCACGATATTCGGTTGAGCTCCAAGCTGACCACTCTTTCTCGATCCTGTGATCCGGAATCCCTTACTAGGTTAACTCTTAACCTTAAGTAGCATGGCCATGCATTTCTGGATCCGATCACTCGAGGGGCCCAGAGATATCTCTCGGTAGAGAGGGCAAATCCCATCTCGACCGACCATGCCTCATGACATGCTTCATGAAAAACCAGCTACCTTTATAACTACCGATTCACGAGTAGCGTTTGATAGCCCCTAAGTAGGTCGATTCACATCTCAAGTACATGCGACAATCTCAAGTCTAAGGACAAGGCGTACACATTGTGTAGAGAGAACCATAAGAATAATTACTATGTCTCATGTTGGGTCGGTCCAACCCCATGTTCTAAACATGTGTCCACATTATTGGTTTCACATCTCCATGTCTATGACCTGTGAAACATGGTCATCAACCGATACATGTGCTAATCCATCATTCACGTGTGTCCTCACATGAATTCCAACTAGGGACAACTTTAGAATAACCATACAAGTAAAGAGTTTCACAAACAAGTCACATACTTGTTAATCAATACAAAGGTAATATTCAAGGAACATTTATTAAATCATGGATACAACGAAATATCATCATCAATATGATTGCCTCTAGGGCATATCTCCAACAGTCTTCCACTTGCACTAGAGTCAATCTAGAAGATATCTAATACCCATAGCTCTTGTGTGCGCCTCATGCTTAGGCTGTGGGAGAGGCTTCGTCAAAGGATCTGAAATATTCAAATCCGTGTGTATTTTGCATATCTTTAAATCTCCTCGATTGAGGATCTCTCGAATGAGATGAAACCGCCGCAATATGTGTTTGTTCTTTTGGTGATTCCTCGGCTCCTTGGCTTGCGCAATAGCCCCACTGTTATCACAGTAAAGATCCAGAGGACTGCACGCACTAGGAACCACACCTAGTTCAGTTATGAACTTCCTTATCCAAACACCTTCCTTCTTTGCTTGAAGCGCAATGTACTCGACCTCGTTGTAGAATCAACACGATCTCCGCTTGGAACTCTTCCAACTAACCGCACCACCGTTCAAAATGAACACAAAACCCGATTGCGATTTGTAATCATCTTTGTCGGTTTGGAAGCTTGCATCGGTGTAACCATTTACAACGAGCTCTTCCTTGCCTCCGTAGACTAGGAACACATCCTTAGTTCTTCTCAAATACTTGAGGATGTTTTTAACATTGTCGATGACTCTCACCGGATCACTGATATCTGCTCAGTAACACTTAGAGCATAGGAAACATCTGGCGAGTACATATCATAGCATACATGATAGATCCAATGGCCGAAGCATATGGAATCTTACTCATGCGATCTCGCTCATCAGTTGTCGAAGGACACTGAGTCTTGCCAAGATTTATGCCATGAGACATGGGCAAGAACCCTTTCTTTGCCTCCTCCATGTTGAACCGTTTCAACACTTTGTCAATGTAAGTACTCGCTTAATCCTATTAGCCTTTTTATCTATCTCTATAGATCTTAATACCCAAAATATATGCCGCTTCCCTAAGTCCTTCATTGAGAAACTATTTTCAAAGTGAGGTCTTAACGGACTCGAGCATAGGAATATCATTTCCAATCAGTAATATGTCATCTACATATAAGATTAGAAATACGAGTGAGCTCCCACTTGTCTTCTTGTAAACACAAGATTCTTCTTCGTTTTTGATGAAGTCAAACCCTTTGACCACTTCATCAAAACAAATATTCCAACTCCGAGATGCTTGCTTCAATCCATAAATGGATTTTTGAAGTTTGCATACTTTTCTAGCATTGTTTGGATCGACAAAACCCTCGGGTTGTATCATATACCGTCCTCGGTTAAATTTCCATTAAGGAAGCCGTTTTGACATCCATCTGCCATATCTCATAGTCGAAATATGCAGCAATAGCTAGAATGATCCGTATTGATTTAAGCATCGCTACAAAGTAGAAAGTCTCATCGTAGTCAACTCCTTGAACTTGCCGAAACCTTTGCGACAAGTCGAGCTTTATGGATATGAACATTTCCATCCATATCAATCTTCCTTTTATAGATCCATTTACACTCTATGGTTTTAACACCATCAAGCGGGTCAACCAAATTCCAAACTTAATTGTCTCCCATGGATGCTATCTCGGATCTCATGGCACTATGCCATTTCTCAGTGCTGGTCCATCATTGCTTCCGCATAGGTCGAGGCTCATCATTGTCTAACAATAACATATCTCGCGCATTGCGAGCCTTCGGACAACCGTGGTGGTGGCGCTTCCTTTTCCATGGGTTCCTCAACTTGTTACGCCACATGGGCATCATTCGTCGAGTCTTCCCGATTGGTTCATCTTGAACCTCTTCAAGCCGCACTGTTCTTCCACTTGTCTCCTGTTGAGAAACTCTTTCTCTAGGAAAACACCACTTGAGCGACAAACACTTTGCCCTCTAGTCGGTTGTAGAAGTAATATCCAAAGGTTTCCTTCGGATATCCACGAAAATGCATTTATCCGACTTGGGTGTGAGCTTGTCCGATCAGAGTCGCTGACAAACGCCTCACATCCCCAAATCTTTAGAAAAGACAAGCGTGACTCTTCCGGTCCATATCTCATATGGTGTCTTAACTATGGATTTAGACGGTACCTATTAAGTGTGAAAGTTGCTGTTTCTAGAGCGTAACCCCAAAAGGATAATGGTAATCTGGCGGCTCATCATCGATCGAACCATGTCCAACAAGGTCCGACACGCGCTCGGATACCCCGTTTCTTTGAGGCATTCGGCGGTGTTAGGTGGAACAATTCGCAACTCTTGGATGATTGCTAAATTCATGACTCAAATACTCGCCACCACGATCGGATCGCAGAGCCTTAATTTTCTTGGCACGTTGATTTTCAACCTCATTCGGAACTCTTTGAACTTTTCAAAAGTTTGAGTTATGCTTCATTAAGTAGACATAGCCATATCTACTAAAATCATCGATGAAAGTTATGAAGTAATGAAATCCACCTCTAGCGATCGTGCTCATTGGTCCACATACATCAGTATGTATGATTTCCAACAAGTCTGACGCCCTCTCAAAAGAACCTTTGAAAGGTGATTTGGTCATCTTACCAAGAAAACAAGCTTCACATGTCTCATATGATTCAAAATCAAACGAAGTTAGAAGACCATAAGCATGGAGCTTCTTCATGCGCTTTTCACTTATGTGACCCAAACAACAATGTCAAACATAGGTGGGATTCAAATCATTAGGTCGAAGTCTTTTAGCATTTATGTTAAAGATAGGCGCATCATCAAGATTTAAAATAAATAACCCATTTACAATGGGCGCAAAAGCCATAAACATTCCATTTTTAGAGATCAAACAACCATTGTCTTTACTTGCAAATGAATAACCATCTCTCATCAAACATGAGGGGGATAAAATGTTTCGACTTATACTAGGAACATAATAACAATTATTCAATTCCATAATAAATCTTGAAGGAAGCTGAAGTTGCATGGTGCCGACGGTCAACGCAACAACCCTTGCTTTATTTCCGATGCGAAAATCAACTTCACCTCTTGCGGCTCCTCTACTTCTTATTCGCCCCTGCATCGAGTTGCAAATGTGAGCAACTGATCTGGTATCAAATACCCAAGAGTTAATAGGAGAATCAGCGAGAAAAATATCTAAAACATTTATGACAAGTGTACCATGGGTGAAAGTCTTACTTCCAGCCTTCTTCTTGCATTCATCGGAATCCATGTACTTCTTGCAGTTTCTCTTCCAGTGGCCTGTTTCTTTACAATAGAAGCATACTGTCTTAGCTCCAGGTCCAGCATTAGGCTTAGGCGTTGGCTTCGAGATCATATCTTTAACCTTGCCCTTATTCTTTGGCCATGGCTTCTTACCCTTTTTCTTGAAGCTAGACTTGTTCTGCATGGCCATCACATGGCTAGGCCCTGCACACTTCTTAATGTCACTCTCTGCTGTTTTGAGCATCCCACAAAGCTCATTAAGGCCCTTATCCGCCCATGCATATGGTAGTTCGAAATGAAATGTCCATAGCTAGGTGGAAGAGACGCTAAAATGAAATCAGTTGCCAACTCTTGGCCAATTGGAAAACCAAGTTTATCCAAAGTCTGACTGCAACCAACCATTTTGATCACATGTGGGCCTACGGGTGCACCTTCTGTTAACTTGCATTCCAGAAAAGCCTTAGAGACATTGAACCGTTCAGTCTTGGCCTGAGTCTGGAACATGTCCTTAAGCGCTATGATTATATCATACGCTTCCTGATCCTCAAACTGCTTTTGAAGGTCAGGTTCCATGCATGCAAGCATAAGACAGCTAATCTCAAGAGAGTCATCACATGCTTTCTTGTAGGCATTTTTAATAGCGTGAGACGCATTGTTAGCGAGTTCTTCGGGATTGGGGTGTCGAGCGTTTTCCTTTTATCCGCCTCGAGAACAATTTCGAGGTTACGGACCCGGTCCGAATAGTTTGTTCCATTTAATTTTTCTTTCTCAAGAATCGATCGCAAAGCAAAAGGGTGTGCGTGGTTGCTAGATGCCATTGATCTACAATAGGAAATGCAAAATACTAAGACAAATAAAACCATGATAGAGTAAAGCGTATTAAACAAATTTAATAGAATGTACTCCCACTAAAATCAACATCCTCTGTTGATTCTTAGCGATTCAAGATCCGCAATTAACGAGTCTACTAGTGAGCTTTTGCATCACCGCTAGGAGACAAGGTAATTCGTAAGCAACAACTTGCTAATCATATCTCTATATGACTCTTGTTGTTGGGTGACATCTCTATGCCCCGGCGCCCAACCTTTATGCCCCAAGGCTCATAACCTTTATGATAACCTTGTTAAGTTCACCAATCCTTATGCATGTAAGTATCCGATACAAAACCCATCTAGTCAAGGAAAGTTGATGGTGCCTAATTTTATAGACCCACCATCAATTTACAAGACATGGGATGGTGCAAAGTTTAATTGGGAGGGCATATGTTTAACTTAACATTTTGTGAGGGATCGCTATACTTCTACCATTCAAACATGCATAGGAGTAAAACAACGGAATAACATTCACGGTTGTGACTCAGTATGGCCTATTTTCTCATGGTGATCTCCATCGCCATAGAATCTGTCCACCATGATGATCTCCATCTCCATGGTTCATGTGTGCCATCCCTCCAAGTGATGTGTCCTCCGAGTACTAATATAAGATATTACTCATAACAGCTAGTAATAAAATACATGGATACTAGAAATCATCACAAGTCGGCACGTAGGCCGTTAATACAATACTTTGACAACACAATGGCTCCAGCCGTGTTGCCGAACCCATGACACGCAGGTCATGAAAATATTACAAACATGCATCACAAACACATTAGGCCATACTGGTCACATACATCCTGCAAAAACAAGTTATGCATAGAATCGCAATCTACCGGATAAGGGGGTCGAGGGGGTTTCCCCCCGCGGGGTTCGAAGGGGCAGCGCCCCTCGCGGTATCTCCGGGCGTGGAGAGATGGTGGGCAGCTCGTATTGATTGCCACGAGTACCTGGTGGACCAGGTGGAAGAGGTGGAAAGCGAGGAGGAGGAGGACGTGGAAACAACCAGTTCCGAAGATAAGGAAGACGGAGAAGCTGCTACGAGAGGTGCAGTTGGTGGTGTTGTGACCACCGACATTGCTTACGTCCCCTCAAGATTGGATGATGTCGCAAGCGACATCACTCAGTCTGCCACGGTTGGAAGGGCCGGCTGGGGTTCAATGAAGATACCCTGCTCCTAGGGCAGCGCTTCCCTAACAAGAGCGCTACCCAGCATGCTATTGCCAGACCACCCAGATGTGTGTGTCATCTCGGACCGCAATGCTGGGTTGTTGTCCGCGTTGAGCGCGATGAAAAATGGGACAGAGCTGTTGTTCCAGTGGAATGATGTTAAAAGCCATTGGTGCATGAGGCATCTCGCGGCGAACTTTCACAGAAGGTTTTTGGAGCAAGGACCTGATGAAGATGTTCAAGAAGCTCTGCATGCAGAACCAAAGGAGGAAGTTCGATGTGGTGTGGAGACAGCTCGATGAGGAGACCGGGAAGCATCTAAGGAACTCGACGGACGCCGAGGCAGGTGCAGCTGCAGGAGGGTCCATGAGAGTTGGGGACTTCACATAGTGGGTTAACTCGCATGCACCCGACCTGGAGAAATGGTCCCTACTACATGACACCGATGGTGCAAGGTACGGGATCATGATGACCAACATGTCGGAGGTGTACAACGGTGTCCTCAAGGGTGTCCGTGAAGGGCAACGGGTAGGCTACACTAGCGCAAATTAAAAAATTCTACCCAGTAAACCAAGATCACTGCGATTATAGATCACGGTCTTACCACTAGACGCGCAGTGCGGAAGTTGACGTCGGGCGGTGTAGTCGTACTCAGTTGATGTAGTACGTCGGGGCCGAGTAGTCGTACTACTTCCTCGTCCTCATCGTGGCATCCCACGTACAGCTCCTTTCTTGCGGTTCGTCCCAACGCCACAGATGCAGCGCCTTCAAAGGTATCCACACGTGCGGAGGAAGCGACGCACGCCGGACTACTAGATCCGCGCGGCGACTAGGGCGTGGGAGGGTGGCGCCGTGGTTTGAGGATGTCACGAAAAACTCATCATCCAACGAGGCGCCTGCCCTCCTTTTATAGACGTCCTTATAATGAGCTTCTACGAATAGTGGCCCATTAGGACTCAATGCCCGATCTAATTCGGATCCAATCCGAATTAGGCTTCAATTTCTAAGTGTGTGACCCTATGGTTCACGTATGTTTAGACATGATGCAAGTACACATACTTGGTCAATAGTTGGTAGTGGCCTCTGGCAAGGCGTGCCAACTCCTAAGCGCACGTAAAGATCATATCGGACGAACCATCACAACGTTATGTACATGCTAATCCCTTTGCCTCACGATATTCGGTTGAGCTCCAAGTGACCACTCTTTCGATCTTGTGATCAGGAATCCCTTACTAGGTTAACTCTTAACCTTAAGTAGCATGGCCATGCATTTACGGATCCGATCACTCGAGCGCCCGAGAGATATCTCTCGGTAGAGAGGGCAAATCCCATCTCGATCGACCATGCCTCGACATGCTTCATGACAAACCCGAAAGCTACCTTTATAACTACCCGATTCACGAGTAGCGTTTGATAGCCCCTAAGTAGGTTGATTCACATCTCAAGTACATGCGACAATCTCAGGTCTAAGGACAAGGCGTACACATTGTGTAGAGAGAACCATAAGAATAATTACTATGTCTCATGTTGGGTCGGTCCAACCCCATGTTCTAAACATGTGTCCACATTATTGGTTTGATATCTCCATGTCTATGACCTGTGAAACATGATCATCAACCGATACATGTGCTAATCCATCATTCACGTGTGTCCTCACATGAACACCGACTAGGGACAACTTTAGAATAACCATACAAGTAAAGAGTTTCACAAACAAGTCACATACTTGTTAATCAACACAAAGGTAATATTCAAGGAATATTTATTAAATCATGGATACAACGAAATATCATCATCAATATGATTGCCTCTAGTGCATATCTCCAACAGTCCGATCCTTGCCGATCACTACAATCATGGAGGAGAGCTGGAACCGTACCATCGGCTACTTCGTTAACAGAGCCATGATGGCCAAGAAGCATCTGGAGGATGGTAAGCAATTCTCGGAAGTAATGCACGCCTACATGGAGAAGAAGATCAGCAAGGCTCGTTCGTACGGATCTCATGGACTGCACAGTTCCTTGCAGACACGCCCCCCTACGGATTATCCTCGCAGTGCACTCAGGACGAGATGCTCTGGTTGACGACCTGCCACCTGGTCTTCTCCCACGTGGTCGAGCCATACAATCCACAGCTGGTCATGAGACAGTTTGGCCTTTACCAGGAGGTGCCACTGCTGCCGGGATGACCTCGCACCGAGAAGGCCCACTGGTATGTCATTTTTCGGTATCATATTAGCCGCATATCTGACTTAGATTTTCTAAGATCCGAATTCAATTGCAGGCAAACGAGAAAAGGCCGGAGGAGCGACGACTAGAGGCAAACACAGCAGTCGTGGACGACGTTGTGGGGCGAGAGGGCGGTGACAGACGTGGTGCATGAGTTACGAGGCTACGCCATCCAAACGTATCGTGTGTACTTGCAGTGGTATGTTCCGCACACTAGGTGTAGGCTTACTGGGCCAGCGCCACAGTGTCCAGTGGAGGTCATGCAAGATGCCATTGTACTAGCAGGTCCGGACCATCATCGGACGGCACGCCACGACGAGACGGTAAAACATTCTTCGTAGAAATTTCATCTGGCAACACGTTTCTAACTTACTATAGTTTCCTTGCAGTACTACCACCTTGATCGTGTTGAGCGTGAGGGTGCTGAAGCTCTACGCCGTGGTCAGAATAGCACATTTGATCGCCTCCTACACGCGGTGCGCGCAATGACCGAGGACACAAGGGCTACATTAGGACCATAACATGTGGTCGCCACAACGATGTTCACGTACAACATCGCAGACACCGAGGGCACCCTCCACCCTTGGCACCTCCCTCGCCACCTCCCTCCGCACGGGAGTCATCGGAGCTACGGTCGCTTAGCCTCGACGCACCTCGGGCCACAGGTATGTCATCTTTCTACGGGTTGTTGTCATCAATACTTGTTCATGCACTCCTTTCAAACGTATCTGACATTACCGTTTGTTCTTGCAGGACTTGCGAGGGGACAACACTCTGCTTCAGCCGTCGTCGTCACGAAGGGAGGTGCAACACTTGCGAGGGGACAACACTCTACTTCGGCCGTCGTCGTCACGGAGGGAGGCGCGGCACTTGCGAGGGACAACACTCTGCTTCAGCCGTCGTCATCACGGAGGGAGGCGTAGCATAGGACTTCCTCGCCGACGCGATGTTGTTCCACTGCAGACAGCGACCCTGACTCGCCGCAGTGCCAAGACGAAGGGTTGGGATCATTGGCGCATGGCACTCAGTCGCACGTGCGGGAGCGCGACCAGTGGTTCGCCGAAACGTACCAAGGGTACACTGTGCAGCATTACGGCACAGACTGGCCAGAAGGACCCTCGTTCACATAACAACCTACTCAGGTATGCTTTAACGTAGTTATAGTAATTTTTCCATTGCATAAAACCAATGACTAACTCACCAAGTGCCCTTCCCTCAGGATGAGCACGAGTGGATAGACAATATGCTCAGCTTTGAACCGGACACCTACACTGAGATCACCGCAACGACGCCTCCCATGCAACGCCCCTACTATGGCTTCCGAGACATACGCCGCTCTCCTGACAGGTTCACTTTCCCTGAGGATCAGCTACACCGTTTGGGCAAGCGATGGGCGATGTACTATAAGTAATGTCATGGTCGTATAATTCATGTTACTGTTCATGCATAAATTTCTAGAAGATTAGCGAACATGAAAATTTTATGGTAGACAGAGTATGACATTCTAAGGATAACAAAAATTAGTTTACTTCATTTGGAGTTAACATGGATTTCTTATGATTTTTACAAGTTATGCAAGTAGTGCACAATTAATTTATAGAACAAGATTTTCAGAGGCAAGGACATACTTAAAACCTATTATACACTAAAGCATAGTAACAGAGAAATATAACAAATTTTAGTTTACTCAAACTAAAGTTAAGCATTCTACACCAAAACGAAGGCTACGCTCGCACTCTAAGTTCAAGTCAACTGGCATGTGGGTCCAACACGTCAGTGACTTAGGTTTCAACTAAAGCTTAAACTTCTTGTTCTTTGCGTAAGGGCCCACGTGGCAGTGAGACACTTAACGCTACTGAGACACTTAAGGCTAAAGGTTGAGCTACAGTGTGTGTCCAAAAACGATAACAAAATGTCGATACGGCAAAGCTCTAAGCCATCTAATGCACGCACTAGCATCAGTGGGGCTCAAAGACCTTACCAGAAAGACCTCCTCGGGCCTGCTACCTCGCGGACGCGATTTTCCTTCAACCCAATTGCAATTCAGCCGCATGCTATATATGAATGCTTTGGCTGCCATTCACCTCACTCTTCATTTCCTCTTCTTCTTTCTTCTAGTCTTAGACGGGATGTCTACGGCCTCATCTAACTTTCGAGTGAGTAGACAATTAGAATCACTGTGACAACAGCTGGTTTGCCCTCGTTGTAGGGATCCGGGAATGTGTTCACCTCGCATACGCCAACGAATTCATCCTGAGTGTTCATGAAGTGTTCAAATCTTACAATAACTTTTGCCTAATCATCCTGAATGAATTGCATTTGAAACAACATGTTGTTTTTTTTCACTTGAAGCTGCAATTCTATTTTAGAGCACAACATGCAGGTTTTGGCAGTGGGTTGACGAAGCTGTCCTAGTGGTTCAAGATATTGCAATGCAAATTGCTGCCTTGCATGATGACTCTCGTGGTGTTACTGTATTTCGTCCAGTGGCTCGACCCTCTGACCCACCAACGCAGAATGAAGAGAATAGACTTAAAAGACTGGATGAAAGGATGAAAAGAGTTGAGAAAATGCTTCAGAAATTAGTTAAGCTAGTTAGTTTTGTGGTCTTTCTTCTTTTATTTCTTGTTGTTGCCAAGTAGAGTTGTAATGAGATAGTAATGTCCACTCTTTATCTATGCATCGCAGTCCGTCATGAATGAGAATAAACCAGTAACATTATCTATGGATGGATGAACTGTCGTGTATCCCTGCATTACATGATGTATGCCTTTGCGATGTTCTTGTACTCCTTTCAATCATGCATGCCTCTTTATAATTCTGTTATGAATACTTTGTGTGGGAATTCATGAAACCCTAATTTTCGAAATCTCAAATTCAAATTTTGGAGACCTCTGTATAATTCCGTTATGAATACTTTGTGTGGGAATTCATGAAACCCTAATTTTCGAAATCTCAAATTCAAATTTTGGAGACCTAAATCTGTAATGTTGGATACAATTTCAGAACACTTAGTTTTCACAACGACAAGACCACACAACTTCTCTCTGCAAAGCAGAACGTGACCACTTTTTGCAAAGTAAGACGTGACAACACTCTGCCTCCCCAACTTTTCAGACCGAAAAGATGACACTCCGCAAAGCAAGACACGACTTAAAGCACGCGACACATCGATGAAACAGTCTACTCGATAAAAGGCACAAGCTTCTCTGGCCGTGCCTAATGGTAGAAGGTGCCTCGCGCTACCCACATAGAGTGTTGTACAACGGGGCACCTCAGACGTGGCTGGCCGTCGTTGTAATGGCACGCACATATACAGCTAGGGTTCGCGTAGCAGCATGTGGGATCATAGGAACTTCCTATGTTCACGACCTCCTCGTTGCCCCTCTCGCGCTGCATCTATTGGTGGATGTCATCGGTTTTCCTTGTTGAGATTGTCAATCTGTGCCTCCAACTCAAAGATTCGGTTTCACAATGTATCCACGTACATCACAACATGTCGTTCATGGGGAGGATCGATCCAGCGGACAAAATCGCATTTCACCATCTGCTGAAAAGGAAAGTTAACGTGGAAGCTCTATTAGCAGTAACATAAAGTAAACTATTTGCTAATTGTACCCCAGAGTGTGGGCATCGGAAGAAACGGCATCCGCCATCAAAAGGGCCGTCAAGGACCTGCACGACAGCGTCCTCCCTGTGTCCACATTTTAGCCATACCGGTTGAGCACGTTTGTTCGGCATCAACTAGTAGTTAGGCCTGAAGTCCTCCCTCCTTTTGAAGGGAAGCTCTTGCTTCGACGACCCGGGTTGGACTGGTCCCTCATCATCTGCCATGGTATGCTACTGTACGACGTAGAAGGTCCTTCTTTCTATGGTTTGGAGGGTCTAGTGGTCCTACTTTCGGAGTGTGGGGCATGCATTTTATAGCCCGCGGGGGGAGGCTTATAAAGCGGGTAATGTGTTAGCTTGCAGATGACAAGACGAGATGTGGCAGGCTGCTTTGCGTAGTGACAAGACGAGATGGGGCAGGCTGCTTTGCGCATTAACAAGACGAGATGGGGCAGGTTGCTTTGTATAGTGACAAGACGAGACGGGGCAGGCTGCTTTGCACATTGACCAAGAGGGAGGGTGATCTTTGCAAAAGGGGGGTCTTGAATAAGAGGGAGGTCCAGGAGGAGGTCCTGAGGGGAGGTCCTGGAGGAGGTCCTGAAGGTCAAGTGAGGTCTTGAAGGAGGTCCTGGAGGGAGGTCTGAGGGGAGGTCCAAGAGGAGGTCCTGAGGGGAGGTCCTGGAGGAGGTCAGGAAGGAGGTCCTGAAGGTCAACGGAGGTCCTAGAGGAGGTCCAAGAGGGGAGGTCCTGAGGGGAGGTCCAGGAGGAGGTCCTAAGGGGAGGTCCTCAGGGGAGGTCCTGAAGGAGGTCTGGGAGGATGTCTTTGCAAAAAGGGTGGTTGCAGCCGAGAAGGTGGTTTTTGAAAAGGGGGAGATCGTAGGAGGAGGTCCAAGAAGACAGCATTGCGCAGTGACTAGACCAGACGGGGCAGCTTTGTACAGTGACAAGACCAGACGGGGTAGCTTTGCGCAGTGACAAGACTACACGGGGTAGCTTTGCGCAGTGACAAGACCAACGGAGACAACCTTACGTAGTGCTAAGACTAGATGGAGCAGCTTTGCGCAGTGACAAGACCAAATGGGGTAGCTTATTTCAGCGAGAAGACCAAAGGACAACACTCTACCATGCCAACCCTGTGGCTTATAAAAGGAGGTGGAAGATATCTGCGAGAGCTTCCTTCATCACGCCGAGATGGACAAGAGGCAGAAGAAGCAATGGGACAATATGACCAAGCAATGGGACGAGATCCGCAATGCTGCGAGGGTCGCTGGGGAGCGAGACGATCGAGCAAGGGCTGCGGCGGCTCAGGTCCGGGAAGAGCAGCTTGCCAGGATGGTAGCTCTCCGCAATGAGCCCCCCCGTAGCAGCAACCCCATCCTGAACGTTCCAACCGAGCCTTCGCCGCAACACCCACCCGAGGGAGAGACACCGCCCCTTTGCTGGTGCAGGGACCCATGCAAGTTCTTCAAGTCCAAGCATCTGCTCAGCCTGGGCATGCGCTACTGGGGTTGCGCGAACTACTCCTGTGATTATCCCGATCGCCGTTGGGACACGAGAAGCTATTGACAGCCGGTAAGTACCAGTTACAGTATGTTCCCTACCTTTCCTCTTTTGAAGTACGCACTAACAACCTCTCCCGTCTACCCGTAGTCCCTAGATCCGCTATGTGGCTACCACAAGTGGATTGACCAGGAGATCCACCCATGACCAGTAGACTCTCGACTTCGAGGAGTGGAATGACAAAAGAGCACACGAGATCCGTGAGGAGAAGCGCCGCAACGACGAGCAAAATGAGTGTATACATTGGGAGACGAAAGCTCATCTCGAGGCGTGCAATCGCAGGGAGCGCGAGGCTCGTGAGAGGGAACGTGAGAAAAAGAGGAAAATGGCGGCCGAGGCGAAGGCGGCCAAGCGAGGAGTACAACGCTGAGCTTGGAAGGAAGGGTAAATGGCCCTGGTCCACGCAATAGGTCAGGCTATTCCGTACTAGTACCCAGTCCTACCACCCATTTTTTTTACTATCCCCTAAAGACATGTATACTTACATGGTCCGGATGCTTATGTTGTAGTGTACTGTAGTAGTAGTGATGAAGACTTAAGCAAATAGCCGAACCATCATGCCATATGACCACGTGTAACGTGCTTCTGTCTGTGAACTGTAATGTAGTTCTGGTTCCATGCCAAATTGTACTATTGTGCAGTGCATGTAGAGTATGGAACCACAACATTTGAATCTACTGTTTTAGGCCATCTTCATAATCAGGAGCGTTCTCAGCCCCTTTAATTGCATTTTGTAGAAGCTCCATAAAGTAATATGCTTTAACCCCCATCATTTTTAACAGGCTCTCCGTGGTCTAACAGGTCCAATAAATAGTGTCCAAAATTCTATTTCTATTTTACTGGATTACAAAATTCCATAAAATAAAAAAATTATTAATGAATATAATAAACTTCAATTAAATTTAATTTTTTTATTAAATGTTCAGGATCGATCCAGCGGACAAAGTCTCATTTCACCATCCGCTGAAAATGTGGATTAACATGGTAGCTCTATTAGCAGTAACATAACGCAAACTATTTGCTAAATGTACCCCACGGTGTTATTTCTTGACGCATCGTAATATCACTTACCTTCCTACTTACAACTCATTACTATCTCAATCGTCCTCACAAAATTCTTCAGAAATTTAGCGTACTACAACAATATACAACGATCACAAATGTTATTGCGAGTCTGACAAATTTTGTACCCTTGATATTCTACGGAAATAACAAATAGACCAACCAACGTTGTAATCACACTTTTATTTTCAAAAAAATAACATCATACAATAGATTAATTTAAAAAAAATTCAAGAAGTAATGTGATCAACAACCACAACAATCAAGATATTATTTCTCTTCAGTTTTCTCTTTTGCAGAGTTTTTTGAAATCTTCAAAAAAATAAAATAATCTATTTCTATTTTAGTGTATCAATTAGAGCTTAATTGAAAATTTCAGAAAATGGAAAATAATTTAAATGAGCAAAATAAACTTATATTAAATGCAATTTTTTTATTAAACCTTTTCATGTTCCAATTTTTTTTTTAACAAATTTCTGTTTTTTTTCTCTCGATTTTTCTCTATTTTTTCCTTTATTTCTTTTTTTTCAATCTTCTTCTTTCTCTCCCTATTTCCTCATGGCAACACCTTGCTGCTGCTATCAACTATGGCAAAGACATTGGGCCGCCAAGCCCGATGGTCGCTTTGCGTCACACAGCGAGAGGTGACTTGTTGTTTGTCCCGACAGCAAAGACGATCCTGGGGTTAAAATTGGAATTCTGATACATATGGGGCTAGTTTAGGAATTATGGTGCTCTAGGGGGCCAAATGGGTCCCAATTTCGCAAATGCCCACAAATTTACAGTACCCATTAGCTAAATAAGCTTTTTATGACATTTCTTAACAAAGATCAACCAATTGCAATGTACTATAGCCATTTTCTCAAAAATAAATGTGCCTTGCTTAGACTAAAACTCCATATGGTAGTGCTAGACATGAGTACTCGAGGATAGAATAAAGATAAATTTTAATCTATACCACATAACTCGGTTTGATACCAATTAATACTACAGAAGTTTTCCGCCTCCACCCAGTACCATATGAGGGCACAAATCTTTCATCCATAACACTTCCGTGAACTCCCGTTGCCCTTTTCTATTTCAATTAACTTTTTTTTAAGCTTGTCTACGCGAGATGACGAAAAGATCCCCTTGAGCCACCATCATAACAAGCATGCCTACGACATTGAAGATGGGAAGTGGTTGGCAGGGGCGGACCCACAGGGTATGCCGGGTGGGCCACGGCATACCCTGTGGTCCACGTGTAAGTGAACCAGAATATAAATTTTGTTGTAAAAAAAAAACTTACCCGACGCTCCCAGCTGTTCGGCTTCTGTGCGAGCACGCGAAGTCGCGCATACGGGTCATGCACGCTAAGTAGGTCCTCTTCGCCCAGCATCAGGCGGGTCACGCACGCCGCCACGCGCCCACCGCCCACGCGGCCACGTTCGCCGCCGACTCGCTGGCCTCGGACTCGCGGCAAAGCACGACGCCGGTCGCCGGAGGGTGCAAGGCGCAAGCGCGCATCGCAGCGTCATCGCAACGTCATCACAACGCCGGTCACGGACGACGCAAGAAAGCGGCGCAGCGATGCTGCGAGAGCGATGCGACAAGTTTAAGATCTCGCGATGCGATGAGCGCATGAGTTTAAGATTCTTCTTCTTCTTCTAATCTTTTACTAGTGTACTTAAATAGATTTAATTACTTATGTATGAGTGATTTTTATTCCGATTCGGAGTTCATTCAACAAAGAATGCATCAAAATTAACATCCGGTCATTAGTCCATCGAATCGATCCGTGACTTGTGAGTTTTCTAAGCGAAAGATCCAAACATGATTCTATCATCGCATGTGACTTTTGCTAATTGCTAAATTATTTTTCTAGAATTGTTGAATTATGAAGAGAAGCGGAGACATAGCATCCCTTTTTGAAACACGCGCAAAGAAAGAAGGCGTTGTTGCTTTGGATCTGCCCACCTCGGTTGAAACTATTGTGGAAGAGGAAGAGAGAATCAAGAAGAGGATAGAGTAGAAGTTGAAGAAATTACGGATCATGTGCCTCGCCCCTTGTGTCAGTCACCGCCACCAATCCACATCAAAGTGCGGTTTATGACATCAATCGCCTTCCATATGATCCGGTGAAAGGTGCCCATTAAAGATTATCATGTTAATGATTAAGATGCAATCCGTAGAGCATATATTACTAAAGGTCTTTGCAAACCTTATACACATGATTTTCCATCAAGAATGATTGGAAACAAACCTCGTCGATTCAATTTAGCATGGATGTATAATTATGAGTGGCTTGAGTATAGTATCAAGAAGGATTCTGCATTTTGCTTTATATGCTACTTGTTCAAGAAGGGTACTGGGTCAAATACATTTATTATTGATGGATGAAATAATTGGAATATAGGAAATAAAGCACTTCTCAAACATAGTGGTTCTATGGCTCACAATGCAGCTCAAACACATTGGTTTTATGAATCCGAAGGTAGCAATTGATTATCACATTGACAAGTGGACTGATGAGGATCTTCGTCTTTACAAGAAAAGGTTGACATATTCACTTAGATGTATCAAGTTTCTTTTGCATCAAGGATTGGCATTCCGTGGACATGATGAAAGTGAAGAGTCTAGCAACAGAGGCAACTTCATTGAACTTTTGAAGTTTCTTGCAGGAAATAGTGATGAAGTGAACAAGTATGTCTTGAACAATGCTCTAGGTAATTGCACTTTGACTAGCCCAAAGATACAAAAGCAAATTATTCATTGTTGTACCATAGAAACTAGAAATAAAATAATTGAAGAACTTGGTGATGAGCCCTATGCAATTTTAGCCGATGAGTCTAGTGATATATCACATAAAGAACAACTAGCTCTTTGCTTGCGTTATGTTGATAAACTTGGAAGGCCTTGTGAGCACTTCATTGGAGTTGTTCATGTAGATGATACTACCTCTTTGTCACTTAAGCAAGCAATCGAAGGTTTACTTGTTATTCATGGATTGAGTATGACTCAAATTAGAGGTCAAGGTTATGATGGGGCTAGCAATATGAAAGGAGATATTAAAGGGCTGAAAACATTAATCATACAAGAATCACCTTCTGCGTATTATATTCATTGCTTTGCACATCAACTCCAACTAGTTCTTGTTGTTGTTGCCAGAAATCTTGATTGTAAAACTTTTTTGATCAAGTATCTATCTTGTTGAACATTGTTGGGGTTTCTTGCAAGTGTCATGGTATGCTTCGAAATGCTAGGCTTGAGAATGTCAACAAAGCACTAGAGTGTGGTGAGCTTGAATCAGGGAGTGGATTAAATCAAGAAATGGGTTTGCCTAGGCCTGGTGAGACTCGGTGGGGTTCTCATTACAAAACTATATGTAGCATCATCACTATGTATTCCTCAATCCATGATGTGCTCATTGATCTTGGTGGTGATATTGCATATAAGGATGATTGGACAAAGATACATTTTGTGCTTGGAGCATTTGAAACCTTTGAGTTCGTTTTCTTTGTGCACTTAATGTATGTTATTCTTGGATACACAAATGAGTTATCCGAGTGTTTGCAGAGAAGGGATCAAGATATTCTTAATGCAATCTCACTTGTTAATGTTGCAAAGAGCGAATCGAGACTTGAGGTCCGATGGTTGGGATAATTTTCTTGAGAGGTCACTTCTTTTGCATTACACATGATGTTGAAGTTCTGCTTTGGATGGTGGTTATGTGCCCTATGGAAAATCAGCAAGGTATGCCCAGTGCGAAACCAAACAAATGATGACCATTTCGAAGAGAAGTATACATTGGTGTCATTGATCAAATTAGTCAAGAGCTTGATAATCGGTTTGATGAGATCAATATGGAGCTACTCTCTTGTATGTCGACCTTTAGTCCTTCCACTCCTTTGCTTCTTTTGATGCACGGAAGGTATGCAGATTGGTGGATTTTATCCCAAGGACTTCTCCAACAATGATTTGCTAAAACTTGAATTGCAACTGGATAATTACATTGATGACATTAAACGAGATGATAGCTTCCAAGGTCTAGACGACATTGTTGATCTCTCGATTAAGTTTGTTGCAACACGAGGCACAAAGTGTATGATATGGTTTACTTGCTTCTCAAATTGATATTGCTTTTACTGGGTGGCAATCTGCGAGTGTTGAAAGGGTATTTTCTGCATTGGTGATAGTGAAAACAAAGTCAAGGAATAAGCTCGGTGATAGTGTTTTGGATGATTGTCTAGTCACATTCATTGAGCGGGATATTTTCTTCAAGTTGATGAAGATGATATAATCGAGACATTCATGTCATTAAGAAAGCGGATAAATAAATAATATTGTAAGTCCCTTCTATGTCTATATTTCAAACTATTTGTATTTCATTTGAACAATTTATATCGAGATTTGTCATTGTTTCTAGTTTAATCTTTGAATCTAAGGTTTATCATGTTATTTAATGTATGTAGTTTTACCGAATTAGAATATGGTTTTACCGAATTATAAATAGTTTACTGAATTGTATAAAAAAAAAAATTAGGCATACCTTGTGGTAAAATCTTGGGTCCGCCACTAGTGGTTGGGAGCTCGCCGATGGTACGGTTCCCCAAGATCAGGAGTGAGCGGCGGGGGTCGGAGAGGAGGAAGGAGAAACAATTGGCGGTGGTGACGACGGAGTGCTCGTCGTTGGCGGCGGAGGTCCTTAAGAGCTTGCTGGCGGCGGCCAGTATCTCCCCTCTAGCTCCAGGTCCGACCCGGCGAGCTACAGTAGCAGCCTCACGCCCCCGCCAATGGTGTCGTCGCACGCCATGGCGAGCCCCACCAGCCGCACCGTCCCCTCACTGATCGCTGCCGGTGCTGGGTGGTGCCAAGCCTCCTAGGGCCGGAGTGCATGTGCGGAGGCCAAGCGCTAGTACTTGCCGTGCAAGGTGAAGCCCATGGCGCGGTGGAACATGAGCTCGGCTGTGGCCTCCGTGATGGGTGGTCAGCGAAGGCGGCGCCGGCAAGGATCTCCCACACCGTGTCCGGGTCGCTCGCCACCACAAACCATGAGGCCAATGGAGAACACGGCAAGGGTATTTTGGTACATGTTTAACCCAGTCATCCCCAAGTTGACGGAAGTGGTATGAATGGAAGATTTGTGCTCTTCCGGTGGTACTAGTATAGTTGGAAGTGGGAAATTTTTGTGTATTTTGGTTCATGTTTAACCCTGCGGTCCCTAAGTTGACGGAAATGGTATGAATGGAAGATTTGTGCTATTACAGTGGTAATAGTTGGAAGTGGAAATTTTTGTGGTATTAATTGGTACAGGGCTCAAATCTATGGGATATCTGAAATTTTCTCTAGAATAAATTGTCGTGCACTTTCGCTTTCCTCCTTTGTGCGAAAGTAGCTGATGGTGTACGTTTTACGGAGTGACACAAGATCACATGGTGTGGAGATTGCATGTACTTTCGGCAGCATTGAAAGATGGTTACTCCGGCGTTTAGAGATACATAAAAAAAAAAGGCTCAACGAAATGCAACATTGCAACGAACAGCATAACAAAATCATGAAGGCACGATGACAGACAACATAATTACTTAGAACAAACAAAATTGCATTCAGAAGTCAAATTTCCTTTGCATGTTATATGTACACCTAATCCATATTCTGTCGACTTTCTCCGAGTTTACATGCCAAACGAGCCACTTCCATTTCTATGGGCACGCTGGCGTATATTTTTGCTTAAAGTGGGAGTGGCAAACCATATATTTTCAAGTATTATGACGTGAAATACATTCTTCCTTGTGGACGTACTGAAGGTTATCTGCTTTAAGCAAAATGAAGAATTAGTTAATAATAAAACTACGATACAAATGGTCAGAAAAAGATAGTTAAGAAACAAAATTCAGAAAGATGGAGGGCATAAGAAATAATGGAAACAAAACTAGGCGCAAACAGAACACAATGAAGAGCACAATGAAGAGCACCGACCAAGGTTATTAAGTCGGTAAGTCAACACTACCCTCTTAGTAACCGACTAGACTAGTTGAAGGTACTGTTCATATAGTACACGCAGCACACATATAGCCAACACACAAACAACACAACACACACATAGCCAGCACACACACACACACACACCACACAGCACAACACACTACACAGCCACACACCATAGCCACACACACATCCATCACACCACACAGCCACGGGGAGAGGGAGCAAAGGAGGGTGATGGCGATGGGGAGAGGGAGCAGAGGAGAGCGATGGCGACGACGACAAGGAGAGGGAGCAGAGGAGGGTGATGGAGATGGGGATGGCGACGGCGGTAGGGAGTTTGCCGCTGGCCACATTGAGCTCGCCTCCACCTCCGCTGTCGGTGAGCTGGGAGCTTCAGTTCCCGCCGAGGGAGACGAAGGGCGGCGCCGGCTAGGAGCTGCGGCCGAGGGCGACGATCTCCGGCCACATCGATCTCACCTCCACCTCCCTGACACCGGATCCATGTCGCCTCCATCTCCGCTGTCGGCGAGCTAGGAGCTTCAGCTCCCGCCGAGGGAGATGAAGGGTAGGCGCCGGCTAGGAGTTGCGGCCGAGGTCGACGATGGGCGGCGGCGGCGAGCTGGGAACCTGGCAAGTCGAGTCGCCGGACCAAGTCACCTCTGCTCCACCGATTTGTCGACTCTAGTCGACGACTTAATAAGCATGGCACTGACACAACCATGCCACAGAATGAAGCAATAATCATCTTAAGTCTCGAATCTTGCCAGAATTCTCCACACTTGTCTATAAACTATGGCTCACAGACATACTTTTGTTCTTGTATAAATCAGGAACGGATATCAGAATGATAGCTAAACTGCGCAACATTAACATATGAAATGGTATATGCATAAAACTGGAGCTCTTTTAAGATCAAGACGGCAGAAAAACTATCTACTAATCAAGTTCATACCTGTAAGGTAAACGAGGAGCTATACTGTGTGCTTTACTTCCTGGTTCAGAGCAATAACTACATCCAGGTTATGTGTGATTTGCCACCCCTTTGGATATACAAGATAGTCTTCCAGATGAAGATGAAAATTCATGATTTTTGAACAACCACGTGGTATGCCCTCCATATGAGTTTCATCTTCTACAAGCTGCTCTATAAATGTTGTTTCCTGTAAGGATTTTCAATTTTTCATTGATATCAGATCAGCAAACAAAATATAGTTGTACTCCAGGTCAAAATATAGTTAAGTTCAGAATAAAAACGTATAGGGAAGATATTGAAATTGTTATTGTTGTGGGCGTTGGCTGGGTACAGGACAAGGTCCGAGGGTTGGGTACCCGCTCTTGATTGGCTGGCCAACTAAATTATTTGAAGCGTGCTACAGTAATCACACAAACAATGCGGCATCTACTGTTCACACGATAGTACCCTTGCCTCAGGATGTTATGCATGTTCATAACAGTTATGCTGTATTAATTTCGATTGCTCAGTATTGGATAAAATCATCCACAAGGGTGAGAATATTTTACGAGTACAAAGAAACACATAATACATAATGGGGGAAAATAAAGGCAAATATATGAGTTGCCTTTTTCTAAGAAAACTTAAGATTTCTGAGCAAAAGTGTGACAGGAACAATAGGACTGTCGACAGATAGGCGGCTAGGAGAATCAAAGATGTAGAACGCAAGCAAGCTGTGTCCAGTTTCCTCTCCTTGTAATAGAAGATAATGTGCAGACGAATCACACCAAAAACTTGTCAGTTGTAAGTTGAAGAGGCAATCACGTGGTTGAGGTTATCTCAAGGACGGAAGAAAAAGGCCATGCATTGAAGTTGGTGAGGAGCCTCTTTGAGTACAATTAATACTAAATTCAGAATTTCAGAAAGACATGCCTCATGTACATCCTACAATTGTAAAGCTTCATAATTACTTCCATTGTTTAGCTGAGTCGTTTCAAGTCAAGGGCTCAAGGCAACACTCAAACTAAGTAAAATGGAAAACTTAGAGCCACGGTTTGGTTTTTGGATGCACTTCCACAAGCACAGTTTGTAGTCCAGGACTGCTGGTCATAGTTATATTCCACAAACAACTGTCAAAGTTAGCTGGTATAATATGAATTTAAAGCAACGTGTAGGATATGGGGAGGATCAAAAGTATGGGATAATTGATGATTTGCCATTCCTAAAGCACTGGTTTTAGTATTTGCCACTTATAATATTTCGCTTGATGAATTGCCAATCTTAAGAGAGAAATAGCTGGGATATGCCACCCCATCGTATTCTGCTATTTTTTCTGTTATTTTTGGCTCAAAATTGCTTGTGAAATAACCCTTTTGTCCCTCCTTTTCCTCATCTCCCCTCCCTCATTCCCCAAATCCGGCCTTCCCCTCGCCAACATCAGGCGACCATCACCACTAGCGTCAGGGCATCCGCGCCGTGGGAGCAGGACGGCTCTCTAGCATCACTGCTCGCTACCACCGCCGGCACCAGGTAGGTCAGAGTACCGAGTACACGGAGAGCAGGTTGAGGCAGTAGTGTGGTTGCAGCAGAGCTGGGTCACCGTCCCCATCGATGATGGGGTAATGCAACCACGGCACAGTGTCTTAGTCGTCGTCCTGTACCGAGAGGAGGTTGTGCATGACCGTCAAGGTGGGGTGCTTGATGAGCTCCTGTGCCCTGTTGGTGCAGTGGTGCTGCACGTGAAGGGCAGGATGGCCGTCACACCGTCCTCCTGAGCGTCGGCCTGCTCTCCACAGCAGCTCGTCCAACTCGTTGCTCGACTCACACCTTAATCACGCATCATCACCAGTGTGATCTATAGCTAGGTATTGCGAATCAAGAAGCAACAACTCCAAGGAGAAATTCCGGAAGCGTACGGCCAGCAAGTACTCACATCCACGATAGATATATGGACGGACAGAGGCAACAAATGGAGCTGGACCGAGCACGCACAACCTAGCTGCCACCTATGTATCACCGATATGGAATACTGGTACAGCGATACACAATTTCCCAAAAACAAGGATATGGCGATACGGCGAGTATATATGTATTTAAAAATGAGGAAAACGTAAAGAGGCTACAAGAGATTAACATAATGAGATTACCTTGATGGAAAATTTAAAACTATACATTCCTTTGAATGAGAGAGTGAGAGAGAGAGAGCACAACAGCTGTTTCACTCGGTTTAGGGTTGGGAGGAATGGTCTTTTTTTTCTTTCAAATGAGGTGTTTTGGGCCTGGGAGGATCAGGAGTATCGGGATTATGTTTTATTAATTTTAAAAGCTGAAACTCACCGATTCTTCCCGAGCACGTATCGGAAAGGATCGCGATGGATCTCAATATCGGGTACGTATGGAGTACAGGTATGGCAGTTTTGTGAAAGATCGGTGATTCATAGGCTACCACAGTTGGTTCGTTTCCTCTCACGACTCATGAGCAGAGCTTCGGCGGTGGTGATGATCGCCAGATGTGTGCGAGGGGAAGACCGGATTTGGGGAATGGGGGAGGGGAGAAGAGGAAAAGGAGGGGCAAAAGGGTCATTTCACAAGCGATCTTGGGCCAAAAACAAAAGAAAAAAATAACAGAAAATACGGTGAAGTGGCAAATTCCAGCTATTTCTCTCTTTGGCGTGGCAATCCATAAAGCAAAATCTTACAAGTAGAAAATTCTAAAACAAGTGCCTTAGTAGTGGCAAATCATCAATTTTCCCCAAAAGTATCTGTTACTGTTATGATTTACACAAAATTCAGAGACACAGCTTTTATGGCCGAAAAGCTGTTTGTGCCCTTGTATTATTTAACTAAGGAAAGGTAGGCAACACAAAATTTGGTCTCAAATGAATGCAACATGGTGAGCAGTTCAATCAGGATCTGGTTATGGGGTATGCTGCCCTGAGCAGACCATTAGACCATATAGTCCATGCCAATTAATATGGCTGCATCAGTTGCTAAAATTGACCGATTATATTATGAGCATAAATGAAACGCTTCAGTTATAACTATGAAGACAGAAGCAAGCTTACTTGAAACCCCTCCTTGACCGTGTCTAGCAGCCGGATGTAATTCCAGGCCTGATGAGCCCTCTTCTTGGTGTCCCAAAGCATACTGCTATTGAAAGCGAACCCTGACATATCCACATGGAACCTCCGCAGCCTCTTGTTCTTCTCGTCCATGTGCCATCCCACAACACGGCTCCCGTTACACACGGGCCCTTCTAGTATCGTCTTACTCTTCCCCGTGGCCAGCATTGCGACAGGCCAGGTGCCAAAACTCCTGAACACCACGACATTGTTGACCAATTGACATCAATGAGTTTCGGGTTTCCAATAAAGAATCATTGTACACGAACGAAACTGACTACAATGTCAATCAGGAACTCCAACCAATGCTAAATTATGAGAATTCTTGTCATAATTGTTATACCTTATGTGACGAATATGGTGGAAGAGGTCAAGGGAATAGACGATGCCTTCTTCGGCGAAGTAGACGATGCCGTGGAGGCGGTGGTGCTCAATGTGGTCGAGCGCCGCGTTCCGCTGGCGCACGCGGCTGTCCATGGGGGGATCCTGTCTACGGCCCCGGCGCCGGGGGTCCTGGGGCGCGACGGGGGCGGGGGAGGATAGGTGGCGATACATGACGCCGCAGCCGCGAAGCACGGCGGCCGTCTCGCGCGTGGCGGCGCCGGCCTCGACGACGAGCCAGAGCAACGGCGACGGCACGAGGCGGAGCGTGTGCGCGAGCCGGCGCAGGTAGTACGCCTGGAGCAGGCGGGCGCGGGTCGGTGTCACGACCAGGAGCAGCTTCCGTTCTACCGCCGTCGGCGCAGGCGGCGGCGGAGGGTTCTTTGACGGCTCCCTGACGGCCGTTGGAGGGGGAGGAAGCGGGAGATTGAGGTCGAGGTGGAGGTGGCGGTGCGCGAAGGGGAAGAGGCCGGCGACGAAGCCGATGAGGAAGCAGAGGACGAAGCACGGCGCCGTGATGGGGCGCCGCGGCGGGCACGGCACGGCCATGTGTGCGTGCGCGCGCGGGGCTATGCGGGGTTTGGTCTCTTGGCTGTGGCAGGTCAAGGTGCCATGGTTTTTTGGGGGTGGGGGAGCCGACCGACTTGGTCGCGGTGGCGTGGAGTGCAGTTGAGGTGGACGGGGTGGGAGCCTCGGAGGAGCGTGGGGCCGGCGGAATGGGTCGCCGCGGCCGATGGAGTTTTTTTATTTAATATTTTTATATAATATTTTAAAATTAAACTAACCGTTAACTTTATTTTCAATTATAATCCCTTTAATCACACTATGACTCGTGACGTGACCAAATAATACTGTCACGTCACCTACATCGGCGTGGCTAAACCTGCTACACAAGCCCTTGCGCGCACGTCGGGCCAACATAGAGGGCATGTGTGGTCGTTGTCACACCAGTACTTATGACGTGGCAAGCCTGATTTATCACGCAACGCGTATGTCATGACAGAGGTGACTTGAGTGCTACCGACCCACCCAATTTTTATTTTTCCCCAAACTCCCCCTTCCACACATCCTTTCTCCTCTCTACCCCCAACCTTCCCAAATCCATCGATTTGGAGCCGATTCGAAGTCCATAAACCTGTGTAGATCATCCCCCAAGGTAATCTCACCCATTTCCTCCATTTATTTAGGATAACATTGGTTAGATTTGTGGATTTAGGGTTTTGACCAATTGCATGTTTGAAAGAAATTGATTTGAATCTTTGCACGTCGGAGTGAATTGGATAGCATCAGTACGCAATGTTAGTTGAATGTGCATGTGGGGGTGGGGGGCAAACCCTCGCTCGAATAAATCTTTTTACATGGCTATACCTTAAGTTAACATGCAATCTAGATGTTCTTACGTCATTTGGATGTCTGTTAATTATGAATATTGAACATATTTTTTTCTAGCCAATGGCTATAACTTACTTGATAAATATGCCCATACATGAATGAACATTCTACTCAGCCACTACTTGATTCTTGGATCATTTTGCCCGGTGCCAAGTTTGAGTGAAGCTGTACTTCCACCCATTTACCAGGGCAAATACAACTTTGGAATATTTCAACATACAATCTTTTATGCTGCATGTATGAATGTGAACTGTACCTTGCAGAAAATTTCAGCTGGTCTTGACTAGTTGAGTACAGCCTGGTTGTAACCTTTTGCCTTCTCTTCTAAGAACTTGTATAATTTAGGGATGAAACATTTCTATATGTGTGTCAAATGCACTCATGTCGGTAAATTTTTCTTAGCTATTTTGTTGTGTTCATACATTTTTAGCGATTTGTGGATGAAATTGGATATTGTGAGTAGGATTTGTGGATGAAAAAAGGATATGTTATTGTAGTTTAATGTAGTTGTGATGGAAATGTGGCTATTAAATCGTAGTTTTGTTATCATCGTGAGGAATTTGGATATATCATTGTAGTTTCATTTTAGGGTTTTGGCCAAATTGCATGTTTGAGCGAAATTTGGTTGCCACACTCTAGGTGGCGGTGTGGTGAAAAGGATCATGTTGGCAAATATAGTTGTCGGAGAATTAGTAATAAAACCTTTCTTCCAGAAAGACCTATTTAGTCATATATTAAATGGTCAGTACCACTTTGGAGTATAGTTGTTTGTCAGTAGTATGTGTGGTAGTTGGTACCTGTGGCATGCAATAATGACTTCGCAATATTTTTTTTTCATATTGTTGGATATAGATGGATAAAGTTGTACGTGTTTTTACTGGTGGGCCGGATAGCGAAACGAGGAGTGTTGCTGAGTTTGTTAGCATAGAACTGATTGTGCTTGGACGAGGATTAAGTCGACCTTTGGATGGGATGAGCCCTGTAACATCCCAAATTTCAAATTTCAGTTGAAAATAAAGTTTAATTATTTTTGTGAATTTTTCTGAATTTTTTTTAAAGCTTTTACTTAATCAATTTGAAGCTAAACAAATTTATTTGCAGAATCTATTACCAGATAATAGCTGAAAATATTTTATTTAAGTCCTAAATGCTTCAGAGAATTTCTGTGAATTTTCTCAAAATTTTTGGACTTAATTTTCTATATTCTAAAGCCTAATTGAATGATCAGAATTAAATTAATTAGAAAATCAAAAAGAAATCCCCAAACAGTCAGTGGGCCAAAACTCAGCTCGGCCCACATCCATCCCGCGCGCGCACGGCCCGCTCCACCGCACCATCGCCGTCAACCGTTGGATTAAAATCCAATAGCAGCGCCCGATCCCCACTTACCGTTTCGCGCGATCTAAATCGACCGTGGGATCAAAATCGGACGACCCCGAGTCGTCGTCTTCCTTTCCTTTCTTCTTCCTATGCTTTCCTTTCTCTCGCCGCGAATCCCCGATTCCCCGCCGCGGACTCACCGGGACTTTCTTGGGCGTTACGCCGCCTCGGCCAAGCCCGCGCCCTATAAATAGGGGCGTCGGGGGCGCATCCTCACCGCAAACGGCACCACCATCCACGACTCACCACCACCTTTGTAGCGCCCTATTTTTGAAATTTCCGCCGGAGCTCTTTGGGTCATCTTCGTTTCGCGCCACCATAGCCCCTCCGTCCTCGCGACCCCACCATCATCACCGCGCATCAACGCGGCCGCGCCACCACCCACTTCCTCGGAGGATCGCGGAACCACTACGCCGTCGGCGGCCGAAGTTCCTGCCGCCAATCCTCGCCACCGCGACCTTCCGCCACGTTCGTCACCGTTTGGTAACCCTGCGTTCGCACTAACCTCCTCTCTCGATCGCACATCACCGCCGCGCCGCGCGCCGTGGCGCCGGCGACCATCGGTCACCGTGTGCTACCGTCGGCCCGGTGCTGGTGTGGCAGCCATCTCGGTGCCACCCGGCGCCACATCACCGTTAATGCCCTCGTGTCGCCTGCGTGTCACGCCAGGTCAGCGCCCGCGTGGCAGATCCACCGCACCGGCTCGCCCACGGCTCGGTGGAATGAGTCCACCGTGAGCCGTGTCTATGACACGTGGGGCCCGCACGTCAGGAAATAAATTTAATTCCTTTAATTCCCGGAAATTCAGCGCTGGCGTCAGCATTGCACAATAATTAGATTTTCCAATAGAAAAATAATTCGGCAAATTCAATTAAATTTCAGATTTAGGTTTAAACTTCAAAAATTCATATCTTTTGTATCTGAACTCCAAATTGGGTGGTTCAAGTTGCAAATTTTTTCTAAAATCATGATCTAGCTATTTAAACCAAAATATTTCAATTTGGAGTTATTTTGAGCTGAGTTTTTGAATTTATTTGAATTTGGAGTTAATTTGTCATATTTTCGCGTATAGTCCTCGACGACTCCGGAGAGTTAAATCCTTCTGACGATTTAGAGTTTCAAGACTTCAACGAAGGCAAGTTACACTATTGATCATATTGTTTCCAGTATTTTAAAGTATTTCATTCCTGTTTTCAAATTACTATTGCATGCATATGTTTATATAAATGTCGAATGTCCTGTTTTTGGTATAGTTATTCCAACTTCCATGATATGATCAATTTGGCTATTGAATATGAATACCTTGACACCCTTAGATAAAATTTGTCATATGCTTAGCCATGCTTAGATCATATTTATAAATTTGGGAAGGTTTAGCCAAATCATTTATAATTTGATTTTAAATTTGATTATGTGGTATTGTTTTACCACGAAAGGTTTATTAAGAGGTTTTCACTCCAAATAAAATAAAATGGGTTTGGACTTGGGCGAGATGGATGTATGGTGGGTGCAGGTTCATGCACGGGCCTAATTTGGTTAGGATTAAGGCCCATGGGTCTATTTAAATGGAAAGTCGCCCAAGTCAGTTAAGGACCGGTCTTTGAGCGTATTTTGCTATGCCTTACCGTACCATCACATGTCCTGTATGGGCAGGGTTTGGCTAAATAATTTGTGACGTCTTAGTGTTATTTGTGCTATGTTGTATGTGTGGGTGTTGGTTAGACATTAGTCCCACCGGGCGCAAGAGGGGGCTCCCGGAGGATGGTTAGTCCGATGGTAGCGAAACCTTAGCGGGCATAAATACATTAAGATGCTGCATTGTAAAGGCCTCATGATAATTGCTTAGTCACACGCCTTCAGAAGCGTGCATTGGCCGACATTAAAAGCAAATTATCTCGTGTGGGTAAAAGTTGTACAAACTCTGCGAGTAGAAACTATTCGAATAAGCGCGTCATGATCATGGACATGCTAGCAAAGCCACTCTAAGTTAGACTTTTTTTTGGTTTATAAAATGGTTTCCACAGATGATTTTAGGATGGATAATCCTATGGTAAAAATTGGGCGATTAGCCAAGTGATAGGAGGGTATCCTTCACCATTCATTTAATGGAGGTTATCCACTATTTATTGTCATTTTAATCTCTGATTTCTGTTATAATATTAAAATTGGCCTTAGAAAATTATTAATGGTATTTGATCTGAAAATGTTGTTTATGCAAAACAACCCTGCCATGATCCTTTGTTTACCCTATGCATGCATAAACTTTCAACATTGGGTGTAACTTGCAAGCACGGAAGTTGTGCTTACTCTTGCTGAATAATCTTTATTCAGGAGAAGACCTCTATCAGGACGGTGAGGATCCTGACGACTAGGCTACGCCCCCAGACGATTGCCTGTGGCAAGCCGTGTGGTCTACTACTACTTTGTTTCCGCTGTGTTATTTCTTTTCTATTTGGCCTCATGCCCTTTTTGTAATAAACTCGGAAATTATTATTAATAAAGTGTGTGGTATGATTTTGCTATCACTTTTGTTTGACTGTGTACACTAGCAATCCTGGACTAGTGTGTAAACACAGAAAATTCGGGATCCTTCGCTCCCGGGTTCGACAAAAGTGGTATCAGAGCCATATCGACTGTAGGTCGTGGCCCCACAATGTCCTTAAGGACTTACTTTCAAAAACTAAAAGTATTTTGAGTCTATCCAGAGTCCTCTCTCAACCCTTCTCTTTAAAACGGTTACTGACTCATCTCTTCCTCAAAAATTGTAGATGGTCGAGGTACCGGACGCTATTTCTCACGGAGTTATTGCTGGACACTGGGCCGAGCTTCTCTGGGAGACGATGCAACATTTGGACTACAAGAAGAGGCCAACATTCCAGGGCTATCGATACAAGGTGGGAGAACGACGTCTCTGGAGGGTGGAAGTGTTGATTTACTCCGATCTGTCGCCAAACACGGTCTTCCACACTTTCCACGCTCCGATCAGACGCGACACCTTCGCCGATGGCATTCAGGATGCAGTGAGAGAGGCAGTTCGTCGACTCCGCCACATCTACGACTGCTACCTCAATAGCACCGGGTTCCACTATTACCCGATGCATCTTCCGACCAGACTCGACAGCGTCTTCCGCACCGCTAAGGAAGAAGATTCCCTCGAGCTAACGCATCAGGTGGACTTAGCGAAGGCACTGGACTATGCCTACGGGAATACCCTGGAGGACTTGCGTACTGCTCAAGATGGCTTGGAGTACGCAGAAGCAAGGATAAAGGCATTGGAAGCAGAGCTGGCTAGCTACAAGGCAGGCGAGGCTAGCTCTAATGAGATAGACTACACCCCTAGTACACCATAGATGTTTTCGATTAGTCCGTACTTTAGTCGCGAATTATGAGCTATTAATTACCCTTGTGATAGCCATAATTCATTAATAAAATAAATGAATAAAAGAACTATTTTGAAAAGTTGGTTCTTTATTGTGTGTTTTTTTGGTTCTTGGGCTATTTTAGATTTATCCCCCTTAGAATTTCTTGCTACCTTTTCTAAATCCTTGGAGGATCCCGCAGATGGTGAACACCCGCAGGAATGGAAGCAGCAGTGCCAACGAACAAGGAAAAGATCAGGTGGATCACTAGGATAATCACGTTCTGCAGCCGCCACCACCGCCGGCGAAAGGACCCGAGTGGCGCCAGATGATGGCGAATCAGACTCATCTGATTGACCTCCTCGCCCAATCACTGCAGAATGTGCAGAATGCTCAAGCCGCTACCGTAGCAGCAGCTCCACCCCCGCACAACCCGAGGTTGACTATGTCTGAGTTCATGAGAATCGTCGCCGACTTTCTCAGCGATCTTGAACCAATGGGCCGATGGCGGCGGGCCATCGGGAAGAAGCTGGACATCACGTAGTGCTCTGATCGTGAGAGGGTTTTGTTTGCCTCTCACCAGCTGACCGGTCCCGCATCGGAATGGTGGGACAATTACTGCATCGCCCATAATGATGCTCAATCCATTTCATGGGCGACTTTGTGCAAGCCTTAGTCATGCACACATCCGTGGGATGATGACATTAAAGAAGAATGAGTTCCACGTGCTCGTCGAGCAGCGCCGCGGTGGCCGAGTATCTTCACGCTTCAATCAACTTGCGCTCGCCCGGTGGCGTAGCGAGAGATGAGGACCAGAGCAGGAAAGGTTCTGGAGGATTAAATAGCGATATCTCTGTCAACTTATCTCTCAAAATTTCACCGACTTCCAGCGGTTGGTAGATAAAGCAATCGGCGGAGGCCAAACACACGAAATGGAGAACGCAAGCGGAGGATGGCGCTCAAAGATTCAACGCGGAGTGCGCCTAAACCTCGCATCACCACATCACGGCCGCGCAGCGTGGGAAGTTTCAATCTTCCCGTCCGTACTCGGCACCGCCACAACTCTCCAACCCTCCAACCAGTGGCACTTCGCCGGGAGGCGGTTCAATGAAGCACTCTACCTCCTCGGCCGAGTCACGTGCTTCCATCGCTGCGAGGCGGGCATTATGCCAATAAATGCCCGAAGAAGTAGCAATGTATGGCACCAGCAAGGCCAACCTCAGGAGTTCCAACTACTGGCGGCATCACACGGCCAGCAGGCCAGTTCACCAAGGGGCGGGTGAACCATGCTACCGCAGAGGAAGCTCAGGTAGCGCTAGATGTTGTTCTCGGTATGTTCCTCGTTAATTCAATTCCAGCATCTGTCCTATTTGATTCTGGAGCTTCACACTCTTTCGTGTCAAATAAGTTTGTGGGAAAATATGGGTTACCTATATCCTCCTTAGCTACCCTCCTTAGCTACCCCCATGATAATCCATTCCCCGGGCTCGGAAATGAGAACCAGTTCTCTATGCCCGAATCTTACTCTTGAGATATCCGGTGTATCCTTCCTAGCAGATCTGATAGTTTTACACTCCCAAAGTCTGGATGTAATACTTGGAATGGACTGCTAGCCAAAAACCATGGTCAAATAGACTGTGCCAATAGGTCTATTACCCTCACAAATGAACAAGGCATATCTGTTGAATTCAAACCCAAGACCCGCACCGGAGGAAGTTCCATACTCACTAGCTTGAAGGAAGTGGCGGAAGACATACGTGTACGAGAATATCCCGACGTCTTTCCGAATGATCTACCCGGCATGCCACCGGATAGGGACATCATGTTCCTAATTGATCTAGTCCCCGGGACAGCTCCGATCTCGAAGTGGCCCTACAGGATGCCAGCCAACGAGTTAGCAGAATTGAAGAAGCAAATCGAAGAGCTGCGAAACAAAGGGTATATTCAACCTAGTTCCTCACCTTGGGGAGCCCCAATACTATTTGTCAAGAAGAAAGACAATAGTATGAGAATGTGCGTTGATTACAGATCACTCAACGAGGTGACAATCAAGAACAAATATCTGTTGCCCAGAATCGATGATCTGTTTGACCAGTTGAAGGGAGCAAGTGTCTTCTCGAAGATTGATCTGAGATCTGGTTATCACCAACTGAAGATTAGACCGGAAGATATCCCGAAGACCGCCTTCACCACCAGATATGGACTGTACAAGTTTACAGTAATGTCCTTCGGACTGACCAACGCCTCTGCTTACTTCATGAATATGATGAACAAGGTGTTCATGGAATTCCTGGATAAGTTCGTGGTCGTCTTCATTGACGATATTCTCATCTATTCGAAGGATGAAGAGGAGCATGAGAAGCACCTCAGGATGATCCTGGACAAGCTCAGAGAGCACCAACTTTATGCCAAATTCAGCCAAGAGTGAATTTTGGCTAAGTCAAGTTGCATTCCTTGGACATATTGTATCTGCGGGAGGAATTGCAGTAGACCCCGCCAAGGTTGAGGCAGTAATGGACTGGAAACAACCCAAATCAGTCACCGAGGTGAGAAGTTTCCTTGGACTAGCGGGCTACTACTGCAGGTTCATCGAAGGTTTCTCGAAACTTGCAAAACCCATGATTCAACTTCTGAAGAAAGAAAAGAAGTTTGAATGGTCAAGCGCTTGTGAAGAAAGCTTCCAAGAGCTGAAAAAGAGGCTAGTCTCAGCACCGGTGTTGATTCTACCGGACATCCGTAAGGATTTTGAGATATTCTGTGACGCATCTCGTCAAGACCTCGGATGTGTACTAATGCAGGAAGGCAAGGTCGTAGCTTATGCATCTCGGCAGTTGAGGCCACACGAAGGGAATTATCCGACTCAAGATCTGGAGTTAGCGACAATTGTGCGCTCTCGAAAATCGCGACATTATCTCATTAGTAACATTGTGAGATTTTCACGGACCATAAAAGCCTGAAATACATATTCACGCAGTCCGAGCTCAATCTCCGACAGAGGAGATGGTTAGAATTGATAAAGGATTACGACCTCGGAATCCATTATCATCCGGGCAAAGCCAATGTGGTAGCAGATGCCTTGAGAAGGAAGGCTTATTGCAATACCATCATGGTACAACAAAATCGACCCAGGTGTATGAGGCTGAAGCACTGAGATACGGAGATTGTCAGCAAGGTTTAAAGTGGCGCTTTGGAAGTTCAACCGACTCTTCCGGATCAAATCAGAACAAAGCAGTTAGAAGAGGAAGACATCCAGGAAATCAAGAAAAACATGAGAAGAGGCAAAGCCCTAGGTTTCTCCAAGGATGAGCAAGGGACAGTGTGGTTTGGAGACCGCATTTGTGTACCTAACCAGCAGGAGATAAAGGAGTCGATTCTGAAAGAAGCTCATGAGTCGCCATACTCCATTCATCCTGGTAGCACCAAAATGTATCAGGACTTGAAATAAAAATATTGGTGGGTCAGCATGAAGTGCGAAATTGCTGATTTCGTCGCTCGTTGTGATGTCTATCAAAGAGTCAAGGCAGAGCACCAAAGACCATTGATGCATTGCAGCCATTACCAATTCCCGAGTGGAAGTGGGAAGAAGTTGGTATGGATTTCATCACCGGACTCCCTAGAACCCAATCGGGATATGACTCCATCTGGGTGGTAATTGACCGATTAACTAAAGTGGCCCACTTTATTTCGGTCAAGACCACCTACCAGAGCAGCAAGCTAGCGGAGTTGTACATGGCCAGGATCGTCTACCTACATGGAGTACCCAAGAAGATTGTGTCTGACAGAGGTTCCCAGTTCACCTCTCGGTTCTGGAAAAGTCTGCATGAAGTCTTGGGGACCAAACTCAATTTCAGCACGGCATATCATCCCCAGACTGATGGTCAGACAGAATGCACCAACCAAGTCCTTGAAGATATGCTTCGAGCTTGTGCCTTAGATTTCGGAAAAGGTTGGGATAAGGATCTGCCATATGCAGAGTTCTCATACAATAATAGCTACCAAGTGTGAGGACCCCGGTTTATTCGACTTGTAATGCTTAGCCTTCCATTGACCCTAGCATCACAAATCAAATAAACCAAGCCTCGAGATATGTATACTTCCAAGAAATACAATATACACACCCCGTTACAAAATCATGCATCAATTCCATACAACAGGTCTAACAAAAGACATACAAATAACTAAGTAAACAACGGAAGCAAAAGTACCATAAGATGACGATAAACAAAAGAGCCAATTAGTGTGCCTTTACCCACAAGGCAACCAACCGGGCCGCCAAGCTAGTCGTCAAACCCGATGCGCATCTCACAAAGGGGAAGCCCTTGGGGCTCACCTTCTTTCTCTGCAACAAAAACATTAAGCAAAGCAACTGAGTACAAAATTTTTTTTTGTACTCGCAAGACTGACGTGTAAGGGTAACAGAACTATAATTAACTACATGCGAGGTTTATTTAAGTGGAGGGGGCTCTGGACTTTCTTTTAGCATAAAGCAAATTTTCATTTGCAATAATGTAATAGATTCAAAGCAATTTGACAAACTGTTTGTAATTGTTGAAATAACAGCGATACAATAATAATAACAACAATAAAGACAACCTGGAAGTGACTAACCCAATAGTCACCACAACAATAGTATGAATATCCATTCATACCAACCCATCAAGTTTTAATTAAATGTTGTAGTCTAGTTCTCACAGGGCGTATCCGAGCGTGTCCATAACCTAGGACGAGGCTATTCGAATAGATCAAACCCTACAGGGGTGTACTAATATACCCACACTTTAGACCGCCTTTCCACCAGCCACGGTTAGCATAGTTCCTTTGGTATGCAGACACGGCTAAGTCTAACAAGACGTTTTCCAATAGTTCCATACGCTCACATGGTAAAGCCAAAAAGACAACTACCCACAAAGGGTAAAGCTTTTCGAACAACTACCATGCTCCCAACACCATCCCTCTTGCGACTCGGAGCCAATACACGCCAAAGTACTAAGTCAAGAGAGGTCCCATACCCTCTAGTGTGGTTAACACGCAAAAATGCTCAGTGCGGTGGCGCAAGTAACTCGGTCCTTAAATGACCCAGGCACCATTCCAGTCACACCCAAAAGCACACCATCTTACCATTGTGCCCAAGTTCAAATCATTTTATTTTTATTTTTTTTATAGTTTTCACAAGTAATCATAGCACAGAGGTTGAAATATAAAGTCATACTAAGTTTGTGTGATCAAGGTTATCGACTAAGTCGATAACTGCCCAATTCTACCGGTATCTAAGCATTGCTAAGCATCATAACGTAAAGATAAATAAAAGGCCCTAAATCATTCACCGGGCTCTAATTCACCAGTGAGAATAATATTCCTAAGGTAGTGGCAGGGGTGAACAATTTCATGGCAACAATGAAATGGGATTAACTACCTCTAATCGATAAAATTAATCATTGACACAAAAGCATGCATACGTACGAGTAAAACAAAGTATTAGATTTTAAAAGTAATGGTATTGAGTGGATATGATCAAACTGCTTGCCTTTGCCTTGCTAGAGATATTCGACTTGCTGCAGAGGGTCACTCTCGTAATCAACGTCATCTAACGATAAAAACTGCCAAAGCGAAAAACAGCGAATAAACACCAGAATGCCAAAAGTATCCAAAAATTAAAAACACAGAATATAGATTATGAATTTAGGAACAACAAATTAGTTGATTCGGAGTTTATTTAAATTAGTTAGGATTTCTTCTGATTGTTCTTTCCAAACTCACTTATTTTCCACGATAATCATATAGTCAAAATCAAACCTCTTATATGCTCTCCTCTTTCAGCGGACTATGATGGTGATCTTGGGTTAGCTTTACTACAATGCTACTTCCATCTAATCTTCTTACCAACTACCTATCCTATAGCTTAACCTCAGGATTAACTTCTTAAAGATGTGGGGTCCTACTGACAGCTATTTCTAATGGTCCCTAAAATTAAACTTTAATTAACTTGACAGAAATACAAGGCAGCTTGACCTAAATACAAACTAACTTAATGTGGAATTGGCTAAAATAGAAACACCCAAAAGTTACTTTATCCTACTCACTACCTTAGTTGGGCAATTAATCGGATGGTGTCCACTGTCAGCCACTAACTCATAGTTGAATTCACTTCTTAGTTTGACGATATTAACACTAGTACTCAATTTATTTTCTTTAAGCTACTCATTGGTTATCTACTAACTAGTTACTTTCCTTGAAAGGAGGTCCACTGCCATAAGATCATACACTGAGATCCAACACAGAGAGGGGGCTACTGCTAGTTGGGGTACACACAACTAACAAACCTTACTAACCATTTCCATTGGCCCACAACTTACTTAAGCTAATCTATGCTAACAGATAGGCCTATTACTATACACACTGGGGGAGAGAGCCACTATCAGATACTTACGAGATGATAACATCCTACTCAAGGTTGCTCCTGTTAGATCCTAATCCAATCACCTAATAAGTTGAAAGCTCACTGCCATACATCCAAGCACACACACAAATACTGAGAATCACATAAGGATAGAAGGTCACTGGCAATCACTGGATTATACACACTAGTTGATTTTCCGACAAAACAACTTATCCACCGAGCGTTTAAACAAAACTAACCAATCTTGGTGAATGCTATCTACACAGCCAAGGGCTCACTGACATTTAGTTATCCTCACCCTCTTTACCATTCACCTATACATGATCTTCAGTTCACTGACAACACAGAGAAAAATTTCAGAAATGAAACTAATGTCTAACCTTCTTCCAAACCTCAACTTCAAATTTGCTAAACCATTTGGAGTGACCTAATTACATTCGCATAGTTGATTAGCAACAAATTGCTTGGTTTAAGAGAGTGGGCCCCACTGTCAGCCACAGGGATCGCAAGGGAGGAACAGGGGAGGCTCTTGCCGAAATGGGGCTGTGGTCGTCGCCGGCGATGGAGCTGCGGCGAGGCGGTGGGGAGGGCCAAAATGGGTTGCCCAGAGGCTACAGGAGCTAGGGGTGGCGACTTGGTGGCGCGGGTGGCACTGTGGTGGCGCGGCGATGGCGAGCGGCGGCCGACCGAGGAGGTGAAAAGGGGGCGACGGTGTCGGTGTAACATCCCAATTTTGGACTTGTGTTTAAAATGTAAGAAAATGAGTTGAAATTAAAACTTTTTCTTACATCATGTATTTCCTGTTGTACCAAACAATTCTTGTACAAGGAATTATGGAAATACAAAGTCACAAGTCCTTTTGATCCAAATGTTGATCTTCCAAAAAAAATAAAATCATGTCAAACATTGTGATCATCCTCTGGAAATATTTTTCCTAAGTTCTAAGGATGGTTTGTGACCCCTATGAAAAATTTCACAATTTTTAGAAATTGTTTGAATATTATTAGAGGGCAGTCAAACCTGTTTGACGTTTAGTGAAAACTCTGAGTCAGAAACTTGCAGAATTTTTAGAGAATAATTCACTGCATACAAACCTTTGAAAATTTTACACAAGGCTTATGTCCAGGTTATAAAGCTCCTGTAAAAATTTCAGAATTTTTGGAGTTGTTTTGCTACCCCAAATAAATCCTCAAAGGTCTCTGTTCTTATTTAAAAACCAAATCTAGTTTGTACTGTTACTCGGGCTCGAGTCAATCGACTTGGTTGAGCCAACTAAACCGCACCAGGTCTCTTTATAAACCCGCAAACATTTTCAACCGTTAGATCTTGATCTAACGGCCTTAAATGATTGGGCTGTTCGGGGCATCGCGAAGAGTCCATCAATCTGAGCCCTTGAATCGAAATCTAACGGTCCAAAATAAGTGTGCTGATCGGGTCACCCGAAGAGCGCATCTAATCTCAGCCGTCCATGATCGATCCAACGGTCACAGTTCCTCTGTTGTTTTTTTAAAAGGGCGCCAGGGCTTTGAGATCTAAGCCGTCCGCGATAGATCCAACGGCCCAAAATTGCCCAAGTGCATTGTGAGTCATCTCCTACCTCCAGTCGTGCGTGAGCGATGGGAGAGGTATGGGGATGTCAATTCTTGCTCCCTCTGACCGCCCTAGTTGACCTTTAGGGTTGTGGGAGGTGTTTCGGCCGAGCCATACCCTATGCCATCATCTCCACCTTTTTCACTTTCGGCCATGTCTTGAGCTTTGCACCATGTCTCCCGAAAAGCTCTTTGTCCAAACCCTAATGCTTTCCAAAGCTTTATAAGCACCTTCAATACCTCCTGGTATCCCTTTACACTACCCTTGAGCTTTATTTTCAATTGTGGAGCTTAATACCCCAAAACCGACAATCACCATTGTTGACCCGTGGAGCTCCATTGGTGAATTTGGTGTTACAGTGGTTCTCGTTCACATTTCTTTACACCATTTTTATCTCCTCACTATCTTGAACATATCCCCTCACTTAATTTTGGGTTTGATTATCAGGAATTGTCCAATTTGGGGTTTGTTCAAATTCGACCGATTTTGGTCATCTACTTCCTTAGCTCAGGTGAGTGCTCCATTTTCAAATTATTTGCTCATGTAGCGTCTATGGGCTATAATGAAGCTATGTTGATGCTTTGGTACCACTCATTTTGCTCAGGGTACAAATTTTCACCTTTCTTCTTCAAGTCCAGCAAGCCTCCACCGGGGATAAGCTACTCCGGCCATCTTTGAAGCTTCTCTCCATTAAGGTAGCTTCTTATTAGTCCCTAGAGGCCTTGGTACACGCTTCTTTGGACTGCAGTGGAGCATTTTGCTATTTTCATGCTTAGCAGTAAAAGCTCCCTTTTTCATTTTCCGGCTAGTCGGCGATTAGAGCCCTCACCGCCGGCGAGATTGCCACCACTAGGTCCATAAGGTTATTGCGATTCCATTTCACTACTTGGTTGGAGCCGCCGCGACCGGAGTCGCCGGCGATGAGCCGTGGAACACGCTCGGGACTTGCCGGCGAAACTCCCGTTTTCGTCAGAAATTTCAGACAGCATTAATGCCCAATCAGTGTTAATCGTTAGGTATTAATGGTGTCTTAATCGCATATACATCAGCGACATGTGGGCCCATGTCCTTAATTCACCCCGCTGGTGCAATCCCGTGCGCTCCGGACACCATCAATGCTTAATTATTGGTTAATTAAGTGTGTCGTCGTTTAATTCTTTGTCGGAAATTAACCACGGGTCAGCGACATGTGGGCGTGAGGGTTAAAATCAAATCGAAGTCTTTAGTACCATTTTTAGAGTTCATTAATTGCCAATCATTAGCGACATTAAATCGTCCTAAGCGCCACTTTAAGCCCCGCCAGGTGGGCTCTCAATTGCTTTAATCACTTCTGTGCAAATCATTAGGACACATTAACTCCTAATCATTAGATTCGGTAATAGATCCTGTCCTAAAAACCTCCCTTAAGTCGCTGACATGTGGGCCACGTGCACCGCGCGCGCGTGGTTTAACGACTTCGTGTTTATGACTTAAAGTCACTGACACGTGGCCCCCACGTGTCAGCGTTTCTTTTTGAACTGCGATCGGACACCACCGTCCGTGTCGTGATCTGCGGTCCAGATCAAGTGGGCCGTTCGGGTCACCCGAATCCCCCCATCATCGTGGACCGTCCGTTCTCAGATCTGCGGCTGAGATCGGTGTTTCGTTCGCGAGGTCCGAACCACCCACGCCCTTAGCCGCTGGATCTTTGATCAACGGTCGAGAGGAATTGGGACGTTCGGGTCGCCTTCGCGCACCCGCGCGCGCGTGCCGTCCGATTTTGGATCGACGGTTCTCGTGCGTCCACGTCTTAACTTTTCGTTTAGGTTTGTCTGTAAATCGGAAAACAATTATTTTGTAACTGAAAATTGTGCAGAAACTTTAGAAATTCATAACAAATTTATTTTAAACCCTTTTTGGTTGATTCCAACTGTAGTAAATTTGTTTTGACACTAAGGTTTTATTTAAAAATGCTTTTAACCATGTTTCTATTGTAAAAATTCATGTAAGCACAAGAAACTTGATTTCTGCTATTTTTGGTTTTTCCAGAAATTAAATGAAATCATATAAAATGCATATCTTACTCTGTATATGTCCAAAATGGGTGATTTCAATTTTGAAAATTTTGTTATTAACCAAACTTTAATATAAAAGGGATTGTAGGCCCAGGATAGCGCCTGAAATATTAATTAATGACTTTGACCCTATTTTTCAGCATTTAGAAATTCTGGGAATCTTATAAAAGACACAAGTAATTCCCTGTAAATCCTAAATATATAAAATCAATGCTAGAAAATCCCTCTGTTAGCATACTTTAATATGGAATAGGTTTTGAACTTGTTTATGTTTCTAGAAAATGTAATGTGCTAGGTTTACAACTTAGAAAAATCATAAGTAAATCATTATAACTCCAAATTTAGTAAACTCAACTATGCTGTGATTAGGATAACATATCCTACCTACCATAAAAATTTTAGGTTCTAGATCATTCTAGAAATTTTTGCCATGAACAGTACCTATAATTAAATTAGAGGATAAATAGGCTGAGAGAGCTAGATTTCACCATAACTTTTTCATGTCTACTCCAAATGAAGTAATTCTTGTTTTTAAAATTATCTAAAATCATAACCTTGCTGCTGTGTGAATTTCTTTATATTTGAATATCTTTTGCTGTTGAGTTTATTTGGTGTTCTTCGTTCTTATTGGTTTTATTGCCTTTTTGTGTTAGGTTCCGAAGAAAATATTGATTACGTGAGTGATCCTCTACAGCAAATAAGTGATCTTCAGCAAGGCAAGCAGTGTAACATCATTTGATCATATTGCTCCTACTACTTTTAAATCCTAATATCTTGTTTGCAAAACCTAAGTATGCATGCTTCTTGTGTCAAGATTTATTTTATCGATTAGAGGTAGCTAATCCCATTGCATGGTTGCCTTTAAATTGTTCATCCCCGGCCACAAAACATAAGTTATTAATATCATTTGGTGAATTAGAGCCGGTGATTTTATTATACTCTTTATTGTCTTTACGGTGTCATGCTTAGAATGCTTAGATCTGGTAGAATTGGCGATTATCGACCTAGTCGATAATCTTGATCACACAAACTTATTATGACTTTATGTTTCCAGCCTTGGTGCTATATTTAATTGTAAAAACTAAAAATGAAAGTAAAATGATTTGGACTTGGGCACAAGGGTAAGATGGTGTGAGTTTGGGTGTGAATGGAATGGTACCCAGGTCAATTAAGGACCGAACTACTTGTGAGTACCTGTTATCCGAGCATTTTTGTGTGTGCTAACCACACTAGAGGGAAATGGGACCTCTCTTGACTAAGTACTTTGGGGGGTGTTAATTAATGAGTCGCGTGGTGGGTTGCATATTTCGGTATGCAGCATGGACATGTTTGTGGGGAGGAGCACCATTGTGGCGGTGTCTCCTGCTCCACGTATGGGTCCTTGTGATCCAGATTCCGTCGGCAGGTCACTAAGGGTTAACCCCCCATACGTGCGGCTCTTGATTAGCATTTTTCATTGGAAATGTCTCGTAGGACTTAGCCGTGCCGGCATACCAAAGGAAGTGTGCTTAATAGCTTGGCAAAGAGGCGGTCTGAAGTGTGGGTACATTGGTACACCCCTGCAGGGTTAAAACTATTCGAATAGCCTCGTCCTAGGTTATGGACATGCTTGGGTAAGCTTTTCAAGAGTTAGACTACAACCTTTTAAATTAAAACTTGACATGGGTGGTACGAATGGGTAATTCGTGCTATGGTTGTGATGGCTATTGGGTTGGTCATCTCCAGGATGTTGTTACTACTTATTGTATCGCCGTTATTTATGCAAATAAAATTCAGTTTGTTACAACAGCCTTCAATCTATTCTCTATTGCAAATAAAACTTGCTTTATGCTGAAAATTAACCTTGAGCCTTATCTTTTGATCAAAGCCTGCATGTAGTAGTAACTAGGTTTGTTACCCGTAAGTCTTGCGAGTACAATTTTGTACTCATTTGCTTCGCTTAATTGTTGCAGAGGAAGAAGGTTGATCCCCAAGGGATCAACTTTGGTGAGTTTGGTTACGTTATGGACGACTAGCTTGGCGGCGGTCGGTTTATACTGTGGTTATGTGGCTAACCGGTTGGTTTTTGGTCTTAGCCATCTTATGGCACTTTTGCTTCATTATTAATGATACTTGTTGTTATTTGGATCGACCCTTGTTGTAATAACTTTATATTATGTATGTCTTTCGCTTGAATTGTTATATTGTGATGTATGGAATTGATGCATGATTTTGTAACGGGGTGTGTATGCTGCATTTCTGGGAAGCATACATATCTCGAGGCTTGGTTTATTTGTTTTGTGATGCTAGGGTCAATGGAAGGCTAAGCATTACAAGTCAAATAAATCGGGGTCCTCACAAAGTTGGTATTAGAGCCATACTGACCGTAGAAACCCCTAGCTTGGTCGTCTTTAGGATATTTTGAAAACTTATTTTTAAGTGTCAAATGGTTTACGAAAATTTAAGTAGATTCTCAGATTTTACTTCTTACCTATCTTAGCTTGTTCATCTCACCTTATTCTTGATTGACTTTGGAAAGTTGTTTTCCCTCTCATCTCCTTTTCAAATATAGTTGTTTAATCGATTAAATTGGTTTTGGGTAACCCATGAGAGTTATAATTTGAAGTGTTGGCTGTTTTGGAGTGAAGATTAGGAGCTCCTGAAGATGAAGATTTCGGCTGCACACTTGATGAAAAGAATCTGGACAGCAAGCACAAATTCTGGACAGCTAGTTATTTATAGTATATATAATTGAAAATGAGAGGTAAATTCAATTAAAACTTGTGGGGATAAAAGGGTAAGAAGTGATATGAATGACTAAGTATCTAACCTTTTATTAGGAGGTTTTGCCTTGTTTCTAGCTGTGTTAAACCAAGGTTTGATTTCTGAAATTTTACTTTCCTAGAATTGGTGGCTCGTTCTTCTATACGAGTTAGTCATAGTGGGAAGTTGATTTTGTAAATTGTGATCTTGCATTGATTTTATGCTGGTTTTGAGCTGTTGGAGTTCAATTCGTAGAGATGTTAATTGGTTTTCTTTACCTTCAGTTTCGGGCTTGTCCCTTATCTATCTTAGTATCTGCTTCCACCCAACTTTCGGTTAGATTCCCTAGCTAATCGCTCACCCACCTTGTTCTTATATGTGATAGATGGGTAGCTGGTATTTGGTCAAGGAGATGCGTGTGGAGTACGTGGACGGGTATCCCGCACAGCTGCGAGATATGATGTGGCGCGCCAATATCACCTACCAGCCAGAGTATGCCATCTACCGCCGGGACCGAGGGCCTGGAATGGAAGAATATCGATGCGTGGTCAACGTCATCGCAAGACAAGTGACCGGCAGTGTTCCGTACAGCTTTCGGGTTCACGCCACCTCCGAAGTTATGACCATTCAAGAAGCTGCCAGCAGGGTTATGAGCCAGCTTCGCCATGACTTGACGGAATTGTCTCAGCCGCCCTACGACCATTTTCCCCAAAGAGGTTATTGTGAGGACCCCGGTTTATTCGGCTTGTACTGTTTAACCATCCACTTGGTCCTAACAGTACAAATCAAATAAACCAAGCCTCGAGATATGTATACTTCCCAGAATTGCAGTATACACACCCCGTTACAAAATCATGCATCAATTCCATTCATACACATAGAACCGAAGCACAACAATAACTTAAAGACATACATAATTGTGAGGACCCCCGGTTATTGGAAATGTTACTAATCAAATTCATACTGTAGCATGATTATTAATGAAGGAACAGTGCTGCCCCTTTATTAATACCCGGCTAAAGATATAAATTTAACAAGTGACAAATCCAGTAAACAGGATTCCCGGATATATATGATTCTCAATGGTTCCCAGGATCAATGACCATTGCATATATATCCTTCATCAACATTGCATCAAACACATACGAGTCATACATTGATATAATTAAACATAAGGTTACACCAGTCTGTTAATACTACAATATTAAGTGACTTGGTCACTTTAACAGTATACAGCGGAAGCAAAATAAACGGAAAAATGTCCACCAATGGCCTCATCTACCCGCAGGCAATTGCGTGGAGGAAAGAAGTAGCGTTACTCGTTAGCGTCACCCTGATCGGCGCTAACGGGTACTTCATAGAGAAAACCATCCTCACCTGCAACAATAGGTGGTAGCACCTTGAGTACGGAAGGTACTCAGCAAGTCTTACACAAACTAATAAAAGAAAGTGGTTATTAGAGCCTAATCAAAGGAGTAGAGTTGTCACATGCATAAGCTTACAACAGGAAGGTATAAAGGTTCAAATTTGCATAAAGCGATACATCTTAACCTACAAAGGCTAAATTTTGATAAAGCAATTTAATAAATCAAAGATAAAGTAAAACAGTAAGTAAATACATTAAATGTAAAAAGCGATGCGATGCATGATTCCCTCATGCCATCCGAAAATAAACCAAAACCAGATTTTTGAAAATCAAAACTTCTATCTGAGATGACATCAATTCAAGTTATCGTCCATGACCGTGGACACGGCTATTCGAACAGTTTATACCCTGCAGGGGTGTACATCTTTACCCACATGACTTAGCTAGCCCGTTGTCTTCGGATGCCTCCGAATGATGACACACTTCCTTTGGTATGCCGACCGGGGAAGCTAAGATTTGGTATTTTTCAACAAGCCAACACTATTGAGTTGGACCCCCATGTGTGCATTGATCCCACTAGTGTAGGCTATACCACCTACTAACCACGGGGCACACATGTTGTGTCAGTAATGCCGATCCAAACAATTTAAAATGAATTGGGCTCCCCACCCATAGTAGAATGCTATCGGCACCATTAAGGTATCGTATATGCGACGAGGCACATATACGCCCTCACCCTCCTAAGAACATCTGATACTGACATACAAAGCTCACATGGCATAAAACGCAGTCCTCAGACCAAAGCATCTATGCCATACAAGGCCAATACACATATCCTTACTCTCCTGTTTCCAACTCAATAGTCTCAACATTTTACTTAACCAAACAGCGCCCATACACTGCATGTGGAAGTACGTGGGGGACTTGAATTGAATAATCAGAGTTCGGTCCTTAATTAACCCGGACAAGTCCACCACAAAACCCAATCTCGTGCACAAAAACACCATCACTAGCTTCCTCTTGTCCAGATCAATTTGAATTTCAAATACAAGGCTGATTTAAAGAAACTGGACAAAGAGTTTAAAATGACAATAGTTCAGTGGTGATTCCCATGTTTGACAAGATAGTCTTGTCAACTCTAAAATCTCTAGACTGCATATCTAAGCCAAATCTGAAAATAGACCATATAGTATACAGTACTACACTAGAGTTGAGTGTATGGTCATAATTAAGATAATCCACCATGTCAGGTTATAGCTAGCTATTACAAGTCACATTTTGTATTTTCAGAAAAATAGCATGCACAAATATCACTGGATTTGTAAAAGCTATTGTATAAAATCTGGGTTCAATATGGTGCAAAGAGGATGCTTGCCTTGGTAATAATAGACTTCTGTTGCAGGTTCTGGTTGCTCAAAAAAAGATTCAATTGCTTCAACAGAACCGGATTCTAAAAGAAACAATAAGATCCAATAAATACCAAAGCTGACAATAAGTCCAAAATGGAAGAAAATGCATGATCAATCTAGAAATGCATGATTACAGTATGCTTAAGCCATAACTACCCATAATAATGATAATAATCCATTATATAGCTCACTGTTTTCAAAAGACAGAAAGTAGAGTTTATTGCAAAGTTCCAGTTTTCAGATTTGAAAAGAGCTGAAAACAGGACAGATTGCAATTTTCGGAAAAAGAAGTATAGATCATGCAAAGGTCCATGAATGAATCTTAGCATGATCCTTTAGGGTAATTAACACCCCAAACTAACCTTAGTCTAACCCTAGCCAGTTAGATCACATCGACTAGGAAGGAGATCATTTTTGTCGGCTAAACCGACAAAAAGAAATAGGGACAATTCTCAGCTAGAGGTCAAAATAGATGATGACAAGAATGAAAAGATTAACTTTTCATACTGCTAGGGTTTAGTCAAAACCTAAATAAGATGGTAAATTGACAGGAAGAACCCTAGGTCTTGAAAATGGCATGAAAAACCGAAAAAGCATAATATCAACTTTTCAGTTTGAAGCAAGATCAAGCTACGATCTTTGAAAAGAATGGTTCACAAAGAGCTTCTAAGGTCCTTAAGATGCTCAAGATGTCGAAACTAGGGTTTTAGCTTACCAGGAGAAGAGATATGCCAAGGGTTTTGAAAACCCGATGCTGATCAACAGAGGGTTAAACTCTGATTTAACCTACAAAAGATAACCAATCTTTATTGTAAGTAAAGCCAGTGCTTAAGGATGGATAAGCAAAGGATAGGAGCAAGAACTCCACTGTCAGCAAGGAAGAAAATGAGCTTCAGTGGTCAACAATGGCTACAGCAAGGAAAACTAGGGTTTATATATGGGGAGTTGAGCTACAGGATAATTGGGAAAAGTCTAGAGCTTGATGAGGTGTCCATTTAGGGCTAATTATCCCAAAAATTTAGTTGCAAAAACTTTGGGGATAATCCTCTCCTTGATTTCAGAGAAGACGCGCATGGGAGAGAGGGAAGAAGATAAGAGCCAAGCGACATGTGGGTCCCATTGTCATCCTCGTGCGCGCCTCCTAAAATGCGAAAGAACACCAACCGTCCGATTGGAAATGGGTGGTGCGATAAATAGAGAGGTTAAATGATTTGAATCGGTGCCGATTAATATGGACCGCACGATCTAGATCGGATGATCGAGATCTAATTGAAATCCCGAAGGATGCGGGCTCCACTTTCAAAGATATACGTTGGATCAAGATCCAACGATCAATTAAAGATATACACGTCACTCTTCTTTTGATGCGATGGCTCAAAGACCGTTGGATTTAATTTCTACGGTCGGGATGTAAATGGAACCGGATGGTCCGATTGCATACACCCATGTGGTCCGCGACGATTAAAATCCAACGACCCACCGATTTTGGGCTTTAAAGGCCCACGGTCAAAAAGGAGTGCCGTAGGATTGAGATCCGAAGGCCCGCGTAAATGCGCGCCTCCGATTTCAAATAGGAGTAAGCGACACCGCTAGATCATGGATGGACGGCCACGATTGTGCGGGGATCCGGAGTCGTCCGAATGCATACACTAATCTGGGCCACACGATGAAGATCCAATGGTCCAGAGGAGTGCGGGCTTTATAACACGCGAGAAAAAGGGAAAAGCCGTAGGATTTAAATCTAACGGCTGAGATAAAAGTGCGTCTTTAAGTTTAAAACGAAAAGAGCGCCACAGTTGGATTAGAAACGAACGGTGGAGATTGATTAAGGATCCGGAGTCGTCCGGTTGCATACACCGATCTCGCGCGTTAGATCAATATCCAACGGTGGAGATTAAAGTGTACACGTGGACAGCTCGCGGGGTGTTATAACTTCGCCCGTTCGATTGAAGATCAACGGCTCATATCACGTGTGAGCTTTGGGCTCGCGTTGGGACGTGACCGAGCCGGACCAAATGGTTCGGTTGGACCAAGTCCACATGAGACTGGGTCACAACAGTACTAAGTTTGTGTTTGGACCGGTTTGGTTGACCAAACCTTATTCAAATATTTAAAAGGTTTGACTGGGCTTTAAAAATAGCAAATAAATTCATAAAATCATGAAATTTTTACTGTAAGCTACTGGGATAACATATTTCCCAGATAAATTTCATAAACCACATATTCACTTTATAAAATACATAAATATTGATTTCAGGCCGAAAATATTTATTTAAAGACCATAAATTTTCTTTAAGTCCAAATAATTTCTAAAAATGCAACAAAAATATTTTTAGCCAAGATAATTTGTCTAGGCTTTAATAAAAATACTTCCCAGTCATAATACAAGTTTTATCCTGTATTCCTTTAAATATTCAAAATAAGCCTTTGGACTTTGACAAAAAGGAAGGTTTTATTTGGTAACAGCAACTCCCAACTGACATTAAGAACAGTAATGATATGAACAGTAGACCATCACTGTTCATAATGCAGATTATTAGTGTTGATAAAATTGGGGCTGTTACAATAATATAAAGAGAGTTATTACAAAAGAGAGGCCAACCGGCCAAATGACACATAAGCAACTAAATTAAACAGCGGAAGCAAAATGGCCATAAGATGGCGATAAACAAAAGCCAATCGGCGTGCCTTTACCCACAAGGCAACCAACCGGACCGCCAAGCTAATCGTCCCAAACAGCACAGAACACAACTCACAAAAGTGAGGCCCTTGGGGCTCACCTTCTTCCTCTACAACAATTAATATTAAGCAAAGCGGATGAGTACAAAACTTGTTTTTGTACTGCAAGACCGACGTGTGAGATAACAGAACTATAATTAACTACATGCAAGCTTTATTTAAGTGGATGAGGCTCGACTTATTTTCAAAGATAAAGCAAGTTTTCATTTGCAATAGGGTAATAGATTCAAAGCAAGTTTGCAATTAACTTTTATTGTTCAAATAAAAGAGAGACAGATTATAACAATAGATAGAGAACAACACCAACCTAGAAGTGACTAACCCATAGTCACCACAACAATAGCATGAAGTACCCTTCATACCACCCATGTCAAGTTTAAGTTTTTAAAAGGTTGTAGTCTAGTTCTTGCACGACCTTACCAAGCATGTCCATAACCTAGGACGAGGCTATTCGAATAGTTTTAACCTGCGGGGTGTACCAATGTACCCACACGATAGACCGCCTTTCCACCACCACGGTTAGCACACTTCCTTTGGTATGCGGGCATGGCTAAGTCTAACAAGACGCTTTCCAATGGACGATGCTAATTAAGAGCCGCAACCCACGGAGAAGGACACATTAGACACCTAACCGGTCCGCTAATGCCCTCCAAACACCACACACAAGAACACACCCACCAACCAGCTCATAATTAACACCTCCCAAAGTACTTAGTCAAGAGAGGTTCCATATCCCCCTCGTGTGGTTAGCACGCAATAAGCGCTTGGCTTAGTGACACAAGTAACTCGGTCCTTGGGGACTTAGGCACCATTCCACACACCCAACAGATCACATCAACATACCATTGTGCCCAAGTCAAGATATAGTTTTGTTTTCAGTTTTTGATTTGTAAATCAATAAAACACAAGGGTTGGACATAATGGAGTAGTATAAGTAGTTGTGTGATCAAGATCACCGACTAAGTCGATGATCGCCCAATACTACCGATAATTAGGCATGGCTAAGCAATATTCATTCGTAATCTACTAAGTGATAAGAGTTCATCCATCGAACTCTAACCACAAAGAAATAACCTAGGCTCGGTAGTAGAGGATAACCATTTACCTACAGATTATGCAACTAGAGGTCTAACTAATCAATTTAACAACAAAATAGCAATGCATACATAGAAGTTAAACAAAATATTAGACTTTAAAAGTAATGTGATCAATGGGAAATGATCAAACTGCTTGCCTGCTTGTTGTGGTTCAAATTGTTGAGGAGGGTCGTTCTCGGGGTTACCGCAAATATCGAATCCTAAGCGAAAGAGCGAAAACAACCAATAAGGCGAGCAACACTTAAATGAAATAGGAAGCAACAATTATTCAAATGCGACGAAATTTACACACAAGGTAGAATACGAATATACCTAGACATAGAAACTGGAAAAACTTAATTTGGATTTGTGGTGCAAAAGATATTCCCTAAAAACCTATTTTTGGCCATAATTAGCACTGTAGCAAAAACATTTTCTAGAAAGATTTTGAAGCTGAAATTTTTATGGTGGATACCTACTGGTATAGTGGTAACCCATGTAAAATTTCAGGTCATTTGGAGTTATATTGAAAGAGTTATTATTTGTCTAAATTGTTTAGGTTATTAAACTAAAGTATGATCCTTATGATTTCTAAAAACAGTAAAATTTGTGAGACCAATTTTCCTAGCGAATACACTAACAGTGGAAGCTAATTCAATTGGATTCATACAAAAACGACTTATAGATTAAAAGTTATGCATTTTACAAGTTTGCTAAAGTTCTGAAAAACAGTATGAAGTTCACTTGTTATTTCGAAAATGGTTTTCCGTGTTTTATCATGGTCTACAATTATTTTTATATTTAAGTTCAAGTTATAAGGAAGCTAACAAAATTGGAATCATCTAATTTGGAGCTAGGATGACAAAGATATGAAAATGACAAGACCCTAATGTGATATCGATTCGGACTTAGCACTTTGGGACTTCACTAACACCTGAGGCGTGGACGAACCGAGCCGTTGATCTCAGATCGGACGTCCCGGTTGAACCACGCGCGATACAGAACCGGCGCGCAGAAGAGGTGGCGACGTGAGAGGCGAGGGTCGAGATCTCGGATCGGACGATCGCCATGGGCCACGCCGCTTCGACACCGAGCTCCGTCCGACAACAGAGGAGCTCCGGCCGCGAAGTTTGCTCGGCGTGTCGCCGGCGAGGATCGCCATGGCGACGCCGCCAAGGGCCAAATGGGATCCTAGCACTATTGCGCACCTAAGGGCAGCCGGGACTTCGCCGGAGGTGGACGGAGGCGGCGGTGCGACGCGGCGGAGCGGGGGTGACCGCTACGGGAAACACGGCAACGGTGAAATGGCTAAGCCGCGCGCAACGGGAGGGTGCACGAGCACTAGGAAGGTGTTAGGGACTTAAGGGAAGGGCTCGGCGCCACTGAGGTCACCGGAGGTGAGCCGGCGGCAGAGATAGGCGGCGGCGGGGCAGATCTATGAAATTTTACGCCGACCGAGCTACGGCTACGCCCTAGGTGATTTAGCGTTTGCTTGAGCTACACTAGGGGTCTAGGGACTCACCCGGAGGACGCGGTGAGGACGGGGATGCCGAAGATGGGCTGGCGACGAGGGCCGGCGGCGGTGCGGGGAGCTTCACGGCGGAGGGGTCAACCTGAGCAAAGCCAGCCACGCCGGGTCATCAGCATAGCACCAGCACACCCCAAGGGTGCCCCCAGAGCAAGGAATCGAGGGATGGGGGACTTACCGGAGCTGGGGACGAAAGGGGGTAGTTGCGGTTGATTTGGGGGAAATCTGAAATTCCGGCGCTCCCGTTGAAGCAACCTGAAATGGAGTGGGGGTTAAGCACCACCGAGGTGAGGAGAAGCAACAGGAGCAAGGAGGGAGCCAGGGAACCACTGGAGCACTGGGTTCACCGAGAAGCTCCGCGGGCAACAATGGCGGCGAGGATATTTCGAGCGCTCGGGAGCTCCTCAAGGGCAATGGGTGCACGGGAGAGCTCAAGGGGTGTGTAAAGGAGGATAAAGGAGGACAATGGGGCTTAAGTAGGCCTGAGGAGCAAGAGAGCACCGTTGCTCCGCCTCGGGTTCCCGCTGCCGCTGCGGTCGCCGTGAGCGACGGGAGCAGTTGAGACGACGACTAAACGGGGCGGTGGAGTGACGGGCATTTAATGCGCCTGCAGAGAGCCGTTGACGAAGACGGAGGTGACGGGGCACTGCGCACCCATGCTCTGCTCCGCCATGGCGCAACGCCGCGCGAGCGAGAGGAAGGCGACGACGGACAGCCGTCCGATTTGCATCCAAGGGCTAGCGTGCGATCGCGTTGAAACGGCATCGGACAAACGTCGACCGCCCGATTGAAATCCAACGGCTGAGAATCATAGGGCAACCGGAGTTGTCCGAATGCTTACACGAATGAGAGCCGTCCGATGGAGATCTAACGGCTGATGACGCGCGCGCTCGCTCGACCGCGCTGGGTGCAGTTAGTTGGCTCGGTCGAGTCAAGTGACTCGAGCCCGAGCCTGACTCGCACCCGAGGAACAGTGCAAACCAGTTAGGTTTTGATTTTTGAACTGAAACTTTAGGGATTTAATTGAGGCATCAAATCAACTCCAAAATTTATGAAATTTTAACTGGAGCTTGCTTACCTTGGGGTTAACCTTCCATAAAATTTCCAGAGGGTTTTGTGCACTGGAATTTTCTCAAGAAATTCCAGAAGGTTAAGACAGAGGTTTGACCAAGGTTTGACTTGCCTCTAACATATTTCAAATAATTTCCAAAAATTATGAAATAATTCAGAGGTGTTACCAAGCACCCTAGAACCAAGGAAAATTATTTCCAAGGGTTTAACAAAAGATTTGACCAAGGAGGTTGTTGACTTGATAATTGAGGCTTTTGATTTTGAATTTTCCAAAAATTCTTTTACAAGAATTTTCAGAGAAGTTCAAAAGCACAAGGGTGTAAGAAAAGTTTTAATTTACCCTCAATTTCTTACATTTGAAACACAAGCCAAAATGGGGATGTTACAAACCTCCCCCCCTTACAAAAATCTCGTCCGAGATTTGGTTCACTTAAAAGAAAGAGGGTAGTCACTGACGGAGACGATCTTCTCGCTCCCAAGTAGCCTCATGCTCGGAATGGTTGGACCACTGAACTTTAAGGAACTTGATGGTCTTGTTCCTTGTTCTTCGCTCAGCCTCCTCGAGTATGCGAACAGGGTGTTCGCGATAGGTCAAATCCTCCTGAACATCAAGAGTTTCCAACGGAGTTTCCTCTGTTGGAACCCGGAGGCACTTCTTTAGCTGGGACACATGGAAAACATCATGTACCCCCGCAAGTGCAGCAGACAATTCCAACTTGTAGGCGACAGCTCCTTTCTTCTCGATAATACGGTAGGGACCGACATATCGAGGAGCTAACTTGCCCTTGACACCAAAACGCCGTGACCCTTCGGAGGAGAAACCTTGAGATAAACGGTCATTGGGCTCAAAGCTCAACTCACGACGACGGCGATCCGCATAGCTCTTTTGCTCGGATTGAGCCGTGCGTAGCGATCACGAATGAGTGGACTTGACCTTCGGCCTCATTAATCGAGTCCGCCAAAGAAAGGTCTTTCACCGGTCTCGCACCAGTTCAACGGGTTCTACACTTTCTCCGTATAAGGCCTCAAATGGTGCCATGCCGAGACTGGCTTGGAAGCTGTTGTTATAAGAAAACTCGGCGAATGGCAAGCACTTCTCCCAATGCTTCCCATAGGAAAGGACACAAGCTCGCAAAGATGTCCTCCAAAACTTGGTTGACCTCTCGCCCGACCATCCTGCTTTGGGGTGAAATGCCGAAATGAAAGCAAGGCCGATTCCATAGCCTCTGCGTGCTATGCCAAAATCATGAAGTGAACAAATGAACCACGATCCGACACAATTGTCTTTGGCACACCATGCAAACTCACGATGCGGGCTATGTAGAGTTCCGCCAGAAGACCCACTCGAAGGTCAGTCTTGACAGGAAGAAAATGAGCCACCTTAGTCAATCGATCGATGACGACCGGATGACATCATTCTTCTTTGGAGACCGGGTAGACCGGTGATAAAGTCCATCCCGACCGAATCCCACTTCCACTCCGAATTGGTAAGGGTGGCGATCTGCCGGACGCGATGCTCGGCCTTGACACGACGACACACGCCGCACTCGACAACGAACCTTGCGATCTCCTCTTCATTCGGGTCCACCAAAATCTCGTCGGAGATCATGATACATCTTCGTGGCCCGGATGAATGGATAATGGAGAATCGTGGGCTTCGCGGAGGATCAAATCCGCAACTCCATGTCCTTTGGAACCACTAGACGTTGCGAACCTCACGACACCAAGTTCATCTACGGAGAAGCACTTGGTCGTTCGTTCTTGATATTTTCCTTGATGCGGTTCACTCCAACATCCGATGCCGAGCGGACTTAATCCGATCCACCAAGGTTGGTTGTACAACCAAGGCGGCGAGGAACCATGCTCAACCAAACCCAAGTTGAGACGAAACTCCTCCGAAGGGTGGTGAGGCTCTTGAAGCAACAATGCATTGCAATGCGCTGCGACTAAGCGCATCCGCAGCGACATTGGCCTTGCCGGATGGTAGTGAATACCCATGTCATAGTCTTTGATCAACTCCAACCATCTCCTTTGCCCGAGGTTCAGATCGGTTGGGTGAACAAATACTTTAAGCTTTTGTGATCCGAATACACTTCACAACGACACCGATTAGGTAATGTCGCCAAATCTTAAGTGCATGGATCACAGCGGCCAACTCCAAGTCATGGGTAGGGTAGTTGAGTTCATGAGGTCTCAATTGCCTTGATGCATAGGGCACTACCTTGCCTTCTTGCATAAGGACACAACCGAGGCCTCGACGAGAAGCGTCACAAAAGATATCGAAGCTTTGACGGACATTGGGGAGAATAAGAACGGAGCGGTGGTCAATCGCTTCTTAAGCGCTTGGAAACTTTCTCGCAATCAGCGGACCACGAGAACTTCTTGTCCTTCTTGAGCAACTCCGTCATCGGCCGCTATCTTGGAGAAATTCTCGATGAAGCGACGATAATATCCCGCTAAACCAAGAAAACTCCGAACCGGTGACCGGTAGGTCGACACCGTGAAAGCACGTCGCGATCTTGCTAGGATCCACGCCACGCCCGCCGAAAGAATATGGCCTAAGAAGGCTACTTCCTTCAACGTAACGCGCACTTGCTGAACTTTGCATACGACTTGTGCTCATGGCTTGCCCAACACAAGCTTCAAATGCTCTGTGTTCCTCATCGCTCTTGGAGTAGATAAGGATATCATCGATGAAGACCACAATGAACCTATCCAAATACTCCATGAATACCGAATTCATGAGGTTCATGAACAAGGCCGAGCATTGGTTAAGCGAATGACATGACGGTATACTCGCAAGCCATAACGAGTAGAAAAAGCCGTCTTTGGAATATCCTCGTCGAATCCGAACTCGGTGATATCCCACTCTCGGATCAATCTTGGAGAAAACTCGAGCTCCAGTTAATTGATCGAAGAGGTCGCCGATACGGGCAAAGGGTATTTGTTCTTTACCGTTACTTCATTAAGTGGACGGTAATCAACGACATGCGCAACGCCTTGTCCTTCTTGGGACAAAGATTGCCGAGCATCCCCAAGGAGATGAGCTAGGCGGATGAAACCCTTCTCTTGAAGCTCACCCACCGCTTCTTCAACTCCACCAACTCGATTGAGTCCATTCGGTAAGGCCTCTTCGAGATCGGGCGATGCACGGAACCAACTCAATGACAAACTCGAGGTCTCGAATCGTGGCATCCCGGAAGGTCGTCGGGAAGACATCAACAAAGTCACAAACCACCGGGACTTCACTAATATCTAGAGCGGCTTCGCTTCGAGCGCGAAGAGATGCGGACCTGCGCAGCCCGGCTAAAAGCGAACCTCGCCGGAAGGATCGTGAGGTAGATGAGTCTCTAGCGCAATCAATTTGTCCCATGTCTTTGAGACAACCAATCCATGCCTAGGATTACATCTAAGCTCGCGATCGAAGGAGGATAAGGTTTGCCAAGAATCCTACCCTTCTATCTCAACGAGGACATCCCTACACTCGGACTCGGCTCTCAACTCCGAACCGGAGAGCGAATGAGCAGCGGGACCAACAATGGAGTAAAAGAAGACCTCCACAAGCAAAGAAAAGACTCGAAACAAACGAATGAGATGCGCTCAATCAAACAAAGCAGTAGCGTGGAAAGAGTTAACCGAAAGGGTACCCAACACGACGTCGGGTGCCTCTCGTGCCTCCTCCGCGGAGATGAGGTTGACGCGCCACTACCCACACCTTGGGTAGCGGGACAACCTTCCGATCCCGAGAAGAACCACCTCCCGCCGCGTCCTCCATTAGGACGAGGGCTGCTCCATCTGTTAGGGCAAGTATTTGCATAATGCCCTTCGTTGCACGGAAAAGCAAGTGACCCGGCACCGGATTGCGGGGCCACTCGCTGGTTCGCAGCGCACGTGATCGGGCACGCCGCGGAGGGCGAGGAGCTGGTCTTTGGCGGCCTCGGTGGTAGCGGCCACGCAACGGGCCCCGGGTAGGCCCGACACGGGACGAGAGGCCGGCCTGCGGCATCGGGCCTCCCACTTGCGCTATGGACTAGCCCAGCCGCTTCGCCTTGTGCTCGGCAACAATGGCCTTGTCCACCAAGGCCGGAAGTCGGCAAAGTCCACAATGGAGAGCCTGTCTTGCGGCTCCTCGCACAAGCCCTCCATGAACTTCTCCGCTTGGCCTCATCGGTGGCCACCTTAGATGGAGCATAACGAGCCAAGTGGTTGAACTTGTACAGTACTCCATCACCGACTTACGCCTTGCTTGAGCGCGAAACTCCTTCTTCTTCACTTCATCAAGCGGCAGGATATGAGCTCGACTAACGCCGTCCGAACTCATCCTAAGAGACAGTGTGGTGGCGTGGCTGCATGGCCAAGAAGTTCTCCCACCAGAGAGTGCCCCTGAAGCCGATGGGAGGCAAAGAGTGCTCGTCCGGTCCAGCACCGAGCAACGCCGAGCTTACGCTCAACTCGACGCACTAGTCATCTGCGCCCAATGGGTCCTCGGACACGAGAACGTGGGGTTGAGTGCGAAGAAACTCACCAAACCCCACGAGATCGATGTCCACCCCTTGCCCGGATCACGAGGCACCGGAAGGGCGGAGGTGTTGCGCGCATAACATCCAGCAGACCTCCCGCCCTCCGAACGGTTGCGCTCGATCTGAAGAAGGACCTCAGCCATGGTTGGAGGAGGCGGAAGCTCCTCATCCAAACCAGGCTGCTGACCACGGCCGCTACGAGTACCTCCAGCCATCCTGCTTTAAGAAACTTAGGTTAGAAACCAAAGCACTAACACTAGAAGTTGATGAAAGCGAAAAGCTAGCGATTAGGGGAATGAGACATCACCCTAACCGAAAGCCAAAAACAGCAAGTAACAACTTTAAATGTTTCCAAGGAAACTCCAAAACAGTAAGGAAACTCCAAACCAAGCTCAACTTCTCAATGCCATTCACCCGTATTGACTGAACGAGTAATAGTGTGAGAAGATAAAAATTTCAGCACACTACAACAATCTAACACTACTCAAGAACAAGGTTAAGGCGATAAAAATAACGTTAGATACTTAGCTAACTAGTATCACATCTTACCCTTTTTATTCCTACAAGTTTTACTTGATTAACCTCTCATTTTCTACTCGTTAGAACCTCTGAGCTTGCTGTCAGGAACCGAATGATCGCTGTCCAGATTTTGCATCCAAGCCTCCTAATTGAAATCTTCAACTTCGGAAGCTTCAAAACCTTGTAGAGGGCAGCTAACACTTCAATTTGCCAAGCTCATTGGTTCCCAAAACCCAATTTAAACGATAATGACTATCTTTTGAGAGAAGGAAAGGAGAACAACTTTTAAAACTCAAATTAGAGCAAGATGAGATAGAAAGCTAAGATAGGTAAGGAATAAAATCGGAGAACTTACTTAAGCTTTCATAAATCATTTGATATTCTGAAATTAAGGTTTTCAAAATATCCTAAGGACGACCAAGCTTGGGTTACTACGGTCGGAATGGCTCTGATACCAACTTTGTGGGGACCCCGGTTTATTCGGCTTGTACTGTTTAACCATCCACTTGGTCCTAAAAGACAAATCAAATAAACTAAGCCTCGAGATATGTATACTTCCTGCACTGCAGTATACACACCCAGTTACAAAATCATGCATCAATTCCATTCATACACATAGAACCAAGCACAACAATAACTTAAAGACATACATAATATAAAGAGAGTTATTACAAAAGAGAGGCCAACCGCCAAATGACACATAAGCAACTAAATTAAACAATGGAAGCAAATGGCCATAAGATGGCGATAAACAAAAGCCAATCGGCGTGCCTTTACCCACAAGGCAACCAACCGGACCGCCAAGCTAATCGTCCCAAACAGCGCACAAGAACACAACTCACAAAAGTGAGGCCCTTGGGGCTCACCTTTTCCTCTGCAACAATTAATATTAAGCAAAGCGATGAGTACAAAACTTGTTTTTGTACTGCAAGACCGACGTGTGAGATAACAGAACTATAATTAACTACATGCAAGCTTTATTTAAGTGGATGAGGCTCGACTTATTTTCAAAGATAAAGCAAGTTTTCATTTGCAATAGGGTAATAGATTCAAAGCAAGTTTGCAATTAACTTTTATTGTTCAAATAAAAGAGAGACAGTTATAACAATAGATAGAGAACAACACCAACCTAGAAGTGACTAACCCATAGTCACCACAACAATAGCATGAAGTACCCCTTCATACCACCCATGTCAAGTTTAAGTTTTTAAAAGGTTGTAGTCTAGTTCTTGCACGACCTTACCAAGCATGTCCATAACCTAGGACGAGGCTATTCGAATAGTTTTAACCCTGCAGGGGTGTACCAATGTACCCACACGATAGACCGCCTTTCCACCACCACTGTTAGCACACTTCCTTTGGTATGCGGGCATGGCTAAGTCTAACAAGACGCTTTCCAATGGACGATGCTAATTAAGAGCCGCAACCCACGGAGAAGGACACATTAGGCACCCTAACCGGTCCGCTAATGCTCCCTCCAAACACCACACACAAGAACACACCCACCAACCAGCTCATAATTAACACCTCCCAAAGTACTTAGTCAAGAGAGGTTCCATATCCCCTCGTGGTTAGCACGCAACAAGCGCTTGGCTTAGTGACACAAGTAACTCGGTCCTGGGGACTTAGGCACCATTCCACACACCCAACAGATCACATCAACATACCATTGTGCCCAAGTCAAGATATAGTTTTGTTTTCAGCTTTTGATTTGTAAATCAATAAAACACAAGGGTTGGACATAATGGAGTAGTATAAGTAGTTGTGTGATCAAGATCACCGACTAAGTCGATGATCGCCCAATACTACCGATAATTAGGCATGACTAAGCAATATTCATTCAGTAATCTACTAAGTGATAAGAGTTCATCCATCGAACTCTAACCACAAGAAATAACCTAGGCTCGGTAGTAGAGGATAACCATTTACCTACAGATTATGCAACTAGAGGTCTAACTAATCAATTTAACAACAAAATAGCAATGCATACATAGAAGTTAAACAAAATATTAGACTTTAAAAGTAATGGGATCAATGGAAATGATCAAACCGCTTGCTCGCTTGTTGTGGCTCAAATTGTTATGAGGGTCGTTCTGGGGTTACCGCAAATATCGAATCCTAAGCGAAAGAGCGAAAACAACCAATAAGGCGAGCAACACTTAAATGAAATAGCAAGCAACAATTATCCAAATGCGTTAAATTTACACACAAGGTAGAATACGAATATACCTAGACATAGAAACTGGAAAAACTTAATTTGGATTTGTGGTGCAAAAGATATTCCCTAAAAACCTATTTTCGGCCATAATTAGCACTGTAGCAAAAACATTTTCTAGAAAGATTTTGAAGCTGAAATTTTTATGGTGGATACCTAATGGTATAGTGGTAACCCATGTAAAATTTCAGGTCATTTGGAGTTATATTGAAAGAGTTATTATTTGTCTAAATTGTTTAGGTTATTAAACTAAAGTATGATCCTTATGATTTCTAAAAATAGTAAAATTTGTGAGACCAATTTTCCTAGCGAATACACTAACAGTGGAAGCTAATCCAATTGGTTCATACAAAAACGACTTATAGATTAAAAGTTATGCATTTTACAAGTTTGCTAAAGTTCAAAAACAAGATGAAGTTCACTTGTTTACTATTTTCAAAATGGTTTTCCAGGTTTTATCATGGTCTACAATTATTTTTATATTTAAGTTCAAGTTATAAGGAAGCTAACAAAATTGGAATCATCTAATTTGGAGCTAAGATGACAAAGATATGAAAATGACAAGACCCTAATGTGATACTGATTTCGGACTTAGCACTTTCGGACTTCACTAACACCCTGAGACGTGGACGAATCCGAGCCGTTGATCTCGGATCGGACGTCCCGGTTGAACCACGCGCGATACAGAACCGAGCGCGCAGAAGAGGTGGCGACGTGGAGAGCCGAGGGTAGATCTCGGATCGGACGACCGCCATCGGCCACGCCGCTTCGACCGGAGCTCCGTCCGACAACAGAGGAGCTCCCGCCGCGAGTTTGCTCGGCGTGTCGCCGGCGAGATCGCCATGGCGACGCCGCCAAGGGCCAAAATGGGATCCTAGCACTATTGCGCACCTAAGGGCAGCCGACTTCGCGGAGGTGGACTGAGCGGCGGTGCGACGCGGCGGAGCGGGGTGACCGCCACGAAACACGGCAACGGTGAAATGGCTAAGCCGCGCAGAACGGAGGGTGCACGAGCACTAGGAAGGTGTTAGGGACTTAAGGAAGGGCTCGGCGCCACCGAGGTCACCGGAGGTCACCGACGGCAGAGATAGGCGCGGCGGGCAGATCTATGAAATTTTACGCCGATCGAGCTACGGCCACGCCCTAGGTGATTTAGCGCTTGCTTGAGCTACACTAGGGGTCTAGGACTCACCCGAGGACGCGGTGAGGACGGGATGCCAAGATGGTCGGCGACGAGGGCGGCGGTGCGGGAGCTTCACGGCGGAGGGGTCAACTCGAGCAAAGCCGCCACGCCGGTCATCAAGATAGCACCAAAGACACCCCAAGGGTGCCCCCAGAGCAAGAAATCGAGGGATGGGGGACTTACCGGAGCTGGGGACGAAAGGGGGTAGTTGCGGTTGATTTGGGGGAAATCTGAAATTCCGGCGCTCCCGTTGAAGCAACCTGAAATGGAGTGGGGGTTAAGCACCACCGAGGTGAGGAGAAGCAACAGGAGCAAGGAGGGAGCCAGGGAACCACTGGAGCACTGGGTTCACCGAGAAGCTCCGCGGGCAACAATGGCGGCGAGGATATTTCGAGCGCTCGGGAGCTCCTCAAGGGCAATGGGTGCACGGGAGAGCTCAAGGGGTGTGTAAAGGAGGATAAAGGAGGACAATGGGGGCTTAAGTAGGCCGGAGGAGCAAGAGAGCACCGTTGCTCCGCCTCGGGTTCCCGCTGCCGCTGCGGTCGCCGTGAGCGACGGGAGCAGTTGAGACGACGACTAAACGGGGCGGTGGAGTGACGGGCATTTAATGCGCCTGCAGAGAGCCGTTGACGAAGACGGAGGTGACGGGGCACTGCGCACCCATGCTCTGCTCCGCCATGGCGCAACGCCGCGCGAGCGAGAGGAAGGCGACGACGGACAGCCGTCCGATTTGCATCCAAGGGCTAGCGTGCGATCGCGTTGAAACGGCATCGGACAAACGTCGACCGCCCGATTGAAATCCAACGGCTGAGAATCATAGGGCAACCGGAGTTGTCCGAATGCTTACACGAATGAGAGCCGTCCGATGGAGATCTAACGGCTGATGACGCGCGCGCTCGTTCGACCGCGCCGGGTGCAGTTAGTTGGCTCGGTCGAGTCAAGTGACTCGAGCCCGAGCCTGACTCGCACCCGAGGAACAGTGCAAACCAGTTAGGTTTTGATTTTTGAACTGAAACTTTAGGGATTTAATTGAGGCATCAAATCAACTCCAAAATTTATGAAATTTTAACTGGAGCTTGCTTACCTTGGGGTTAACCTTCCATAAAATTTCCAGAGGGTTTTGTGCACTGGAATTTTCTAAAGAAATTCCAGAAGGTTAAGACAGAGGTTTGACCAAGGTTTGACTTGCCTCTAACATATTTCAAATAATTTCCAAAAATTATGAAATAATTCAGAGGTGTTACCAAGCACCCTAGAACCAAGGAAAATTATTTCCAAGGGTTTAACAAAAGATTTGACCAAGGAGGTTGTTGACTTGATAATTGAGGCTTTTGATTTTGAATTTTCCAAAAATTCTTTTACAAGAATTTTCAGAGAAGTTCAAAAGCACAAGGGTGTAAGAAAAGTTTTAATTTACCCTCAGTTTCTTACATTTGAAACACAAGCCAAAATGGGGATGTTACAGTTATGAAGCGGGCGTAAACACATTCGCTGAAATCCAGTTCGGAGAAGACCCTCAAGTGCACCAGTTGGTGAGGTTGGTCCACATCATGGACCAAGTTCATCGCTGCAATCTGTTTGAGTTGTCAGAAACTCGGCGCCGTCTCAGGGAGGCCCAGGAGTACCTCAGGATCGGGGTTAGCATGAACCGCGTTCCTCGCAATGTGCTTTATGGTGCCAATGAGACCTCCCCAGCTGCTGCGGCACCACCCGAGTTTCGACTCCCAGAAGTGACAGGGCCAGTGCCTGTCTATGCACCGCGCCACCAAGTCCGCATGACAGCAATCGGAGGCCCTAGCAATCGGAGGCCCGATCCTCCGGGAGGTCATGTCTCTTTATTAGGATCCCCAAGGCGTCTCTTCAACCCTTTGTCTCCCCTGGACACTGGATCACCTGGAGCTCATCTTCTGGACGAATTCCCTGTGAACTTCAATTGGGATGACCACATCTAGGTGTATGGGAACGACCATGAAAATTGTATCCAGCTAATAGTTGTCCTTTGGAAAAATGTAATAGGATAGCACCCATTCAGTTATGTATGTTGTGTAAGACTCTGTTGTGGGGGCAGTAGCCTTATCCCTTCCTCAATTAACTAAAAAGGAGTCTTTTATGCCAGGACTAATTGGTGCTCTTTAATTTGAATGGCGCTTCTCCTTCCCTATACGTCCAAGGGCATCACATACCTATTATTTCCTCAAGTTCTGTGGCCTTAGTGGCCATAGCCCCTCTAATCTACTAGCTACGGAGGGATGACTCCGTATAGCTAGTTATCAAGCAAAGGCCCCATTCGTTAGTGAAGTAACCAGACAAATTGCTCCCCTAACTGAGAATGGCCTTGGTTCCTCCAAGAAGCTAGCCGTGGAGGGATAACTCTGCATACCTAGCTAGCAGGCTGAGATCCCATTGTTGGCGGAATTGACCAGACAAATCGCTCCACCAGCTAACAATGGCCTTGCACCATCAACCATAGAACCTAGAAAGATCTCTCAGTCTGTCAATCCTTGGTATATCTGGACTTATAAGTTTCCCCGTGTCGACTAATGTGGCACGCCTTCTACCAGTCAGAACCAAGATTCGGACCGGTCACTCGGCTAAGCCTTAGGTCTCCAAGATTGTAAGCTTGCAAGGCACCGATGGTGCTCTGTGCCCGTGTTCAGACTACCCCTCTTTCCTTTCCGGGTGAGCCAAATCTCGGGACGAGATTTTTTGGAAGGGGGGGGAGGTTTGTAACATCCCAAATTTGGACTTGTGTTTCAAATGTAAGAAAATGAGTTGAAATTAAAACTTTTTCTTACATCATGTATTTCCTGTTGTACCAAACAATTCTTGTACAAGGAATTATGGAAATACAAAGTCACAAGTCCTTTTGATCCAAATGTTGATCTTCCAAAAAAAATAAAATCATGTCAAACATTGTGATCATCATCTGGAAATATTTTTCCTAAGTTCTAAGGATGGTTTGTGACCCCTCTGAAAAATTTCACAATTTTTAGAAATTGTTTGAATATTATTAGAGGGCAGTCAAACCTGTTTGACTTTTAGTCAAAACTCTGAGTCATAAATTTGCAGAATTTTTAGAGAATAATTCACTGCATAAAAACCTCTGAAAATTTTACACAAGGTTTATGTCCAGGTTATAAAGCTCCTGTAAAAATTTCAGAATTGTTGGAGTTGTTTTGCTACCCCAAATAAATCCTCAAAGATCTCTGTTCTAATTTAAAAACCAAATCTGGTTTGTATTGTTACTCGGGCTCGAGTCAATCGACTTGGTTGAGCCAACTAAACCGCACCAGGTCTCTTTATAAACCCGCAAACATTTTCAACCGTTAGATCTTGATCTAACGGCCTTAAATGATTGGGCTGTTCGGGGCATCGCGAAGAGCCCATCAATCTGAGCCCTTGAATCGAAATCTAACGGTCTAAAATAAGTGTGCTGATCAGGTCACCCGAAGAGCGCATCTAATCTCAGCCGCCATGATCGATCCAACGGTCACAGTTCCTCTGTTGTTTTTTTAAAAGGGCGCCAGGGCTTTGAGATCTAAGCCGTCCGCGATAGATCCAACGGCCCAAAATTGCCCAAGTGCATTGTGAGTCATCTCCTACCTCCAGTCGTGCGTGAGCAGTGGGAGAGGTATGGGGATGTCAATTCTTGCTCCCTACAGCCGCCCTAGTTGACCTTTAGGGTTGTGGGAGGTGTTTCGGCCGAGCCATACCCTATGCCATCATCTCCACCTTTTACACTTTCGGTCATGTCTTGAGCTTTGCACCATGTCTCCCGAAAAGCTCTTTGTCCAAACCCTAATGCTTTCCAAAGCTTTATAAGCACCTTCAATACCTCCTGGTATCCCTTTACACTACCCTTGAGCTCTATTTTCAATTGTGGAGCTTAATACCCCAAAACCGACAATCCACCATTGTTGACCCGTGGAGCTCCATTGGTGAATTTGGTGTTACAGTGATTCTCGTTCACATTTCTTTACACCATTTTTATCTCCTCACTATCTTGAACATATCCCCTCACTTAATTTTGAGTTTGATTCTCAGGAATTGTCCAATTTGGGGTTTGTTCAAATTCGACCGATTTTTGTCATCTTCTTCCTCAGCTCAGGTGAGTGCTCCATTTTCAAATTATTTGCTTATGTAGCGTCTATGGGCTATAATGAAGCTATGTTGATCCTTTGGTACCACTCATTTTGCTCAGGGTACAAATTTTCACCTTTCTTCTTCAAGTCCAGCAAGCCTCCACCGGGGATAAGCTACTCCGGCCATCTTTGAAGCTTCTCTCCATTAAGGTAGCTTCTTATTAGTCCCTAGAGGCCTTGGTACACGCTTCTTTGGACTGTAGTGGAGCATTTTGCTATTTTCATGCTTAGCAGTAAAAGCTCCCTTTTTCATTTTCCGGCTAGCCGGCGATTAGAGCCCTCACCGCCGGCAAGATTGCCACCACTAGGTCCATAAGGTTATTGCGATTCCATTTCACTACTTGGTTGGCGCCGCCGCGACCGGAGTCGCCAGCGATGAGCCGTGGAACACGCTCGGGACTTGCCGGCGAAACTCCCGTTTTCGTCAGAAATTTCAGACAGCATTAATGCCCAATCAGTGTTAATCGTTAGGTATTAATGGTGTCTTAATCGCGCCTTGTGTCACTGACATGTGGGCCCATGTCCTTAATTCACCCCGCTGGCGCAATCCCGTGCGCTCCGGACACCATCAATGCTTAATTATTGGTTAATTAAGTGTGTTGTCGTTTAATTGCTGTCGGAAATTAACCCTGGGTCACTAACATGTGGGCCTGTAGGGTTAAAATCAAATCCAGAAGTCTTTAGTACCGTTTTTAGAGTTCATTAATTGCCAATCATTAGCAGCATTAAATCTGTCCTAAGCAGCCACTTTAAGCCACTGCCAGGTGGGCCCTCAATTGCTTTAATCACTTCTGTGCAAATCATTAGGACACATTAACTCCTAATCATTAGATTCGGTAATAGATCCCTGTCCTAAAAACCTCCCTTAAGTCGCTGACATGTGGGCCCCGTGCATCGTGCGCGTGGTTTAACAGCTCCTGTTTATGACTTAAAGTCACTGACACGTGGCCCCCACGTGTCAGCGTTTCTTTTTGAACTGCGATCGGCCACCGCCGTCCGTGTCGTGATCTGCGGTCCAGATCAAGTGGGCCGTTCGGGTCACCCGAATCCCCCCATCATCGTGGACCGTCCGTTCTCAGATCTGCGGCTGAGATCGGTGTTTCATTCGCGAGGTCCGAACCACCCACGCCCTTAGCCGCTGGATCTTTGATCAACGGTCGAGAGGAATTGGGACGTTCGGGTCGCCTTCGCGCACCCACGCGCGCGCGCCGTCCGATTTTGGATCGACGGTTCTCGTGCGTCCACGTCATAACTTTTCATTTAGGTTTGTCTGTAAATCGGAAAACAATTATTTTGCAACTGAAAATTGTGCAGAAACTTTAGAAATTCATAACAAATTCATTTTAAACCCTTTTTGGTTGATTCCAACTGTAGTAAATTTGTTTTGACACTAAGGTTTTATTTAAAAATGCTTTTAACCATGTTTCTATAGTAAAAATTCCTGTAAGCACAAGAAACTTGATTTCTGCTGTTTTTGGTTTTTCCAGAAATTAAATGAAATCATATAAAATGCATATCTTACTCTGTATATGTCCAAAATGGGTGATTTCAATTTTGAAAATTTTGTTATTTACCAAACTTTAATATAAAAGGGATTGTAGGCCCAGGATAGCGCCTGAAATATTAATTAATGACTTTGACCCTATTTTTCAGCATTTAGAAATTCTGGGAATCTTATAAAAGACACAAATAATTCCCTGTAAATCCTAAATATACAAAAAATCAATGCTAGAAAATCCCACTGTTAGCATACTTTAATATGGAATAGGTTTTGAACTTGTTTATGTTTCTAGAAAATGTAATGTGCTAGGTTTACAACTTAGAAAAATCATAAGTAAATCATTATAACTCCAAATTTAGTAAACTCAACTATGCTGTGATTAGGATAACATATCCTACCTACCATAAAAATTTTAGGTTCTAGATCATTCTACAAATTTTTGCCATGAACAGTACCTATAATTAAATTAGGGGATAAATAGGCTAAGAGAGCTAGATTTCACCATACCTTTTTCATGTCTACTCCAAATGAAGTAATTCTTGTTTTTAAAATTATCTAAAATCATAACCTTGCTGCTGTGTGAATTTCTTTATATTTGAATATCTTTTGCTGTTGAGTTTATTTGGTGTTCTTCGTTCTTATTGGTTTTATTGCCTTTTTGCGTTAGGTTCCGAAGAAAATATTGATTACGTGAGTGATCCTCTACAGCAAATAAGTGATCTTCGGCAAGGCAAGCAGTGTAACATCATTTGATCATATTGCTCCTACTACTTTTAAATCCTAATATCTTGTTTGCAAAACCTAAGTATGCATGCTTCTTGTGTCAAGATTTATTTTATCGATTAGAGGTAGCTAATCCCATTGCATGGTTGCCTTTAAATTGTTCATCCCCGGCCACAAAACATAAGTTATTAATATCATTTGGTGAATTAGAGCAGGTGATTTTATTATACTCTTTTATTGTCTTTACGGTGTCATGCTTAGAATGCTTAGATACCGGTAGAATTGGGCGGTTATCGACCTAGTCGATAATCTTGATCACACAAACTTATTATGACTTTATGTTTCCAGCCTTGGTGCTATATTTAATTGTAAAAACTAAAAATGAAAGCAAAATGATTTGGACTTGGGCACAAGGGTAAGATGGTGTGAGTTTGGGTGTGAATGGAATGGTGTCCAGGTCAATTAAGGACCGAACTACTTGTGAGTACCTGTTATCCGAGCATTTTTGTGCGTGCTAACCACACTAGAGGGAAATGGGACCTCTCTTGACTAAGTACTTTGGGGGTGTTAATTAATGAGTCGCGTGGTGGGTTGCATATTTCGGTATGCAGCATGGACATGTTTGTGGGGGAGGGGAGCACCCGCTGCGGCCGGTGTCTCCTGCTCCATGTATGGGTCCTTCTGATCCAGATTCCGCCGGCAGGTCACTAAGGGTTAACCCCCCATACGTGCGGCTCTTGATTAGCATTTTTCATTGGAAATGTCTCGTAGGACTTAGCCGTGCCGGCATACCAAAGGAAGTGTGCTTAATAGCTTGGCAAAGAGGCGGTCTGAAGTGTGGGTACATTGGTACACCCCTGCAGGGTTAAAACTATTCGAATAGCCTCGTCCTAGGTTATGGACACGCTTGGGTAAGCTTTTCAAGAGTTAGACTACAACCTTTTAAATTAAAACTTGACATGGGTGGTACGAATGGGTAATTCATGCTATGGTTGTGATGGCTATTGGGTTGGTCATCTCCAGGATGTTGTTACTACTTATTGTATCGCTGTTATTTATGCAAATAAAATTCAGTTTGTTACAACAGCCTTCAATCTATTTTCTATTGCAAATAAAACTTGATTTATGCTGAAAATTAACCTTGAGCCTTATCTTTTGATCAAAGCCTGCATGTAGTAGTAACTAGGTTTGTTACCCGTAAGTCTTGCGAGTACAATTTTGTACTCATTTGCTTCGCTTAATTGTTGCAGAGGAAGAAGGTTGATCCCTAAGGGATCAACTTTGGTGAGTTTGGCTACGTTATGGACGACTAGCTTGGCGGCCCGGTCGGTTGCCCTGTGGTTATGTGGCTAACCGGTTGGTTTTTGGTCTTAGCCATCTTATGGCACTTTTGCTTCCGCTGTTAATGATACTTGTTGTTATTTGGCCAGTCGGCCCTTGTTGTAATAACTTTATATTATGTATGTCTTTCGCCAGAATTGTTATATTGTGATGTATGGAATTGATGCATGATTTTGTAACGGGGTGTGTATGCTGCATTTCTGGGAAGCATATATATCTCGAGGCTTGGTTTATTTGTTTTGTGATGCTAGGGTCAATGGAAGGCTAAGCATTACAAGTCAAATAAATCGGGGTCCTCACAGTCGGAGAGGAAGGGGTGGAAAATAGGGCGCGCATGAGCACCAGTGGGTTACCAGGAGCAGGCCGGGGTGGTCGGCGATGACGGAGAGTGGCCAGAGTGTGCTGGCAACGACAAGCCGGTGGTGGCGCAGGGTGGTCACCATGGAGGGGTCCCTGTGGAGCACGAGAGAGCGGGTGAGTGATGGGGTGAGGAAGAGGGATGTAGAAGGATGCTCACAGCGAAGAGAATCGGGCTCGCTGGAGAAGACACGGCGGTGGAGAAGGCGGTGGAGGCCGGAGTCGGAGAAGAAAGGAGGTGCGCGGCTCCTCGGTGGCGATTTCCTCGAATTGACAGAGGGCTTCGACTCCTAGCGATGAGTGCCGTGATGTGGCGCGGTCGTGGGTGGTCAGGGACCGCCGGAGCAGCCGGAAAGCTTGGAGGCGGCGCGGTGTGCTCTCGGGCTCCTGGAGCTCGGTGGAGAAAAATGGACAGAGGAGGGGAGCGAAAGCCAGGGTAGGTGGGGCTCTCGGCTGGCCTTTGAAGGAGAAGGCAGAGGTAGCGAGGTGATCGGCGGCATGGGCGGCGAGGTGATCGGCGGCATGGCATGGCATGCATGCGTCGACGAGGCTGGGTGAGCTGGCGCGCGGGCGAGCTGGCGCAGGCGCCGCGTGGAGAAGAAAATCTGCCGGTGGGGCCGGGAAGTCAGCGAGAGAGGAGGGGTGGCTCGGGCGATCAGGTCTGGTGCGGTCAGGGTTTTGACTCGGGTCCGGTCGGAGGAACAGTAAACAGGTTTTTAGATTTAGGGTTTTAGTGTTGACCATAAAATAAGTAAGTTTGACCTAGCCGTTTGAAATAGAAATAAAATTCGAAAAATTCTGAAAATTTTTGTGGGCACTCTGAGGTCACAAGGGACTTAGGAAAAATAATTTCAAGCACTTTATATACTAAAATTTGTTGGAATTAAATTATTTTCATATCTGCATTAGTGATTTTATTTGAATTTTGATGAAGTCAAAATCACTTCTTAAAATTTGGTAAAAATAATTACAATTCAATATAAATAATCTAGTATTTTAATAAATTATTTTTGGAAACTTTCATTCATACATTTTTCTGGAATTCAAATTGAAATGGAATTTAAGTTTAAAAATTTGAAATTTCAACACAAACTTTAATACAAACATCAAAAGTTTAAAATTATGCACAAGTTTTTAGAAAACCAAGAGCATGACCAAGAGATACAACAAAAGTTTTTAATTTTTAATACTTTTATACATTTGAAATACAAACCCTAGTTTGGGGTTGTTACACCAAGCCAGTTTGCAGATGGCTCCATTTGAAGCTCTGTATGGTAGGAAATGCCGAACCCCGCTCCTTTGGGATCAGGTAGGAGAACGTCAGCTCTTTGGACCTGAGTTGATCAAAGAAGCTGAAAGTAAAGTAAAAGCTCTTCAGGAGCGTCTGAAAGTAGCTCAATCCCGACAAAAGAGTTATGCCGATAACCGTCGGAGGGAATTAAACTTTGAGGTAGGAGATTTTGTCTATCTCAGAGTTACCCCACTCAGAGGTGTAAGGAGATTCCAGACAAAAGGCAAACTTGCACCCAGGTATATCGGGCCATACAAGATCTTAGCAAAACGTGGAGAAGTAGCTTATCAATTAGAACTGTCAGAAGCCTTGTCAGTAGTACATAATGTCTTCCACGTGTCGCAGTTAAAGAAATGCCTGCGAGCGCCAGAAGACCATACCTTCCTGGAAAGCTTTGACCTTCAAGAAGATCTCACCTACGTGGAGCGACCAATTAAAATTCTGGATGTCGCAGAACGTGTTACCCGAAGCAGAATCATCAAATCATACAAGGTACAATGGAATCACCATCCAGAAAGTAAAGCCACATGGGAGAAAGAAGAAGAACTCAAGGCCAACTACCCTGATTTTTTTGCTAACCAAGCTTGAATCTCGGGGTCGAGATTCCCTTTAAGGGGGGTAGGTTTGTAACAGCCCAAATTTCAAATTTCAGTTGAAAATAAAGTTTAATTATTTTTGTGGATTTTTCTGACTTTTCTTAAAAGCTTTTACTTAATCAATTTGAAGCTAAACAAATTTATTTGCAGAATCTATTACCAGATAATAGCTGGAAATATTTTATTTAAGTCCTAAATGCTTCAGAGAATTTCTGTGAATTTTCTCAAAATTTTTGGACTTAATTTGCTATATTCTAAAGCCTAATTAAATTATCAGAATTAAATTAATTAGAAAATCAAAAAGAAATCCGACCGTGGGATCAAAATCGGACGGCCCCGAGTCGTCGTCTTCCTTTCCTTTCTTCTTCCTCTGCTTTCCTTTCTCTCGCCGCGAATCCCCGATTCCCCACCGCGGACTCGCCGGGACCTTCTTGGGCGTTACGCCGCCTCGGCCAAGCCCGCGCCCTATAAATAGGGGCGTCGGGGGCGCATCCCTCACTGCAACACAGCACCACCATCCACAGCTCACCACCACCGTAGCGCCCTATTTTTGAAATTTCCCGTCGGCGAAGCTCTTCGGGTCATCTCCGTTTCTGGCGCCACCGTAGCCCTCCGTCCTCGCCGACCCACCATCATCACCGCCGCATCAACGCCGGCCGACGCCACCACCCACTTCCTGAGGATCGCCGAACCACTACTCGTCGACGACCGAAGTTCCTTGCCGCCAATCCTCGCCACCGACAACCTTCCGGCCACGCTCCGTCGCCGTTTTGGTAACCCACACGTTCGCACTAACCTCCTCTCTCTAATGCGCACATCACCGCCCGCCGCCGCGCACCGTGGCGCCGGCGACCATCGGTCACCGTGTGCTACCGCCGGCCCGGTGTTGGCGTGGTAGCCATCTCGGTGCCACCCGGCGCCACATCACCGTTAATGCCCTCGTGTCGCCCGCGTGTCACGCCAGGTCAGCGCCCGCGTGGCAGATCCACCGCACCGGCTCGCCCACGGCTCGGTGGAATGAGTCCACCGTGAGCCGTGTCTATGACACGTGGGACCCGCACGTCAGGAAATAAATTTAATTCCTTTAATTCTCGGAAATTCAGCGCTGGCGTCAGCATTGCACAATAATTAGATTTTCCAGTAGAAAAATAATTCGGCAAATTCAATTAAATTTCAGATTTAGGTTTAAACTTTAAAAATTCACATCTTTTGCATCTGAACTCCAAATTGGGTGGTTCAAGTTGCAAAATTTGTCTAAAATCATGATCTAGCTATTTAAACCAAAATATTTCAATTTGGAGTTATTTTGAGCTGAGTTTTTGAATTTATTTGAATTTGGAGTTAATTTGTCATATTTTCGCGTATAGACCTCGACGACTCCGGAGAGTTAGATCCTTCTGACGATTTAGAGTTTCAAGACTTCAACGAAGGCAAGTTAGACTATTGATCATATTGTTCCCAGTATTTTAAAGTATTTCATTCCTGTTTTCAAAATACTATTGCATGCATATGTTTATATAAATGTCGAATGTCTTGTTTTTGGTATAGTTATTCCAACTTCCATGATATGACCAATTTGTCTATTGAATATGAATACCTTGACACCCTTAGGTAAAAATTTTCATGTGCTTAGCCATGCTTAGATCATATTTATAAATTTGGGAAGGTTTAGCCAAATCATTTACAATTTGATTTTAAATTTGATTCTGTGGTGTTGTTTTACCACGAAAGGCTTATTAAGAGGTTTTCACTCCAAATAAAATAAAATGGGTTTGGACTTGGGCGAGATGGATGTATGGTGGGTGCAGGTTCATGCACGGGCCTAATCTGGTTAGGATTAAGGCCCATGGGTTTATTTAAATGGAAAGTCGCCCAAGTCAGTTAAGGACCGGTCTTTGAGCGTATTTTGCTACGCCTTACCGTACCACCACATGTCCTGTATGGGCAGGGTTTGGCTAAATAATTTGTGGCGTCTTAGTGTTATTTGTGCTATGTTGTATGTGTGGGTGTTGGTTAGACATTAGTCCCACCGGGCGCAAGAGGGGGCTCCCGGAGGATGGTTGGTCCGATGGTAGCAAAACCTTAGCGGGCATAAATACATTAAGATGCTGCATTGTAAAGGCCTCATGATAATTGCTTAGTCACACGCCTTCAGAAGCGTGCATTGGCCGACATTAAAAGCAAATTATCTCGTGTGGGTAAAGCTGTACAAACTCTGCAGAGTAGAAACTATTCGAATAGCCGCGTCCGCGGTCATGGACATGCTAGCAAAGCCACTCTAAGTTAGACTTTTTTTTGGTTTATAAAATGGTTTCCACAGATGATTTTAGGATGGATAATCCTATGGTAAAAATTGGGCGGTTAGCCAAGTGATAGGAGGGTATCCTTCACCATTTATTTAATGGAGGTTATCCACTATTCATTGTCATTTTAATCTCTGATTTCAGTTATAATATTAAAACTGGCATTAGAAAACTATTAATGGTATTTGATCTGAAAATGTTGTTTATGCAAAACAACCCTGCCATGATCCTTTGTTTACCCTATGCATGCATAAACTTTCAATATTGGGTATAACTTGCAAGCACGGAAGTTGTGCTTACTCTTGCTGAATAATCTTTATTCAGGAGAAGACCTCTATCAGGACAGTGAGGATCCTGGCGACTAGGCTACGCCCCCAGACGATTGCCTGTGGCAAGTCGTGTGGTCTACTACTACTTTGTTTCCGCTGTGTTATTTCTTTTCTATTTGGCCTCAGGCCCTTTTTGTAATAAACTCAGAAATTATTATTAATAAAGTGTGTGGTATGATTTTGCTATCACTTTTGTTTGACTGTGTACACTAGCAATCCTGGACTAGTGTGTAAACACAGAGAATTCGGGATCCTTCGCTCCCGGGTTCGACAAGCCCGGGGTCGCTGTCGCAATAGAGGGGCGGTATGATGTTGGGCTGGGTTCAACGGTGCATGCCTTGTTGATGCCAATCTCGTGCGATGATGATTGGGACACGTACAAAGAGGTTGTGCTCGTATCTCAACTCTAGTCATTGAAGGTTGCGGTGGAGAGGACAATCGTTGGCAAGGATATGCGGAAGAATGCAGATGTGGTGAACTTGAATCCGTTGTGGAACTTTCGCAAGGCCCCCTAATGGAGGAACAACCGTCCCAAGAGGTCATTGACATTGGTCTTAACAATGATGCCACCTGTTGGTGGATTTGTCATGCATGCATGTTTCTTTGTCGCACCATGTTAGTGACTCTGTGACTGATTTCGATGGCACTATAATGAATAATGAGCTTGACGAGGAGGTGTTCCAACATAGAATGGCCTATGACATTGAGTCCGACGAAGGTTGGAGCTCGACCGAAAATGAAGCGCTTGCTCTACTTTTCTTCTCCGAGAAAGGCCGGGTTCTTCAAAGTGTAATAGGTGAGATCCTGTCGGTGCATGCGTTCAAGGATGTCAGAATGGTTGGTAATGTGGTATGTGCAATGGGTTGAAGAGCAGAGATGGCATTGCGGACTCAGAGAATGACCTCATACGTAAGGACATGTTGTTTGAAAGCATAGAGGATATGATGGTTTGGCTGCAAGAATACTCATTGAGGCACCATCGTCCGTTTATAGTACAACACTCCAACATGAACAAGAGGTATACTATGAGGTGCAAACGGGGGTGCAGATGGAAGGTCTAGGGGCAGAAAACTAGGGACAAGCAATGAAAAATAACGAATGTGGAGCAGCCTTACTATTGTGGGACTGCACAAGTGTCCGGGGAGTACCTTTAGGCGGCCACTAATTTCATTGCAAGGCGTATAACCGGGGTTGTGCCTATTGATCCTGATGTGACCGTCGCCACCCTTATTGAGGCTATATTTGGGTTCATTAAGTACCGCGTGAAGTGTGGAAAGCATGGAGGGAAAAGCATAGAGCGATGCAGTTATTGTGAGGTGAATAGAAGGAGGCTTACGGGTTGCTTCCTCGAATCCTAACCGCTATGCAGACCAAGAATCCGAGCATGGAGTTTTATCCTTGGTATGGAAACCGAATGAAACCCGATGAAGGAGTTTGAAACATGTTCTCGGACAGGTGTTCTGGTCTTTTGGGCAATGCAATGATGCCTTCAAGTATTGCGCTATATAGGGATACCATATCGGTTGGCGCTATATTTCTAATTGGGAAGTACTATGGCCCTTGATGGTTGTTGTGGGTATTGATGTGGAGGACCAGTTGATTCCACTAGCATTCACACTTACTGAGGGTGAGAACAATGCAAGCTAGCAATGGTTCATGGATGTAATTCGTCTACGCCTTGTTGGGCCTAGACGGAAGGTTTGCATCATCTCAGATAGACACCGTGGCAACCTGAATGTTGTGAAGAGCAAAATAGATGGACACCCAGATGTGCTGCATAGGAGTGAAGGGATACGAGTAGGCTACGATAGCAACAATTCAAAATTTATACCCCGTAAACCAGGATGCCAAGCAAGTAGATGATCATAGATCGTTACCACTAGATGCGCAGTGCAACAGAAGAAGAGTCGGAGCAGCCTGGTCCAACGAAGAGCGCGTCGATGAAGTGGTCGTAGTCGATCGTCTCCTCCAGCAACCTTGTGAAGATCGCACGCAAATCATCCTCAAGCACAACAGCAACCGTAGTAGCGCCTCTATGGTATCCACACGTCTAGAGAAGGAACAACCGTACATCGCTGTGCTAGCACCAAGTCACACGGCAGGGCTCTCAGGAAGATGGTGGCTAGGGTTTCGGTGGAGCGACTCACATCTCTCGCATGTCCTCTCCTCATCCTCTGTCCCAATAGCCTCAAGCATCTCCATATATAGTGCCCATGACGGATCCTATCCGAACACGTTTTGTTCCAACCCGTCAAGTGTGTGACCTAGTAGGTTCATGTGTAGTTGGTTGTGACTCGAAAACCTTTTTTCGACCACGAGTCGTAGCGGTCTCTAGCAGGACATAACGATTCCCGAATACACACAAAATATATTGGACGAACCTTAATACAATATGATCTACGACTAGGTTCTCATCACTCACGACCAGCTCGTACCTCATCACGACCAGTCCGTAATTAGGCACGACTAGTTCGTAACTCCTTACGACCAGTCAGTACTTAAGTACGACCAGTCTACGACCCGCTCGTATCTCTATACAACAAGTTTGTGACTGTGTACGACTAGTTCATATTTAGTCTCGACCAATTCGTAACTCCTTACAACTAGGTTTCGACCACTCTATGATTATGTTCGACCAGTCTACGACCAGCTTGTATCTTCATATGACTTGTCTGTAACTGATCGAACTAAGCGACCTACTCGTGTATTCTCCCTTTGCCTCACGATATCTGGTTTGAACTCCAGGTGAGATATATGTCATCCATGGACTGTTCAATACTTTCTCGATCGAGTATCGGATAACCTTATATGGTCGAACTCTTCGACCACGAGCGGCATGACCATGCACTTTCTTTATCCGACCACTTCGAGGGGCCCAGAGATATCTCTCCCGTTATGTTAGGAGGGGAAAATCCTATATTCGACTAGTCACATCCCTCTGCATGTTTTATAGCATACCCGAAAGCTACTTTTATAACTACCTAGTTACGAGTAGCGTTTGGCAACCCCTAAGAGTGATATTACACATGTAGGGAACCATGCTGATCTCAGGTCTAAGGATTATACATCATCATTGCTTGAGACCAACTAATGACATATGGAATCATAACAATCTCAGTAGTGTCTCAAGGTGGGTCTATCCATCCCCATGTTCTCTAACATGTGTTCACATTATTGATTCGATATCCCTATATCCATGACCGGTGAAACATAGTCATCAATCAATACATCTGTTGGTCGTAGAGTCACTGGTGTTCCGACCAGTGCCATTCGACCAGGGATACTTTTAGAACGACATCATATAAGTTTAAAGAGTTTCACCAACAAGTCATATACTCGTTGATCTATATAACTGATGATTCATTCAAGGAACAGAATAACATTTATTCAATGACTCATAAACATAAATATGATACAATCATCTCTATGATTGCCTCTAGGGTATATCGCCAACAAGGTGGTGCATGTGTCACTTAGCGGCCAATTTTTTTAAGCGATGCAGTAAGAAAGATCTCACAAAAAAAGTTTAAGCTATTGTGCGGCTGTTTGGAGAAGATGGACTTCAAAGGCAAGCTGATGGAGCTGAGGGGACTGACCAACGAATGAGGGAGTAAGTCATTGGACGAGGTCTTGCAGCACAAGACGAAATGGGCACAGGCATGTGATGAAGGTGGATGTAGGTATGGTATGATGACCACGAACATCTCAGAGGTGTTCAACAACATTCTGAAAGGCAACTGTGCTATACCAGTATAGGCCATCATGGAGTACTCATTTAGGAAGATCAACTCATACTTTGTGGATTGGTGGACCCGTGCAATGGATGCATACAATGCCGATGAGCGTTGGGGTGTGGCTGCTACCAAACACCTTGCTCTGGCAGAGGACGAGTCATGCAATTAGGAGGTAGAGAGTTATGATCTGACGTTGCATATCTATGCCGTTAGGGCAGTGGGGAGCACATCGATAGGGGGTGAGCGTTATGGGGGCCAAAACCATATAGTGAACCTGACTGCGAGAGATTGTACTTGCATAGTCCCGACTGACGAGGACATCTCTAACTTGGATACAACCGCACCTACACACACAACTGATCCACAACCAGTGTTATAAGGACCAATTACTCGAGCTCGTGCTTGCCAACTTAATCACCAGGTGAATTCGTTCATAGGTTTATATATTACTGGGAATAGACCGCTACCTAATGCAAGTGATTTAATTGTGCTTAGGAATATGGAAAAGGACCAAAGAGAGGTATGTGGAGTCATGGACAAGCATAGAAGGTATAATGGAGGTCATCACGTCACTTTGGGTCCGAGCCAAGTAAGAGTTCGAGTTGGGCTCGTTCTGGATTCGAGTTCGGACTACTGCGATAGCACTAAGTTCAAACGGCCATAACTTCTTCATACGGACTCTGTTTGGGACGTTCTTAGACTTCATTGAAAGCTTATCAAGTCTACTTTTCAATGGATCCAACCTCAGCTTCAAATTCTAGCCAAGCCGGCCACAATCAGTAAAACAATCCACGTCTATTTTTGAGCTCGAGTCAAAAGGGTGCTGTGCCATCTCCTCTTGGGCCCATGGGCCTTGTAACCCTAGGGGCGTGCGTCCACTTTCCTGGCCGCCACCCCTGATCATCTTCCCATATAGGAGCCGCCACCTTCCTTTTCTAGAACTCGGATTTCGTTGAGTTTAGGTTTAGCCATTGTGCAAACTTCTGTTTTTCAGTTGTGTCGGTTGACTACCTGTCAAGACAGCCTTCGGGATCCCATCTTTGTTTTCAATACCATAAACGCTACAATCCAATTCGCAATAACAGATTGCCTACATCTTATTCTTGCTAGTTCTTTGATTGCTCGTAGGAATTGAACCTCGTGTTCAGGTTGATCGTGCTTTCAGCAAGGTCAATAACATCTCGGAGTTGGTTCAACGATTGCTAAGGTGCAAGCGTCATCGTACGGTTGTAGTCGGATCGTGAGAGTCACCTCCACTAAAATCGATAGTTATCAATCTCATCGAAAGATCGGGCACCCTGCCTTCATCACCGACTTTGCTACATGTCCCATGCTCGCACATCGTCACCGCATGTAGCGTGCACAGCGTAAGTCACCTTTCAAACAACTTCATTGCCAAGGAATTCTTAAAGCTAGCCACGATTAGGACTTGGGAGAAGAGGTTCGAGCCTTATCTTGATCTCTCGCATTGGCCACCCTACGTTCGGGAAGAATACATTCCCGACAAAGAAATAATGAACAAATGACGTAGTAAGAGGAAGAGGAAAAGACTTCGTAACAAAATGGACCGCTCGTAGTAGGCTGGTAAGGTCATGTACAACCTAGGGGACTTAGACAACGCCACCATAACCAATAAGTGCTTGAAATGTCATGAGCACAGCCACACGAGGGCAAAGCACGTGAATAAGGATTGCCAAGCGTGTAGGGTAAGGTGACGCCACTTATGTGTTTTGCACCCCTAAGGTAACCGCCATTGTCATTGTGTGAAGAGTATTGATATGTCTTTATTGCGTTCACTTTGTTGCATTTTCTCCATTGTTTTGTACTTCATGTATACTAACAAATTTGTTTCTTCTATTGCAGGATGCCGTAGCACCCGCAGTACGCGTTGCTCATCTCGGAGTACGATAATGACCACCGCACACACCTTGTAGCCGACGAGGGTGTGGTGAGATTTCTTAATCCGGTGTTCGATCATGCTTTCAAATTTTTGACCATTTGGCTATTTCACTTATATCTATGCATATTTCTCTGGCAGGTACTCTAGCCACTTTGCCCTCAGACCCACACCCCGCCAGATTAGGATGAGTGGTACGTACCATATGTTCGCGATGCTGGTTTCCTTGCCTTGGCATGGATTGTCACCAATGGGCTACCCCGCATGGACGGTGCTGCACTTACGACACTAGTGGACCGATGGTGCCTGTAGACCCACACGTTCCACCTCATATCAGGAGAGATGACCATCACGCTGCAGAATGTTGCTCTTATTCTGGGCCTTCCCATAGACAGGCTTCCCATGACTAGAGATATCAACAACATGGGTTGGCGTGACTGAGTTGGCGAGTGGTTAGGTGTGCAACTGGATGACCCAGCTTAGGACACAAGGAACAATTGGCCATCCGCCGCGCTTATGCCGTGGCTGTGTGCAAACTTCAACGTGTGCCTGCAGGACGCAGATGAGGTTTGTACCACCACATGTGCGATGTGTGCCGCTCACGGAGTGCCGACGGCAACTTGGGTGGCTGCGCATACCTCCTGCAAGTGTGGATGTGCGAGCATTTGCTCATGGGTAGGCCAACTCGCGCTACCTTGTAGGTATGGAAATTTTTGTTTTTTATATTCTTTTTGTGCAAGAAAATGCAACTGAAATCCATCTCCTTGCAGGCATGGCTCCTTGACGACCCTTCATCGCTTCCGACGGTAGCCTACCTCTGGAGCTCCATCGTGCCACCTACTGGGCGTCCAAGGTCATGGTACCTCAGCTACAGAAACAAGCTCGATGTCATGACTCAAGACCAGGTATAGTTTCATGAGTTAATTTGCATGCTGATAATTTTGTTCTAACTATGATTTCATCACTAATGTCTTGTAAATCTTGTGCAGGTCACGTGGCTGCCATATACCCGCGATGAGGTCCTGGAAATGGAGCTCAACCCGATGTGTGCGCGGGACGACAGTTTATGGATGACTCTCTCACCACTGATTTACTTTCATGCGGTGGAGTACCACATGCCCCATCGGGTGATGAGATAGTTTGGCAAGCTTCAAGACTGTCCATTGATGGAGTTCTCAATAGATTTGAATCTTCATGGGTAAGGGTACCTATCGCCGTTCATTTCCACCGTTGGTTGTGGTTTCAATGTTAATAGTTAGCTTGTTTGCGTGGCAAGATTAATCGAAGGCGGAGGTACCAACACACCGACTAGGCCCATTATTATTGTGCGTATGTATTTGAGTGGGCTGACCGGCCCAATTGGTCCAAGGACGTGCCATAGATCTATCGGAGGCCTCAATTCGTCAACTACCTCCGGTGGCTCCATGGTGTCTCGCACCTACAACTTTGACTAGCCATGACCCAAGCGGAAATAGGGGAGGGTCACTTGTCTAACGAGGATATCGTAGATGATTACGATGAGTTCACATCGATGAGCACACAACCAGAGAGGGCCCCCATCAATGCCTCCTACGTGAGTAAATTTTACCCCCTACTAATTTCCCATGTCATGGTTAGCAAACTAATTTACATTGTTTACCCGTTCACAGGGAATGCAGCTGGCATGCATAAGCAATGAGGCTGGTGAAGTACTCATGCTACTGAAGGGTTCAGAGGGGAGCTACAACTAAATTAGGAACTTCGTTGAGGTATCACATGCCTTCAGTACCTTACAAAAATTGCATATACTACTGTAAATGAAAATATAACTATTGTTCATGTATGTACAGTGTACCTGATGTCTCGGTTGATAATGAGTAATAACTAGAAAAACATAGAGTAAGATTGCTGATGATTATCCCTAAATAGAATGAAATGGCATGAGCGGAAAAATCAATGGAACGAAGAATCATTACCTTTGATCAGTTTGATGATCAAAATTGCTTGCACAATTGTCACATGATGCCATTGTTGCAATCGGCTTAGAAATCTTACTGACCATAGTTTTATAAGGATGTGGTATTGTAGTTGTCAGCATTATCCCACCAGGTCAACAAACTATTTCCTTTTTATGTGTAGCATGACTTATATTTGCTAGTCTATATCTATATCTTCTTAAATGGGAAGGGTGATACATAATTAAGGAACATTTGAAAGTAGAGATAATAAACTGACAACATCAAGATTATAGTAATAAACTGACAACATCAGGATTATACTATGGACCTTATAGAACTTTGTAAGCTTTGAGAAAAATTGTATCTTGGTGTGGCGTATTCTTACTCTATTTTTTTCCCTTGTAGATGGTTCACTGCTGATGCCGACGAATGGTGACTAAAATGAACTGCACCATGGTGGGAGATGTTGTTCAACCTACCCTAGCTTGGAGTGGATCATCGTGTGCTACATCATCACAGGCAACAACGTCCAGTTCGGTCGCACGAGATGACGACGATGATGTGGATGCCAAGTTGCCTGATGAGATGGTCCTCTCGAACCTAATTGTTGCACCTACCCCGACGCAGCTGACTTAGGCCATGCCTCCACGCCGTAAATGCTATGATCACGCGGACATTAGTTCAATCAACGTCGTCGAGGGCACACGCGGCGAACATCCAGCTTCTAGGTTCACACTAGGAACGGGTCCGCTCTGAAAGCACAAGTGATGTAATGAATGGATATATGCATACATGAATGACTAAGTAGAATGAAATGATTGAATGGATGATTGAATGAATGAATATGTGCATATATGCTTGTAGATTCTCTTTCTTGTTGAATGAAATGATTGGATGAATGAATATGCGCATATATGCTTCTAGGTTCTCTTTCCTGTTGAATGAAATGATTGAATGGATGACTGCATGAATGAATGAAAATATGCTACTAGGTTCTCTTTCCTGTTGAATGAAATGATTAAATGGATGACTGATTGAATGAATGAACATATGCATATATGAATGACTGAGTAGATGATTTGTTATTGATGTTATTTGTTGACAGCGATACTTTCACACCAGTGATGATGGCATGACAGGATTTAGCATCAGCAGTGGGGACCGGGCTTGTAACGCCTCTAGAATTGCCCAAACATTAGGGTGGCAGCACAGTTAGGCCACGTTAGTGGCCATGACGTCACAGGACTTAGCACCAGAAGTGGAGGACCAGGCTTGCAACACCTCTAGAATTGCCCAAGCACTGGCGTGGCAGCACAGTTAGGCACTTGAGTGCGCATGGCGCGATAGACTGGTCCTGTCATGCTAGGAGCCATGGCGTGACAGGACTTAGCACTAGAAGTGGGGGACCGGGCTTGCAATGCCTCTGGAATTGCCCAAGTACTACCCCAAGTTTATTTAAGTAAGAAGAATTAATTTAAGGAGAAGAACCAATTAGAAAATGGTTTCAATAGGAGATTAGAGAGGGGTTTATGTATAATTTGGACAACCTGGGTTGTGGGCTTCCGGCCCATAGCATTTAGGCCAAAGGGGGAAGGGCAGTCGGCCACATAAGAGGGAGAGGGGGCAACCCTAGGGTTGCTACAGTACTGCAGCTACAGTGCTATGCCGTGCTACAGTGCCATCCCGCCCCTAACTTTCGCTGCCGGCCAAGGAGGAAGGGAGAAGCCTCCTCGAGTGTTGCCGGCTAAGGAAGAGAAAGGAAGAAGATGGAAGGGGGAGAAGGGAGAAGAGAAGGGAAGAGGGATCACGTGGTGTTCATCACATCCGACAGAAGGTTCTTCAAGGGTAATCCCAATTCTCCTTCGATTAGTTGCGTAATTGGATAATTAGGCAATGTCAGTATTAGATCTGTTTAGGGAAAATAGGATTGGCCGATGTTTTTGATGCGGTTAAGAGTGAAATCTGTCCTGGACACCTCCTAGAAAGTTGTAGATGATGTCGATACCTTTTCGTAGAGTACTAGATCACGTCGTTTGGATGAGTGGTTCAAAAGTTATGAATTTCGTAGCGCTGTTGTTCGGTAAATCTGCTATAATTCTGATAGTTATTAGTAATCAGACATAAGCGGATAGTTAAAGGAATATTTGTGTAATGCCCCAAAAGTATTCGAAAGGAATTAGTCATGCCCCAAAAGTATTTGAAAGGAATTAGTCGGGAGAGAATAATTAAATCGGGAAGGAATAATTAAATCGGGAGAATGTTTCCTTCAGCAAAACATCAAAACAAGGAAGGAGAAGGGGTTTTTTTTGTAAAACCGCGGCAACCTGGGCTTGAGCTTCGGCCCATGAGGCCCATAGGTGGCCGGCCAAGGGGGGAGGCACCTTCCCCCCCCCCAAACCCTAGCCGGCCCACTCCCTCCTCCTCCTCCCCTTTGGCCGCCCCCTCCTCTCCCTCCTTGCTCCTCCTCCCCTGTAGCACATGCACTGTAGCACCATGGTACTATAGCATTCATCCCCTCCAACCTTCCCCTCCATTGGTGCTGTCCAAGAAGAGAAGGGGGAGATCTCCATCGTGGTCACCGATCAAGAAGAAGGGAGAAGGAGTGCGGGGAGAAGAAAGGAAAGGGGAGAGATCACGACCTCGGTGCATCATCTTCAGCGGTTCTTCGAGGTTAAGACCCGATCCCCTTCCGATTAGTCGATTATTTGATTATTAAGTTTTATCGGTAATCTGATCGGTTGGAGCAGAGTGGGTTGGGCGACGTTTTTGAGTAGTCTAAGGGCAGAATCAGGTCCGGATGTCTCCTAGAGAATTGTAGAGGATGTCGCTAGCTTTCGATGAAGCACTAGATCACGATATTTGGACCTCTGTAGCAAAAGTTATGAATTTATTGGTGGGACTGTTCTGCGAATCTGTCGGTAATCTGATGGGTTTTCGTAATCTATCTTGTTCGATCTGTTAAAGGGCGAATTTGAGGAGCTCAGAATAACGAAAGTTGTAGATAATTGTCGTAGCTTTCAGGGAAGGGCAAGAACGCGAAATTTGGACAAACGAACTAAAAATTATGATGGTTTTAGTGTACTATCCAGAGAACTTGGCGAGAAAATGTTGTTCTGTTATTTGGCTTGATAGGGGTAGTAGTTGGCCGAATCAGGAAGGCTCACCAACTAGGTTTAGTTGGATAATTTGATAACCTTTCAATGAAGTCCAAGATCACCTCATTTGGACTACTGTACTAAAATATACGAATTTTAGAACGCGACTATTTCCAGAGGGGACAGATTAGCTTATAGGAAATTGGAGTTGGGATCGTGTTTCAAGCTTTTGCGAGTTCGGGTTTACTCTTTTGGGTTGAGTGGTCCATTACTGTTATCTTAGCATTCTCCTAAATGGTTTTTAGGTGGGGGACTGGTTCCGAGGCGGCACCCTCTTCGCGCCCTTCGCTCCGCACGGTTGAGGCAAGTGCATTATCATTTGTATGGGTGTGATTGATTGGCCATGTTTGTGTGCTTTTCGATATATAATAGCGTAGCAAGATTGCTTGATTGATGATTGTTTCAAGAATGGTGGATTTTTGAAGTATGGTTATGCCTTACATGAATGTCGTTATTGCTTTTGGTACTCTGATGATGAATAGTGTTGGTGCTTGTGCATATTGATTTCATACTTAGACTTGGTCTTGTGAGGACCAAGTATGCACAACTTTGAAGTACCCAATACTTACAAGTACTGGTTTGATAAAATGACTATGATGAAGGATCGGGTTGCAAGTATTCGGGTTGTAGAATATTTATGTTTGATTGCTGAAATTGGTTGTGTCTTTCCTGTACTAGTCATACATGGATGATAGTGTGATATATATGAATGAGACTTGGTTATGGCATGTTTGTGATTAAAGAGTAATTTTGTATGTAATAATGCTCTATATGTTATTCAGTGATTGAGATGTGGTATGTACTCGTGCTTTTACTAGTTGTTGAAAGTTACATTCTAGTACATACGCATGTTGAGAGCATCTAGGCGCCTTGGTCACGTAGTGACCAAGTACATACAGTTGAGGTCCCCGTCATGTAGATGACGGGCTTGAGGTCCCCACATTCATGGAATGTGGGCTTTGAAAAGAGGTCCCCATCGTGAAAACGATGGGCTTATAGTCCCCACACTTGCGGAGTGTGGGCTTGAGGTCCCCATTACTTGCGGAGTAATGGGCACTGGTCCCCGTGCTTGCGAGCACAGGCATGGGTATGCAGCGACGGTTGCATACTTTGCATTACCGGTAAAATGCAAAAGTTAAAGAGAAAGAGAAAGTGCACTTGAGCATCTTGCATAGCATGAGCATATGTCTTGTTTATAATTGAGATGGTATATGGATGTTGATGATTACAATAGTCTATGTTATTGTTGCCATTTAATGTACTTGCTGGGTCTTTGGACTCACTCTTGCTGTTGTTGTGTTTTTAGGTACCCCTTTACAAGAACGGAATGCATGGGAGGGAATAGAAGTGGTTGCACAATTGCACGAACTACTCACATTTGGATTAACAGATTGATAAATTAGTAGTTGAGTAATTGCATAAATAATTTCTTATGATTACTCACTATGCTTGGAATAATTTGTAATAGAGTTGATTAGAGGATTATGAATGTCATTCTGTTTATGCTTTAGTTGTTTAGCATGCTATGGATGTTGTAGTGATGATTAGCATAGTTTTGGTTATCTCTTGTTTATGCTGGAGGTTGGATTATTTGACTATATTATATTTAAATGTTGGGACCTCCAGTTTAGTAACTAAACAAAGGAGGTTCTGTCGGATTTTAGAGAATTGTTTCAATGTAAAAATGTTATTGTGCTAGTTTAGTAGCATTCCAGGCTCATGTGGGGCTGGGGTGTTACAATTTGGAAGGTCTCACTATAACAAAAGATGTAGATAATTGTCTTAGATTTCTATAAAGCTAAAGAAAGCAAATTTTGGATAAATGTATTGAAAGTTATGATAGTTTTAATATTACTGTCTAGAAACTTGACGTGAATTAGCTGCTTTGCTAATCAGCTCAGTAAGGGTAGTAAATGGCTGAATCTGGAGGGCTCACCAACTAGTTTTAGATGGAGGATTTCATAAGCTTTCTAGAAAGTCCAAGAACACCCCATTTGGATCTTTGTACTAAAAGATATGAATTTTTGATTATGACTGTTTATCGAGGAGACGGACTGCTATTTATGATTTTGGAATTAGGGTTGCGCGAGAGAGTATAGCTTTTTCGTAATTGCTTCTAGCATTGTTTTGTCCAGTATTGTTATCTTAGAGTGCTTGTTTACTTAATTCAGGTGGGGGATTGGTTCCGGGGGCAGCGCCCTCTTCGCGTCCTTCATTCTCACACGGTTGAGGCAAGTACAGTGATTGATAGATTAATTGTGGATGCTTGATCATGATTGCGGGTATTTGATACATGTTAGCAATCCATGGTTTTTGGAATTATATGTGTGATAATATTGGTGAATGATCAAAGTATGATTAAGTTCTATTCATGTGTGATGTTATTGCTATACATGTTGATGATGAATAGAGTAACTGTGCATGTGCATATTGAGATCATATTTGAGGTTTGGTCACGTGGTGACAAAGCATGTATATCTTTGAGGTCCCCGTCATGTATATGACGGGCTTGAGGTCCCTATTACTTTCGGAGTATTGGGCTCTTGGTCCCTATACTTGCGAGCACATGCATGGGTATGTAGCGACGATTGCATACCCTGGATTACCAGTAAAATGCAAAAAAGAGTTAAAGAGAAAGGATGCATTGAGCATTGCATATGCATGTGATATGGTTTAATGTAAGTTTTGGGAGTGGATGCTGATGCTATAATTTTGTATTATAATGTGTTTTAGTTGTACTTGCTGAGTCTATGGACTCACTCTTGCTGTTGTTGTTATTTTAGGTACCCATTACAAGAACGACATGCATGGGAGGGAGTAGCCATATGTTCGGACTCACACTGCCATGAATCATTTATAGTTGAATAAACTTTAGATCGTGCCTTAATAAATAAGCAAACTGCTTAAAGGATTTGTTATGGTTATGCTTTATGCATTGGATTATTTATAATAGTGATGAGTAGCATATTAGCATATTTTGGATACCTTTGATTATGCTTTAGTTGATTAGCATATCTTGAATGTCTCTTGATTATGCTGAATGTTGGATAGTTTAACTATGAAATTTGTAACTGTTGGAACATTCGGTATAGTTAGCTATACAAAGGAGGTTATGCCGAAATTTAGTAAAATATCTTAGTTTTAATTTATTATATTGTTAGTTTAGTAGCTTTCCAAGCTCATGTTGGGCTGAGGTGTTACAGTTGGTATCATAGCGGGTTGTAGGTCCGTGGTGAATGGATTAATAACTTAGGTAACTTAATTTGCTAAAATTTTGTAATGATTAATGAACTTAAAAACTTAACACACTGGTGCACAGTAGGATAAGATGGGTCAAGCATTGCATTTACGCTCCCGTTATGTTGTATTGATGATTCCTGTTATGAGATGATCTTACATACCTATAATATGATTCTATGATTATTATGAATGATGGTATGTTGAGAGGTTGAGGTCGTGGTTATGGCCCTGGGCTTTACTAGGTTACACCACCGTTCGTGGTAAGAGAATACTGAAATGGTTACCTCAGATATCTTAGTACAGGCATTGATAGTAAGTATCTTTAGGAAAGTTATTCTCTTCCTTGAATTTGAATTTGGTCAACTCTTGTCTAGTTGTGGTTGATGAATTTCTCTTGGGTCAGTAGTTCATTGCAGTTGATGGATTTCTTTCAGAAAGGTTGATGTGTTTTTATTGGCTTAATTTGTCCCTTGAAGCAATTATTGTTTTTCTAACTGTTGAGTTATTCTTGCGGCTGGTGGACTTGGTTAGTTGTCAAGATTGACAATTGTATTGGAGTTTTCTCTTTCTTATTGGAAAACATAACCTATTTATTTCGCTTCATGATTTGGATAATGAAAGTTTTCTTTTGCAAGTCCTTTAGTACGTGGAAGTTTTGATTCAATGTATCTCTTTTGGGTATTTTGAGTGTTGAAGTTGAAAGGTTCTTTTTATGAAAGAAAATGCTAAACCCTTTAGCGATGTCGTCTCGTGGTTAAGTGAGAGGTTATAATCAGAGAAATTAGCGGATATGACATGAGTTATCAAGTTGGGCCTGTAGTGTGGTGTATAATCGATCTTAACTAAGATCCCTGGAAGAAAAGTTGATTAATTTGATGGTGTTTTGTAGTAGTTTTTGATGAACTGTGCTTAAGGGTATGGCTATACTTAATTGAAGTTAAAGGAGTTGTTAATAAGTATGATATATTGATGAAATAGTTGATCATTAGAATTGATTAGTTTGCTAAACTTGTTGGATTATTTGGTCTCAGTGGATTAATCTAACTGTGTAGGAAGAGAAGTATAAGGATGCATTCGACTGTTGTCTTAGTAGATAATAATATAAAATTTTCTTTAATTGGCTATTTGATGATGTTATTTATGCTCGAGAGAATACAAATAGAGAAAGGACTATCAAGTCGTTCATGATTAAATAATCATAATGTAATACCCGATTATTCGATATCGAATGCCGTAAAGATTAGAGAGGAATTAAGTTAAAATTCAGAATTTTAGGAGAGGTATGGGCCGCCAACCCATATTCGAGAAGAGGGGAGCCGGCCATAGTGGCCCAAGGCCCATGAGTGGGCTGGCAGCCCATTAGAAGGCAAGGGAGAGGAGGGGACAAAACCCTAGCCCCATATGCTACAGTAGTTGCCTGTGCTACAGTAGCAGCATGCTATAGTACCTCTGCCGCCTGCTACTCCTCCTCTCCCCGGCGCCATCTTCTCTGCTACTTGTGGCCGGTCGTGGGAAGAAGAAGAAGAGGAAGGAAGAGAGAGCTGAAGGAGAACTTCTTCGTGGGATTTGATCAGCGATCTCTGGTGGTTCTACAAGGGTAACGATGGATTCCCCTCACTGTTTAGGTTGTTTTAGATGCGAATTTGAATAGGTTGATTGGATCAAATTGCTGCTATCAGAAATTCAGTTCTGTCCAGTTTAGTGTGTGGATGTTTTTGTGATCTTAGAGGCCGAATTAGAGGATCCTATCTCCTAGAGTTATATGGGGTTCGTTCTTAGCTTTCAGTGGACGCAAGATCACTCAATTCCGAGTTAGGGTTTAAAAGTTATGATGAATTCTTTGCTGCTGTCCCGGAAGTCTGACGAGAATTAACAATCACTGTATTTGTTAAATTATGACCTAGTTAGAGAATGATTCAGAAGTCTTGCCATAACGACTATTGTAGATAATCTCATTAGCTTTCAGGATTGATAAAGAACACCCCATTTGGATTTGTAGAACAAAAGTTATGCACATTTCAAGTTGACTGTCCAAAATACATGTCAGGTTCTGTCATTAGTTTTGACCCGTGTGCCACCTTTTGTTAAGGGCAAAATTTGGGTGTCATGCCAACTAGGATTTTAAAGATGGTGTTCTTAGATTTCTAGAAAAGTAATAATTTTGGGTTTTGGTTAGACCAATCAAAAGTTATGAATATTTCTTGACCGACATATAGTTCTGCTAGACATATTGTGTTTTAAACTTTCTCCTAAATATTATCCTAGGTTTTTGGCTGAATTGGAAGTTTTTGCCAACTAGACTAACGTGGAGGTTTTCAATACCTTTTCATAGGATCTGGGTTCACTCCATTTCGAGTCTCAGATCAAAAGTTATGAGGTGTTTTGTACCGCTGTCCAGTTTATCGTTCTACTAAACTGTCGGGTTAATTGAATAGATTGACCATGTGAACCTTGGGTTTAGATTGATGCGACTAAGTGTTTCGAGTAGCATCCTATTCACGTTGTTCCTTATTTAAAGTAATTCAATTGTGTAGGAGGAGAAGATTCATGATTAGTGGTTACATCGTTGCCTCCTGACGCATCGCAATTCGAAAGGCAAGTACAATTGAATTGTCTTGTTTGATGTTTTGTTCTACTTGATTGGTGATTATACAATGGGTAATTCTAGTATCTCTTGTTTCCATTCATAATTGGTAAACCATGATTATTCGGTGGTATGTTTACGTTCGAAAAATTCATTCATTCCTTCTTTCATGTTCATCCACGAGAGTGGGTAGTGAAGTCCCATTATTCCAATATGGGCAAGTACACTGTGTAATGTATTGCTGTTGTTTGTTCATAGTGTTTTATGTTCATGCCATGAATGAGTGCTATGGTCAGTGAGTAGGTTTCATTGATTTCTATTTCGTTTCATGTATGTGAATCATGCTTCTTGAGCTTCCTTCTTACAAATTCACATATTCATTCATTCATACATTGTTCATGATTTACCCACGGGAGTGGGATGTAAAGACCCATCAATTCCAGTATAGGCACGTAAGACCCACCATTCCAATGTGGGCATCCACGGGAGTGGATTATAAAGACCCATCAATTCCAATATGGGCACGTAAGACCCACCATTCTAATGTGGGCAGATTCGGACTCTGTATAAAACGTTCTTCATACGGGCTTTGGATCCCCGTATTTTGTTAAATGCGGGCCTAAGTGAACACCGACGGGTGTGTCACTAGCTATACCGGTACAAGCAGGAGTGCAGTCCATTCATTACATTCAATCCATTCATTCCACTCATTCATATGTTCTTTCAGTGTTATGTTCATAATCTTTAATGATAATGTCTTGTTCACTTTTATTGTACATTATGTTCATAATCTTTAATGACAATGTCCTGTTCAATTTTATTGTATATCCAGTTATTCTTTGTACTTGCTGAGTGGACTCATTCTTGCCTTCGTTTGTTTATTCTAGGTGATCGCTGTTGAATGCATTCATGGGAGGGAGTAGAGATACATAATTCATTCACTTCACAACATTCAAGTTTCAATAATATGATTTTGTTCTTGTCTTTCATTCGATAAATGATGAATTGTATTAAATAGAGAATGATGGTGAATGTTCTATTTCTCTACGTTTTGGTTGATTAAATAATTGCATGTGATCCATGATTACCTCCTTGAAATAATTATCTTAGTGGATTCAGTAGACTTGAATAATTGAAGTTTGTGAACCGTCATTGGATACAGATTATATTCTTGTAATTGTTCAATTATATGTTGACCTCTTTATGCCATTAGATGAGTTATTGTTTAAATTCTTCCGTAATTTGGTTGTATGTAGATTCTTTAGGTAATATTTTGGCTTCCGAATAACCAAGGTGTTACACATCAATGGTTTATGATAGCCTCTAGATTGGAATTAGTTTGTACTAAATTAGTGTGAGCATTCCGAATATGAGAAGGGTTGAAATTTGAAAGTGATTTATTCATGTGTGTTTCATGAGGGTGTATTGTGGCTACATACCCTTTAAAAGAGGTTTGCTCCGATAGTGCGGTTGGTGTATTAGATATACTCTAGAACAGGTTGACTGCTGCAATCTTATTGAGATGAAAAAATATTAGGAAATAATCTACTGTGTTTCTTTTGGAAAGGTTTATGATAGGAATAAATAGGTGACCTATGTTTGCATGATGGTGAAATTGTTAAATAATAGTATATCTTTGACGAAAGGGTTTTGGTGTGTTCTCCCTCCACCATGAGCATTACACCCTATCCGCTTATAAAAATAGGTGAAAGAGATCTAGGGGAGAACACTACACAACCACACCCAACATTTAACCAAAGCTTGGTTCACACAACTGAGAGGAAGGAGATGTCGAACTCGTCAGCGAACTTCTACACGAAGATGCTGTGAAAGCGCAAGTGGCTTGCCGAGAGGGCTAAACCCTACCCGAATAATTCTATTAAGGATGTGCTAATACCACCGGAGTTCCCAAGCTCGCAATGTGTGTGCAAACTCCTGGCTAACATCATCTAGTCCACACACCCGGCGGCGGCCGCTCGGGCATACTACATGTGCAGCCACCACCTTGTAAGCATATCTTACACACACAAAGATTTTTCATATCTAATGTTTCATTCCATAAATCCCTGATTACACCCACACAAAATAGCAGCTGGAGATGCAATGCAACTTCTTCCAATGGATCGATGGATAGGACATGTATGATAGGGCGTTCATCCAACAGAAAGTACATGTTGAACTATGCAATACGAGCTGAGACCTTCAAACGCTGGACACCTTACATACCTGACCCAATTGAAAATGCATCAGACGAGCCCAAGAAAGCAAGGTGGTGGTGGAGGACACCCAAACAGGAAGATGAGTACGACGGGGCCAAGCACGCGGCGGACAAGGGGAAGACTCCTGCAAGTGAGACCGTCAGCCATACTAGCGCTTCCCGTCGCCCGGGCACACCCCGGATCGAAGAGGTAAGTTATGTTCAATATGCATCATAATTATTAATTTGGCCCGACGTTGTGTTATCCTAACATCATTCAAGCGTCCAGCCTGTCTCGTAGGACATGTCTGGCTTCGAGATTGGCCGCCGTCGCCACGAGCAGGAAGGAGAGAATGGAAAGGGAGCGATGGGCCACCAAAACTAATGATCTTTGTTCCAATAGATTTTATTTCAATTCCAAAAAAGTGCACATGTATCGTAGGTGTATTTCGGTTTATTGACTCGAGCATGATGTCATTCCTTATGCACGTAACCAAACCCTGCACGCTATTTAATTTGCAACTGCATTCTAAAGTCTATTTGAATTTGCAACTACGTTGTAAAGTCGATTTCAAATCTCATTCTCTTTTTAGATTCAATTCTTGGCGTAGCAAGGCAGGGCACAACATAAAAAATAAAGGTCTAAAAGGCGTGTTGTGGAAAAAATAGGCACTAAATGGTCTTTGTCCCCTAAGTGATGACGAGCATCACCTATCATTGCAATAGGATGGGGATGTGGCTGACTATTCATCCATCTCTTCATTCAAACTAAGAACATCACAGGCTTGAAAAATATCTACTACCTAGGATTGTGCATTTAGTTAGCACTGTTCAATTCTTGCTATCTCAAATCATGTTTAAATTTTTTTGACCAAATATCCATGCAAAATCAAATGCTAAATACAATATACATGGGCACAAAAATAGTGAACTTGTGCATGAAAATTTTATCTTTCCTGCCAAAATGGTCTATGTATCTTTTGCAGCAATCATAAGATTTCTTCATCTGGGAACCCTTTCAAAAAATAGCCACTACTGTCATGCCGCGAGCGTTGGCATGACAAGGCAGGCTTGTCACGCCATTCTTGCGGCCGTTACAATGGCCACGTATGCCCTCCACGCTGGCACAGCATGCGCGCGAGGCCTTACGTGGCAGGTTAGGCCACGCCGAGGTAGGTGGTGTGACAGCATGGTTTAGCCACACCATGAGTCATAATGTGACCAAAGAGGTCATAACTAAAAATAAAGTTAGCAGGGGTTAACTTTAAAATATTATTAAAAAAGGATTAAATAAAAAAATGTCGATGGATGGGTTGTTGGTAGACCTAGGCAACACAGCATGATGGCCCGACCTGGCCCAGGCTTGCTTCTCGGGTCGGGCTCAGGCCTAGGATTCCAGCTTGACCCAATATTCGGGCTAGGCTCAAGCTTTGATTTGGCCAACCCCAAAATCTCGGCCTGGCCCGAAACGAATGCATGTTAAGTCATTAAGTTGCCCTAGCAGTCAAAATAAAAAAAATCCCAAATTCCACTCCACTACTCCAAAGTCCAAAGTCCTGATTAGATCAGACATCTGAACTCCACCTCTCCCGTGCGCACGACAGCTCGTTGCATCACCCGGTCGATCACTTTTCACCCGACGCACACAACGGCTCATCACCTCGCTTGTAGGACACAGCCCTGCCACTCCCTCTCGATCACCTTTCTCCTCACGCTCTCCCCTATTGGTGTCGCTTCCTTTCTCCTCGCCTAGAGGCCACAGCCCGCTGCCACCTCCCGGACGTCATCCTCCTCACGCTCTCCCCCATCGGTGTCGCTTCCTTCCTCCTCGCCTACATGCCACAGCCTCACCGCCACTTCCCAGTTGCCGTCCTCCTCGCACTTTCCCTCATCGACACCGCTTCCTTCCTCCTCGCTTGCAGGGCACAACCTTGCAACCACCTCCAGCCGTCCTCCTTCTCGAGCTCTCTCCAACATATTCTTGTTTTTAAATTTGGAACTTGGAACTTGTATCACATATTTACTTCCCTCTATTAATATGTGAAACAATGAATGTGATGTTGTGCTCTGAGTGATGTTGTGCTGTGAGTGTCATTTCTGGCTTCTGCTAGCAATTTTTCTCTCAATACCACACAGATTGTATGTATTTTGGGTTTCGGGCTAGGCTTTCGGGCTTTTTGCTTGGCCGGGCTCGAGCTTTGGAAAGACACAAATGTCGGGCTTTAGGCTAGGCTCGGGCTTGATGTTTCAAAGACGGGATTTTTTAGGCCCAGTCTGAAGCCTGACCCGACCCAACATTTGAAAAGGTCTAATTGTTGGTAGAGGTATTCATGGGCAGCCCACCCGGTGGCCCAACCCGAGCTAGGCCCAAAGTTGGACTGGGCTCAAGCCTTGATTTTTGGTCCGATGGCCTAGCACGAAGCTTGAAAAAGCTCGACGGTAATAATAATTATTATTATTTTATTATTTTATTCTTAAAATGAATTAAATATTAATATTTATTCCAAAAAAGAATTAAAATAGTATTTTCATGGGAAAACTCAAATTTTGAGTTTTTGGGCTTCTGTCCTAGCCTATGTCGGGTCTGCCCTTTTAGGACTGGCCTTTTCTAGGCCCAGCCTAGCCCAAGACTTGAACAGGTCTAGTTGTTGTATGTGGGCGCATTGGCCGAATGTTAGCTCGGTTGGCATGTGGAGGTGAGGCGTAACGTAGTAGACGCGGACCTATAGCGAAAGAGCTGCGAATGGTGAACCTGTGACAGTCCGAGAAGCATTCCATGCATCCCAAATGGTCTTTATAGTTCCTTTAATCGTGGTGTAAATGGTAATAATTTTTTTTATAAAAATTTAATTGTATTGACAAAAAAAATTTATCATCGTACATAATTTCAAAACTGAATTTGATGTACACATGAGAATCAAAAAAGACAAATTATGCTAAAAAGGAAATCGAAATAGTAAGGCCAAGTTTGGTAGAGATCTAGCTCACGGATTCTCGCCCGAAGCAGCCAGAGTTGAGCCAAATGCACTAGCTCCTAGTTTTTGGGAATCCGAAGCACTTTGAGCAGCGAAGCGACCATCAGTTCATTTTCACAGAGTGTCCTTGTAGCCCCTCCCTACCAACTCATAGGAAATCCTTGTCAGCTCAGAGCCCCACACTCCGCTGCCAGACCACTAGCGACCTCGATCTGGGAAAACGGGGGGCCGGGGATCAAGTGTACAACAATGCTGGAAGTGAGTGTTATATAATGATTTCTTTAGTCTCCAACACAGCATAGACTAGTCGAATTTGCTTGGCTAGATATCACAATACATATGTTTGTTTGAAAATAGGGTTGCTTATGATTGAAAACATCGTTATATTTCATATATAACTAGAGCAATCGGGCCTCGAGCGCCACCGCCTCGTCGGAGCCATGCTAGAGCCATGCCGATGCCATGTCACCACCACGTTGCCTCCATCTGGCCATACCGTAACACGTCGCCTCCCTATCAATGCCGTTCGCCACCTCAGCCACCTCGCTACGTCCTTGCCACGTCATTCCCGCATGGAAGCCACCTCGCTGCCACATCGGCAGCTCTGTCCTCCGTGTCTGGCATGTCACACCCGTGTGGCAGTTGCGTGGATGCTTGCGTGTCAGCCACCCATACCAACCACCCATACCAAACCTAGACCCAAACCACAGACTTAGTCCACCGTGGACCAAGCCACTGACGCGTGGATCCCACCCTATCAGTTTCCAATTATGTGAACCTGGTTCGCCATGGACTTGAGCCCGGCTCCGTGGACTTGGTCTATGGACCAATGGCCCACATGTCATTTTCATTTCTTCTCTAGAATTCTTTTAATTCCCAAAAATCCTTTTTATCTAGTGGGTCCTACATGTCGTTCTCTCAGCTATTTTCAAAATTCCCAAAAAAAGATTCTAGGAATATTCTCTCAGCCCCACTTGTCGGTGACTCTGACTCTCTCTCCCTTTTATTTTTCTTGATTGTCCTTCTCGATCAAACTTTCGAGAGCTCGTTCTTCCTCTTACGAAGTCCAATTTAACCCATTAAAGTTTTTAAATTCATCTAAAATCAAGCCCTGCCTTCTAGTACCATTCAATTTCAATTTTGATCTTATTTGATTTGGATTTTTATTTTTGTTTGTTTTTGCCCTTTCTCTCTTGTTAGACGTTGACGTTTTGAAATCGTCCGAAGGAGCTGAAGGTCAAGGAAGTCGAAGGTCGAAGATAAAGAACATAAGCATTGCTATAGGAAGGAAAGTTGTGCTTTGATCATATTGCACGTAGTTTTATAAAATTACTTTGATTCAAATTATTGCATGCTAATTCAATTATCAAATGCTTTACTATTTTGGGATTAGTTAGCAACCTATTTGATTATGCCTACCTTGTGAGTTGTATTGCCATGATCAATTGTCACCTTAGGCTGGATACTTATTAGTTGGTCAATAATATAGAATCAACGTGGGTTGCTTTAGAGATGATTAGTATGCTTAGCCATGCAACAGACATTGATATAATTTTAATGGCAAATTTATACTTGACTAAGTGATTATAGAATATCTTTGTGATAATTGTATGACATGTGTTTTCACTCAGTGGGAGCATGTGTTGCACTTTAATTAACTGGGTAGGAAAATGTTTAGATTGGGGTGAGTGGAAGAACTAAGTGAACTGGTGGCTTCATGATTGAGATCTTCATGAATAGGTGTAGTAAATTGGTAGTCTCACCCTGGTAAAATTGAGGACTTAACATTGTGCGCCATTGAACTGAGCTATACAGTACGACCACATGCCTGGAATGGGACATGTCTAGCTCAGTAAGTTATGGAGTCTTGACATTGGCTACCTCAGGCAGTAGGTTAGCTAAGTGAATGGGTGGAGATGTGGAGTCATTTGTTGAGCCACATTTATGGATAGTTCATTTACATATCCAGCAGTGCGCTCTGGGCCAACATCTGTGTGACACTAGGCTACTGGATTAAAGCTTGCTGAGAGGGTCAGTTGTTGAGATGAAGTTTCAGAAAGGCTTTGTTGTGATCTTTTTCGTACAATTTGATTACACCTTGTGGGTAAAGTGTACAACCTCTGCATAGTGTTAAAAATATATTCAAATAGCCATGTCCGCGGTTATGGACATGCTCAGGGATTTCACATGAGGGGTAGAATTTATAAAACAAAACTAGGAGGGACATCTGTGTGAATCAAGTTATACAGCAGTGTGAAAGAATTGGTTTAGGCTAAGTGAGCTTGGTGGAAATACTTGTTTATAAATTACTATTGTTATTTGTTTTCAATCATGCTTTCAATTTATTTATTCGTATTCAACTGCAAATGTTCAGTTTTAGCAAAAGAACCGTAGATGCCACATCCTTTAGAATAAGCCATCATCTATAATTGCATTATGTGTACAACTTACTTAGTACTTCATGTACTCACTCTTGCTATAAACAATATTATTCAGTTAATGAAGACCACATCAGAGCATTGTTGGTCACCAAGGTCTACTTGAAGGATTATATAGAACTAGGTCGCGCTACCCCAGTCGATTGCTTGTGAGCATATGGATGGGCTACACTAAAGTTATTATGTTTCCTTCTACTGCAGCTTAATTGAGATATTCACCTTCTGAGGCATTAATTGTAAGCTTCAACTATAAGGTCGCTACTCTGATAATTATTGTTAATTGCCTATTTCTTAGTTATCTTTGCATATGGAATGGTATTTCATCGATGTTGCCATTGTGTGCATTAATGTGATCCTAGACTAGTGCAATACACACAGATGGTCGAGATTTGTATATTTGGGTCCCGACACAGGGGTGCCCTAGGTAATCCCCCACCTCATTGCCACCCCTACACTTCCCCTGCCCTATTGCCACCCCTACACTTAATGAGCTAGAACACATTGGTTCGGATACGATTCATTAACCTTATTAGACCTCTAGTGTAGGGGTCCACTAAGGGAGCTCCATGTAAGGATAGGCATGGGGCTTTTGGTTGTATGTCACAACACCCACGAAAACTCTAGTTGCCACCTCCCCGAAGGCCATGTCCGTCCTGTACACTGGTGCTAATACACTAGCGCACAACATTCCACCCTGGAAATTTGGGTTCTATTTATGCACAGTTGCGGTTGCTGCTTCGTTGGATGATCTGTGATGCTCGTGAGGAACATGATGGGTTGCTAGAGGAGACAATATGTGGCAAGGAGGTTGGACATCCCCAATGCCAACATGCGCTATGTTGGACTCCAACTCTTCTTCCATTGTACTACATGTAACAACCCAATTTTGGTCCAATTTAATAATTTACATGAATTTCATACATTTCAAAAACTTTGGTTGCATTTCAAAATTTTCAAAAGATTTGTCATGCAATTTAAAAAGTTAAAACAATTTCCTTGTCTCAAAAATTGAATTTGCAAAAATCTAAAAGCTTAATTATGTGCAAAACCACCTCAGCATTTGAATTCAAATTCAAACCAATTCTTGAAATTACAAACTAAATTTTCAAAACATTTTCTTTTCCCTCTTCCTCCTTGGGCTGAATCCCCAACGCCGACCCACCTCCCCCTCTCCTTTTCTCCCCTTCGCACGGCCCGCAAGTGAGCCAGCCCAGCCATCGCCCTCCCCACGTTTAATTATTAGGTAATGTCTATTTGACATGTGGGCTCTCGGTAATTCAAAAATCTAATTAAGTCATAGTTTAGTGTATGTCTGTATGACATGCGGGTCCACCCTTAAAATATGTTGCATACAACTAGTCTGTAGACCGAAGATGCTGATGTGTGGGCCCCTGGCCCTGTAAACCATTGGGTTGACCTAGTCTGTGTGGACCGTGGTCCCACCTCTCAATCTCTTAGGTTTCCCCGAATAATAATAATTAGAAAAGATATTAAAAACAAGTTGGACCCAACTGTCTGCCACATATGCTTTTCCTTAAGAAAAATAATTAGTAAAAAAATAAAACCCCAGTTGGACCCCACCTGTCAGACGTAGAGAATTTTCTTAACAAAATTAATTGAAAAATAAAATTAAAATCCGATCAGACCCATCTGTCAGGGATTTCAGATTTTTTGGAATTTTCTCTCAGGTCAAAATTTGGAGAGCTCGCTCTCCCTCATTTTAAATCCAAATCACTTAATTTTTGTTTCTAAATTCACCTAAATTGAAAACCTTTCCAACAGTACCAAAATCATAATTTTTGGAGTTCATTTGAATTTTATTTGAATTTATTTGAGTTCATGTGTATTTATTTGAAGTCTCTATTTTACACTTAAATAGATTCCAACGTCGCCGAAGAAATCACCACTTTTTATGGACAAGATCAAGACTAAGTGATATCCACTATTTTGCAAGGCAAGTCCTTACAATTGATCATGTCAAACCTACTTTTCAAGTGCAACTTACTTTGCTTTAAAGTATTACTTGCATGCTTATTATTATTTATGAAATACAATGTTAAATGTTGATACCTATGTATGCCATATGATTGTTATTTGCTATTTCCCTCCTTGATTGCTGATATTACGACTACCTTGTCACCCTAGGCTAACTATCATAATAAAGTTGTCATTAGATGCTTAGTGGTTGAATTGAATATGACACAAATATTGTCATTGAAAAAGTTGGGATATAATATGATTCGTCGAGTGGTAACATGGGTTACCACTGGAAACAGGAAAATATTTTACAAAATGGTGGAGACTTGGGTGAGTGGATAGCATGAGACCAGTGCAAGGGTTGCACGAGAGTCGGGTTTGTGGATTGTCTCACCTGAGTCGATTAATGACCGAATCATGTGCCACATTTTCTAAACTAAAAGTCATGCAACCACAAATCTAGTATAGGATATATCTGGCTAAATAATTTAGCGAGTCGTGGTGCTATCACCAAATTGTGGGTAGTTTGGGTCGGGTTGATGGACCTAGGCTGTAGGAGGGCGTATCTCTGTGTACGCACCCATGGATGGTTGTACCCATGGATGGTTGTAGCGGTACTAAGTCGGGATATGTCTACTCTCCCAACGGTGGTATTCATCAGAGTTAATGTGTTCAAACGCCCGAGGATCGAACCCTTTGGATGGTATAGTATTATGATAAGTTATTGTAAAGGCCTTGTTATGATCTTCTTAGTCACATACTTACAGAAGTGTGTCGGCCAAACATCAAAAGTTGATCATATCTTTTGGGTAAAGTTGTACAACCTTTGCAGAGTGTATATATAATCTATTCAAATAGCCATGTCCTCAGTCATGGGCATGGTCCAAAAGGCCACACTGGTTAATTTTGATAAATTTGGGATTGGAACTTGTTAACTTAAAAATAGTTGTAGCAACGAGATAATTATAGGTGGATGGAACATTGATATCTAGAGTCAGGTGGAACCTTGATGTCTAGAGTCAGGTGAATGGAACCTGATGTCTAGAGTTTGGTGGATAGAACCTTGATGTCTAGAGTTAGGTGGATGGAACCTGATATCTGGAGATAGGTGGATAGAACCTTATGAGCAGTAATAGGTGGATGCAAACTTATTACATGATAAAACTTGCCTATACAATTACACTTTGGATTTAAGTTAAAAGGCTAAGTCATAGGCTTGGAAAATAATTACAGTATCTGAGCAAAACATGTTTTGTGCTAAAATAACTATAAGACCCCTCCTTTGGCAAGACAAGTATGTATATATATATATATATATATATATATATATATATATATATATTCAATGTAAAACATAAATGTGCATAATAATCAAAGTACAAATAATTTAGTAAAATTACAAAATTATCAAGAAACAAGTACAATTTAACTCGATTTTCATTCATGCCTTTCTAATCGACACACTTCTTCATTTTTTTTTGAAGCTTTGAGATCTACATTTCACAAAAAGACAAGATTTACCAATCACAATTCAAACTAACACAAACAAAACTGCTGATTTGGGCATTTGGGTTTGTTCTTTACTGATTTGGGAATTGAGGATCTGGTAATTCAGATTGAACCCACATTTGCACTGTTGAGAATTTGGGTAAGCCTTCTTGTCGGGAACCACCAGGTCGTCGCCGCTAGCTACTGGCTAGTAGGGCTCCCCGGTGGCCCTCCTTGCTCGATGGTCGCCCTATCCCGCTTTGCGGCTCGGTGGCCCATTGGTAATGGCCTGTCGACGACCGACGGCCAATCTTGCTCCTCCGACCTCTGACTTGCTGTTGCATTTGCATCGTTGTGGTCGCGTTGTCGAGAAAGAGGGAGAGATGTGAGAGTCACCTGCTGTGTGTTGATTGTTAGGGTTATAGAGAGAGAGAGAGATGAGGGAAATGACCTTGTTGTAGCTCGGCCGAATGATCCAATACCCAAAGGGCAAAGGCCGAAGGGCTTGTGACCATGGGCCAGCCATCACATGGGCCAATTTGAGGTTGTGGGGGTGCCAGAGGGAGATGTGGTCTGATGAGTTGAGAGGAAGTTGTGGTTTGATTGAACCAATTAAGAGTATATTTCACTATATATGTAATACGCATACCAAGGATAGAAAAACCGGTACCGGAGGAAATCCCGGCCAGCGGGTGGTACTGGTAACCGGCCAGTCATCGGAAATCCCAGAAAAAAAACCCGACCATGTTTCAAAAACTGAATTTTGAATTGGCGAGTTTGAAAATCGGTTACCGCCCAAAAATCGGTTTAAAAAACTGGAAAAACCGACCGGAATTTTTAGAAAGTGTTTAATGCAAATATTAATTAGAAAGTGTTTAATGAAGTGCATATTTAGCTCATACAATACGTAATCTAGTATATTTAGTTCATATTTAGCTCATATGAAGTGCAAACTGGTCGGAACAATAATTCAAGCATATTTAGCTCATACAATACGTAATCTAGCACAAAAAGGCCTAAATCAACCTAGGAAGTGCATTACGTAGTAAAAAATTCAATTTCAAATTTCAAAAATTTCAGCAGGTTACTGTTCACCCGGTCCCTACCGGTAAATCCGGTTACTGGCCGGTTTTTCCCTAACACAGACTATACTACAGATTTTTTGCAAAAATTAATGGGTGTTCAGGTGAACATGATGAACCACGAAGGTCCTGTTTTGCCCGATCTTTCAATGAGAAAGTATGTTCGGTAGTAGTCGCTCTACTCTCACGATGCTGGCTACAAACTCGCAAGGCTCGAAACCACGCAATCGCTGAATTGCTCAACAAGTCGTTATCAACCGTGCCCAAATATCCGGTTGACCTGATCACGAAAATCGATTCCTGCATACACCCAAGAATCATGCAAGAATAAGATAAATAAGCAATCTGAAATTGCAAATATAAAGTGAATGTATTGATAGGTGGGGTTCCGAAGAATAATGTCACTGTTGATCTCGCCGACCAAGAGGATAAAGAATAAAGTAGCAAAGCTAAACTTCAATCAACAAAACCCAAAGAACTAAAGACGATGGCGACCACTATGTATAGGAGGAAGATGGAGGGGAGGTGTTACTATTCATGTATGAACAGTAACCACATGAACAGTACAGGCCCTAGGGTTTCTCTCCAAATTACAAGGCCTGCGGCCCAAATAGGTGATGCAGAACCTTCTTTCGATGATTGCGATGTGCACAGAAGGAATTTGGAGGTGAGGCTAGATCTGTTTGAAACAGGACAAGATAAGCTTTCAATCAAGTACTCATGGACCTCAAACGGAGTTCGTATGTGAAAGTTATGCATGTTTGAAGTCAGGGTTGTATCCGAGGCCAAACTGGATTCTAGAACGTGTCCAACTTGAATTCTTGTTTGGCTTGGACATAAAGTGACGTGAAAACCTTCCTTGTACCATGACATGGAGTAGCGGTCATATATGGAGGGTTGATGTCCTCATCCTCCTCCCCTTCTTGCATTTGAGTCGTCCTCGACTCACTCTCATCCTCCAGCGGCAAGAAAAGCTTTAAAACTTGTAGCAACACATTCTCATCTTTCTGCAAAATATTAGCAACAGCAGGTGGCAAAGAAATAGAGAAAACTTTAAAAATTAAAGGTGATTGTGCATGCATCAAATCAACAAAAATACCGTTTCTTATAGTATTTAGTGTGCAACTCAATTTGCATGTATAAGTGAAGTATATAGTAGAGTTATTCATCACACAAGAATTGTTGTTCAAAACAGTAAGCTTCAATTCATTTATGTGATCACAAGTTATGCATATTCGATATACCAGAAATTGATTGTCTACACTATAATCTCCAATTAATTTAAAACAGTAGGTGTAGGTGCTAGAAAGAGAATTGATAAATGAAATTTCAGAAACTTTCTCCATACACTACTAAAAAACAGGCAATAGTAGACGCCTCATCACAGATGATTAAAATGAAACCATCTGTGTTGGGTCTGTCGGGCCTATCACAGATGGTTTGTATTACAAACCGTTTGTGATACTAAGTATCATAGACGGTTCTATTAAAGAACCGTCTGTGATAGTATCATAGACGGTTCTATTAAAAAACCGTCTGTGATAATCTCCAGTATCATAGATGGTTCTTTAATAGAACCGTCCGCGATACTATTACAGACGGTTCGTATCACGAACCGTCTGTGATAAGTACCTCATCACAGACGGTTGGTGATACGAGCCATCTGTGATATGTGATTCACAACGCGGGAGTTCGAAAATTTTGAATGCGTGCGCGGAAGTAGCAGGAGTCCTTATATAGTCGGTCCTCCCAAGCGTGCATTGCCGTCTTCGACCCCAACAAGCTCGAAGAAAAGAAGGTTAGTAGTTTCTGATTCTGTCATCTTTAATTTTGTTGGGTTTTGAGCTTTTAATCTACGTGTCAGTTGACTAATTAGATTAGCTGCGAGCGTTGCTTTTGCGTAATGTCGTAACAATGGTGGCATGGTGCTTGCGTGCGTGCGCAAGAGAGCGAGATCCTCAAGTTCTTAGGGTTCATGTGGAACCCTTTGTTGTGGGTGATGGAGGTGGCAGCTGTCATGGCCATCGTGATGGCCAACGGCGACCACCGCCCGCCGGACTGGCAGGACTTCGTCGGCATCATCGTACATTGAGGAGCACAATGCCGAGAGCTCGGCCAAGGCGGTGAAGGCAGCGAAGAGGTGGAGAGGTGGACGGCCAAGGGGAAGGCCGCCGTGGCCACCTGCAAGCTATACATTTTGTATTTTTTTGAAGTTGAAAAAACTATCACAGACGGTTCAAGAACCGTTGTGATAATTACTATCACAGACGATTCTACTTCCGAACCGTCTGTGAAAATATACTATTAAACACGGTTCGGAAGTAGAACCGTTTGTGATATTTGTATCATAGATGGTTTTTGAACCGTCTGTGAGACGGTTTTTGAACCGTCTGTGATAACGCCTGTTATCACAAACGAACTTTTTCAGACGGTTCGGAAAATCGTCTGTGATAACGGTTCCGAACCGTCTGTGATGAGGCTGTGTGTAGTAGTGATAGCACATTCCAAACTAATGGGCTCATTAAGCATAATATAGTATAATGCATCAGCAGGGGATATTCTATCAAGTACTTCCTTATGTGTAATTAATTCGATATGTGCAAAATTATGTGAATTCAGATTAGCACATGGTTCGTTCAAGTCAACACAAGGAATATCAAAAGATTGCAGTATAGAAGGTATATACTCACAAAGTTGTTCTATGTCTTGCTGTAGCATCAAATCAGTACCTTTATCATTGTCGTCCGCATTAGATATTGTAGGTACCACAAACTTCTCTAATGACATAAGATGCGCCAGATCCTCCTTCATCTCTTCAAGCATCTCGGTGGTATCTGTAGATGGAGTAGGAGCCAAAACAATATCAATGTTTGCATTTACCTTAGGTTGCACCTCGATTGTGACTATGGGTAGTAGAGGTAGAAAATGACGTTGTAATTTCTTCTTCATGTGCTCCTATGTGTATATGCAGTGGTACTCGACATTCAACCACCAATGTTGAACATCACCGATCAATGCCATCCTTGCCATGCTCATCTTATTATAAGTATCAAGGTCCTGTCTTTCAAAGTAGCTTTCCAGCATAGTAACCCACAGAAAGTAGTCCGACGACGTACTCTCAGCGGTGAGTGGCAATATGTATGCAGGTAGTTGTCTCCCTTTGAGTTCATATCTACCTGCGATGACATCGTAATCTACCAACTTCAACCAACCTATCATTGTTAGAAGAAAATAAAGAACAAATCACAGTGTATATGTTCCTATCAACTACTACGATCTGGAGGCTCAAATCAAGTCACTCACACTCAAGCTTATACCAAGTTCTTACCAATGCAGTAAGGAAGTGGTACAACTAGTCGCTGGTTCATAATACTCTCACTTACAATTAGCCCAACAATTGCGAGGAACGACATCTGCTGAGTTAGTAGGGAGTGGAGCTCGGAAGGCTTCAATATGGTAGCAAGGATTAGTAATAATCAAATCAGTTAATGCAAGTTGAAAGATTCTTTAAGTACTAGTCAATGTTGTTGATCCTAGCTTAATCACAGCTAGCAAATCAAAGCCCTATGTAGAAAGTGTATGTACGCACATGCAATGATCAATGTGACTTGATGTAAGCAAGGGCAAACCTCACAACAAGTGCTAGGAGAGACGCTAGCCAACTACTCAAACTTCTTTCTAAGGGCACAAGATTGTTTGCACGATGTAGAGCACAAAAACAGAATAACGTGCAATGTAAACAGCCATCTAGATTGAGTACAAGCAATAGCTAGTCTCAAATGATGAAAAAGCAAAGTTTTATATGGCTTATATATACTCTTTCGAAAGGTTTTGATGAGATCTACAACTTTTTAGTTGAGGTGAAGCTCAAATTCCGTAAGGAAGACCAAAAGAAATAGCAAAAACAGAAACCGAAAACTTGCGATGCAAATTTGGGGCCGAAGATGGCCGATTTTGGGGAACATGGAAGGAAAGGTAGGGCTTATGTCAAAAGTATGTGCCTCGTCATTAGCTTTGAAACGAGCACAAGAATGTCCAAAACGGACACCGTATATAAAAGTTATGCCCGTTTTACTGAATGTATCTCGGAAACGGAATCCTCCTTGGACTCGAAACCAACTCGGGTTCAATCTTGAAACTGCTATATCTGTTGATTCCGTGGGCCAAACTCGCTGAAATTTTTCATGAAAGCTTGTGGCTATATGTAGAAGGTCTCCACCAATTTTTGTGCACTTTTCTTTTTCTTTTTCTTTTTTTTTACCTTTGCTTTTGTTCTTGCGGTTGCCTCTTTCTCCTCCTACTATCTGGCCGGCCCTACAGTTTGCCGTAAGTCGCAAATAACATCAACTCTTCCAAAAGATCACAACAATCCTCTTGTTTTTTGGGGATTAACATCAGCACAAATTTTCTCTTTTTGGTGCGGATTAGAGGAGTTTTAACCCACAAATTTCTATTTTAGATGCAAAAACTAAGAACTCTAAAAGAACAATCAAGCGACGCGAAGAAAAACACGAGATGCAAACTAGACAACGATGAACTAGACTCCAACTAAACTAGAATTCAGCAACTAGACACGACAATGCAACAAAAAATTCAACAAGCAAAATACCGAAAAGAAAATTACAAAGGCTTAGATTGGTCGGTATGGATGATAGATGCGAAATTTTTTGGGCAATTTTCTAGACTCTAGGTATGAAAAATGAATCTACTACTAAGGGTATTGATTTCTCACCGAAGAACTGTAGCTCTGATACCACTTGATGAACCATGAAGGTCCTGTTTTGACCCGATCTTTCGATGAGAAGGTATGTTCGGTAGTAGTTGCTCAACTCTCACCATCTGACTACGAACTCACAAGGCTCGAAACCACTTAATCGCTAAACTGCTCGATAAGTCGTTATCAACTATGCACGAATACCCGGTTGACCTGATCACGAAGATTGATTCCTGCATACACCGAAGAAGCATGCAAGAACAAGATAAATAAGCAATCTGAAATTGCGAATATAAAGTGAATGTATTGATAGGTGAGGTTCCGAAGAACAATGTTGTTGTTGATCTCGCCGACCAAGAGGACAAAGAATAAAGTAGCAAAGCTAAACTTCAATCAACAAAACCCAAAGAACTAAAGACGATGGTGACCACTATGTATAGGAGGAAGAGGGAGGGATGGTGGTACTGTTCATATGTGAATAGTAATCATGTGAACAGTACGGGCCCTAGGGTTTCTCTCTAAATTATAAGGCCCGCGGCCCAAATAGGTGACACAGAACCTTCTTTCAATGATTGCGGCGCACAGAAGGAATTTGGAGGTGAAGCCGAATCAGTTTGAAATAGGACAAGATAAGCTTTCAATCAAATACTCGTGGACCTCAAACGGAGTTCGTATGTGAAAGTTATGCATGTTTGAAGTCAGGACTGTCTTCGGAGGCCGAACTGGATTCCAGAACGTGTCCAACTTGAATTCTTGCTTGGCTTGGACATAAACTGACGTGAAAACCTTCCTTGTACCATGACATGGAGTAGCGGTCATATCTGGAGGGTTGATGTCCTCATCATCCTCCCCTTCTTGCATTTGAGTCATCCTCGACTCACTCTCATCCTCCAGCGGCAAGAAAAGCTTTAAAACTTGTAGCAACACATTCTCATCTTTCTGCAAAATATTAGCAACAGCAGGTGGCAAAGAAATAGAGAAAACTTTAAAAATTAAAGGTGATTGTGCATGCATCAAATCAACAAAAATACCGTTTCTTATAGTATTTAGTGTGCAACTCAATTTGCATGTATAAGTGAAGTATATAGTAGAGTTATTCATCACACAAGAATTGTTGTTCAAAATAGTAAGCTTCAATTCATTTATGTGCTCACAAGTTATGCATATTCGATATACTAGAAATTGATTGTCTACACCATAATCTCCAATTAATTTAAAACAGTAGGTGTAGGTGCTACAAAGAGAATTGATAAATAAAATTTCAGAAACTTTCTCCATAGCACATTCCAAACTAACGGGCTCATTAAACATAATATACTACAATGCATGAGCAGGGGATATTCTATCAAGTATTTCCTAATGTGTAAATAATTTGATATATGCAAAATTATGTGAATTCAGATCAGCACATGGTTCGTTCAAATCAACACAAAGAATATCAAAAGATTGCACTATAGTAGGTATATACTCACAAAGTTGTTCTATATCTTGCTGTAGCACCTAATCAGTACCTTTGTCATTATCGTCCTCATCAGATATTGTAGGTACCTCAAACTTCTCCTCTAATGATATAAGATGCCCCAGATCCTCCTTCATCCCTTCGAGCATCTCGGTGGTATCTGTAGATGGAGTAGGAGCCAAAACAATATTAGTGTTTGCCTTTACCTTAGGTTGCACCTCGCTTGTGACTGTGGGTAGTGGAGGTACAAAACGACGTTGTAATTTCTTCTTCATCTGCTCCCTTGTGTATATGTAGTGGTACTCGAGATTCAACCATCAATATTGAACGTCACCGATCAACGCCGTCCTTGCTATGCTCATCTTCTCATAAGTATCAAGGTTCTATCTTTCAAAGTAGCTTTTCAGCATAGTAACCCATAGAAAGTAGTCTAACGACGTACTCTCAGCGGTGAGTGGCAATATGTATGCAGGTAGTTATTTCCCTTTGAGTTCAAATCTGCCTGCGATGACATCGTAATCTACCAACTTCAACCAACCTATCATTGTTAGTAGAAAAAACAAAAAATCACAATGTATATGTTCCTATCAACTAATAGGATCTAAAGGCTCAAATCATGTTACTCACACTCAAGCTTATACCAAGTTCTTACATGTTCTTAACAATGTAGCAAGGAAGTGGTACAACTGGTGGCTAGTTCGTGATACCCTCACTTACGATTAGCCCAACGGTTGCGAGGAATGACACCTGCTGAGTTAATAGGGAGTGGAGCTCGAAAGGCTTCAATATGGTAGCAAGGATCAGCAATAATCAAATCAGTTAATGCAAGTTGAAAGATTATTCAAAGTACTAGTCAATGTTGCTGATCCTAGCCTAATCACAGCTAGCTAATCAAAGCCCTATGTAGAGAAGTGTATGTACGCACACGAAACGATCAATGTGAATTGATGTAAGCAAGGGAAAACCTCACAACAAGTGCTAGGAGATATGTTAGCCAACTACTCAAACTTCTTTCTAAGGGCATAAGATTGTTTGGACGATGTAGAGCACAAAAATAGAATAATGTGCAACGTAAACAACCATCTAAATTAAGCAGAAACAATAGCTAATCTCAAATGATGAAAAGGTAAAGTTATATATTTCTTATATATAATCTTCTGAAAGGTTTCGACGAGATCTACAACTTTTCAGTTGCGAAGCCCAAATTCCGTAAGGAAGACCGAAAGAATTGGCAAAAATAGAAATCAAAAACTTGTGATGCGAATTCGGGGCCGAAGATGGCCGATTTTGGGGGAACCTGGAAGGCAACTTATGGCTTAGGTGGAAAGGATGCACCTTGTCATTATCTTTGAAACGAGCACAAGAACGTCCAAAACGGACACCGTATGCAAAAGTTATGCCCATTTTACTGAATGTGTCTCGGAAACGGAATCCTTCTCGGACTCGAAACCGACTCGGGATCAATCTTGAAACTGCTATATCTTTTGATTTCGTGGGCCAAACTTGCTAAAAAAATTTTATGAAAGCTTGTGGCTATATGTAGAAGGTCTCCACCTATTTTATGCGGGTTTTTTTTACCGTGGCTTTTGTTCTTATGGTTGCCTCTTTCTCCTTCTACTATCTGGCTGGCCCTAGAGTTTGCCGCAAGTCGCAAATAACATCAACTCTCCCAAAAGATCACAACAATTCTGTTGTTTTTTTGGGATTAACATCAGCATGAATTTTCTCTTTTTGGTGCGGACTAGAGGAGTTCTAACCCACGAATTTCTGTTTTAGATGTAAAAACTAAGAACTCTAAAAGAACGATCAAGCGACACAAAGGAAAACACGAGATGCAAACTAGACAACAACGAACTAGATTCCAACTAAACTAGAATTCAACAACTAGACACGACGATGCAACAAAAAATTCAACAAGCAAAATACCAAAAAGAAAATTGCAAAGGCTCAGATTGGTTCGGTATGGATGATAGATGCGAATTTTTTTGGGCAATTTTCTGGACTCTAGGTATGAAAAATGAATCTACTACTAAGGGTACTAATTTCTTACCGAAGAACTGTAGCTCTGATACCACTTGATGAACCACGAAGGTCTTGTTTTGGCTCGATCTTTCGATGAGAAGGTATGCTCGGTAGTAGTCGCTCAACTCTCATGATCCTGGCTACGAACTCGCAAGGCTCGAAACCACGCAATTGCTGAACTGCTCGACAAGTTGTTATCAACCGTGCATGAATACCCGATTGACTTGATCATGAAGATCAATTCCTACATACACCGAAGAAGCACGCAAGAACAAGATAAATAAGCAATCTGAAATTGCGAATATAAAGTGAATGTATTGATAGGTGGGGTTCCAAAGAACAATGTCGCTGTTGATCTCGCCGACCAAGAGGATAAAAAAAATAACAAAGCTAAACTTTAATCAACAAAACCCAAAGAACTAAAGATGATGGCGACCACTATGTATAGGTGAAAGAGGGAGGGGCGATGGTACTATTCATGCATGAAGAGTAACCATATGAACAGTACGGACCCTAGGGTTTCTCTCCAAATTACAAGGCCCGCGGCCTAAATAGGTGATGCAGAACCTTCTTTCGATGATTATGGTGCGCACAGAAGGAATTTGGAGGTGAAGCTAGATCCGTTTGAAAGAGAACGAGATAAGATTTCAATCAAGTACTCGTGGATCTCAAACGGAGTTCGTATGTGAAAGTTATGTACGTTTGAAGTTAAGGCTGTCTCTGGAGACCGAACTGGATTCCAAAACACGTCTAACTTGAATTCTTGCTTGGCTTGGACATAAAGTGACGTGAAAACCTTTCTTGTACCATAACGTGGAGTAGCAGTCATATCTGGAGGGTTGATGTCCTCATCAGAACACCCATTAACTTAAGAGGGACTGCCCCTATATATATATAGGACGCCCGTTTCGTACTCTCAGGAGTACATACTCCTAATTCTAATATACCACTTAAACGAATATATTATACTTCTTTATCACTTGCAGTATACTTAATACCAAATATAAGATACTCTAATGCGACTTGACTAAAAAAATTTCATTTGAGCCCTTTATTTTTGCTATATACTTTTTTTTTCATATATAAAAGAAGTATATACACAAATTTAGCTATAAAAGGTGGACTTTAATGTTTTTTTTTGTGAAACTCACTTTGGGGTATCTTATAATCATTATTGTAGTATGCTCAAATTAATAAAAAGGTATCATCATACGATTTAAGTGGTATATAAGAAACGGAAGTACGTACTTCTAGGAGTACCATACCATTTATATATATATATATATATATATATATATATATATATATATATATATATATACACACATATATATGTGTGTGTGTGTTTGTATGAAAATGCTATAGTACCCCTGGGAGTACATACTCTCACATCTCATATATCACTTGTGTTGCCATACTGGTAATAATTGATATTTAAGTACACTGAAAGTGATAAAGAAGTATAATTATATTTGTTCAAGTGGTATATTGGAAGTTGGAGTATGTATTCCCAGGGGTACGAAAAAGACTACACACACACACACACACACACACACATATATATATATATATATATATATATATATATATATACCTTCTTTATCACTTTTAGTATACTTAAATACCAATTATAAGATACTCTAAAGTGATTTGATTACAAAAAAATTCATTGGAGCCATTTATTTCTACTATATACATTTTTTCATATATAAAAGAAGTATATACACATATTTCGCTATAAAAGTGGACTTTCATGAAATTTTTCATAGAACTCACTTTGGACTTTCTAATAATTTTTCATAAATTATTAGAGTATATTCAAAATAATAAAGAGATATGATTTAAGTGGTATATGAGAAGTGAGAGTAGTACCATACCATTTTTCTATATATATAATACCTTCTACTCCCGGGTGTATATGATTATATATATATATATATATATATATATATATATATATATATATATATATATATATATATATATATATATATATATATATATATATATATGGAGCATATCATGCAAATGGGTATTTGAGTGGTACAATGCAAATGCGACAGAGGGTCATCGGATCTATCACATGCGGCTCAGATGCAAGTGGGCAGAGCACCACATCCACTTAATGTAATATGCGAAAACCCCCAACTGGGCTTTACAAAATTTGTGAAAACCACCCCACCCCGCTCGCCCATAGTAGGGCTCCCTCGTTCGTTCCCAAATTTCCTCTCGCTCCTCTTAGAGCTGCCGCTGCGCTCCATCCCCCTCCCGGCTGCAACCCTCCCTCACCCTAGAGCCGCCCTCCTTCCCTTGCGCCGCCGCTGCACAGCCCCCGACTCGGTTCCTGCGTCGATGTCCGCGTCTCCCTACGCTACCCTGACTTGGTTCCTGTGTCGGCGCCGATTGCTCCCCTTGCACCGCCACTGCCTATCGCTCGGTGCCCGTGTCTCCCCGCGCTGCCCTGACTTGGTTTCCCTCGGGGAGTCACCGGTGATCTGGGCCGCCACGGGAGACAACGCTGGGTTGCGACCCTAAGAAGGGAGGAGAGGAAAGGGGAGGGGAGGAGGAGCTAACCCTAGCAGCGCAAGGGGAGCAGTCGGTGCCATCATAGCCGGGAGGGGGAAGGAGGGTGGCTCTAGGGGCGAGGGAAACCGAGTTGGGGCAGCGCGGCAGACGCAGGCACCGAGCGGCAGGCGACGGCGGCGGCGCAAGGGGAGCAGTTGGCGCCGATGCAGGAACCACGTCAGGGTAGCATGGCGGTGACGCAAGGGAAGGAGGGCGACTCCACGGGCGAGGGAGGGAGCGCGGTGGCAGCTCTGAGAGGAGCGAGAGGAATTTTGGGAACAAACGAGGGAGCCCTACTGTGGCCGAGGTAGGGGGTTGGTTTTCGCAAATTTCGTAAAGCCAGCGGGGGGGGTCGCATATTACATTAAGTGGATGTGGTGCTCCACCTACCTACATCCGAGCCGCATGTGATCGATTCGACGACCCTCAGTCGCATTTGCACTTACCACTCAAATACCCATTTGCACTGGATACGTTCCCATATATATATATATATATATATAGTGTCAGAACTTGCTGAGTACCTTTGTAGTTATTGTTGCTCAAATATGTGTATTTAGATTGCAAGATTGAAGACCTGTTGTATATATATTTCTATGCTCAATAACTAGATCCCAGCTCCAGTAGATTGCATACGGCAAATCATGAAAACCCTTTTAGTTTGTTTATCTTCCACTGTTGTTTACTCTTTGGACTGGTCGGCCTATTAGCCCATTATGTAAGAACTTAGCTTTAATGCTTATTTTCACCCATTTATGTAATATTAAATTACTATTTTATTCAAGTGTATATATGGATGTGATATTCATTGATATAAGACTAGCTCAATATGCACAGAGGATCTGGATGCAAATCTGGATCCGATGCTACACATCTAGTGGTAACGATCCATATTCTCTTACTCGTATATGTATACAGTAGAAAATTTTGATTATGCACTAATGTATCCTATCAGTATCCTAACAACTAAAACCACGACTGGATGCCAATCAGAACCGAATTTCGATCGCACAGACAAACAAATTCTACCCACCCATCTTACTTTTTTTTTTACGGACACCCATTTACTTCAAAACACAACTAATTCCTACAAGTATGATTGCAATGTCATACTGAACACAACTGCTCGACACTCAGAATAAAAGGAACGAGGGATAAAAATTAAAAGGGAAAGAATGCCAAAAAATAAAGTCCTCCGATAAACACCAAATAAAATGAGATGTCAATGGCCAATAGTTCCTCATGCACAAGAAAATTACAGGTGTATAGAGCATTTGTACTGAAGACAGCAGGTAAGATAAACATTAAGGTAGCAGCTCTCTATTCCGTACACCACTCTGAACAACGCGGTACAACCAAACTGCACAAGCTGAGATTGACTATTCAAGAAAAAAAAAACACCATCTTGGGGGATGTCTTGAGGGATTTTTCACAGTATGGCGCAACGGTTCCTTTCTTCAGCTGGAGGCGCCCCATTTTGCTGATACCTGCTTGGATCTGATGGGTTGTAGGTGAATTGACTCGTGTCCAGACCATACTGCATTAGGAAGAAAATATAAAATGATTTGTTTTTTTTTCGATGAGGAAATATAATGATTGATGATTGAAGACACCGAAGTGTATGATAATGAACAATGCTGTTGAAAACGGTACATTAAGACATGAAGTAATGTACCTTCTCTCGCATCCTTTGGCTCCATGCATCGTTTCTGCTTGCACGTTGATCAAGTGTTGGAACGGGAACACCAGTAGCAGGAACATTCTGGGAATGGATAAGAGGCTGCCGGATGCTAGTGCTACGGGCAGTTCCAATGATGTCATCATCGCTGTCATACTCAGCCGGTTTGTTTATTGCCCTGACAACCACAGCTAACAGGAACAGCAATACCTGCATATCGGTCAGCATTAGTGTACCGTCTATACAACCTGTACTAGACCATCTATAGCTAAAAGAAATCTTTATCCCCAATATTATTGACTACAAATGAAGACTCTTCATTGAGCCACAACACCAATAATCAACAGCCATTGGATATAAATCTTCAATTATGAAGAACACTTGGATCTCTTACGTGACAAAACATAACAATACGTTGTAATAACCCACATGACAAAAGCCACAAACTACTCTTCCATGTCAATTCGGAAGGGTCGTGACCTTCCCCATCCAACATATCGCAAAACCCAAACCTGCAACTGCAAGTTGTTTTTTCGCCATCCCATATCTCCTGGCCAACACCTGCCTCCAACAACGAGTTATGGAATGTATGAACATTGAGAACAGCGCGAGTACATCGCCACATCTGCCAAACTGTCCGACCAACTTGAGCCAGGCAAGGAGTACTGCATGGCTGCCATGGGCACACGAGGCACATCAGGTTTCCAGAGCAGCCCACCACGACACATTTACTGCAGGTTTGGATTATCTGCAGAGCAGCCCACCACGACACATTTACTGCAGGTTTGGATTATCTGCGAGTATGGATGTTGGCAACATTCTAACTTCCTCCACGTTGATTTTCATGTATTGTATTCTCTCTCTCGATCATAAGTGTCAAAGCTCCTTGCAGAACATGACTAAGGACCAGAGAAAATGGCAAGGTGGTACATTGGCACCGACAAGATTTCTGAACTCATTTCAAATTTCTCTACCTCGCAATGGCCATAATAGAATTGATATTTTCTTATGCACGGTGATGTACAGGCAACACAAGGTACCCCTAGCAACATTGCCGGAGACTATAAAGACAGGTAGGCGGCGAGACCTGAGTCATCCGACGTCCCATGTCAGCCCATCCGGATACAGGTTCATGCTTTAGGTGTTTTCGGCCATCCTCCTAGCTCTGTCAATCCGCCATCTTCAGTAACTCTTTGTTTCCGAATTTATATCATTTTATTTGATAGTGTTGTTTGATACTGTACCCTACTTTGGATAAACAGGACGAAACAAGAGGAGAGTTAAACTTGATTGTTCAGTTAATTTCCCCAATTTTGATTAGGAATTACACACTTTTGTTTCAAACACTGGCAAATTCTGATTTGGATATCTCCAATTCAATTCCTATTGCTGCTATGCCTATGATAATATGCTCTTATTAGTTTTCTTGGGTCATGATGGATCTTATAGCAAATAACAAAACATTATTGCTAATGCCTTGCAGATTAGGCAAGAAGTGTTAGTTGGATTTTTCCAAGTACTAATGCTAAATCATGTTTCCACACAGCCCCACAGCAACGTGCGGGTAGGATACCTAGTAAACACAATTTTCAATGACAATCCACAACTAAATCATCATTAATTTCCATCCCAGCTCATTCAGTATCACCGGGGTTTATCAGATTAGCTATAATTTATGCACAATGAGCAGATTAGAGCCAAGGTAACAGTAGAATGACATCTGTATTAGACAAACAGTCGTGCAGCTTAAGCTGGCAAACAACGACACATTCAGAACAGGATGAATAAAATGCATAGTGTTTAGGAAGATCTAATGCTATTGAAAAAAAATAAGGGCACAAAAAATAATTGAGTTCAGTTTGCCCCTACCTCAAAAACAACACCACCAAGAGCAACCCATTTTGCAATCTCCCAGTTTTCCTTCAGAAAGTCATACATGGCATCAAAGTTCTCTGTCTTGTCCACCGGAATTATCTGCAAAGAAGTTTTGTGAACTACAGTGACTAAAGAAAAGGACAAGCATAGCATATTACTTAGTTTCAAAATTAGCACCAAACAGAAGCCTCACATCTTTCCAGCTATGGTCGAAGAATATGAATGCAGCAGCTCCAGCCTCAACAAGGATCAACAATATGACCAAGAAAGCATACTTTTAAAGTCAAAGGAAACAAATATATTGAATTATTGATTGGAATCACTTAACTTGAGCAAGACATTGCCTTCCATCAAATATCATAGGACTGCAGAAACAATTAAAATCGTGCTAGTCAAGGTTGTCACGGCGCTCTGGCCAGTCACGGCGACCCCAAGGCGCCAGGACGTCCAGGCGCCTAGATGGTGATTAGACGATGACATATATTAGGCAAATCAGCACATATAACACACATATAATAGAAAAAAAAAGAAGAATATATGACAGGTGGGCCACTACCCACTCAGCCCACAACTCCACTCAGGCCCAAAAGCCAATCTAAGGCATTCACTCCCTCCTCCCGTGTACTAATAGCACCGGCTGCTACCTCATCCTGTCCATGGGTGTGTAGCACAGGAGGGCGAGCAAGCACCATCCACTCATCCAGCATCCCGAGCTGCAGAGGAGAGACGCGAGCAGCAAAGAGGACTGTGATGGGCGATGAGCAGCAGAGCAGATCAGGGGGTAGGGAGGAGAAGAGAAGAAAGGAGAGGGAGGGATAGTACTTGTGAGGCGATGGCGGAAGGCAGGGAGGCGACGACGTGCTGTAGACAGCGGCGGCGGATGCGGACACGAGCTGGAGAGGGTTGACAACCAGTGGCGGCAACTAGGGATCCGTCCCAGGCCTGAGCCCTCTCTCCTCCTCTCTCTCGTGTCGCCCAGAAGCCAAATCTGAGCCCTTCTCTCTCCTAGACCACTCCCAGTCTAGGCGAGCAACCATGTCGTCCACTGCTTGCTGACTGGACGACATGTCGTCGACTAGGCGACACCATGGCAACGCCGTGACAACCATGGTGCTAGTTATCTAGCTTTTTCATAATACTACCTTTTGTTGCAAATATATGTCGTTTCAGATATTGCGCCACTCTTTCTATCACAACATGTAGCTATAAAATTATATGTTATGCAAGTACATTTTGAGATCAATCTAGTAATACCAATTCCATGTGGTCAATCCTTTTGTATATTGATGGTCAAAATTAAAAATGTTTGTATGATTTATGTTTGTAATCGGAAGTAGTATGCCTTTTCAATTACATCACAGTTGGATCAACAGTAAATCTTTTTGCATGTTCATATTGTCAATCAGTTGTTCTCTAGGCTTTTTATGTGTTTTAAAGAATTGGTTGGATAGCATGTCCAGTGTGTAATGATGCATGTCAAAACTTGATACTGAAGATAATTTTGAGTATATGTTTTCTAGTCTTATTCATAGGAGATGGTCATCATTTCAGAAAGGAGAATAGTAATGAATTAGAAGACACATTATCAGGATACACAACACAAGCAGCAAGTGTTTCTTGTCCCCGCTCCAATGCAGCCAAATAGAGAGATGATGAAGACAACAGCGCCAACACCAATGAACAAATAGATGAACCTGCAGGGAGCAGAACAAATCTATATTGAACGCAATCTCTTCCACAGTAAAATGTTCCACAGTAAAATGCAGAAAAAATCTATATTGAACGCATCCCCTTGCCTCCCAGCCTCAGGCTAAGGACATACTAGAATTTGAGATCGCAATTTTGGTGATCATCCATTCTGCCGAGGGTCAGATGAGCAGTTCCCCTAATCCTAGCTATCCCTTATTAAACAAAGCTTCCAATTTTCCTCAATCCCAATCATTTGCACGGACAAAAAAAACAAGAACATCAATTTATCACATGTTAAAAGAAAAAAAGGGATATGCAATCGTCTCACCATGCTTTCGGTAGCTTGTCGAAGAAATCGCCGCCGTCAACGAGGGCAACGGCTGTGAGCATCGGGCGGCCGAACACAAGCAACTCAGCCGGCGGCGAGGGAGACGGCGGTGCCCCTCCTCCGCCGCCGGAGATCCTCATCCACTCGATGAGCAGGTAGATCCCGTACCCGACCATGGCGAGGCCGGCGACGGTAAGGACAAAGTTGAGCAGCTTGAGCAGGCACTCGAAGAATCCCCGGCAAGCCGCCATCTCCAAACAATCAAACCCCGGATATAATCTAACAAAGACGCCTCAAATTTTAGGATCCTATGGCAAATTTCAAAGGAGGCGGATTCAATCGAACCGAATCACAACGAATTGTACGTGGCGATCGGAGCCGGAGGAGGAGAAGGGGAAGAGGACTGACCTGTGGATTTTTCCGGGCTTTGTTTTTCTTTTTGTGTGCGCGTGAAGTTTTGGAGATTAGAGGACGACAAGAAAAAAAAAAAAAAAGGGGCAGTTGCTAAGGTGGATGAGGACCAGTGGTGCGGCTAGTCCTGAGAGTCGGCATGCCCCAAGGCCGGCCGACCAGCACGGCATGATTCTAGCATATCTTGGCTACTGCTGTAGCACGACATGCTTGTCCACCGCTGTAGTTGTCTTGTTCGGACTGCCGGACGTCGTCTCTGTCGCATACTTGTCCACCTCGGACGTTGTCTCTGTCGCGGTTCTCTGCCTCCGCCTACCTCAGCCGCCGCTATCGCGGTTCCCCGCCTCAGCCACCGCGTGCTTGGCTACCTTCGTCTGGATCAACCGCCGCTGTGTGCACGACCATCGCCGCCAAGGTGTGGAGCTGGAGAGAGAGAAGTCGAGGCGTGAATTCAGTAGTGGGGTGTGTTGACTGTGGAGGACAAGTCGAAAAGAAGAGAGGTAGGGAAAAAAGGTAATGTTGCAAGAGAGAGAAGTGGGGAAAAAAGAGGAGGGAAAACGGGAGAGAATAGGGAAAAAGAGATGGGGAAAGGGGAAAAGAATGAAAATGCTGAAATTTAAGTAATTATGTTATTACGTAAAATTATAGACATTTAAGTATTTGGAGGAGTGAAATTTCACTAATATTTTACAGATGTATTGTTACTGTTTCGTTAAAAACCTTACACTCAGTGTGGGAGTCCCCAATAAGAAAAAAAGTACAATAACTACATTCATACATACATATCAGCTACTCAATATTTAGATTGGCTAACACCTGCGTGATCTCAAGATTCTCCAATTAATGTTGTTGCCGCTCATCTACTTTCTACTAATCCTTGAGGTAGGTGATTGCCTCTACTGTTTTGTGCCTAAGGGACGATCTCTTTTCTTCAATTGTTTTCCCGACCATGCAGAATGTCACATCGGAAGAGATAGTCGACACTAGAACAACTAGGACATCCTGTGCAAAATGGCATAACACGGAAAATATGTGATGATTGTCCCTCCACCATTCGACGAGCTTGACCTTCTCACCCGAAAGGGTAGGATTGCTGGATGCAAAGTTGGCAGCGAGGTAGCGATTGACTTTTGCATTAGGATTCCACCTTATGGTTGTGGACGACTCATATGACAAAAAACTAGATTCCTTGCCATTCATTATCTTCCACAAGTGGGCCATTATGCTTCCCCTTGGATGGTCAGGTCACTTGCTCTGAAGCATACTACTCCATCTCGTTGGCGCCACACTTTTTGTAATACAAGTTGAATACTCGAAAGAGCTCGTCTTTCACATGGTTGAAAGCGACGGAGAAATCCAAATCGAGTGCCTCACCTATTCCCTTCATAGTAGTCTTCAATCTGTTGAACTTCTTATGTGGATAAAAAATTGTAGCAAAATAATATATATGTGATATAGAACCGAAATATTTGAGAAATTTTGCCTCCATCGGTGCAACAATAGAGCCTAAAAGTGTAACATGTCTATATCTAGAAAGTGACTCCTCAATTAGCCAAATATAATCGAACACTAAGCATGAAGTAGAGTAGTAAACACTGAATAACTCATTAGTTGCTTCGTAGAAAGAGTATAAAAATCTTGAAAATGATTAACAACGATCCAATCTGAATGAGCAAGTATGAAATCATTCTCTTGAGCATTAGCATTGAAAAAAATAGTTATAATATTTTCGTACCTTTTTAACTTATTTAGCATGATGTATGTTGAGTTCCATCTCACCTTCATGTCAAGATCAAAATTTCTTGGTGTAATATCATTGTTGGCTCTACAATACTCTACGAATGTAGCAACCACGTGGGGGGTTACTTGAGATCAAACGAATAGCACTACGGATATTGTTCAAATATCCACCAATTACCTTCGTACCATCTTGGACAACGAGGCTGATATGTGACATATATATCTCTGGTGGAGAACATATCCACGTATATATGATTACAGTTTGGGGGATGGGGGTGAGGAACTACTTGGTCATCGTATTCGCCGAAACATTATTAAGAGTGACATAAAGAATCTTATTATCTATCTTAAAATATAGGATTATCTCAAGTATGTGTTCGACAACGGCTTCTCCAATGTGTGCATCATCCATTAACCAAAACTCAATGACTCTTGTTTAGGTTGTATTGTTCATCTAAGTAATGAACAACTACACTAAGGTATCAAGTTCTTCGGTGACAGGAAGTCCAAATATCAGAAGTTAAAGCAAAAGAAAAGCTAACTTTTAGGAATTTTTCTTTCACCCACGATTGATTACGACGAGCACCATGTGCTACCACAAGCAAAATATGTGCACAAAAACAAATTTAGTGCCAAACACCAAGAATACACATCTTGTGTGTCCTATGACAAGACGTCATGCGTTCCAAATCTCTCCAAGTTGGTGCTAAACATTCACCAATGATAGATTGCTACGGTGTAACAGCCCTAAATTTGTGTTTCCTGTTTGAAAGTGCATGAAAAAAAATTGGCTTGACTTGTTTTTCCAAAATGTTTAAAAGCTTTTCTTAAAGGCCGCAACAGCAAAACAATTTCTGAGAAAAATTGAAAGCTCGTAAAATAGTGGGGTTAATTTTGTTAAAAACTAGATAAAGTCAGGAGCCTCCCCACAAATGTTCATAATTTTTTGGAGCTCGTTTACTATATTTAGAAATTCCTCAAACTTTCAACCTATTCAAAAATTTCCAAACCTTTTCTTTTCCCACCCCGCCTTTTGGGCTGCCAACCCTCCCTAGGCTGACTTCCCCTCACTCCAGCCTAATGCTGATATGGCCCAGCGCTAGCACCCTTCTTCCACCTCGCTCACGCCCATGCCCGCACTCGCGCCAGCTTCGCCAGCTCACCCTAGGATTGCGACCTCCGCCCACAGTTTTCCTCACTCAGCATGGCCATCACGTCTGCCCCACCATCACCCTCCTGATGCCATAATCTCCAACCACCTCACTGCTGGCACCTTTTCCCTGATTGAGCGGAGAATGAGAGTGCACCCTCGAGTTCTTTCTACGCCCGCCATTTTCTCGCACCTCATCTCATGCGATTCTCTTTAGTATATAAGCCACCTGACTGTGCCATCCTAACCGCAGTTCACCATTCTCACCTCTCTCCAAGAGCCAGAGCTCCTCGCTTCTTGGTTCCACGGGAACACGAGTGTCTTCCCCGACACTGGTGAGCCTGCTCCAAGCCGCCATTGCCACCGGTGAGCTCCTTTCCCCTCGACATTTGCATCACCATCCATCTCACGTCTTCCTCATGCTATTTCCTTGCTCAATGTAGCCACTAGAGCTCTATAACGCCATAACACCTTCATCGTCTTCGTCTCTGGTGCAAACACCTAATCCAAGCCGGCGTGTTCTCGCCAATCTAGTGAGTTTGAGCCCATCTGACTGTATCATAATGTGTTCCATACCCTAATAATGCAACCCCCTCAATTGATGCTGGTTTACCCGCAAAGAATCCTTGTTTTGGTGCTTCTTCCCCATTTCTAGTTGTCGTCGCCATTTTCACCGATTGCCACCGCCTCGGTGAGTGACTAGCCGATTCCTTCTGTCCTAGAGATCCTTAGTGTACATGCAAGCTAATGTGCACCTCATTGTAGCTCCTTCATCGCCGTAACGTGACATCACTATAACACCATCACTGCTGCCCCTGCTCGTCGTTGCTCTACCATCTTCGATCATTCTCTATCGCCATTAACCACCTCGGTGGTCTCCTAGTGTAATATCCCAAATTCCAATTGGAGAGAATATTATTCTGGAGAGGGATTTTAATTGCTATTTCAGATTTTAGGAGAAACTTTGGGACATGGACCTCCGGTCCGGGCCAGGGCAGCCTGGTGGCCAACCTTGTATGGGCTAGAAGAGGGAGTGGCGCCCCCAAGGAAGCCCAAGCCCAAGCCGCCACCCCCTTCCCTTAAACCCTAAGGCAGCCGCCCCTCCCCCTTTTTCCTTCCCCTAGCCGCCACCTTCCCTTTCCTCCTGCCCCAAGCCGCCACCCCTCCTGTTCTGGATGGTGCCCCTACCCTTGGTGCCGCCCATCTTCCTCTTGGAGCCACCCCTCCCTACTGCCGGTCTTCGCGAAGGAAGGAGGAGGACGTTTGCGGGCTAGTTGGCCTAAAGGAAGGAAGGATGAGGGAGAGGAAGGAGATCTTCTTCGTGGGATTCGATCAGCAATCTCCTGTGGTTCTATAAGGGTAACAATCGATGTTCTTCACTGGTTGGATCATAGTAAATGCGAAATCGATTATGTTTAGTGGGTCGAAGTCCTACTGCGAGTAAATCAGATTTTGTCTAGTTTATTGTGTGACTGTTTTCATGTGTTTAGAATCTGAATTAGAGGATCTCATCTACTAGCTTTATGTGGGTTTCATTCTCAGCTTTCAGTAGACTCAAAGATCACTCAATTCCGAGTTACGGTTTAAAAGTTATGATGAATTCTTTTCTGCTGTCCCGAAAGTCTAACGAGAATTAACATTCACTTTGTTTATTAAAATATGATTATGTTAGGAGCTGATTCAGAAATGTTACCCAAAACGCATTCTGTAGATAATTCTATCAGCTTTCGGGATTGTTAAAGAACACCTTTTTTGGATTTGTAGAACAAAAGTTATGTACGATTCAATTTGATTGTCTAGATTGTATGTCGGGTTTTGACAGTAGATTTGATTTGTGTGCCATATTTTGTTAAAGGCGAAATCTGAGTATCATGCCAACTATACTTTTGAGGGTTATGTTCTTAGCTTTCCAGAATGACAAGAATCTTGGATTTTGGTTAATCTAATCAAAAGTTATGAAATTTTATACTACTACTATTCAATCCTGCTATACAGATTATGTATTAGACTTTCATCTGAATCCTAGCTTAAGTTGTTGCCCGAATTAGAGTATTCAGCCAACTAGACTTTTGTGGAGGATATCATTACCTTTCCATAGGATCTGAGATCACTCCTTTTTGAGTCTTAGAGCAAAAGATATGATGTTTTTAGTACCGTTGTCTAGTTTATCGTCCTGCTAGACTGTCGGTTAAATTGGATAGAACATTTATGTGAACCTTGAGTTTAGGAAGATGAGAGTAAGCGTTGCGAGTAGTGTCTTATTCACGTGGTTTCTTATTTAAGTAATTAAATTGTGTAGGAGGAGGGAGTTCGAGTTTAGTGGCATCCTTCTTGCCTCTTAACGCTTCGTAGCATAGAAGGCATGTACCTTGTGATTCATATTGTTGATGATTGTTGTTTGCTTGTCGTTCATGCTATTATTTCATTCTATGATCTATGGATAGATTTCAATGATTCTTGTTCTTTCTACGTATGTAAATTCATGTTTCATGATATTATGATTTCCATATTCATATTCAATCATCAAACATATGTTCATGAATCCCCCACGGGAGTGGGATGTAAAGACCCATCAATTCTAGTATGGGCACGTAAGACCCACCATTCCAATGTGGGCAAAATTGGATCCTTGTTATGAAACATTATTTATATAGGCCTTGGATCCCTGTATTTTGTATGATGCGGGCCTGAGTGAACACCGACGGGTGTATCACTAGCTATACCAGTATAAGCAGAAGAGGAGATTATGTATTTCATGCATTCATATGATTTTTGTCTTTCTATATTCATATTCTATAATGCGATGTTTACGTTCTTATTCAGTATTTTTCTTATGATTCTGTTGTACTTGCTGAGTCATGGACTCATTCTTGCCTGTGTTTATTTATTTTAGGTGAACGCTGATGACAACGTTCTTGAGAGGGAATAGACACGGATACTGCATTCACTTCACACTATGCACTTTTATTTATATGAACTTGTCCTTTCCTTTCATTCATTAAACTTTGGATTGTAATAAATGAAGTATGATGGTTGATGTTATCCTTCACTATGATATTGGTTGATTCAATAACTGCATGTGATCCTTGAATAGTTTATTGATAGGATTATCTGGTTTGTCTCAATATGCTTGGATATTTAGAATTTGTGATATGTTGTTGATTTCAGATTAAATTTCTACATTCGTTCTATTAGATGTTGATCTTTATATGTTATTAGATGAGATATTGTTGAAATTATCTCGTAACGTTGCAGTATGTTAGCCTTTTAGGTAACATCTTGGCTTTCGCATAGCCAAGGTGTTACACCTAGTAGCCCCTAGAGCTAATGCGCCTGTTAGAATCAATGTTTACCTTATGTAGCATAGAATTCACCGTGGCCACGTTGTCGTTGTCACCTCGGTGACCATTGGACCCTATGCCACTGCCGCTAGCATCGCAATCACTCCCCTGAGCATCCACGCACCTTGTTTCGCTTTGCCTTTACCCCATTCACGAAAGTCATCGCAGCCCCGTCCTATGCCGCCTCTAGAAGTCACTACCGATGACGCTCTAGTCGTCCAATGCCCTACCGCCACCACCCGGTAGGTTCATCATCAGCCCAGGAACCCATTTTGCCCCTTCCTGAGCCAAGCCACCATGCTGTTTGCCACCGGCGAGCTCGCCCACACGCTTAGCCGGCCGTGCTTTGTTCCCTCTCTCTTTCTCTCTCTCACCAGTGGGCCTCGCTAGTAGATTAGGATTAGTTTAGCACTAATGACAGTGGTTAAAAGTATTAAGTCAATGACTTGTGTGACCGACGAGTTAATTAAACAAAAACTAATTTAACCGAGTTTTAGAAACTGTGTCACTGACATACAGGTCCCACTGCCTTGAAAACACGTTCGTAAACCCGGTTCACCATAGACAAACAACAACTATAAGGGCTTAACCAAGGTTAATGATTAGGTTAAGGTTAATTACTCAGTTAGTGACTGATGAGTTATTGATATGTGGGACCACTCACTGTTTTCTTTAATCAAAATGTGTTTTAAAAACCTGAGACACTGACATATAGGACCCACATGTAAGAAAATGATTTTTTAAAAAATGTAAAAATTAAAAGCCGCTTTTAGTTCTTGAGAAATACGTCTTGTTCGTTAGAAAACATAATTTCAAGAATTACACCTTCGACATCATCACCTTTTCTGATTTTCTTGATTTGCAAACCAAACCAAATTCAAATGCCTATAA